>JANJGN010000005.1:196090358-196832858 GCA_026770705.1 Isurus oxyrinchus
TACCCCTCCCCTCCCCTCACCCTCTACCCCCCCCTCCCCTCACCCCTCTACCCCCCCCATCCCCTCACCCCTCACCCCCCCATCCCCTCACCCTCTACCCCCCCACCCCTCACCCTCTACCCCCCCCCCATCCCCTCACCCTCTATCCCCCCACCCCCCCCCCCCATCCCCTCACCCTCTACCCCCCCCACCCCCCACCCTCTACCCCCTTCCCCTCCCAGTGAACCCTCTACCCCCCCACCCCTCCCCCACCCCCTCACCTCCACCCCTCACCCCTCACCCTCTACCCCCCCCATCCCCTCACCCTCTACCCCCCCCCATCCCCTCACCCTCTACCCCCCCATCCCCTCACCCTCTACCCCCCCATCCCCTCACCCTCTACCCCCCCCATCCCCTCACCCTCTACCCCCCCATCCCCTCACCCTCTACCCCCCCATCCCCTCACCCTCTACCCCCCCCCATCCCCTCACCCTCTACCCCCCCATCCCCTCACCCTCTACCCCCCCCATCCCCTCACCCTCTACCCCCCCATCCCCTCACCCTCTACCCCCCCATCCCCTCACCCTCTACCCCCCCATCCCCTCACCCTCTACCCCCCCATCCCCTCACCCTCTACCCCCCCCCATCCCCTCACCCTCTACCCCCCCATCCCCTCACCCTCTACCCCCCCATCCCCTCACCCTCTACCCCCCCCATCCCCTCACCCTCTACCCCCCCATCCCCTCACCCTCTACCCCCCCCATCCCCTCACCCTCTACCCCCCCCATCCCCTCACCCTCTACCCCCCCATCCCCTCACCCTCTACCCCCCCATCCCCTCACCCTCTACCCCCCCATCCCCTCACCCTCTACCCCCCCATCCCCTCACCCTCTACCCCCCCATCCCCTCACCCTCTACCCCCCCATCCCCTCACCCTCTACCCCCCCATCCCCTCACCCTCTACCCCCCCATCCCCTCACCCTCTACCCCCCCATCCCCTCACCCTCTACCCCCCCCATCCCCCTCACCCTCTACCCCCCCCATCCCCTCACCCTCTACCCCCCCATCCCCACCCCTACCCCCCATCCCCTCACCCTCTACCCCCCCATCCCCTCACCCTCTACCCCCCCATCCCCTCACCCTCTACCCCCCCATCCCCTCACCCTCTACCCCCCCCCCCATCCCCTCACCCTCTACCCCCCCATCCCCTCACCCTCTACCCCCCCATCCCCTCACCCTCTACCCCCCATCCCTCACCCCTACCCCCCATCCCCTCACCCTCTACCCCCCCATCCCCTCACCCTCTACCCCCCCATCCCCTCACCCTCTACCCCCCCATCCCCTCACCCTCTACCCCCCCATCCCCTCACCCTCTACCCCCCCATCCCCTCACCCTCTACCCCCCCATCCCCTCACCCTCTACCCCCCCCATCCCCTCACCCTCTACCCCCCCATCCCCTCACCCTCTACCCCCCCATCCCCTCACCCTCTACCCCCCCCATCCCCTCACCCTCTACCCCCCCCATCCCCTCACCCTCTACCCCCCCATCCCCTCACCCTCTACCCCCCATCCCCTCACCCTCTACCCCCCCCATCCCCTCACCCTCTACCCCCCCATCCCCTCACCCTCTACCCCCCCATCCCCTCACCCTCTACCCCCCCCATCCCCTCACCCTCTACCCCCATCCCACCCTCTACCCCCCCATCCCCTCACCCTCTACCCCCCCCATCCCCTCACCCTCTACCCCCCCATCCCCTCACCCTCTCATCCCTCCCTCTACCCCCCCATCCCCTCACCCTCTACCCCCCCATCCCCTCACCCTCTACCCCCCCATCCCCTCACCCTCTACCCCCCCATCCCCTCACCCTCTACCCCCCCATCCCCTCACCCTCTACCCCCCCATCCCCTCACCCTCTACCCCCCCCATCCCCTCACCCTCTACCCCCCCATCCCCTCACCCTCTACCCCCCCATCCCCTCACCCTCTACCCCCCATCCCCTCACCCTCTACCCCCCCATCCCCTCACCCTCTACCCCCCCATCCCCTCACCCTCTACCCCCCCATCCCCTCACCCTCTACCCCCCCATCCCCTCACCCTCTACCCCCCCATCCCCTCACCCTCTACCCCCCCATCCCCTCACCCTCTACCCCCCCATCCCCTCACCCTCTACCCCCCCATCCCCTCACCCTCTACCCCCCCATCCCCTCACCCTCTACCCCCCCATCCCCTCACCCTCTACCCCCCCATCCCCTCACCCTCTACCCCCCCATCCCCTCACCCTCTACCCCCCCATCCCCTCACCCTCTACCCCCCCATCCCCTCACCCTCTACCCCCCCATCCCCTCACCCTCTACCCCCCCCATCCCCTCACCCTCTACCCCCCCATCCCCTCACCCTCTACCCCCCCATCCCCTCACCCTCTACCCCCCCCCATCCCCTCACCCTCTACCCCCCCATCCCCTCACCCTCTACCCCCCCATCCCCTCACCCTCTACCCCCCCATCCCCTCACCCTCTACCCCCCCCATCCCCTCACCCTCTACCCCCCCATCCCCTCACCCTCTACCCCCCCATCCCCTCACCCTCTACCCCCCCATCCCCTCACCCTCTACCCCCCCCATCCCCTCACCCTCTACCCCCCCATCCCCTCACCCTCTACCCCCCCCATCCCCTCACCCTCTACCCCCCCATCCCCTCACCCTCTACCCCCCCATCCCCTCACCCTCTACCCCCCCCATCCCCTCACCCTCTACCCCCCCCATCCCCTCACCCTCTACCCCCCCCCATCCCCTCACCCTCTACCCCCCCCATCCCCTCACCCTCTACCCCCCCATCCCCTCACCCTCTACCCCCCCCATCCCCTCACCCTCTACCCCCCCCATCCCCTCACCCTCTACCCCCCCCATCCCCTCACCCTCTACCCCCCCCATCCCCTCACCCTCTACCCCCCCCATCCCCTCACCCTCTACCCCCCCCATCCCCTCACCCTCTACCCCCCCCATCCCCTCACCCTCTACCCCCCCCATCCCCTCACCCTCTACCCCCCCCCATCCCCTCACCCTCTACCCCCCCCATCCCCTCACCCTCTACCCCCCCCATCCCCTCACCCTCTACCCCCCCCATCCCCTCACCCTCTACCCCCCCCATCCCCTCACCCTCTACCCCCCCCATCCCCTCACCCTCTACCCCCCCCCATCCCCTCACCCTCTACCCCCCCCATCCCCTCACCCTCTACCCCCCCCATCCCCTCACCCTCTACCCCCCCCATCCCCTCACCCTCTACCCCCCCCATCCCCTCACCCTCTACCCCCCCCATCCCCTCACCCTCTACCCCCCCATCCCCTCACCCTCTACCCCCCCATCCCCTCACCCTCTACCCCCCCCATCCCCTCACCCTCTACCCCCCCCCATCCCCTCACCCTCTACCCCCCCCATCCCCTCACCCTCTACCCCCCCCATCCCCTCACCCTCTACCCCCCCCCATCCCCTCACCCTCTACCCCCCCCCATCCCCTCACCCTCTACCCCCCCCCCATCCCCTCACCCTCTACCCCCCCCCATCCCCTCACCCTCTACCCCCCCCATCCCCTCACCCTCTACCCCCCCCATCCCCTCACCCTCTACCCCCCCCATCCCCTCACCCTCTACCCCCCCCCATCCCCTCACCCTCTACCCCCCCCCATCCCCTCACCCTCTACCCCCCCCATCCCCTCACCCTCTACCCCCCCCATCCCCTCACCCTCTACCCCCCCCATCCCCTCACCCTCTACCCCCCCCATCCCCTCACCCTCTACCCCCCCCATCCCCTCACCCTCTACCCCCCCCATCCCCTCACCCTCTACCCCCCCCCATCCCCTCACCCTCTACCCCCCCCATCCCCTCACCCTCTACCCCCCCCCATCCCCTCACCCTCTACCCCCCTCCCCCAACACACACACACACACACACACTCTCAATAACTATCCTGATATTACAAATCCAGGAAGGCCATTTGCTCCATTTTAGTGCAGCCTCAACTATTTGGTATTAATGGATGACTCAGATGAGGATAGAGAGAGAGAGCCATATATCTAAATTTGCTGATGACACAGCAATTTTTTAGGCAGCACAGGAGGAACCATAACATTGGAGATGTTAAGATTAAGTGAATGGCCAAACCTGTGAGCAAATGTGAAGTCATTCACTTTGGACTAAAAACTGATAGAACAGGGTACTTTTGAAATTGTGAATAGCTAGAAATAATGGAAGTATAAAGAAAATTGGGTGGGGTGTCCAGGTACAAAGATCATTAAAATGTCATGAACGGATGCAGGAAATAATCAAGGTTAATGAAATACTGGCTTTTATGTCTGGAGGACAAGGATTCATGGGGGTAGAAGTCTTGTTTCAGCTATACAAAGCCCTGGTTGAAGTACACCTAGAGTTCTAAACACCACACCTTAGAAAGGGTAAAAGCAAAATACTGCGGCTGCTGGAAATCTGAAACAAAAATTATCTTCTAATGAAGAGTCATACAGACTCAAAACATTAACTGTCTTCCTTTCCACAGATGCTGTCAGACCTACTGAGTTTTTCTAGCAATTTTTGGTTTTGCTTTAGAAAGGGAATATTAGCCTTGGAGGGGGTTAATAGAAGTTACCTGGACTTTCAAGGGGTTAAGTTATGAAGATAATTCATACAAATAAGGATTTAGAAAGTCAAAGGTGATTTGATCAAAGTTTTCATGACATTAAGGGGAATAGATAAAGAGAAACTATTTTCACTGATTTAGCCACGCCCCCATGTCCTATATTTTCCAAAAGAATTGAAGACCTTTTGGGAGATTAATGAGGAAACATTTCTTCATGCAAGATGTGGCAGAAGTTTGGAACTCTCTTCTGTGAATAACAGTTGATGCTGGATCTGTTAATTTTAAAATTGATTTTTGTTAGCCAAAAAGGTGACAGTATATGAAGTTAGGTTGCAGATCACCTCACTGAATGACAGAACAGGCTGAAGGCACTAAATGTTCTATTCCTTTTGCTATGTTCCTGTCCTCCCAGAGTAATCCCGCATTCCCCTTACTGCAGCATCCAATACTTCCTCAAATTATTGTAGATTTTAATTCCCCCCCGCCCCCCCCCACACACACACACCCAAAATCCTTGTGAGCCATTCCACACATTGATCACTGCACTGAGAGAGGGGAAAAATTGCTTAAATGGCTATTTTTTATATCAGTGCGAGATGATACATTTTGGTATAAAAGAATGAGGAGAGACAAGACATGCTGAATGATATAATTTTCAAGAGGGTGCAAGAAGAGAGAAATCTAGAGATGTTTGTGCGCAAATGTTTAAAAGTGCCAGGACAGTTTAACAAAGCTTTTGTTAAAAAAAAATATGGAATCCTGAGCTTTACAAGTAGAAGCTATGAGTGCAAAAGTCAGGAAAGTATACTAAACCTACATAGAACACTGATTTGACCCTAGTTGGTGTATTACGTCCAGTTTCAATTTAGGAGGGACATGAAGGCTTTGGAGGGGTTATAAAAGTGATTTACTAGAATGGTTCCATGGATGAAGAATTACAGGTACATGGACAGCTTGAAGAAGCTGGTCTTGTTCTGCATTCATCAGAGAAGGCTAAGAGTAGATTTGATGATAATGGTCAAAATCATGACAGGTTTAGATAAGACTAAACAAACAAAAACTGTTTACAGTGGCTGAAGAGTTCAAAAGGCACAGATTTAAAGTGTTTGGCCAAAGAACCAGAGACAACATGAGGAAAAATTTTATTACGCAATAAATGGTTAGGATTTTGAATGCACAGCCTGCAAGGGTGGTGGATAGAGAGTCAATAGTAGCCTTCAAATGGAAATTGAATAAATACTTGAAAGAGAAAAAATGCAGCAATATAGGGTGAATGGGACTAACTGGTTTGATCCTTGAAAGTTCGAGCTGAGACTCGACAAGCCAAATAGTTTCCTTCTGTGCTATACTATTGTCTGATTCCACAAACCTGTGTCCCTTTGTCCTGTTCTGAGTTTTAAAGTAATATCCTGGATTTACCATATCCATTACCTTAACACTCTTGTCCTCCAAGATCTTCACAGAAACCTCTTAAAGCTGAAAAACTCTTGTTTTCCCTGAATTTCCCTTCAACTCATTGCATCAAATAAAATATGTGACCTTCCCTATGCCCTAGTTTATTTTGACATAGAAGAGACTTGGGAACAAAAATGGCTCTCCCTTATAAGACCTGAGGGCTGGCATGATTAGTACATGTTGTGTGGAGGATATTTCTTTGAATGAAGAAACCATACAGCAAGTACTTTGTTACTAAATGCAATGCTGGAGGCTTCCAAAGTTGAGATGATAAAATAGTTTTGTTAAGACCACAGAAACAGTGGATTTACTACTAATCAGTCAAACAACATCCCCTGGTCCTCGCTATAGAAAATATAAGTAACATGCAAGAAATAGCTGTAAGTCAGGTGTTAGAATCATATCTCCCATGACTGAATTTTTGTTTTACAAAATGGAAGGACCTGGAATGATCTGGTCATCTGGATGCTAAACTGGGATTTTTTTTTAAAAGGTCATAAGTTAACCTTGGAACTCAAATGACCTATATGGTACTTGAAGGAGTTGTTTGTGTTGAACTGCAAAGCTTCTTACTTAATGAAAAGCTGGCAGACAAAAAAAGGCAGTCACATGGCAGAGGAAAAAAACTTAAGGTTGTGAACCTGCTTGTTTTGAAGGCAGTCTTGGCTGGAAAACAAGCTGAGGAAAGAGGGCTGCCTTGACTGGCTCCCTCTCTCTTCCTTGCCTAAAATTGTGTAGCCAGAGAACCCTCATCTGAGTGTGATTAGTCTGAATTTGGACCTGCAAAGCTTAGACCAGTGGTGAGAACTTTCAGACATCCGCATGGACCAGCAGCCTGCCTTTACACGAGAGAATTCCAGATCGACTGCGTCGAGACCCTGCAGACTTTATCCTTTTTTATAACACCAATCCCTCAAAGTCCATCTCTGAAGAGAGACTCTATCTGTTTGTCCTTTGTTTGTCTGTGTGTGTGCTGGGGGAATTCTTTAGGAAGAGATAGATAGATATACTTCTGGATTAGAATTGTGTGTTAACCAGTACTTACAACTTGTTAAAAGAACTAGAATTACCTGGAAAAACTCAGCAGGTCTGGCAACATCGGCGGAGAAGAAACGAGTTGACGTTTCGAGTCCTCATGACCCTAAAAGAAGTTTTGTTTTAAAACAAGTTAATCATTGAGTTTTTGAAAGTCTGGTCAGAGTATCTTTTCTTCTGGGTACTGGAGGTGTAGGTGCACAGTTGGTCATTTTGATGTGAAAAACATTTAAAGTTATGGTAAGCCTGAAGAGTAGTGGGGCTTGATAATTCTCACACTCCTCCCATCCCGGTCATAACACAGGAAATGGAAGGGAGTGAAGAACTCAAGAAAATTACAGTCACCGGGAAGTGGAGCTGCAGGCTAACAAGTCTCCGGGTCTTGAAGGACTTCACCCTAGGGTCTTAAAAGAAGTGACTAGTGAGAAAATTGATGCATTGGTTTTAATTATCAAAATTCCTGAGATTTGGAGAAGGTTCCATTGGTTTCAAAAATAGCAAATGTAACTCCTTTATTCAAAAAGGGAGGGAGACAGAAAGCAGGAAACTATGGGCCAGTTAGCTTAACATCTGTCTTAGGGAAAATGTTACGAGCTATTATTAAGGACATTATAGCAGGGCATTTGAAAAAATTCAAGATAGTCAGATAGAGTCAAGGTGGTTTTGTGAAAGGGAAATCATGTGTAACCAATTTATTGGCATTCTTTGCAGAAGTAACATGTTGCTGTGGATAAAGGGGAACTGGTGGATGTTGTCACGACTCACTGGGGATAGTGCGCTGTAATACCAAGCCCCATTGTTCCCCGAGCCATGACAAATGTGAAAAAGTTTGATCAAACCACCAGATTGCTCCAATTCTACCTAACTTTAATTTAGGTTAACAGAATATGAGCACGAGGTTTGTAAACTAAATAAGTAAATAACTGTTCATTGAACAAACAGTTGTTACCAGTGACAAAAGAAAGAAATATGACCTGCTAATTACTAACACTATGACTTAAACTCTACCCCCTTCTTAAATCCCTATACACACATACAAGACACATAAGACACAAAAACATGGATTTTAAGGGTGGGATAAAATAGTTCAATAGCACCAATTCCGGAGTACAGGATTCGATGGGTTGATTTTTGATCCATGTCTTCTAAATTCCTTGCAATCCTTTGTTGATAACACGAGGTGGTCTTCCAGCACTTTCAGTATTTAGTTCACTGGTTGAGTACTTGCCTTTCAATGTCCCTAACAATGATTTTCCCCTTTGCCTCTTGACAGGGGTTTTCAGAGAGAGCAAGTTAAAGAGATATGAGAAGAAAAAGCCAGCTAGCTGCTATTGTGGAATTACTGGAATCTTCCACACACGGGAGAGAGAGGTTTTAGGTCTTGTTCCTTTCAGGCTAGCTGTTCAGCTGCACTGCCCTCGCACAAAAAACCTGGTCACCTGGTCAGGAGCCAATTAAAATGCTGTTGTCAGGTAGCTCCCTTGGTCCAGGACTCCTTTCTGGCACCATCCTGTCTTTTGTGGCACACTCCGTTCCAGGACTGCAACATTGTATATATCCCTTATCCTGTCCCAGTGGACTTGGCTTTCAACCTGCAGCCATTGTAATTTTAATCCACAATCCAACAGAAGCTAAAAAGGCATGTTCTTTACAAAGCACTGTACTTAGATTTCCAGAAAGCATTTGGTAAGGTGTCACATCAAATGCTTGTTTTTTATTCATTCATGAGATGTGGCATTACTGGCTAGGCCAGCATTTATTGCCCACCCCTAAATGCCCTTGAGAAGGTGGTGCTCGTGAGCTGCCTTGTTGAACCGCTTCAGTCCATGTGGTGTAGGTACACCCACAGTGCTGTTAGGGAGGGAGGGAGTTCCAGGATTTTGACCCAGCAACAGCGAAGTAACAGCGATATATTTCCAAGTCAGGATGGTGTGTGGCTTGGAGGGGAACTTTCAGATCATGGTGTTCCCATGTGTCTGCTGCCCTTGTCCTTCTGGATGGTAGTGGTTGTGGGTTTGGAAGGTGATGTATAAGGAGCCTTGCAGAAAATAAAAGCTCATGGTGTAGGAGGTGACACATTGGTATGGATAGAAGATTGGCTAGCTAACAGGAAACAGGTTAGTCCTAAGTGGGTCTTTTTCTGGCTGGCAAGATGTAACAAGTGGTGTGCCACAGGGTCAGTTCTGGGGCCTCAACTTTTACAATTTATAGAAAAGACTTGGGTGAAAGGACTGATGATATTGTTGCTAAATTTGCTCATGACATAAAGATAGGTAGGAAATTGTGAAGAGAACATAAAGCTACGAAAGGATATAGGTTATTTGGGTGGGCAAAGCTCTGGCAAATGGAGTATAATGTGGGAAATGTGAAATTGTCCATTTTTGAAGGAAGAATAAAAAAGCATATTATCTAAATGGTGAAAGATTGCAGAGCTGAGATGCAGAGGGATCTGGGTGTCCTAGTGCATGAATTACAAAAGATTAGTATGCAGGTGCAGCAAGTAATTAGCAAAGCTAACAGTTTATTGTGAGAGGAATGGAATATAAAAGAGAGGTTATGCTTCAGTTGTAGAGGGCACTGGTGAGACAACATCTGGAATACTGTGTACAGTATTGGTCTCCTTATCTAAGGAAGGATGTAAATGCATTCGAAGCATTTCAGAGAAGGTTTACTAAACTAATACCAGGAGTGGGTGGGTTGTTTTATGAAGAAAATTTGGGCAGGCTAGGCTTGTACGCGCTGGAGTAAGAAGCAACTTGATCCAAATCTTTAAGACTTTTAGATCCTCAGGGGTATTGACAGGGTGGATGTGGAGAAGATATTCCCTCTTGTGGGAGAATCAAGATCTAGGGGTCACTGTTTAAAAATAAGGGGCCACCTAATTAGGTCAGAGATAAGGAAGACATTTTTTCTGAGGGCAGAGTGTCTTTGGAACTCCCTTCCTCAAAGGGCAGCAGAAGCAGAGTCTTTGAATGTTTTAAAGACCGAGGTAGACAGATTCTTGATAAACGATAGGATGAAAGGTTATTGGGGGACAGACCAAGGGTACAGTCAGATCAGCCATGATCCTATTGAATGGCGGAGCAGGCTTGAAGGGCCGAAAGGCCTACGCCTGCGTCTAACTCATATGTTCCTCCCTGATTATCAAGATTAAAATGTCTGCTTGCACCCCAGGTTGCTGCCAGACAGTGTTTAAATGCATGCTTCCATGTTGAATGGCCTTTCATTGTAGCAACAGGATTTCCACCGGTGAGGTTTAGCTACGGGGTATGTATTCTTTTTTTAATTCATTCATGGTATGTGGGCGTCACTGGCTGGCCCAGCATTTTTATTGACCTTAGGAAGGTGGTGGTAAGCTGCCTTCTTGAACTGCTGCAGCCTATGTGGTGGCGGTACACCCTCAGAGCTGTTGGGGAGGGACTTACAGGATTTTGACCCTGCTCTGTGAGGCAAGGGAGGAGATTGCAGGAGAGTATTCCATCACGCTCCTGACTTGTGCCCTTGTGGATGATGGACAGGCTTTGGGGAGTCAGGAGATGACTTACTCACACACTATTCCGAGCCTCTGACCTGCTCTTGTAGCCACGGTATTTATATGGTTAGTCCAGTTCATTTTCTGGTTAATGGTAAGCCCCCAGTTTAGTGGGAGATTCAGTGATGGTAATGCCATTGAATGTCAAGGTCTAATGGTTAGATTCTCTCTTGTTGGAGATGGTCATTGCCTGGCACTTGCATGGCACGAATATTACTTGCCACTTGTCAGCCGCAGCCTGGATATTGTCCAGGTCTTGCTGCATTTGGATATGGATTGCTTCAGTATCTGAAGAGTCACGAATGGTGTTGAGCATTATGCAATTATCAGCGAACATCCCCACTTGTGACCTTATGTTGGAAGGAAGATATCAATGAAGCAGCTGAAGATGGTTGGGCTGAGGACACTACCCTGAAGAACCCCTGCAGTGATGTCCTGGAACTGAGATGATTGACCTCCAACAACCACAGCCATCTTCCTTTGTGCCGGGTATGACGCCACCCAGCAGAAAGTTTTCATCCGATTCCCATTGACTTAGTTTTGCTAGGGCTCCTTGATGCCGTATTTGGTCAAATGCTGCCTTGATGTTGAGGGCAGTCACTCTCACCACTTATCTGGAGTTCAGCTCTTTTGTCCATTTTTGAACCAAAACCTAGAGTATATTCAGATTTTAGGAAAGACTTCCCAATTAATTTAGTACTATTAACAAAAAAAAAATGACCAGTGATGGTGCCAAATAATTTGTGGCTAAAACTTTGAGGATCAATGGCAGGGACATTGGGAGGAGGATAAAATAAAAGAATTGCCATTTGCTGCATGTAGAAAAAAGAGGAAACATTTCACGATGTTTATTCCTGGACCTCTGCTTCATAATCCCATTTGGTTTCTTAAAATTCCACGGCATAAATGACATTTTCTACCAAAAAAGAAATCACCTCACACTTAATTATGCTGAATTTTAGTTGGCATTTAGCCATATACTGTGCAAGCCTTTTACTTTTTACTGTATTTTAGTATAGTCCTTTTATTATTAGTTGCTCCCCAAATTTCAACACCATACACCTGATTCATGATTCCAAATCATTTATGTACATGGTTAACGACATTGATAGTAGTGCAGGTCCTTGTATTACACCACTTCCTACTTCCTGCCATTTTTACTCCTATTTTTTTGTTTCACAGTGGAATAGAGTGCAAGGTGGCTATCTACCCCTTGACTCCTTACACCATATAGCACCTTTATTGAAAATCCATGGGTAACATCCCCCCCACCCATCAAGGGGGGATGTGTGGGAGCGGGTGGGCAGCCTTCTGGTCGGGGGGGTGCTGCCATTTTACGTGGGTGGGCCAATTAAGGCCCGCCAAGCATGATGTCCGCCAGGAAGGGGTGGGGGGTGTGTGGGGAGAGAATTCCCTCAGCTGGGAGTGTGCTCTTTCGTGCATTAGAAAGAGCACACAACTTCCTGAGGCATAGTGCTGCCTTGGGGAGATTGGATCCAATTGAAAACTTCAAACAAAGGTGAATTTTAAAAAATTTCCCTGCCTTGTCCCCTCATGTGCTGACACTGTCACATGAGTTGGGACATGTCCATAACTTTTATTGAAACACTTCATAAAAATTTAAATACCCTCATAAAACTTCATCCCGAACGGATGAGGTTTCATATTTTTTCCAAAGTCCGTCTGGGCTCCCAGCCTGCCTGCCAACTTTAAGGTTGGACAGGTAGGTCCATTAATCATTTTAAATAGTTTTTTAACGGCCTTAATAGGCCGTTGAATGTTTAGCCACGCGCCCACCCAACTGAAAATCTAAATGACGCAGGGTGACGTCAGGACGCGTGCCCGACGTATCGCTGCATCATTTTACATGTTGGCAAGCAGGCCCCGCCCCCTGCTTGCCGACTGGAAGATGCTGCCCCATGTTTACCAAATCCACAGCATTACCTTTGTCTACTCTTTGAATTCTTTGGAAGAAGTCCTAATAGATTTGATTAAGCATGACCTTCCTATTAGAAATTCTTGCTGATTATTTTTATTATACTTTTCCACTGAGTATTTGTCTGTGGTTCCTTCAATTATTTGTAACTCCCCTTATGAAGGTAGGAGTTAAATCTGCTCACCAGTCCTCTGGCACTATGGCTTTTCCTGTTGATTATTTTTATACAAATATACTAGTACTTCTGCTATCGTTTCCTCAGTTTATTTTGAATATCTGGTGCTGCAGTCCATCTTGTCCTGGGAATTTGTCCTCAGGTTTGCCTAGTTTATCTTGTATCTCCTTTCCTTTTATCTGGTTGCCGTATCTTTCTTGACATCTTCTGTTATCATTTCTACTTTAGTAGCTCTTCAGATGCATGCAAAATATAAGCCTTTCTACCATTTCAGTTTCATAATGAAATGGAAGGGATATTGATTAGGATATTAGCCTGTCTACATCTGGCATACTTTTACAAATCTTCGACACAATTGGCCATACTCCTAATTTAATGGTGTCAGCAATTTCTAAATCCAGATTTTTACGCATATGGTAAATAAGTGGTGTAACCAGAAGGCCCTTGGTGGAAAAATATAGTTAACTGGGCATAAAAATAAAATGCAAAAAAAGTAAATTTATTGATCTTCATTTTAGAAGGTCCAATGCAAATTGTCGCCAGTTGAATATTTAAGATCTGGAGCCAACCAAAGAGCAGGCTTATACTAGACCTGGTATTGAGATAGGATTAATTGATTACCTCATAGTGAAGGTTCCCTGAAGTGGCAGCGATCATAATATGGTTGAATTTTACATTCTGTTTGAGGGAGAGAAGACTGTCCAAGGCTGGTATTTTAAACTTAAATAAGAGCAATTATGAGGGCATGAAAGCAGAGCTAGCTAGAGTGAACTAGCAAAGTAGGTTAAGGGATAGGTCAATAGAGATGCAGTGGCAGACATTACTGGGATCTTTCAGAATACACAGAATAGATACATTTCAGCAAAGAAACATTCCAAGGGGAGGACCCAACATCCATGCTTCACTTTAAAAAAAAAAGTTAGTTTCAAACTTAAAGCAAAAGCATATAACTATGGAAAGATGGGCAGCAGGTCAGAAGTTTGGACAGAATGTAAAAAACAGCAAAGAATGACTCAAAGATTGATAAGGAGGGAAGAATCAGAATATGAAAGAAAGCCAGCTAGAAATATAAGGACAGATATTTTTAAAATATCTTTAGAAACTATAATTAACAAAGTGAGCATTGGTCCTATAGAGTCTGGGAATTAATAAGGGAAAAGGAAGAGATGGCAGATGAACTGAACAGGTATTTTGCACCAGTCTTCACTATAGAGGATACAAGTAACATTCTAGAAATGGCTATAAATCAGGAAATAGGAAAGAGGAACTAAAAAAAAAATACAATCAACAGGGAAGTGGTACTGAACAAATTGTTGGAACTGTGGGCTGACAGGTCCCAGGATCCTGATGGACTTCACCCTACGGTCTTAAAAGAAGTGGCTAGTGAGATGGTTGATGCGTTTGTTGTAATTTCTGAAAATTCCCTAGATTCTGGGCAGATTCCATTAGATTGGAAAATAGCAAATGTAATTCCTTTATTCAAAAAGGGAGAGAAGCAAAAAACAGGAAATTACAGGCCAGTTAGCTTAACATCTGTTTTAGGGAACATGTTAGCTATTATTAAAGACGTTATAGCAGGGCACTTGGGAAAAATTCAAGGTAATCAGGCAGAGTCAACGTGGATTTGTGAAAGAGAAATCATGTTTGACCAATTGATTGGAGTTCTTTGAAAAAGTAACATGCTGTGGATAAAGGGAAACCGTTGATGTACTGTACTTAGAATTCCAGAAAACATTTGATTAGGTGCCACGTCAAATGTTACCACAAAAAATAAAGGCTCATCATGTAGGGGGTAACATATTGGCATGGATAGAAGATTGGCTAGCTAACTGAAAACAGGGGGTAGCCATAAATAGGTCTTTTTCTGGTTGGCAAGATGCAACATATGAATTAGGAGCAGGAGTAGGTCACTCAGCCCCTCGAGCCTGCTCTGCCATTCAATCAGATCATGGCTGATCTGATTTTAACCTCAACTCCGCTTCTTACCCCCAATAACCTTTGACATCCTTATTAAGAATCTATCTACGTCTAGAAACTATAATTTGGGACAGCATTCATTGTCATATGAACAAATGTGGGTTAAATAAGAGAGCCAGCATGGATTTCTTAAGGGAATATCATGTTTAACTAACTTGCTGGAGCTTTTTGAAGAGGTAATAGAGAGGGTTGATGAGGCAAATACTGATGTGCATGGACTTCCAAAGGCATTTGATACTTTGCTGCAAAGCAGACTTTAGAAAAATTCTAGCTCATGGAATAAAAAGGACAGTAGCAACATGGATACAGAACTAGCTGAGTGACAGGAAATAATGGTTAATGGATGTTTTTTGGGTTAGAGGAAGGGTTGTAGTGGAGTTCCCCAGGGATTGATACTGGGGCCCTCATTTTTTTCCTGATCTAAATTAATCATCTAGACTTGGTGTACAGGGAACAATTTCAAAATTTGCAGATGATACAAAACTTGGAAGCATTGTAAACTGAGAGGAGGGCAGTGTAGAACTTAAAAGGGACACAGACAAGTTGTTGAGATGGGCAGATAGGTGGCAGATGAAGTTCAATGTGGAGAAACGTGATAGATTTTAGTAGGAAGAACATGGAAAAACAGTGTAAAATAAAGAAAGGGTACTACTCTAATGGAGGCGCAGGAGCTGAGGGTGTTTATATGCATAAGGATGTGAAAGGATATCAGTGGTAGGTGGAAATGTGGATTTAAAGTTACAATCAGATCAGCCATGATCTTATTGAATGGTGAACCAGGCTCGAAGGGCCGAGTGGCTGATTCCTGCTCCTAATTCGTATGTTTGCATGAACCCACTTAACTTGATACAGTTATATCAACAATAAGATGGTACCTGATTTCTGTACGTGGTTTCAGCCATTTATGTATAATGACTGAATTGAAAATGCCAATATTATGCAAGACTTTAGACAATGATTTTTAATTGCATAGAAAATTCGAAGTTTAATTAGTTGAAATATGTTTTGTCTTAAATTTATCATTAATGTTCAGTTTCAAAGTCTGCATCTGGTTATATATGTAAATAGAAATTTACTATACAAAATATGAAACTAATGCCTGTTTATCAGTTGCAATTAATTGGCTGTGTGGAAATTTAAAATACTTCTACATGCCTTTCTGTTTATGAACCCACCCCCACACTTAAATAAAGCACTACATGATATTTGAGCTGACCACAGGTTACAAGACAATCACCCAGGTTTCACCCATTAATCTTATCCATCTGTTTTTCCATCAGTCTTTGTTTTGTCTGTTTTTCATATTTAGAATTCTCTCACCCGTCTGTTTCATACTTCCATCTCCTTCTAACAGTTCAGCACCGGCCTCTGTAACCTGGTTACGGAATGTCCAAATATTCTTGACAAAAAATAGAATCAAATAAAATCAATTTGGGTTTTATGGTAATTCGTACTAGAGCAAAAGTGTGCCTTTTAGTCTAACGTATGTGTATTGACTGTCTTTCAAACAAACAGCTTGTGCTATTGATCAGAATGAAGCCAAAACATATTAGGAAGATCAAATATGAATAGGACACCAGATTTGTAACCCTTAATGTGATGAAACTCAGAAAAAATTACAAGATCTAGAAATTGGAGCAAAAGTAATAGCAAGCTCGCGATGTATCCTATGTATGAATAGAAACAGCAATTTGTGCCAATAGAGATACACCACGAGTTGTGAATCTCCACAAATTGTTGGGTGAAATGCACCTTCCACTGGCAAAACAAGAGCTCGCTGGTGAACCCCACAAGTTTCAAAAAAATTTCTAGATTTGCACTGTAAATATGAATGAATTTTGTCGCAGACCTTTAGGATTGGTGTTGTAAGGACTCTAAAAATGACACTGTCTATGATCCTGTCGTGAAACTGAACCTTGGAGGCCCAGAAAGAAAATAATGAAACTGGTGTCTTAACTCTGCAGGTAGTAATTTGCTCTTAGAGACTTTTTAAATTTTAATTATACATTTTTCTCCTTACCTTCCTTTTTGTCTCTCTTTACCTCCTTCTCTGAATCAATGTTCCCTTCAAAATTTGGGTATAGTGTGTTGCCAGTTTTTTTTTTTCTGTGCATGGTCCCTTTGAATTTTGTTTTGTGCAACCATGTATATGCATTATTTATCAAGGAACAAGGCCTGCATGGTACCAGAAAGGCTGCTGTGCAGCCTCTCTCTCCCCCACAGCTTAGCGGGAGCATTGCTCTCGATCCAATCTGTTTTTCCCCTCTGTCTTACTTCCTGTATCTAACTTGATTCTAATTCACTACTTTCTTTCCTGTTGTTCGCTCTTTTCATAACTAAATTTAATTTGATATCTACCCTTTGTACAGCTAAACATCAAAGTAGAAGCATTTTTGTTAGCTTAGTTTACATCTTTACTCTTTGAACTGCACTAAAGCAACTCCAGACCGTTACTCATACCTTTTTGCTACTTGGTGGCAGCAACCCAGTGCAAAAGGGCCTAAGACATACTTTTCGAGCTTTCAGTATCTCCTCCTTCCATTGTGATTTCTCATACCCTTGCAGTCTCTTGTGCACACCACTTATGTTATGTTGCTGATGCTGGAATAAGTATTTTATTACCAGGCAAGTAGACACAAGACACGTTTGCATGAACAGTGTTTACTACACTGCCAAGATGAAAGCACATTTTGCAAAGATGTTTGTAATGATCATATCTGTTTATGGAATTGTAATTAATTAATATGCCTCTTAAGATGAGATTTTCAAATTTAAGCAATGTGGTCAAGATATACTCAAATAAGTCCTTGCATTGTTTTTTATTATTTGGAGGCACTGACTTGGATGCAGCTATTTATGCTTTTTAGGGTGCTTCTAATTAGATTCCTTTTGATCATGGTCGCAAACAATTATAAATTATTTACCACAGGGAGATATTGCAAGATTGTATAACCAAGATTTATGTATATATTGTAGACATCAAAGTTTGTAATTGTTTTAAATCTGAATCAGTGTGATAATTTTTCACTGTTATTGGATAGTAGCATTAGAAGCTATTCCAGATCGTTTTGAGTGGGGGAGGCCACTTACCAAAGGGTTGTGATTAAAAATATCCTTTTTGTTTCCTACCCGTCAGTTAAAGACTTTGGATTGATTCACATCAAAGACGAACACCACGCTTATTTTTGTCCCGTTTTTAGCAGCATGGGGTAATCTAAAATTGCAGTGACCTTTTTCCTCTGCAATGGAAAATTCTCAACAGTGACAATGTTATATTTTTGTACCAATCTACCTCAATGCCATTTTCCTGCACTATCCCCAAATCCCTTGATATCTATTGATCACCCTCTTCCATTGTTGCCCCCCATTCACCCATTAGCTCACGGACCTACATTAGCTTCCAATTCAACAACACAGATTTTAAAAGTCTTATCCTTACTTCTCTTTTTTTCTCTGTCTCTCTCTCTCATTCTCTCACACACACACACACACACACACACACACACACACACACACACAACAAATAATCAGATTTCCTGATACTATTAGTAATTAAGCCACCTTTCAAACAGTACTGATACTGAACAGGCCAATATTTTCAGATAGAACAGGGCTCTTGAGAAATATAAGACAAAAAAGATGGATATGATCTGGCATCTTGTTACCATTCTAATCTAAAACCCAGTTGATCAGTTAGAAAGCCTTCATCTGGCCTAAATATTGTTTAATGCGTGCATGACATCAGAGTTAGGTTTAATCCTGCTCTCCCTCTGTCCATATAGGCATTTTCCATTAAGCATTCACTAAATCATTAGAATTGGAAACCCAACCAAAGAAGAAGCTATTGACTATTGATTAAAAGCTTGTTGAAAGAAGTAGGTTTTAAGCAGGGCCTTAAAGGAGAAGGGAGGAATGGAGAGAGTTAGGGAGGAATTAGAACATTGGGCCAAGATGGCTATGAAGACATGGATGCCAGTGGTTGGGTGAAGGGAATGATGCATAAGAAATAGATGCAGAAGTAAACCATGTGGCCTCTTGAGTCTGCTATGCCATTCAACACGACCATGGCTGATCCTCAGCCTCAAATCCACTTTATTACCCGCTCCCCAAATCCCTTGATTCTCTGGGAGACCCAAAATCTGTCTATCCCAGCCTTAAATATGCTCACCGATACAGCATCCAGGACTCTCTGGTGTCGGGAATTCCAAGACTTACAATCCTCAATTTAGGACTGAGATGAAGAGAATTTTTTGCATTACCGACTCTCTATACCGAGACTGTGGCCCAATGTGTAAGTAGACCTGGGTAGTAGGTTTTAATGTAACTTGACATTGTTAGATTAACTTCATGTTAAATTCATTCTAATAAGCTAACAAGGTCAAAATGCAGTTTTGTGCTAACAATGAGATAAGCCATTTTGAGCTCCCTTACTTTGATAACCCTCGATTAATTTGAGTGATTATTATATAATCAGGAACTAGCCAGAAACAGATGATTGCCAAAGTAGTCTACGTCAACTAAGTCATAATTGAAGAAATAGTAATTAATCAAGTAGTTATGTTAAGGCTGGTTTTAAAAGCAGCTGTAAGATTTCTGCTTTGGATGAGTATAAAGTCAGATATTTTGTGCTAAGCTCAGCGTAAGCCTTGACCAAAATGGACAATAGACAATTGTGCAAAGTGAGATAACCAAAAACATTGAGAAAGAAACATTGTCCCTTTGAAAGGATAATGCATGTAGGTAGTCAAACTGCAATTTAAACAAACCAATAATTAAATTAGCCAATTATGAAATTACACAGACATGGTCTGAGATAAAGTATTGATAATTTAGGGGGATAAAAGTAAAGGCTATGAACAACATCTTTGCTAGCTCCTGAGGCAGAATTTGAAGAATTGCTGCCAACGAAGGAACTGGAGGACAACCTACGACTTCAATGACCTGATCATTTGAAGCTGTAAGGTCTATTTTTCGTTTTAAAATAAACTTTCTCTTCTAATTTACTACTCGAGTCCATCTTCGCCTTACAGTTATGTCTTGTTTGAACCAGGACATTTATTGGATTTTATTAGATTAATTTGAAGCCAGATAATTGCATAATTAAGAATTAAGTTGAATTTTTTTATATAGAGTATTTTAATTTAAGTGTTGTAGATTTCTCAGTAAGGGGAAACAGCCTTTCACTGTCTACCCTGTCAGGGCCCTTCAGAATCTTTTACCTGTCATTGAGATCACTTCTCAATCTTCTAAACTCCAAAGAGTATAGGACCAATTCCCTCAGAGCAGTCTAGTAGACATTCACTGTACTGCCTTCCTTAAACAAGGAAACCAAAACAGTGCACACTTTCTCCAGGGAAATTCCTGTGCAATAGTAGCAAAACTTCCTTATTCATGCACCCCAATTCCCTTGCAATAAAGATCTGCATGCCATTTATCATCTAAATTGCTTACTGTCCCTCCATGCTAACTTTGTTTTCCTTGTAGGAATACAATCAAATATTCCTATTCTTCTACCAAAGTGGATAACCTTACATTTCCCCACAATATACTCCATCTGCCACCCTGTTGTCAAATCATTTCACTTGTCTATATCTTTTTGCAGCCTCTTTAAGTCCTCACAGCCACCTAGCTTTGTATCGTCAGCAAACTTGGATATGTTACCCTTAGTCTCTTCACCTAAGTCATTAACGTAGATTTGAAATGGATGAGGTCTCAACACTGATACTTGCGGCACTCCATTAGTTACTGTCTGCCAACTCGAAAAAGCATTGGGACTGGGGCTATATATGCACAAATCAATGAAGGTGGCAGGGCAGGTCGAGAAAGCAGTTAGTAAAGCTGGGCACAATCATTAGAAAGAGTGCAGAAAAGATACACAAGAATGGTTTCAGGATGAGAAACTTCAGTTACATGGGTAAATTGGAGAAGTTAGGGCTGACCTCCTTTGAGAAGACAATATTAAGAAGGTAGAGGTGTCCAAAATCATAAGAGGCCCAGACAGAGCAGAGAGAGAGAAAATGTTCCCATTGGTGGCTGGAGAACCAGAAGAAGAAACGGTGAGGAAAAAGATTTTACACAGCACGTGGTTAGAATCTGGAATGCACTGCCTGAGAGTGGTGAAGACAGATTTATTGCTGACTTTTGAAAGAGAATTGGACATTTATCTAATGATAAGACATTTGTAGGCTTACAGGGAAAGATGGGGGAGTGGGACTAGGTAAGTTGCTCTTGCAGAGAGCTGGAACGGATATGATGGGTCAAATGGCCTCTTGTGCTGTGACCATTCAATGACTCAAACCCTAGTCTATGCTTCCTGCCTGGTAACCATTCCTCCATCTATGCAAATATATTGCCCCAATTCTGTAAGCCTTTACGTATTAACTTCTTATCAAACAAACACCATTTCCCTTTCGTAAAATCATGTTTACTCTCTCTGATCTAAGAGGGCAGAGTTGGAACTTTGGAGTTTTTGGGAGGATTTTGGGGTTAGAGAAGGATACAGAGACAGAAGTGGGACCACAGAAGTACAAAAGCAAAGCACTGCACTTGCTGGAAATCTGAAATAAAAGAAAAAGTATTGGAAGAGCTCAGCAGGTCAGCAGCATCTATGGAGAAAAACAAGAGTCATCTTTCAGGTTGAGTGAGCTTTTTATCAGAACTGAAGAAAGATAGAAATGTGAGTTTTTAAGCCAATAGAAAGGTTGGGGTTGGTGGCAGGAAGAACAAAAAGGAAGCTCTGTGATATGATGGAGGGCAGAATGGATTAAATAACAACAATATTTCATGAGGCAACAGCCAAAGAATGGTAATGGTGTCACAACTGACTGGGACAGTATGCTGCAATATCAAGCCCCACTGCTCCCGGAGCTGCGACAAATGTGAAAAAGTTTGAGCAATCTACCTAATTGTTTAATTTAGGTTAACAGAATATGAGCATCAGATTTGTAAACTTAATAGGTATCTGGTTAGTGAACAAACTGTTGTAACCAAATATGAATTGCTAATTTCTAACACTAACTTTTACAGTACCCCCTTCTTAAATCCCTATATGTACAAGACACATAAGGCACACAAAAACGTGGATTTTAAGGATGGAAAAAAACAGTTCAATAGCACCAATTCCGGAGTACAAGATTTGAAGGGTTGATTTTGATCGATGTCTTTCCAAATTCCTTTCAGTTCTTTGTTGATGACACAAGGTAGTTTTCCAGCACCTTGTCTTTAGTTCACTGGTTGAGCACTTGCCTTTCAATGTCTCTTAACAGTGATTTTCCCCTTTGCTTCTTGACAGGGGTTTCCCGAGAGAGAGTAGGTTATAGAGTCATGAGGAGAAAAAGTCAGCTAGCTATGATTGTAGAATTACTGGAATCTTACACAGAGGAGAGAGAGGTTTTAGCTCTTTTGCCTTTCAGGCCAGGAGCTGATCTGCTGCACTGCTGTCACCAACCCTGGTCACCTGGTCAGGAGCCAGTTAAAACATTGTTGCCAGGCAGTTTTCCATTAGACCAGACTCTTCCTCCGGCACCATCCTGTCTTTCATGACACACTCTGTTCCAGGACAACAACCCAAATGCGGTGTGAATTGCTACATGGAGGGATGCAACATGAAGGGATAATAACAGAATTGTTACAGCTCAGGAGGCAATTCAGACCATCATGTTTGCATCGGCTTTCTAAACAAGCACCTTAAATCTGTGCCCTCTGGTCCTGGACCCTTCCACCAATAAGAACAGTTTTCTTCTTGTGTACGCTCTCCAGGCCCTTCATGATTTTGAATACTTCTATCTAATCTCCTCTCAGCTTTCTTTTCTCCAAGGAATGGAGTCCCAATTTCTCCAATCTATCTTAAAAACTGAAGTTTCCTATTTGTGCAATTATTCACGTAAACCTCTTCTGCACATTTTCCAATGCCTTCACATCTTTCCTAAAATGAAATGCCCAGAACTTTATGCAGTACTCCAGCTGAGATCTTGTACTCTGTCCCTGATTATAAAGCCTTGGTACTATATGCTTTTTTAATCACACTCAACCTATCTTGCCACCTTAAAAGACATGCATATATGCACCCAGGTCCCTCTGCTCCTGCACCCCCTTTATAGTCATACCCTTTATTTTATACTATCTCTCCATGTTCTTCCTACCAAAATGTATCATCTCATGTTTCTCCACATTGAACTTCATCTGCCACCTATCCGCCCATTCCACCAACTTGGCTACGTCCTTTTGAAGTTCTACACTGTCCTCCTTGCAGTTTACAATGCTTCCAAGTTTTGTATCATCTGCAAATTTTGAAATTGTTCCCTGTACACCAAGTCTAGATCATTAAACTCCACTACAAATCCTCCTCCAGCCCGAAAAACATCCATTAACCATTACTCTGTTTTCTGTCATTCAGCCAGTTTTGTATCCATGTTGCTACTGCTCCTTTTACTCCATGAGCTATAACTTTTCTCTAGTCTGTTGTGCAGCACTGTATCAAATGCCTTTGGAAGTCCATGTACACCACATCAGCAGCATTTCCCGCATCAACCCTCTGTTACCTCTTCAAAAAAACTCCAAGTTAGTTCAGCATGATTTTCCCTTAAGAGATCCATGCTGGCTGCCATGATTGAACTCTCATTTGTCCATGTGACGAAGAATACTGTCCCAAATTACAGTTTCTAGAAGTAGATAGATTCTTGATAAGCAAGGATGTGAAAGGTTACAGGGAGTAGGTAGGAAAGTGGAGTTGAGGTTCTGATTGAATGGTAGAGCAGGCTCGAGGGGCTGAGTGAACTACTCCTGCTCCTAATTCGTATGTTTGTAAGTTTCCCCACTACCGAAGTTAAACTGACTTCTGTAGTGAAGAAAGAAACAAGAGAAGACCAACCCAACAAAACAGTGAGAGAAAAGAAAAAACACAGAGCAAGATGACGGCAGAGGCTATGATCTGAAGTTGTTGAACTCCATATTGAGCCCAGAAGGTTATAAAGTGCCGAGTCAAAAGATATGGTGCTGTTCCTTGAGCTTGCGTTGAGTTTCATCGGAACACTGTAGCAGGCCGTGGGCAGAAAGGTCAACACGGGAACAAGTACCACAGCACCACAGAAATATTTGAACACAAGGGAAAGAATTTTTAAATCTAGGTGATGGTGAACCAGGAATGAATCTAGGTCAATGAGCACAGGGGTGATGAGTGAAAAGGGACATGGTGTGGTTAAAATGCAGATAGCAAAATTTAGGATGAGCTTAAATTATTGGTGGGTGGGAAAAGGAGATAGGTCGGGGAGCATTGGGATAGTCAAGTCTGGCATAGAAATGCATATTTGAATATTTGAGTAATGGATGGGCTGAGACAGGAAGGGTTTTTATGACGGACATATCAGTCTTTGTGATTAGGAGATTATGGAATGGAAGCTCAGTTCAGGGTCAAGTAAAATGCAGGGGTTGTGAGCAGTCTGATTCAGCCTGAGAATGTAGCCAGGAGTGAGATGGCATTGGTAACAGGGGACCAGATGTTGTGGTAGCAGCTAAAGATAATGATTTATATTAACTGGAGGAAATTGCACATTATCCAGGCCTATATGTCAGACTGACAAAACAGAGGCGGTGGAGGGGCTGAGTAAAGTAAGAGTTATGTATAAGTGGTATATAGATGAAAATTCTTTTTTTTACTAAGTTACAGAGATCTGGTTATATTATATTCCATTCTTTCGTTCCTTCTAGATTTTATGAATACATTTATCTATTTAAAAGTCCAGTCCTTTTCAAGATTGAGCAAGTGACAAAGCATTGCTCCAAACTACCCCTCATTCAGCCATGGGATCCATATGACATCCCAGACAACTCTACCTATGAAGATGAGTACAACATTGGTGGACCAGGAGACCAGATTAAGGTCCAAGAATGGTCAGATCGAAAACCTGCTCGTAAACGTAAGTAGCATACATTTTGTACAGTTGCAATAAAGTGTTATGACTCAATCTGTTTTATACAGTGCAGAAGTATGAAGGGCACTTAGTTTTAGGGTGTGGTAGCAAAGTGGTAATGTTACATTTAATCTGGAGTCATGAGTTCAAATCTCATAGCAGCTGGGGAGTTTAATTTCAATTAATTAAATCAATCTGGAGTAAAATGTGAGTAACGGTTACCATGTAACTGCTGGATTGTCATAAAAACCCATCTTGTTCACTAATGCCCTTTAGGAGGGAAAACTGCCATCCTTACCTGGCCTGGTATTTGTGACTTTAGATCTAGAGAAATGTGGTTGACTCTTGGCCCAGCAAGCCATTCAGTTGAATGCAAGATGGTGGCTCACCACCGTTTTCTCAAAGGCAATTAAAAATGGGCAACAAATGCTGATTTACTAGCGATGCACACATCCTGGAAATTAATTTTTTAAAAAGTTGTTGAGCTATGGATTTCTCCAGTCACAATACAATTTTGTTTTACAAGTAGGAACCGGGTTAACACCTTATCACTTAACACCAACAAAAACGAAGGCATACAAAGCGGCAAAAACTAGTAGTAGGCCCGAGGATTGGGAATTTTTTAGGAGCCAGCACCGGAAGATTAAAAAGCTAATAGAGGGAGGAGATTGATTATGAAAGAAAATTGGCAAGGAATATACAAACAAACATCAAGAGCTTCTATGGGTTCATAAAAAGAGAATGGCTAAAGTGAGCGTGAGTCCCTTGGAGGATTCAAATGGAGAATTGATAACCGGGAAACGGTGGATAGCATAAACCAATCTTGCATCAGTCTTCACAGTGGAGGACACTATAAACATCCCAAAGGTATCAGATAAGCAAGGAGCTAATGGGAGAAAAGATCTTGTAACAGTCTCTATCACGAGGGACAAAGTATATGACAAACTAATGGAACTAAAGGCAGACAAGCCACCAGGACCTGATGGCCTGCATCCAAAAGGTTTAAAGGAAGTAGCTGCAGAGATAGTGAAGGCATTGGTCGAAATATTCCAGAACTCACTGGATTGCTGCAGGAATTCCTCAGAATAGTGTCCTAGGCTGAACCATCTTCAGCTGCTTGATCAATGATCTTCCTTCCGTCATAAGGCCAGAAGTGGCGATGTTCACGGATGATTGTGCAACGTTCAGCACCATTCACGACTCAGATGCTGAAGCAGCACATGTCCGAATGCAGCAAGACCTGGACAACGTTCAGGTTTGGGCTGATAAGTGGCTAGTAACCTTCACGCCACAAGTGCTAAGCAATTTCCATCTCCCAACAAGGCAGAATCTAACCATCTCCCCGTGACATTCAATGGTATTAACATCACTGAATCCCCCACTATCAACATATGGGGGTGTTACCATTGACCAGAAACTGAACTGGACCAGCCATATAAATACTGTGGCTACAAGAGCAAGTCAGAAGCAGGGAATTCTACAGTGAGTAACTCACCACCTGACTTCTCAAACCCTGTCCACTATCTAAAGGCACAAGTCAGGAGTGTGATGGAATACTCCCCACTTTCCTGGATGAGTGCAGCTCACACAACACTCAGCTTGATACCATCCAGGGCAAAGTAGCCTGCTTGATTGGCATCACATCTACCACCTTAAATATTCACTCCCTCCAACACCGACTTGCATCGAGAGCAGTGTGTATCACTACAAGATGCGCTGCAGTAACTTGCCAAGGCTCCTTCGACAGCACCTTCCAAACCCATGACCGCTACCATCTAGAAGGACAAGACCATGCAGATGCATGGGAACACCAACACCTGAAAGTTCCCCTCCAAGCCACTCACCATCCTGACTTGGAAATATATTGTTCCTTCACTATTGCTGAGTCAAAATCCTGGAACTCCCTCCCTAACAGCACTGGGTGACTATCAACACTGTGGGTGTACCTACACCACATCGACTGCCGCAGTTCAAGAAAGCAGCTCACAATCTGGGGGCAGTTAGGAATGGGCAACAAATGCTGGCCTAGCCGGTGATGCCCACATCACATGAACAAATAAATAAAAGTTTGTATTCCCTATTTCCTACCTCAATTCTTCATTATTCCTCTATCATCAAATTCTCTTGCTGCTTTCCCTGGCCTCAATTGCTCTGGTGAAGCCCACAGCCTCCCTCTGCTTTCTGATATTCTCCAAATCTATTGGGGTACTTGTCACTGGCTCGTTACAAGCAGCAGCCCTAACTGCCTCATCCTCCCTTTTTGCTGACCTTCCTGCTGCATGCTAATCTCCCGCTGCTCATCCCTTGAACTCTGATGGTGGATCAAGAACAAGACCCTTGTCATTGTGACCTTATTGTGGAAGATTGCATGGCCTACTCAGAGATGATTCCAGCTTGCCCTTTAGTCAACTCTCCCTGCATAGTGGGTACCACCAGCCCCAACCCACTAGTTACAAATTATGACCCTTATCACCAAATCTCAACTTGGTCTCTCTTCCCCAACTCCTTTCAGCACCTCACCTCTGTCAATGTACTTCTGCCAGCAGAGCAGGATCAAATACTTTACCAATAAATTTTTAGGAGCTCCAAATTACCATTACTGAAACAGTGCAAAGTAACATCCAGTATTTTAATCCTATTTATAATTTCATGATTGCTGTGTTATCCTCAAATTTCAATTTTTAATGGGCAAATTGAGTAATCTTTCTCCACCCTGGGAACATATTTTCATATTTATTTGTGCTTTTTTCACAGTTGAGAGATGGGTTGGAGTCTACACAGTTAAGGATTGTTATCCAGTGCAAGAGACATACACGAAAAGCTATAACGTAACAACATCCACACGGTTTTTTGATCTGCAGCTGGGGATCAGTGACCCATCTGTGTTCACCCCACCCAGCACCTGTCAGGTAGCCAGCTCAGAAGAGGAGAGCAGCGACTGCTAACTGTAGGTGCTGGCTTAGGGAGCACAACATTGGTTATCAAGTGCACCTGCCACTAACAACCTTTTCTGTTCTTTTTTAAGAGTTGTCACCTCTTTTTGGTGTCTCAGGAAGCTTTCAGTTCACTTCCCTCTGTGGGAGTTGGAGTTCCTCCATATACAATTAACTCTGCTGATTGATGTGTTGCTTCCAAGAAAAAAAAAGTTTCTGCCTGCAGCTTCTGTCGTTTGTGTGTAAACATGCCTTAGTGATTAGCATGGCTAAATCTATCTGTTAATTATCTGCCACATATTAACAGCACTGCTGCAGACTTCCACAAGTTACTAAATATAGTTGTCTCTTTATATCCTTTTAATTTTTTGGGCAAGCATTAAACCCAAGGAAAAGTAACCGGTTACAAATAGCCCTAAAATAAAAGCAAAATACTGTAGATGTTGGAGATCTGAAATAAAAACAGTCAGAAAATGTCAGCAGGTCTGTTAGCATCTGGGCGAGAGAAAGAGTTTGTTTCATATCCAATATAACTCCAAAGAAGATTCATATTGTACTCAAAACATTAACTGTTACTCTCTCCACAGATGGTGCCAGAACTGCTGATGCTTTCCAGCACTTCGTGTAAATTGTCCTATCTACTTATTCACAGATGAATGAATGTCAATATATATTGCCTGAGGTGGTCTTATAGCATTTGGGTGTATTACAAGCACTGTTTTAGTACATTTAGAAAGTATTGCTGGAATAAGGCATTTTTTAAAAGCTTTTTAATCTTGCACTCATCAGGGCAATCATACAAATACCAATGTCAGGGGAAGCAACAATTTTATACTATATGAGAAGATTGGTAGAGGCATTGCCATAAAGTATGCACCAGTTAATGGTGACTGACTGTTAACTGCTAAACCTTGTTTGAAATTTTAAACCAGGCAGGTTGGCTGATCAGTCAAGTTATTGCACAGAGGAATGACCAGCGAACGCCTCTCTCTTATTTTGTTTAGCTGAAACAGGTGCAATGTGTATGCATGTTCTTTCTGTCTGCAAAGAACAGGATCCTGTGCATTAATATACGTAGCTTTCAGTACAAGCAAGTGCACTACACTATGAGCCAGACTGACTATCTTAAATTGGTTGTCTGTGTAATTTTTCGCACGGTGAGGATTACTTAGCAAATGTTGTCCAGTCACAATCACATTTAATGTTGGACACCTGTCTTTTGAGTTTTGCAAACATGCATTGTTTGGGTATAGTCTGTACCTTGCCTGTTGTGAGCAGCAGAATGGGCATGCTGTTTGATGTGATCCATCGGTCTTTGGAATGTACGGCTGACATACCTAGCATCACAATGGCAGTGACATTCATATACCACATTAATCGTTTGTATGATAGGCAGAACGTCTTTTTGGCTTGATGGCAGCATCCTGTTAGTGGGGAATACCACTCATTATTACTGTACAGTAGCAGCGTGAAACAGCTAGCTTCACCTGTTGCTCATGTTTTTGAGGTACCTTGCCCTTCCAGTGTAATTGGAGGTAGACTGGGTACTTTTCAGGACTGAAAGTGATTACCTTAGGCCCATTCGTGAGCTTGCATGATATACAGCATTTGATCTGATCTGATCAGGGTAGCCGTAATCCCGCAGGATGTCTTTGTGCCCTATTTCAGCATCAAGCTTGCATGGTGACAACCAATTTAAGATTCAGTCAGGCTCACAGAGTGCTGCATTTACATGTACTAGAAGCTACATATATTAATACACAGGGCCATGTTCTTTGTAGACAGAAATAACGTGTACACATTGCAACTAAAACAAAATAAGAGAGAGGCGTTCACTGGTTCATTCCTCTGGGCAATAACTTGACTGATCAGCTGAGCTGCCTGGTTTAAAATTTCAGACAAGATTTGGCAGTTAACTGTCAGTCGCTATTAACTAGTGCATTCTCCATGGCAACGCCTCTGCCAATCAGAGTCCACTTGCCAACCAATCAGCTCTCTTCTCATACGGTATATAGTTGTTGCTTTCCCTGACATTGGTATTCTTGTGATTGCCCTGATGAGTGCCAGACAAAAAACTTCAAAATGTCTTTTTACAGCAATACTCAAATCTTGTACTACCAAACAGCTATATTTGGAAAGGGTAAAGCTTTCATTCAAACAAAAAAATCCTTTTAGCCTTGAGGGACAAATGAAATCTCTGGCCTTTTTCTTGCTTGAGGGAGAATAGATATTTAGTTGTTTTTCAATGTAAAAATTGCATTTGCAGCTTGAATGCTGTACATTAATTATTAAAAAGGGGGAAATTTGCGTCACGGCATTTCAAGCGGTGCTGTGCAGATATGTCAATTTCCTTCGAATGCAGACAGTGCCGTGGGCTACTACCTGAACTGATGCAAGTCAGCATCCATGTTATATGAACAAACTTCTCCCAGAAGATGACTTGTCTCCAGAGGAATTGAGGTTGTTCAACTATTTGCTTTGTTCTGCAAAATACTGCACAGTCTCCCATCTTCCAAAAAAAATGACCAGTTTATTGCACTTTGAAGGAGTGCTTTAATGGCATTGAATGAAAGAACTATTGGTTCCCAATGCATCTTTTGAGAGAGTTTGTCTCATAAGGTTTCATTAGTTTGCAAGTTGAATTATGCATACAGTAAGTTCTTACTATATTTAATGTGCAGTGTATATGTTACTTGAATGTAATTAGAATCAATAATAAATCTTTCCTCAACCATGACTGTTCTCTGTGCAGACATTTTTTTCTTGTACTTGAAGTGTAAGCAAATGTTTAGAATTCAAATAATGTGCACAAATAATATTGAGCATACTACATCGCTCAGGCAGTTTTCATTCTTTGCTTGCCATGAATAGGTATTGAATGCACGTTTCTTCTTCTAGTTAATAATTTTTTTAAAAACACAACAATATGAGCAGGAGTAGACCATATGACCCTTCAAGACTGATCTGCCATTCAATATGATCCTGGCTGATCTTAGGCTTCAATTCTACTTCTGTGTCCATTCTCCATATTCTTTGATTCCCTAAGAGACCAGAAATCTGTTTATCCCAGCCTTAAATGTGCTCAATGATGGAGCACCCACAACCCTTTGGGGTGGAGAATTCTAAAGATTCACAACCCTTAGAATGAAGTAATTTGCACCTACCTCAATCCTAAATGATTAGCGCCTTGCCCTGAGACTGTGCCCATTTTAGATTCCCTGACCAGCAGAAACAATCTGTCTACCCTTCAGAATTTTGTTTCAATGAGATTACCTCTCCTTGTAAACCCTAAAGAAAGACCTAATTTGCTCATCATAGTTCAACCCCCTCATCCCAGGGACCAATTTGGTGAACCTTCACTGTACAGCCTCCAATGAAAGTATTTTTTCTCAAATGTGGAGACCAAAACTGCACCATACTCTAGATGTAGTCTCACCAAAGCCCTGTATAACTTTAGCATGACTTCTTTATTCCTGTACTCTAATCCCCTTGCAATAAAGGCTAACATGCCATTTACCTTCCTAATTGCTTGCTGTATCTGTATGTTAACTTTTTGCGTTCCTTGTATAAGCACACGAAAGTCTCTTTGAACATTCACACAAGTTTCACACCTTTTTAAAAAAATATATTCAGCTCTTCTACTCTTTCGGCCGAAGTGATTAACTTTACACTTCCCTACGTTATAATCCATCTGCCATCTTGTTGCCAACTTCCTTAACCTGTCTTCATCTCTTTGCAGCTTCTCTGTTCTCCCCACAGCTTACCTTTCCACATAGTTTTGTATGATCAGCAAACTTAGATGAAGAGACAGAGTAATGTATGTAAGTCATTAATATGGATTGTAAAAAGCTGAGGCCCCAGCACTGGCCCTCATGGTAGTACACTTCACTGCCTGCCAACTTGGAAAAAGTCCCATTTATGCCTCTCTCTGCTTCCTATCTGTTAATCAATACTCTATCCAAGCTAATATATTACCTCCAACTCCATGCACACTTATTAACTTTTTGTGTGGCACCTTTTCGAAAGTTTTTTGGAAATCCAGCAATTGATGGAAGCTGTCCATTTTGATGGTAAGATATTTTGGCTATAATACTGCTACATACAACTTACAAAAAAGGAGATTGCAAATTAATGTGCATTTTAGAGGGCAGCAGAACAATTGGCCAACTGGGAAAGTGGTAGAATCCCCTTCCATAAGGTGGCCATGGCACACTCAATGGTGGAGGCGCTCAGAGCCTGTGCATTGTCTATTAAGGTTTGGACTGTTACCTCTCCCGCTTCAAGCTAACAGTGCAGCCTTGCAATGCGGGTCAGGCAAAAGTCTGTGCCTGAGCTGGGAGCACAGCGTTCAGTCCAGTGGCCAAAGCTGCCGCTAATTGGTCAAGTGGGAAGGAGGTGGGTCGGCTTTCGGTTGGTCGTGAAGCACACTGCAAACTGGCCATTCAAGTGGTGGCCAGCACTCTGGCATACGTGAAGGGGCCTTGAGACATTTTTATTCATTCATGGGATGTGGGCTTTGCTGGCTGGGCCAGCATTTATTGTCCTTCCCTAATTGCCATTGAGAAGGTGGTGGTGACGCTTAACCAAGAGAGGCCCTTTGGGCACATATGCTAAACCATGCATCTCTCTCTTTGATCCTGCAGGAAGAAAACATCAGGATCAGTGATCTTGGTGATTTAGCAGAATGCCTCATGGCTTACAGAGACAGAGAAGAAATAGAAGAGTGCAGTGGAGAAGCACCTCAAGGTGAAGGCAGCAGTGCCTGCTGTGCACACAGCTGAAAATCCACAGCCGCCATTCGTAGACGCCTCGCTAGACCCAGGGTCTATAGATGGCTCCTGTCATTCCTGCAGATGACTGAGATCCAGTGTTGCTGAAGACTACGCATGTCTAGGGAACTGGTCGGTCACATATGCCAGCTGCTGCAGGATTTAGTGTCACAGGGACATGGAGGACATCCACTGCCAGTGGCTGTGAAAGTGACTGCAGTGCTCAACTTTTACACCTGTGGCTTTTTCCAGGGCTCCGCAGGTGACTTGTGTGGGATCTCACAAGCCTCCAAGCACAAGTGTATCCAGGAGGCCACGGACGCCATCTTCACAAAGGCACAGAACTTTGTGCATTTCACCCAGGATCAGGAAAACCAGGAAGCAAGGGCACTGGGATTTGCACAGATCTCTGGTTTTCCACAGGTGCAGGGTGCCATGGACTGCACTCATATGGTGCTTAGATCTCCGTGGTAACAAGCAGTCAACTACATCAACCACAAGGGCTTCCACTTACTGAATATTCAGCTGGTGTGCGACAACCACGAATGCATCCTACAGGTCTGTGCACAATTCCCAGGGAGCATCCACGACTCCTATGTCCTTAGCAGGTCTCAGATCCCTGACATCTTCCAGGGTCCACAGAGGCTGCAGGGTTGGCTGCTCAGGGACAAGGGTTACGCACAGAGGATGTGGCAGCCTCAGACTGCAGCAGAGCGACGGCACGACAAGGACCATGCTGCGACCCAGATTTTGGTAGAGCAGACAGTCGGCTTCTTGAAAATGAGGTTGTGGTGCCTCTACAGTTCCGGTTGAGCACAGCAGTACCGACCCCAGAGGCTGCTGTGTATTATCATAGCTTGCTACATGCTCCACAACCTGGCGCTGCAACGGTGGGAGGACTTGGCTGAGGAGGAGATGGAACATATGAACATACGAATTAGGAGCAGGAGTAGGCCACTCGGCCCATCGAGCCTGCTCTGTCATTCAATAAGATCATGGCTGACCTGATTTTAACCTCAACTCCACATTCCTGCTTACCTCCAGTAACCTTTCACATCCTTGCTTATCAAGAATCTATCTACTTCTATAGTTTGGGACAGAATTCATTGTCGCATGACCAAATGAGGGCACAGCCTCAGAGTAAAGGGAAGACCTTTTAGAACAGAGATGAGGAGTAACTTCTTTAGCCAGAGAGTGGTGAAACTATGGAATTCATTGCCACAGAAGGCTGTGGAGGCCAGGTCACTGAGTGTATTTAATACCGAGATAGATAAGTTCTTGATTGGTAAGGGGATCAAAGGTTACAGGGAGAATGGGGTTGAGAAACTTATCAGCCATGATTGAATGGTGGAGCAGACTCAATGGGCCGAATGGCCTAATTTCTGCTCCTAGGTCTTATGGTCTTATGGTCTAAATGTGGGTTAATTAGGGTGAGCCAGCATGGATCTCTTAAGGGAAAATCATGCTGAACTAACTTGGAGTTTTTTTGAAGAGGTAACAGAGGGTTGATGCGGGAAATGCTGCTGATGTGGTGTACATGGACTTCCAAAGGCATTTGATACAGTGCTGCACAACAGACTAGAGAAAAGTTATAGCTCATGGAGTAAAAGGAGCAGTAGCAACATGGATACAAAACTGGCTGAATGACAGAAAACAGAGTAATGGTTAATGGATGTTTTTCTGGCTGGAGGAGGATTTGTAGTGGAGTTCTCCAGGGGTCGGTGTTGGGACCCTCACTTTTCCTGATACATATTAATGATCTAGACTTGGTGTACAGGGAACAATTTCAAAATTTACAGATGATACAAAACTTGGAAGCATTGTAAACTGCAAGGAGGACAGTGTAGAACTTCAAAAGGACATAGGCAAGTTGGTGGAATGGGCGGATAGGTGGCAGATGAAGTTCAATGTGGAGAAAATGAGAGGATACATTTTGGTAGGAAGAACATGGAGAGATAGTATAAAATAAAGGGTATGACTATAAAGGGGGTGCAGGAGCAGAGGGACCTGGGTGCTTATATGCACAAGTCATTGAAGGTGGCAGGATAGGTTGAGAGCACAATCAAAAAAGGTTCTAGTATCCAAGGCTTTATTAATAGGGTCAAAGCACAGGAGCAAGGAGGCCACGCTGAGCTTGAATAAGACACGAGCTAGGTCTCAGCTGGAATACTGCGTACAGTCCTGAGCACCGCATTTTAGGAAAGATGTGAAGGCATTGGAAAACGTGCAGAAGAGGTCCACGGGAATGATGCCAGGGATGAGAAACCTCAGCTATGAAGATCGATTGGTAAAGTTGAGACTCCTTTCCTTGGAGGAAAGAAAGTTGATAGGAGATTTGATAGAAGTATTCAAAATCAGGAAAGGCCCAGAGACACCAGATTAAGGGAAAAATGTAAGAACTGCATGTCTCCTCCAGTTAGGAGGACGTCAAAGGGGCCGACAGTGATGAGATCCTCGAAGGCAAGGATGCCAGCAATGAGGCTAATGCACTGGCCAGACAACCAAGTGCGCTTGTGAGACCCTCATAGCCGCATAATTCATGGAGGAAGATGACGAGATGGTGAGGACAGTCCTGACATCGTCACCTTGCATCTGTGAATGACTCCTGTGTGGCTGATGGCAGCGCAGATAATCAGTGTTCAGGCTCATGTCGTGGAGGCATAGCAGAGGCCCTAATAGTCAGTAGATTCCAAAGGATGATGACAACATGCAGTGAGGCCACTCCATAGATCTTCACATTGCCTCTGTGAATGTCTGACTCCTGTCTGGCTGATGGCAGCTCACTCGAGATCTGTGTTCAGGGTCATATCATAGAGACACAGATATGAAACTTTAAATGTGCCTGATCCTTTGTCAGCCTTCAGCACCTATCCCCTTCAGGAGCACAGCATCACTGGTCACAGATGCTGAAGAGATGGGGGCCAGCCCCACCTCAAAGATGCTGAGAGCACACAGAGAGTATGAGGGAACTCTGTGACACCTGCCCACGACATTCTGGCAGCAATGACCAGCACCATCGAGGTGCAGGCATCAGTAATGTGTCCAGGGAGTGTGAAACCAGACCATCACTTCACTCTGAAGGTTACACACTGCATAGCAGAGAGGCCCTGGACTGAGACACCTGCCTTTATCTTGTGCAGGAACCGAGGTTTCACATCTGAGTGACACGAACACTGCTCATCAGAACAAGGACCCATAGGCAGGGAGACATTCCTGGGAATTTATTCACAATAGTGAACATTATGTACAAGTGATTAACACCCATGCCCATGCTATGCAATTATGTCTTCATAACTCCTTTAATCGCTTTTTGATTTAATGTTAGTAAGTTTCATTTAAATTTTGTCTTTGTTTTTGCAGTTTCCCCTTTAAAGGCCCGTTTTAACTTTATCTCTAATTTTGTAAATTTAGTTTTATTTGTTTGTAACAAAACGAGTTACATCCTCTTAACCTTCCTAACCTACTGCTATGTCTTGGTGCTCCCCCAACATCCACAACAGAGGTGGAGGCAGCCTGCTGACTGCCAAGCCATCTCTATGATGACTTCAGTGTGCATACTCTGAAGGGCTGAGACCTGGAGGGCCCAGACCTACCTTAGGTGTCCTGCTGTGGTCCAGCTGCACCCACCTTGGCCTGTGGAGCTGGAGCTGCCGCGGTCACAGGAAGAGAGGATTTGGATCGGCTGGACATTTCTGGAGTCACCTTGGTGGAGGAACTACTTGTCCTCCTCCCTGTGGGTGCCTTACGGCCCCTGGCTGACTCCTTGAGGAGAAAGGGAAGCTGGAGTGAGATTGAGCTGCCCCATACTCCTCTAGTGTGGACACTGTTGGAGGCCAACTATGGTGTCAGCAATGGAGTTCAGCCTGCACAACCGTGCAGGACCGATATCCTGGACCAAGGTGTCCAACACCTCAGACAGAAGGCGGACAGATTCCTCCATCACGCCTTGCAATCTGAGGAGTGCACCAGACATTCTTTCCTGATGTTCCCGTGATTGTCTTTGCAGCTCCACTGAGGACCAAGTCCAGAGGCTTATCATCTGATTCAGATTCCTTGCCTCCAGCAGTCCTCCAAGTGTGACCAAAGATGTCCCTGCCTCCTCCTGTGGTGGAGCAGATTGTGGGTTGTGCTCACCAGATTGTGATCCTGAGGCTCTTCTATATCTAGGTCCTCCCCGAGGTGTGTGTCGCTGTGCTGGTGGAGGGTGTGGGTAAGCACCGTGATGGGTCTTCACCGATGCTGCCCTCAGGGCCCTCTTCCAAGGTGCTTTCGGCATGGGGTTTGGGGTCAATGTGACCTGAGGACAACATGTCAGATGTGCCTAGGACAGAAACCAGAAATTATTATTGCTTGCCAGCCATGTTGAACACAGAACATTGGACTCAGAGTAGCGTTGAGAAAGGATTGATGTACTGCATGATCCTCACATGGGTGTTCACCACCGACCTCACCATCACCGCAAGAACGGTCCATATCATCTCTGGCCAGCTCCAACATGTGACTTGAATGGAATGAGCACCTTGATGTCTGGCACTACCCCGAGTCGGGAACCTCTCCCATTGATTGTGCACAATCTTATCCTGCATAAAGACAGATGTAGAGAGTGTGAGCAAGGTGCATGTCTGGCCAAATGAGAAGGATACCAGGACTGTGTGTGTGTGCTACAAGAGTAAAACATCTTTTGTCACACCTGCTGCCACACTTAGTGCAAATTAGACAATTCCGCTCAAAGACTCACAACGCTCTGAGAGAAAAAAATTCTCCTCATCCCTGTCCTAAATGAGTGACCCTTATTTTTAAACTGTGATTCCCAGTTCTAGATTCTCTCACGAGAGAAAACATCCTCTCGACATTTACGCAGTCAAGACCCCTCAGGATCTTACCTTTCAATCAAGTCACCTTCTATTCTTCTAAACTCCAGCAGATATAAGCCTAGCCTGTCCAACCTTTCCTCATAAGACAACCCACCCATTCCAGATATCATAAAAGCAAAATACTGCAGATACTGGAAATCTGAAACATGTTCATTCCTGCTATTAGTTCTGTAAAACTTCTCTGAACTGCTTCCAAAGCATTTACATCCTCCCTTAAATAAGGAAACCAATACTGTACACAGTACTCCCGGTGTGGTCTCACCAGTGCCCTTCATAACTGAAGCATAATTTCCCTACTTTGTATTTAATTCCCCTCGCAATAAATGATAACATTCTATTTGCTTTCCCAATTACTTGCTTTCCCAATTACTTGTTTTACCTGCATACTAACCTTTTGCAATTCATGTAGTAGGACACCCAGTGCTGTTAGGAAGGGAGTTCCAGAATTTAGACCCAGCGACAGTGAAGGAAAAGCAATATATTTCCAATTCAGGATGGTGAGTGACTTGGAAGGGAACTTCCAGGTGGTGCTGTTCCCATCTATCTGCTGCTCTTGTCCTTCTAGATGGTAGTGGTCATGGGTTTGGAAGGTGCTGTCAAATGAGCCTGGGTGAGTTCCTGCAGTAGATGGTACATACTGCTGCTACTGTGCGTTGGTGGTGGGGGAAGTGAATATTTGTGAGTGTGGTGCCAGTCAAGCAGGCTGCTTTGTCCTGGATAATGTCAAGCTTCTTGAGTGTTGTGGGAGCTGCACTCATCCAGGCAAATGGGGAGTATTCCATTACACTCCTGACTTATGGACAGGCTTTGGGGAGTCAGGAGGTGGGTTACTTGTCGCATGATTCCTAGCCTCTGGCCTGCACTTGTAGCCACAGTATTTACATGGCTGGTCCGGTTCCGTTTCTGGTCAATGGTAACCCCCAGGATGTTGATAGTGGGGGATTCAGTGATGGTAATGCCATTGAACATCAAGGCGCGATGGTTGGATTCTCTCTTGTTGGAGATGGTCATTGTCTGACACTTGTGTGGCGCGAATGTTACTTGCCACTTGTCAGCCCAAGCCTGAATATTGTCTCGCTCTTGCTGCATTTGGACAGGGACTGCTTCAGTATCTGAGGAGTCGTGAATGGTGCTGAACATTGTGCAATCATCAAAGAACATCTCCACATCTGACCTTATGAGGTAAGAAGGTCATTGATGAAGCAACTAAAGATGGTTAAGCCCAGGACACTACCCTGAGGAACTCCTGCAGTGGAGCCCTGAGAGAAGAAATTCCTTCACATCTCAGTTTTAAATGAGTGCCCCTTATTCTGTCACTATGTACCCTAGTTCGAGATTCCCCCACTAGTGGAAATACTTTCTCAACATCTACCCTGTCAAGCCCCCTCAAAATCTTGTACGTTTCAATAAGACCACCCCTCATTCTACTAAACTCTAATGAATAAAGGCCTAACCTGTTTAGCCGTTCTTGCAAAGTCAATCCCTTCATCCCAAGAATCAGCCTAAAGAATCTCTTTTGAACTGCCTCCAATGCCAGTATATCCTTAAATACGGGGACCAAAACTGTACACAGTACTCCAGGTGTGGCCTCACCAACACCCTATACAGTTGAAACATGACTTCCCTAATTTTAAACTCCAACCCCCTAGCAATACAGGCCAAAATTCCATTTGCCTTCTCAATTACTTGCTGCACCTGCATACCAGCTTTGTGTTTTATGCACAATAACACCCAGATCCCTCTGTGCTGCATCTTTTTGGAGTCTCTCTCCATTTAAATAATAGTCTGCCTTTTGATTCTTCCTATCAAAGTGCATAACCTCACACTTTCCTACATTAAACTCCATCTGCCAAGTTTTTATCCACTCTCTCAACCTGTCTATATCCCCTTGCAGATTCTTTATGTCCTCATCACAACATGCCCTCCCACAGATTTTTGTATTGTCAGCAAATTTGGATACATTACACTCTGCCCCCTCCTCCAAGTCATTAATATAGACAGTAAATAATTGAGGCTCTAGGACTGACTCTTGGGGCACTCCACTAGTTACGTCTTTCCAACCTGAAAAACAGCCGTTAATCCCAACTCTTTGTCTTCCGTGTGTTAACCAATCCTCAATCCATGCTGAAACATTACCCCCAATGTTGTGAGCTCCTATCTTGTGCAATAACCTTTTATGTGGCACCTTATCGATTGCCTTCTGGAAATTCAAATACACTACATCTGCTGGTTCCCCTTTATCAACTCTGCTTATTATATCCTCAAAGAACTCTAGCAAATTTATCAAACATGATTTCCCTTTCACAAGACCATGTTGTGATTGTGTTAAGCTTTTCTAAATGTCCTGCTATTTCTTCTTTAATAATGGACTGTAGCATTTTCCCAGTGACAGATGTTAGGCTGACTGACCTATAGTTTTCTGCTTTTTGTCTCGCTCCCTCCTTGAACAGGGGCATCACGTTAGTGGTTTTCCAATCCGCTGGGACCCTCCCGGAATCCAGTGAGTTCTGGAATATTTTGACCAATGCCTCCACTATCTCTGCAGTCACTTACTTTAAAACCCTTGGATACAGGCCATCAGGACCTGGTGACTTGTCTGCCTTTAGTCCCATTAGTTTGTCAAATACTTTATTCCTCATGATAGAGACTGTTACAAGATCTTTCCTCCCATTAGCTCCTTGCTTATCTGATATCTTTGGGATGTTTATCATGTCTCCACCATGAAGACCAATGCAAAATATTGGTTTAAATTATCTGCCATTTCCCTGTTCCCTGTTATCAATTCTCCAGTCGGTTCCACGCTCACTTTAGCCACTCTTTCTTTTTATATACCCGTAGAAGTTCTTGCTGTTTGTTTTTATATTCCTTGCCAATTTACTTTCATAATCAATTTCCTCCCTCTTTATTAGCTTTTTAGTCATCCGCTGCTGGTTCCGAAAGAATTCCCAATCCTCTGGCCTACCACTAGCTTTTGCTGCTTTGTATGCCTTTGTTTTTGATTGGATACCCTCCTTGGCCGCCTTTGTTAACCACGGGTGGTTCATCATTCTCATTGAGTCCTTCTTTTTGACCGGGATAAATTTTTGCTGAGCATTATGAAATATCTGCTTAATTGTCTGCCACTGCTCATCCACTGACCTTCCCCTTAGTCTATTTTCCCAGCCTGCTTTAGACAACTCTTTCTTCATACCTCATACCTTAATTAAGTTGAGGACACTGATTTGAGACTCGAGTTGCTCACCCTCAAACTGAATTTGAAATTCTATTATGTTGTGATCACTACCCCCTAGAGGATCCTTAACAATGAGATCTCTTATTAATCCCACCTCATTACACATTATCTAAAATAGCCTGTTCTCAGGTAGGTTCTGCAACATATTGCTCTAAGAAACAATCCCCGATGCACTCTACAAATGCGTCTTCTATGTTACCCCTGCCAATCTGATTTGTCTAGTCAATATGCAGATTAAAATCACCCAAGATAATTGTAGCACCCTTCTTACATACATCCATTATTTCCTGATTTATACTTTGTCCTGCAGTGAGGCAACTCTTCGGGGGCCAAATACGACTCCCACCCGTGACTTCTTCCCCTTGCTATTCCTCATTTCCCCTCAAACGGATTCCACATCATGATCTATTGCACTTATATCACTATTCACCACCGCACTGATACCTTCCTTTATTAACAAAGCTACCCCACCTCCTTTTCCTTTTTTCCTATTTTTCCAGAACATTGAATACCCTTGAATATTGAGTTCCCACTCTTGGTCACCCTGCAACCACGTCTCTGTAATAGCTATCAAGTCATATCATTTATTTCTATTTGTGCCATCAGTGAATCCATCTTGTTTCAAATGCTGTGTGCATTCAAATAAAGAGCCTTACACTTTGACTTCTTCCCATTATTGTTCATTCTGGTTCTGATTTCTGCTGCACTCTTCTGTTTATATTTTCTGCCCCTTCCTATCACACTTTATTTTTCACCTCTTCACTACCCTGTATCTCTGCTCTCTCATTTCTTTTCGATTTTTTAAACTTCCCTTCAATTGAACCCTGCCCCCCACTAATTAGTTTAAAGTCCTATCTACAACCCTAGTTATACAATTTGCCAGGGCACTGGTCCCGGCATAGTTCAAATGAAGCCTACGCCAACAGAACAGCTCCCTCCTTCCCCAGTACTGTTGCCAGTGCCCCATGAATTGGAATCCATTTCTCCCACACCAATCTTTGAGCCACACATTTATCTCTCTAATCTTATTTACCCTCTACCAATTTGCACATGGTTCAGGTAATAATCCGGAGATTATTACCTTTGTGGTTCTGCTTTTTAATTTAGCCCTGATCTGCTCATAGTCCTTCAGCAGAACCACTTTCCTAGTCCTACCTATGTCGTTGGTAGCTACATGGACCACAGCAACTGGATCCTTCCCCTCCCACTCCAAGTTCCTCTCCAGCCCAGAAGAGGTGCCCTTAACCTTGGCACCAGGTAGGCAACACAGCCTTTGGGACTCTGTCATTGCTGCAGAGAACAGTATATATTCCCTTAACTATGCTATTGCCTATTACTACTACATTTCTCTTTTCTCCCCCCACATGAATGCTCTTTGTACCGTGATGCTGTGGTCAGTTTGCTCATCCTCCCTGTAATCTGTGCCCTTGTCCACACCGGGAGCAAGAACCTCATACCTATTGGACAAGGGCACTGGCTGAGTCTCCTCCAAAGCTAAATTTTGGATCCCCATACCTGCCTCACTCGCAGTCACACCCTCCTGCCCCTGACTATGGTCCAAATTTGATGTAATTAATCTAAGGGGTGTGACTGTCTCCTGAAACAGTGTCCAGGTAACTCTCCCCCTCTCTGATGTGTCGTAGTGTCCGCAACTTAGACTCCAGCTCATCAACTCTGAGCTGAAGTTTCTCGAACAGCCAAAACTTGCTGCAGATGTGGTCACAGTGCATCGCACTGGCTTTCAGCAGCCCCCACAGTCTACAGCTGCAACACATCACCTGCTCAGCCATCTCTATTCTAATTAATTAATTAATTTAGGTGTTAGATATTTTAAACGTGAATTTCTTAACTGTACTTTTCAGCTGTAATAATTCCTCCTGATTTAAACCACTTGGCCAAACAAAAGAGACATGGAAGAGAGACCCACCAATCACCTACTCGGTTTCCTTTGATGTCACACTTTGTCTCTGACAGGTAGAAACAGGTCTTCCTCTCACCTCTAGGTACTGCTGACTGCCTGTCCCAGGGTCCTCCTCTCATAATCTCCTCTAGGTGCTGCTGACTGCCTGTCCCAGGGTCCGCCTCTTGCATTCTCCTCTCTTATTTTCCACAGTAGTCTTTGATGTGGCACCTTATCAATGCCTTCTAGAAATCTAGTACAGTACCTTCACCCATTCCCCTTTACCCACAACACATGCTGTTTCTTCAAAAAACTCCAATAAGTTGGTTAAACATGATTTCCCTTTCACAAAACCACGTTGACTCTGCCTGATTACTTGAATTTTTCCAAGTGCCCTGCTATAACGTCCTTAATAATAACTTGTAACATTTTCCCTATGACAGATGTTAAGCTAATTGACCTGTAGTTTCCTGCTGTCTCCCTCTCTTCTTGAATAAAACAGTTACATTTGCTATTTTCCAATCTAATGGGACCTTCCCCAAATCTAGAGAATTTTGGGAAATTAAAACCAATGCATCAACTATTTCATGAGCCACTTCTTTTAAAACCCTGGGATGCAGTTCTTCAGTACTCAGGAATTTGTCAGCCCGCAGCCCCAACAATTTGCTCAGTACCACATCTCTGGTGATTGTAATTTTCCTGAGTTCCTCCCTCTCTTCCATTTCCTGATTTACAGCTGTTTCTGGGATATTACTTGTATCCTCTATATTGAAGACTGATGCAAAATACCTGTTCAATTCATTTGCCATCTCCCTATTTTCCGTCATTAATTCCCAGACTCACTTTTGATAGGACCAACTTTCACTTTAACACTTTTTTAAAAATATCTATAGAAATTCTTCCTATTTGTCTTTATATATCTAGCTAACTTTCTCTCATACTCTAATTTTTCCCTCCTTATTAATCTTTTAGTCATTCTTTGCTTTTTTTTTTATATTTTCCCAATCTTCTGACCTGCCACTTACCTTTGCACAATCTTCTTTAAGTTTGATACTATCTTTAACTTTTTTAGTTGACCATGGATCTTGGGTCCTCCTCTTGGAATTTTTTTTCTCATTAGGATATATATTTTCTGTGTCTTCTGAAAAATCCCCTTATATATCTGTCACTGTATCTCTATTGACCTATCCCTTAACTTTCTTTACCAGTTCTCTTTAGATAGCTCTACTTTCATTCCCTCATAATTGCCCTTATTTAAATTTAAAATACTATCTTAGAGCCACTCTTTTCTCCCCCAAACTCAATGTAAAATTCAATCATCTTATGATCACAGATACCTAGGGGTGCCTTCAGGGGCGCAGTCATTAATTAATCCTATCTCATTGCACAATACCAGGTCGGGTATAGCCTGCTCTCTGGCTGCCTCCAGAATGTGCTGTTCTAAGAAACTATCCTGAAAACATTCTATGATGTGTTCTATGATTCTATCTTGGCTACCTTTGCCCAGTGAAAGCCAGTGCTCAGTAACCTCCAGGGAAGCAGGGAACCAGGGCCGCCTTGATCCAATGCTCCTTTAGCTAGGCTGCCAAAGATCAGCTTCAAACACATGCCAGGGCTGTCTCCCCAAATCCCAGATGTTTGAAAGGATCCTTTCATTTGAACACAAAGAACACTCAGTACCTGTGCAAAAAGATTCAGAGCCACCTACGTCCGACATTACACACTAGCGTACCCTGCACCAATAAAATAAAAAGGTGAAGCATACTCAGGCCATGGCAACAAAAGCAAAATTTATCTCATTTTGACAATTCCAAACTATTTACATCAACTTCTCTGGTTTTCAGTCCCAGACCAGTATACATTAATTAAACATAAATGAACATGAAGTCATCCGTGAACTGTCCCTCTTGTGTTCATGGTGCCTTTAACTTACGTTTATGGTGCTTTGTCTAGGTGCTCCTCCCTCGCTGGCACCAACATTGGAGACAGACTGCTGACTCTGCTGTCTTGTTGGCCTTGATGACCTTGGGGGTTGTCCTCTGGCCAGTGGAGCCAGTGCTGACCCTGCCTGGGAGGGAGCGGCCAGTGCCACTGCTGGCATGTCCCCAGTCGCTGCAGCCTCATCAGGTCACTGACAGAGGGGCAGAGGAGCTGCTGCTGTCATCCAGAGCGCCCTGAGAGAAGCCCACAGAGACGACAGGCAGCTCGTGTGCCACTGACCACCTGAGGTCAGTGCCTGTGTGAGGGCTTGCAGGTCTGAGCACAACCCCAGGGACCCCTCATCCTGTGCCTGGAGCTATGACACCTTTCCATGCAAGTGCAGGAAATGTAACAATTGTCTTTTATCACCTCCGTTCTTACTATCTGAGGCCCCAAACACACCTTCCGAGCAAAGTAACATTTCACTTGTGCTTCTAATTTGTTTACTGTCTTCATTACAAATCACCAGTGACAAAAACTGCCAAGAAAATGGCTCAGGATGAAGCAACAGCAGACAAAGAGCCAAGGACCTGCCATTGCGCAGAGCACACATGACATGACAAGAATCAGTGCTCACAATCTGCTATCCTATATTGGGGAGACCAAATGCAGACTGGGTGATTGCTTTGCAGAACACCTTCATTCAGTCCGCAGACTTGACCCTGAGCTTCCAGTCACCTGTCATTTTAATTCTCCACTTTGCTCCTATACTGACCATTCTGTCCTTGGCCTGCTCCAGTGTTCCAATGAAACTCCCAGAACAGCCCCTCATCTTTTGACTGGACACTTAGCTTCCCAGACTCAACATTGAATTCAACAATTTTATATCCATAACCTCTGTCCGCATTTTGTTTTGTGTTTCTTTACTGGTTTGTTCTTTTTTTCCTGTTAACTTTTTATTCAGATGGCGGAATCCTGGCTTTCACACCTCCTCAGACACATCTTTTGTTTCTTTATTTGTCCCACTACCACTCCTTTTGCCATTGCACCATGAAACATTTCGTCATTTAATCTCTCGTGCCCTCCATCCTATCATAATCTTCCCTTCTATTCTTCTTCCCACCCTCCCCCTTTAACTTGCTCAAATCCTATTATATTTCTTAACTTTTCCCAGTTCCTTCACTGTCGCTGGGTCAAAATCCTGGAACTCCCTCCCTAACAGCACTGTGGGTGTACCTACACCACATGGACTGCAGTGGTTCAAGAAGGCAGCTCACCACCACCTTCTCAAGGGGCAATTAGGGATGGGCAATAAATGCTGGCCCAGCCAGCGAAGCCCACGTCCCATGGAAGAATAAAAAACAGTCACAGACCTGAAATGTTAACTCTGTTTCTTTCTCTACAGGCGCTGCCAGACCTGCTGAGTATTTCTAATATTTTGTTTTCATTTCACAATACCATCAGTGTTTGAGTGGGCAGAGTAATTGATATAGTTTGGATATTTTCCCCCCAATATTTGCACTCTAGTGACTTCAGGCTGATATAAATCAAAACCTAGATCCTTATTCAACAATATGTATTAGATTGCTTAGCTTAGGTTTAACAGTTAACCTTAGTTGCAGAAAGACCGACTGGAGTCTATGCTGGATGCCCACAATTACCTCTTTTCTTTGAAGAAGGAAAAAATACATCACCAGACTATTAAGCATTTGCTGAATCCACATGGTCATATTTATTTACAGGTGCATAATATGTAAAAGGAAGGAGACAACAACATATCAAAAGGAATGCTATAGTTTTTTAAATTCTTTAATGGGGTGTGGGCATCGCTGCCTTGGCCATGCTTTTATTGCCCATCCCTAATTGCCCTGGAGAAGGTGATGGTGAGCCAGCTTGTTGAACCGCTGCAGTCGGAAGCTGCTGTCTAAGGAACCTTGGTGAGTTGCTGCAGTGCATCTTGTAAATGGTACGTGTTGCTGCCACTGTGCTTAAGTGATGGAAGAGTGATTGTTTAAGGTGGTGGATGAGGTGCCAATCAAGCAGGCTGCTTCATCCTGGACAGTGTCAAACTTCTTGAGTGTTATGGGAGCTGCACTTGTCCAGGCAAATGGAGAGTATTCCATCACATTCCTGACTTGTGCCTTGTAGATGATGGACAGTGAGCAGGTTTTGCTGAGTAAGTGCAAACACTTTCATCACTTTCCTGATAATGGAGAGTAGACTGATGGGGTGGTAATTGACTTAGGTGCATTTGTCCTGCTTTTTGTGTACAGGACATACCTGGGCAATTTTCCACATAGCCGGGTAGAAGCCAGTGTTGTAGCTGTACTGGAACAGTTTGGATAGGGGCACGGCAAGTTCTGGAGCACAAACCTTCAGTACTATTGCCAGAATATTGTCAGGGCCCATAGCCTTTGCACTATCCAGTGCCTTCAGCTGTTTCTTGATATCCTGTGGAGTGAATTGAATTGGCTGAAAACTGGCATCTGTGATGCTGGGGACCTCTGGAGGAGGCTGAGATGGATCATCCACTCGGCACTTCAGGCTGAAGACTGTAGCAAATGCTTCAGCCTTATCTTCTGCACTGCTGTGCTGGGCTCCTCCATCATTGAGGATGGGAATATTTGTGGAGCCTCATCCTCCAATGAGTTGTTTAATTGTCCACCACCAATCATGACTGGATGTGGCAGGACTGCAGAACTTAGATCTGATCCGTTGGTTGTGAGATCACTTAGCTCTGTCTATCACTTGCTGCTTATGTTGTTTGGCACGCAAGTAGTCCTGTGTTATAGCTTCACCAGGTAGACACCTCATTTTTAGGTATGCCTGGTGCTGCTCCTGACATGTCCTCCTGCACTCTTCATTGAACCAGGGTTGATCCCCTGGCTTGGTGGTAATGGTAGAGTGGGGGATATGCCGGGTCATGAGGTTACAGATTGTGTTTGAGTACAATTCTGCTGCTGCTGATGGCCCACAGCACCTCATGGATGCCCAGCCTTGAGTTGCTAGATCTATTTGAAATCTATCCCATTTAGCACAGTGGTAGTGCCACACAACACCATGGAGGGTATCCTCAATGTGAAGGTGGGACTTCGTCTCCACAATGACCGTGTGGTGGTCACTCCTACCGATACTGTCAGGGACAGATACATCTGTGACAGGCAGGTTGGTGAGGATGGGGTCAAGTATGTTTTCCCCTTCTTGGTTCCCTCACCATCTGCTGCAGATTCAGTCTAACAGCTATGTCCTTTAGGACTCGGCCAACTCAGTTGGAGTCACTGAGTCAACCGAGCCACTGTTGGTGATGGGCATTGAAGTCCCCAATCCAGAGTACCTTTTGCACCCTTGCCACCCTCAGTTCTTCCTCCAGTTGGTATTCAACATGGAGGAGCACTGATTCATCAGCTGAGGGAGGGCGGTACGTGGTAATCAGCAGGAGGTTTCCTTGCCCATGTTTGACCTGATGTCATGAGACTTCATGGGGTCCAGAGTCGATGTTGAGAACTCCCAGGGCAACTTCCTCCTGACTGTATACCACTGTGCTGCCACCTCTGCTGTGCCGGTCCTGCCGGTGGGACAGGACATACCCAGGAATGGTGATGGTGGTGTCTGGGACATTGTCTATAAAGTATGACTTGGTGAGCATGACTACATCAGGCTGTTGCTTGAAAAGCCTATGAGACAGCTCTCCCAATTTTGGCACTAGCCCCCAGGTGTTAGTAAGAAGGACTTTGCTGGGTGTGCCATTGTCATTTCAGGTGCCTAGGTGATGCCAGGTGGTCCCTCCGATTTCATTGTTTAAAGTTTCATTCCTTCACCGTCAGAGTGTATTGTATAAAGCAACCAGCTTGCATTTATATAGAAGCTTTAATTTAGAAAAGAATGTTCTAAGGTGCTTCACCGGGGCAAAGTCAGAGAAAAGTGGAGGCCAGCCAAAGGAATAGCCAAAGATTGTCAAGAAAATGAGTTTTAAAGAAGGAAAAATGGAGACATTTAGAGGAAAATTCCAGAGGTGGCTGAAGGCACAACTGCCAATGGTGGGGTGAAGGGACAGAGAAGTGTATAAAGAGTCCAAGTAACAGAGTGTGTGGTCAGGAGAGAGAGGTTTTTAAGGCTGGAGGGAATTAGAGATGGATGTAGCGAGGAATTTGAATAGAAGGATGAGAATTTTAAATTGGAGAATTGATTGTCAATGTAGGTTAGCAAGGACAGGGTGTTTGGTGCCAGATAGGATACAAACTTGCAGAGTTTTGGATGAGTTGAAGTTTAAAGAGTGTGGGAGACTGGCTGGGAGAGCATTGGAACGGCTGAATTTGAAGCTAACAAAGGTATAGATGACAGTTCCTACAGCACAGAGACTGAGATGGTGCTGTTACAATGGTAGAAGTCGGTAACCTTTGCGCTGGAAGTTGGAAGCTCAGTTTGGGCAGGAATAGGATGCTAATGTGTGAACAGTTTGACTTAACTTGAGGAGGTGGATGAGGAGATGAATTAATTCAGTGTCAAGCAACTCCCTCTAATTTCTCTTTGTTGTGCACGGTCCCTTTAAGATGACTTGTGCATGCCTGCCTCATAAAGGCAAGGTTGGTTCTGCATGGTATGTTTTGGATTGCTATGCACCTGCACAGCTTTGAAGGAACATTGGTGACAAAGATACACATTTTGTGTCGGGAACTGAAGACAAACGTTTGAATTAGCCCCCACCCAAAATTATCACAAGGGTATCAATGTGGAGGAGTCCCACAGATATAACAATGAACTGTACTTTGTATGACACAGTTAGTATTGAAGGAAATAAACCCATTTTTGGGACAGTTATTTCTCCATGAATGTGATGATTAGGTCTGAATTCAACCCGCGATTAGTACTGGTCATTTAGAAACCTTTACTGCAGAACAATGGCATCTTCTTGCACACTTTCCAGAGACACTGCTGGCCAATGTCATCTCCTTAAAACATCGTAAATAAAATGAGAGACCTGAGTTTCCATTACACTGTTCCATCAGATCAGAAGGATTTGCATTCAAACAAGGATGATGAGTTGAGAAGGTTTCCTTTTTCAGAAAAAAATATAATTGACATACAATTTAGGTCTTAATATTATTCTGCCTAAAACAGCTTTGAACTTTTTCAACAAATATGACTAGTTGAGTTTGTAAAATGAATAATAAATGATTGGCTGTAAGCATTGAGGCCATTATTTTAATGAACATTTGAGTCATATCAGTTTAAGAGAAAACAGTTCAGATGATTGTGAACTTGATTTGAAACTTAAGGTTAAATTGCAACCTTATATGAACTTACAAAGGTGTCCTTTAGTCATAGTACGCAAAACTTGTTTCTTGCTGGCCAAAAACTTGTTGCACTGTTAGAGGCCAAAATGGAAGAAAAGCTGAGACTAGGTTTTTATGATAAAGCCATATCAAGCAGTTGTGACAAAACTGTTTTAGAAAACATTGCAAATGACTTGAAATTATTGGGCTATAGCTTTAACAAAAGTGGCATATGGGGCGACCAGCATTTAGATACTAAGAACCATACATTTGAATAGAGGATGTGTTTAGTGTTTTAAAACAAATGAATAATGAAATATTATCACCAGAGGTGTTAATACTGAAAGAAATGAATTAATTGTTTATTAAATTTTGGCTTATATGTGGATTAATTGGGTGAATTCGATGTTGTTCATGTTGAAAATGGTTCCATGAAAATTACCTTACAAATTGGCAGCATAAATTCTTCTATTTGGGGTTTGCAATTAGGGAATAACGTAAATTACACTTGTTTCTTCACATCAGCTCATACTCTATATCCTGTGGAAACAGGGCAGGACCTTAGCATGAAAAAGAATGAGCTCACACCATCTGCAGAACCTTCTCCAAGGGAATAGGCAAAGTGTTTAACCAAGGAAGTCTCCTGCTGTGATCACACTAGTTCAGATAAAAAGTCCTCTATTACCAGAGCCATTAAACAGGCTGTTTATAAGGATCACAACTATTACACTTTCTGATTACTGTTCCAGAATTCATTACAAAGAAATACTGAAATAGAAATGAATTTCATCAACAGATGGGGGGGTGTCATGCATTCTTGTGCCAACAACTTCTTAAAACCCAGATGTATTTTAGGGAGGAAATGGTCCACGTAAAACACTAAAATTAGAAACGACAAGCCATATAGAGCCTAATACAGAAAATAAAATCTGGACTGTAAGACAATTACTGTTTTAATGCCAAACATCCCCATCTTAAAATTCTGGTCAAAATGGACACCTGGAAACTGTGTATCCTACAATCCACTGTTGGAGCAGGAATTCCACATGCCTAATCTCAATGGCAAGGCACAAATCCCTGCAGCAGGTAGTTGGGCCAAGCAGCCCAGGAAACATTGGTGAAAACAGAATAGAGATAGCGCCTGATGGCAGAGCCTGCTTCAGGAATTAAATCTCACCTTCTCTTCAGACAGAACCAAGATGCAGCAATTTGAAACCATGGGTCAAAAACTTACTAAGAAGAAGGGATATTTCTCAAATAATACTGTAAGTAAGCATGGTAGGGGAAGATGAAATCGTGGGAATGGGTGACAACAGGGTTACCTATCCAGCAGCTAGCGCCATGTGGCAGAAAGTGGCATAGGCAGTGACAGCTCCCTATCCCCCCAGGGCCCCTTTCAATGACGGGTAAGATTTAATGACTGCACAACATTACCAAAGGTGCAAACTGGTGTCAATCTATGTTTGTGTATTTCAGACAGTAGACCTAAAACATACCCCAAAAGTGCATTCACAAATCTGAGGGTATTGCCAAGTTCACTGAAAAATCAGTAATGATATTTGTTTGGAAGACTTTAGTTAAACAAATGCAGTATCCTGAAATGCATGTATGTTTGCTGAAGCCTTGCTGTTATGAAAATCCAGTAAAAAGTGGAGAGGATCCTCAAATAGTTAGCAAAATTAAACAGTCTGACTGGCAATTCTGAATGTCTTTGTCATAAGAACATAAGAGCTAGGAGCAGGAGTAGACCATACAGCCCTTCCAACTTTCTCCGCCAGTCAAGAAGGTCATGGATGAACTTTTGCATCAACTCCACTTTGCTAACGTATCCCTTGATTCCCTTAGTAACCAAATACATATAAACCTGAGTCTTGAATATACTCATGAACTGAACATCCACAGCCCTCTGGTGAAAGAATTCCAAAGATTCACACCCTCTGGGTGGAGAAATTTCATCCCCATCTCAGTCCTAAATGGATGGCCCCTTATTCTGAGACGATGCCCCTTAAGTTCTGAACTCTCCAACCAGGGGAAACAACCTCTCAGTACTACCCTGTCCAGCACTTAATTAGCTCACCTCTCAGCCTCTAAACTCCAGAGAAGGTAAGCCCATTCTGCTCAATCTTGCTTCATAGGACAGCAGTCTCCTCCTAGGAATTAATCTGATGTGAGTTTTTGTTGCATCACCTCAAGACAAGTATATTCTCCCTTAGGTAAGGACGCCAAAATGGTATGCGATACTCCACATCTCACCAAAACCCTATATTATTGCAGCAAGACTTCCTTACTCTTACACTACAATCCCCTCACTATAAAGGCTAACATATTATTTTCTAATTGCTTGCTGTTCCTGCATATTAACTTTGTGATTTGTATACAAGGACATCCAAATCCCTTTCAATCCCAATAGTTACTAGTTTCTCATCCTTTAAAACATTTTCTGCTTTTCAATTTTTTTTTACCAAGGTGGAACATTTCAGACTTCTCTTCATAATACTCCAGCTGTCACCTTCTTGCCCAATCACATCACCAGCCTATATATTTTTGTCACCTCTCAGCATCTTCCTCAGAGTTTACTTTCCTTCTTAGCTTTGGATAATCAGCAAACTTGGTTAAATTACACTCAATTCCCTCATCTAAGTCATTAATATAGATGGTAAATAGCTGAGACCTGTTACAGACACGAGGGTGAAGCTGATTATTATTGCTGTTCTCCTCTTCTGCCTGTGACAGCTTTTTTTAATTTCTAATTTAATTTATTTCCTTAGTATCCTTTCCCTTGTTGAAATGGGCTTTGGAGTGTTTCCCAAACCCCAGTTTCTGAGGTCCAATGTTAAAAATAACCCCATAGCAAATTCCTTAAGGTGAAACAAAACTAGGATTTATTAACACTTTAAAAACCTGAGGCCTGGATCGCGACACACAATCACACTCACATGCAAGGTAGAGAGGCAGAGAAAGAAAGGGAAAGAAATTACAAATTGCAAAATACTTTAAAAAAATCAAAAAGGTATTGGCATTAATTCATGTCAGTTGAGTCCAGTAAGTCAGTGTTTAATGAAGGTTCTTTCAGGTCGTTTTGTCTGGCAGAATTCCTGGTCTTGGCCCAAGGAACTTGTTCGAGACGGTTGAAGATGCAGCAAAGTATTCCCCTGTATTCTGAGAATTAGTTCACTCTATAGGCGAAATACAGGATTCTTTCTGGAGTTCCGACTGTGAGAGAGATGGAGGTCAGAGACAGGCTACTAGCCTGGAATCCAGTTTTCTCTTCTGAGGTTAAACCGCAACTGAAGACAGGATCCAAAAACTATAATTAAAGCAATTCAAACAGCTCAGATCTCGGGTCATGTGACAGGGTGGTTTCAGGTCGAGTCATTTAGCTAATGATGGACTTTCAGGACCCTCGTTAAAATCCATTGTGTTTTGAGCAGATAACTGTGGAACCATGAGCACAATATTGGAGATGAGGTGTCTCAGTAGCTCTGCCTTTACCCAGGGCTGGCTGGTGCAGATGTCTCATCTATTAGTCCTTTGTGTTGGCTTGGCTGGAATGTTCATACAATGCAAGGGGTGTCACACTCCAGGACGTTGATGAGTTCGCCTTTGTCCGTTTTTTAAAAATAGAATTTAATCAAGAGAATGTTGAAGAGAAACAAATTTTTCAGATGTTTTTTCATGCCTTCTCAGCATGACAGATCCCAAGATCTGATCCTTGTGACAATCTACTAGTTACATCCTGCCATCCCAATGATGACCTGTTTATTTCTACTCTGTTTTCTATCCATTCATTGATTCTTAATCTCGATCCCATGAGCCCTAATTTTGTGTATCACCCTGTTTTGTGACACATTCCGGAATGCCTTCTGAAAATCCAAATACACTACACGCAGGATAAGATTACACAAAATTCCTGAACATAGACCTTAGAACGAGGAGGCAGTGCAAATCCTGGGAACTTACTCAGCTACTGCTGTAGGAAATGGAGATACAGAAGGCCCTGCATCATTAGATGGTTTGTAGTGACTGGGTGCTAATGGTCAGACAACAAGATAGTTTCTATTTTCTGAGACTCAAGTTCTAATGAGAATCTTACTTAAATCTAACAGTAAGAAATATGGAAAAGCTCATTACATTTCTCATTTTGTTAGGTCCAGATATACTGGAAACAAGAAGGAAGCTGCGGAGAAAGAGACGGGACACATGTCAGAACTTTCAAAACCTGACCTTGCCAGAAAATTAGTCGACTGTATTGTGAACCCAATCCACCCAGGTAGTTTAACTGACAATGCTATAGATTGCCTAGTTAAAAAATTATACAGTGATTGAGAACTCAAAAGGAGCCAGAAGATGGTGGGTGGAATTTTCTGTCCTGGAGATTAAGTGCATAGGCAAGCGAGAAAGTTGGTGAGATTCCCATTGGATAGCAGGACAGATTCTCCAGCCAGATCATCTGCTTTTCAACTCATTATTTATGCAGCGACAAACAGCTTGTCGAATCTCATGGGCAGGGATTTGTCTGCCCCGTCATTACCTCATGGGGGGTCAAAGGTCTAGCCACCATGTTTAAACAGCACCCCCAACACATTCACTCCCTGCAGCCCAGGGCTTGTAGTAGCAAAGACAAGAGATGGCCCCAAGAAGAAACAGGCCCTCTGCCCCTATGTTCAGTGTCAGTTCCCTGGAGAGATTCCTCCAGGCAGTTCAGGACCAGTGGGAGGTCTTCTATCCAAGAAATGGCAGCAGCAGGTCCACCACGCTCACCACACTGGCTTGGGAGGAGTTCACCAGGGAGATCAGCACCCGAGGGCCACAGAAGAGGACAGCCATGCAGCGTAGAAAAAGGATGAATGATCTGATCCGCTGCACAGGGGTAAGTCAACCTCCTCACTCTCAACTCAAACTCTCCTAAGGTCGTCAGGCATTCGCAGGGTTACAGTCCACAGGGATCTCACACACTAACAGCAGAAGGGGCATCACCACTGAGTGTCTCACACACACTTTAACTTCATCATCTTCTGGAAGATCCTGTACAAGTTGCATCTCCAGCCCTCACTGGGGAGGACTCAGCACACACAGCGGGGAGGCATGCTTATAATCTGCTCCTGCATCCATGCTGCTCACAGTCTATCCATCTGTCTTTATGCAGGACAGGATCACCCACAATAAGAGGGAGAAATCCCTGACTGGAGCAGGTGGCAGAGCTGGCTGGCAAGGACCGGGACCATTTTTTGCACCGAAGGCAAGATCGGCATCTCCCAACAGGCCAGTGAGGGTCCATGCAGTAGTTATTGGCCATTCACAGACACTGTGAGTGCTCTTTAATGTAGGTGACTATCTAGCCAGTCACTAATTCGTCTCTCTATTAACAAGAAAAGGCACAGGGACACCTCCAGGCAGCCCAACAGCCCCAGTGCCTACAGCACCTCAGATGAGGATCCTTTAGAAGCATCTGAGGAAGACCCACCACTTTGTTCACCTGCACTCTGCACCAGCACAGAGACATACATCTCGGGGTCACTATTTGGTGGGCACAGCACAGAAATGGCACCACAGCGGGTGGAGGCAGCGACAACCGAGGTCACTGACACTGGGGGACTGCTGGAGGCCAGGCCTCTGCTGAGTCCGAGTCCGATGATGGGCCTCTGGAATCAGCCCTTAGGGAGATGTTGGAGCGCCAAAGGCAGGCAGGGGTACATCAGGCAGGGGTACAGCAGGCAGAGTACAGCAGGCAGGATAAAGCAGGCAGGGGCACAGCAGGCAGGGGTACAACAGGCAGGGGTACAGCAGGCAGGGGTACAGCAGGCAGGGATACAGCAGGCAGGGTACAACAGGCAGGGGTACAGCAGGCAGGGGTACAGCAGGCAGGGGTACAAAAGGCAGGGTACAGCAGGCAGGGGTACAACAGGCAGGGTACAGCAGGCAGGGTACAGCAGGCAGGGTAAAGCAGGCAGGGGTACAGCAGGGAGGGGTACAACAGGCAGGGGTACAGCAGGCAGGGGTACAGCAGGCAGGGGTACAGCAGGCAGGGTACAGCAGGCAGGGTACAACAGGCAGGGGTACAGCAGGCAGGGGTACAGCAGGCAGGGATACAAAAGGCAGGGTACAGCAGGCAGGGGTACAACAGGCAGGGTACAGCAGGCAGGGTACAGCAGGCAGGGTAAAGCAGGCAGGGGTACAACAGGCAGAGTACAGCAGGCAGGGGTACAACATGCAGGGAAACAGCAGGCAGAGTACAGCAGGCAGGGGTACAGCAAGCAGGGGTACAACAGGCAGGGTACAGCAGGCAGGGGTACAACAGGCAGGGGTACAGCAGGCAGGGTAAAGCAGGCAGGGGTACAACAGGCAGGGGTACAGCAGGCAGAGTACAGCAGGCAGGGGTACAACATGCAGGGAAACAGCAGGCAGAGTACAACAGGCAGAGTACAGCAGGCAGGTGTACAGCAGGCAGGGGTACAGCAGGCAGGGGTACAGCAGGCAGAGTACAGCAGGCAGGGGTACAACATGCAGGGAAACAGCAGGCAGAGTACAGCAGGCAGGGGTACAGCAAGCAGGGGTACAGCAGGCAGGGGTACAGCAGGCAGGGGTACAGAAGGCAGGGTACAGCAGGCAGGGTACAGAAGGCAGGGTACAGCAGGCAGGTTACAGCAGGCAGGGCTGTCAGAGACTGTCAATAGATTAGAAGGAAGGATGGAGAGGTCCATCCATGTCTGTCTGATGTCATCGCTCTGGCATGCGAGCACATTGGGGTCACCATTGGATGGGTGGCGTCCACCATGGAGACCCTGAGTTTGTGCCGGATATGCGCTCAGACCTGCACAGCATTGCTGAGGCCATGGCTGCATCTCAACAGTGGCTGGGCAAAGGGGAATGGAGCCCCTCCTATCCCCAGGTGCACCCTCACATCAGAGAGTCAGGGAGGGGCCCTCAGGCATCCACGGAGATAGCTTGTCAGCCAAACACCCTGGGGCCCCTCCACACAGGACACTCCGAGGGTGTCCAGACACTTGGAATCCCCTCTGCCTCACCAACTCCAGCTGGTCAGGCCAGGGAGGGTGCATCTACTCCTGAGCAGGAGAACCTTGGCTCTCCAGGCATTGGGCCTCCGGAGGATGTCCGCCAAGTCATTTCAGACAGCACAGCATAGCAGTCAGCAGGCTGCTTCCATCTCTGCTGTAGCTGTCAGGATGTACCCAGGCGTAGGGTAGGGTTAGAAAAATTAAAAAGTACTGAGAGCACATTGGTTCACTCACTGTATATACTTCACACATGTGAAAATATATTTTGCTTTTCTGCCTCAAAGTCTCAGCTAGACAATGGCTCTTCCATGTGATGCAATATTCCAAGATCATCCAAGGGTAGCAGATGCCCCCCTACTCCCCTCCTCAATTTTCTCCCACCATGACTCTCTGGTCTCACTCCAGCCTTGGTTTAAACATAAACTCACCATCCTGACTTGGAAATATATCACCGTTGCTTCACTGTCGCTGGGTCAAAATCCTGGAACTCCCTCCCTAACAGCGCTGTGGGTGTACCTACACCACAGGGACTCCAGCAGTTCAAGAAGGCAGCTCACCACCACCTTCTCAAGGGCAATTAGGGTTGGGCAATAAATGCTGGGCCCAGCCAGCGAAGCCCACGTCCCGTGACTGAATAAAAAAAACTCAATCTCAGCTCAGGCAGTTGCCTTTGTGTTCACAGAAGCGACATGAATAAAGCCAGTTATGATATAAATGTGGCAGTTGGACAATGCATCCCTGTGATTGTGTCAGAGGATCATGTAATGTGGCCTCATGAGTATAGATTTTGGAAAGTTGTTTATTCTGAGGCAGCTGCACTGAAGTCTGTTCTCTGTGGATGTTACAGGTTTTAAAGGTGACCCACCTCAGAGCCATTCCAAACAAGCGAACTTCTCAATGGCCTCCATTTAATGACTTTCAGGTTTGGGTGTGGGTAATCGCCAGAGACCATCGCCTTTTCTGGTGGCCTGCAACGTTAACTCAAGACCGTATTTATGGCTAAACATTACCCTTATATTAATTCCCATACTGCACCTGCCTGATGCAGAGCAATGGACCTGGTTTTCACTTGGTGACTCTTGAACTGTCTGCTAGACGGCCATGACTATGCCATGTTATAGGCGTGTGCCCAGCCTCATGATGCCAGCCTATTACATGTGAAGATGCTGGTTTGCACTTGAAGGTCAGGCTAGCGTGGCTTGAGAGAATCCCTGTGCTCGGTCTCAGGAAGGCAATCGACATGGTTCTCTGATCATGACAGTGCCGTCAGTCTCCTAGTCTTCCTCGTTCATATCTCAATCTGCTCGAGTGAAAATGTAGAGAACTGTAATGGGATGAGGGTGAAATTCCAGTACATCTGCTGAGCGCTCTTTAGTATATATGATGTTGCTAAATAATTGTTAAAAGCTGTGTTAATACTGACTGGGCCACGTCTCTCCCAGATGCCACAGCAATGCTGGACAGGAACTTGGGAAGCTCCTGACGAAGGCAGGGTCATGAGTGCTGGTCAATGATCAGTCAGCGGTGCTGCTGAAGCTCTCTCTGTGCACACAAACGTGACCTGATTCGCAGGCTCACCTCCATCATTCAGAGCAACAGTTCACAGCATCCTGAAGAGCAATCTCATCGTATGGACTCAGTATGAGGATGAGGCCAGACCATTATTCATACAGTCATACAAGAAGGTAAGATCTCATGGGATCCAGGGCAATTTGGCAAATTGGATCCAAAATTGACTTCATGGCAGGAGACAGAGGAAGATGGTTGAAGGTTGTTTTTGTGATTGGAAGCCTGTGACGAGTGGTGTACCAGAGGGATCAATGCTGGGACCCTGGCTGTTTGTAGTGTACGTTAATGATTCAGACGTGAATATCGGAGGTATGATCAGTAAATTCACAGATGACACGAAAATTGGTGGTGTTGTAAATAGTGAGGAGGAAAGCCTTAGATTACAGGACAATATAAATGAGCTGGTAAGATGGGCAGAGCAGTGGCAAATGGAATTTAATCCTGAGGAGTGTGAGGTGATGCATTTTGGGAGGACTAACACAGCAAGGGAATACACAATGAATGCTAGGACCCTAGGAAGTACAGAGGATCGGGGGGACCTTGGTGTACACGTCCAGAGATCCCTGAAGGCAGTGGCACAGGTAGATAAGGTGGTTAAGAAGGCACATGGGATAAATGCCTTTATTAGCCATGGCATAGAATACAAGAGCAGGGAGGGTATGTTGGAGCTGTATAAAACATTAGTTAGGCCACAGCTGGAGTACTGTGTGCAGTTCTGGTTGCCACACTATAGGAAGGATGTGATTGCACTGAAGAGGGTGCAGAGGCGATTCACCAGGATGTTGCCTGGGCTGGAGCATTTCAGCTCAGAAGAGAGACTGGATAGGCTAGGGTTGTTTTCCTTAGAGTGGAGAAGGCTGGGGGGGACCAGATAGAGGTATACAAAATTATTAGGGGCATAGATAGGGTAGATAGGAAGAAACTTTTCTCCTTAGCAGAGGTGTCAATAACCAGGGGGTATAGATTTAAGGTAAGAGGCAGGAGATTTAGAGGGGATTTGAGGAATAAATTTTTCACCCAGAGGGTGGTTAGAATCTGGAACTCTCTACCTGAGGGGGTGGTAAAGGCAGGAACCCTCACAACATTTAAGAAGTATTTAGATGCGCACTTGAAGCACCATAGCACACAGGGCTATGGAACAAGTGCTAGAAAATGGTATTAGAATAGATAGGAGCTTGATGGCCGGCATGGAAACGATGGGCTGAAGGGCCTGTTTCTGTGCTGTATGACTCTATGACTCTATGACTCTGTGATTCTGTGACTCTATGACATTAGAAATGGCCTTTGGAGAGATGCCACAGTCTGGATTTGGATCAACCCTCACAAGCAACAACCAGTGATTGATGATTGTCCTCCTTGAGGCACTTTGCAACACTCCAGGCGTACTGCCATGAGTGCATTGAAGTTTGCAGTGCTGTTCCTGTCACTTGAAGGCTGCAATAGGCAGTGAGATGTTAGTGTGATGCTTGACAGGACTGCACCATGTCAAAAACAGAATTACCTGGAAAAACTCAGCAGGTCTGGCAGCATCGGCGGAGAAGAAAAGAGTTGACGTTTCGAGTCCTCATGACCCTTCGACAGAACTTGATTACTACTTGCCAAAGATTGAGCACTGGTGGAGTGCTTATCCCATTACAGAATGGCCACATGCTCCCTAGGAGGCCTCACCTTCCAAGGATGAGGCCATTGTTGCACAGGATTGTGACGACTCGTTCTGAGATTGATGCCCTTCATTGAGGATAATACAGAAGGGGTTAATGTCAACCCTGCATTGAAGGGACAGCTGAAATGGGCTCACATAAGCTAGTGTTCCTCATCGCCCTAGAACCTTGTTGCTATGATGGTCTCAGGGGCATGTATGCCATGTCTGGGTTGTACAATGGCCTCTTCCAATGGGATGTCATCATCCTCACCCTCTTTGATGTAATCCGTCTCAGCATCATCCTCACTGGAGGAGACATGCAGCTTCTCCATAATTCATTGTGGCAACTTGCCCCCATTTGAAGCACCAGGTTGTGTAGAGCGCAGCAAGCCACAATGATGTGGGAACCCTCTGTGGAGAGTACTGGAGAGCACAGCCTGGTCAGTCCAGACATTTGAAATGCACCTTCAACATGTTAATGGTTTGCCCATTTAAGGAGTGTGTTAAGGAATGAACCGCATTGTACCTCTCCTCTGAAGTACTCTGTCATTAGCCATGTCTTTTGCTACCCTGAATATGCTGAGGGCCTTCAAATATCTGTGGTACTTACAAGTGACTTAAGATATAAGAGTGTGTGAGCTCCCAGGCTACCTTGTACAAACATGCATCATCTGCTTTTGGTAATCACAGATCAGCTGCACATTGAGAGATTGATAAATCTTGATTGATAAATCTTAGTGGCTGCTGCCAGAGAACTCTTAAGGCCACATGTGTGCAGCCGTTGGCATCTTGCACTAGTGGAAAGCTGGTGATCGCTGTAAATTCCACTGCTCTGGCAGCCTGGCTGGCTTCATCCAGGGAGAACTGGACGTTATTGTGTGGCTTACTGAAAAGGGCATTGGTGTTATGATTCTAGCTGTTGTTAATACTGGAGAAATCAGATCCCAGAACGAAACCTGGCTTGAAGGATCCTAACATTTTTTTAGAAACTGTGGAGGGCAGCCACTGAACAAATTCACAGGAGTCTGCTGATGAACTTTTAGCAAAAAGTGTGAAGATGGATTTTTAAAATATTTTTGGGAATATAGCGGTTTTCTGTAAATAAGGCTGTGTGTGTACATGGGTAATTAAACTGGGTGAAGGTTAGTAAAGACTGCTTGTCTGTGAGAACTGAGAGATAAGAGGTAAAGTTGCTAGATGTATGCATTTGTAATTAGAGGCTATGGTGAAGTTGGAGTTACAAGTAAATAAAGGTGGGTTTTGAAATTTGCATTAGGTGATAGGGAAGGACTTGACTTTTCAGCTGCTAAGTTTCAAAGAGAGTTTAAGGGACTTTTACAATTTACAAAGGTTTCATAATTAAATAACTGAAGGTTACTAAATTTTATTTGACCCAAAAGTGGAGGCAAGAGGAAGACATGAAAGATTTTTATATTTTGGAAAAGTTGCGTTCAAAGAGGTGCTTAGGACAATGGAGTCTGTGATGAAAGATGAAGAAAGATATTTAAGGGAGGTGTTTAGTTGAGTTGAGGTAGCTGTGCGGGGGGGCGGGGGGGGGGGAGATGTCCCAAGACCAGCTCTGTGCTGGGAAAAGTTGTGAATTTGAAGCAACCATCCAGTTTCAAGCCAGAAAAATCTTTGTTTTCAGAAAACAGTTTGTTTCTGAACTTCATTTGGATTTCCACAGCAGTGTGGAAGACAGTGAGAAGTTCTGTGGTATACTTTATTAAAGTAGCAGCAGTTTTTGCCTTGGGTAGCATTACTGGATTTTTTATAGTTAAAAATCTATAAGGGAGCTGTTGCCAAGTAGTTTACTTGTGTGTTTTGACTAAGTGGGGTTTTTTGGGGGGAACGTTTTATAAGACTGTTTCAACTGTGTAATTTTAATCTTGTGTGTTTAAGTTTTATTTTCTTCTTGTTAATAAATCTTTTCATTTTAAAATCATAAATGTGTTACTGGGATTCTATGCTTCTGGGCTCAGTAGTTTTCCCCTCGTTTTAAAAATACAAAAAAGATAGCTATGATCAGTATGACAAGTTCCCATCTGAGATTGGGCTTGCTCAGTGAATGACGTTGGCTGTGGTCATAACAAAGAATAAAACATGTATTAACCAAGAAAAATGAACTATATTACACTAGACAAAAGGTTGGAAAGATCTTAATACAAACACAAGGCAATGATTCAAATCACACTATTACATTACCCCAACTATACCTTTAGAGATACATAAATTCGTAAAAGTTACATAATTTACAATATCTATTTATACTCTAATGTCCAGGCTAAGTATGCAGCACATGTGAACTAATAGGCAAACTGTTATCGGACACAGCACACCCCAAAATGAGTGACAGATCCCACCAAAGCAGATTCCATGGATTTCTCATTCATTCCCCTCCCAACCCTCTTACCCCACCACACAGATGCTTCACATATCATGAGCTAACCAGTCTCACTGAAACTCTGTCATTCTCATGCGGCCTCCCAATCTCTACATTCAAAGAACTCACCTTGGAATTCTCTCCCAAATGTCACCTCCATTCAGATGCCTTCAACAAGGATCGACCTCCAGGATTTCAATCTCGCTTTCCGATGTTCCTTTTCCCTGGATTGCCACATAGACTCAAACTTCACCTTCCAAGGACACTCTCAGATATTTGGCTGCACCAAGCAGAACAGCACTGTTCCAAAGACCCACAGTAAGGAGTCACCAATCTTCCGCTGCCTCCTCCGATCTTCTGGCTTCTCTAGATCAAACTTTGCTTCAAGTCTACTCACTGCAGCTTGCTCTTGAACTTGGAGCCAATTGCTCTGCTCCTTTCTTTCAACTTTGTTCAACAGGAGCTACTTATGATCTCTGTCTTTGTCCTTTACCTTGTACAGGGATCTCCTGGGATCTGTTCCTGATCTCTGTCTTTGTCCTTTACCTGGTACAGGGATCTCCTGGGATCTGTTCCTGATCTCTGTCTTTGTCCTTTACCTGGTACAGGGATCTCCTGGGATCTGTTCCTGATCTCTGTCTTTGTCCTTGCCTGGGACCTTCTTCTGGGACTTTCTCCTGTGTCCTGCTCCCTGGGTCACCTTCTCTGCGATGGTGTTCCTCTTTAGGTCAGCTGACCTCCAGTTTCACGCTGTTTCACTTTTCTTCTTTCTCTTCAGTGCAGGCAGGCACAGCTGGTTTTCCAATCTGAAGAAGTCAAAAAACAAACTCTGCATGTGCACAGGGCCAGTTCCCAGCCTAAAAACAAGAAAATCCACCAGCTTCTCACATGCGGCTATCCCTTGGCCAGTGCATGCGCAGAAACTCCAAGGCCCACTGGGAACTTCCCAGCCTCTGAACTCCCGATCTCCAATTTTAAGGTAAACATTCTTTATCTTGGGGGTTTGTCACAATCGCTGATTCCCCTTATGCATTTGAGGGGAGGATTGTGATATTCGGCAGGAGTCCCCAGGTGGACCCTGGAACAAGCCACTCACAAAAAAGTCGAGTGTGGCGGTCACCTTTAGAGCCAGTGGCAAGAGATGGCTTCCCAGTCTGTGCAGCATCAGATCCTCCCGGAGAACGTGGCAGATGTGAGCCACCACATCCCTTGTGGCACTGTCTCTCACTCATCTCCAAGTATGAGAGGCATCTTCAGTACACCCTCGGTTGTGCCAAATCCCTCCCTGGACTTGGCCTCTCCTCCTCAGTTTCTGGGTCTTCATGGGGTCCCACTTCTCTTCAGTTGCATCAAACGATGAAGAAGGCAGCTTTGCCTGCAGCCTGCATCCTGCACTCTCCCTTGTCTCTGTGGAAAACTAGATGAAAGACATGATTGCACCTTACCCTGCCACGATCAGCTTCCATCGCCGAGTTGGAAGTCATTATGAAGCCCTTGGTCTACCCTCGCTCCAGACATTCCATCCCTTGCAGCTGAAGCGCATCCTGAAGGATCCCAGGGAGCTGAGTTTCCCCCCAACGCCATGCCATTGCCCCCAATCCCCCACCACCCGAGGGATGGCAGTGCTTTCACAAAGGGGTTGGATCTGGATGAGTACAGCCATAAGCAATCAGCCTCAGTCTCAGCACTATTGCGCTGCCTCCAGGGGAGAGGCTGGCCTTGTACTAACTTAGTGGCTGCAATTGTTGAGTCCTGAACATCCCAAGTGCAATGTGTAGGGTTGTCTGGAGCATGTTCCATATGAACTGTATTCGTGGCCTTTTAATAGTTTCATCCTTCTGACCTTCTCACATTCCTCTGTGACAGATAAATGATCAATCATACAAAATCTACATTGAGCCCCAAGTCCCAATGGATTCTCACAGGAATTGCACCATGAGTTAAGGTGCCCACACCCCTCAATAGGCATTTGAGTCTCACTGACATGTCTCAGCTGAAACTTGCTCTCCATGTCCTGAAGCAGAAGTTATTAGGATGCCCCTTCAACCGGGGCCTGAAAGTGCAGTACTCAGTTCCTCGCACAAACCCTCAGTCCCCCTCCCCTGGCAATTCTTCCCAGGATTATTTTCTACTGTGTCATTCCATTGACTGTTGAAATGTTGCTGCTCCGATTCTATTTCGAGACCAGCTTCCATCCCCCTCCTGTTTACTGTCCAAGTCCCTCCTATCCTCCTCAATGGTCATTATGTGCAAGTTTCCCTCCCTCCGATCACTCTCTCGCCTCCCCCTTTAACCCTGGAGCACATCGTCATTGTACTCAATATCCCTGTCCTCCCCGTGAACCATTCTCCATCGATGTCCCCATGCCCCATGCCAACCTCAACCCTCCCCATCTTGAGGACCTATGCACAGTGACCCTCCAGGACACCTCATGAGACTAACAACACACCCCCCCCCACCCCTGCCCCCCCACACCGTTTACTTACCAGTTCCCCACTTACAGGCTGCAGGTGTTTCCCCTGACAGCGACCGTGCCCTCTGCTGCCCAGTACCAAGCCACCAACACCTACTGCCCAACTGTGTAAGGGATGACCATGCCCTGTACACCAAGCTGTGCATCATCAACACTGCACAGACAGGCCCTCCCCCTCCCTGGACTGGGACCCATAGCATGGCTGACACTACACCAGGGCTGCCTCTAAATTCTGGCTCCGACACTGCTGTGCACTGCCCCAGAAGTGATTCTCACTTATCCCCCCCCACCCCCTCGTCCTTTAAACCTTGCCCCAGTCATGGGTATCTGTCCACCCCTTCCCTCCCGAGCTCCAATCACCCCACCCTGGTCAAGGGTCTGTCTTTCACCCCCTCTTGCCTGAGCTGCCTTGGCATGGAGTTGGAGCAGCCCCGACAACGGTACAGGGAAAACTAAATAAACGCTGAGCGTACAAACTTCAAAGTTGTGAGTGAGGTGCAGGTTGCGAGGTGCACGTCACTGACATCCGGCCGTGAATCAGCCAGGTCGGATTATCTGCTGGCAGGGCAATTAGATTTGGAATGTGAACTGGATTCCAGCGAGCTGGGTTTTTAATGAGATGTAAAGGGATGCGAATGCAGTTCCCAACATGGAGCAGTGGGAAACTCAAATCACCATGAAAACTGCGAGGAGAAAATTCCAACTCGTTTTCCCACCAGTGGAAAACTGACCTGTGCCATCATTCCACATTTTGTGCCCCCGTCCGTCATGACTCCCACCTGCTGTGGGAGTGGAAAATCCCACCCAGGTGTACCTGACTGGAAGCTTACCCTGAATGCCTGACCCTAAAGTTTTGAGCACTCAAGCTATAAGCTCAGGAGTCCGGCCATGAAAACACAGACGCTTTCAGAGAATCCCGGCTGTTTGCCTAATGGGTTTGGCTCGTGGTTGCCTCCTCCTCGTTCTCCAACAAGTAAATGATACAGGAGAATTCCCAAAGCGAGAAGATAATTTGCAATCCTCAATTTCCACCAACAGGAAGAGAAGAATACAGAAGCTAATGAGTTCCCAAAGCAAAAGAACAATTTGAAATCCTCAATTTCCAGAAACAAGAGGGATACAAAATGCAATAAGAAATAGGAGCAGGAGTAGATTACACAGCCCCCTGAGCCTCTTCTGATGTTCACTACTATCATGGCTGATCTTCTGCCTCAAGTCCACTTTCCTGCCCACTCCCCATATCCCTGATTCCCTGAGAAATCAAAAATCTGCCTTACCTCAACCTTGAATATCTTCAATGATGGAGTATCCACAACCCGCTGGAGTAGACACAACCCGCTGGAGTATCCACAACCCGCTGGAGTATCCACAACCCGCTGGAGTAGACACAACCCGCTGGAGTATCCACAACCCGCTGGAGTATCCACAATCCGCTGGAGTATCCACAACCCGCTGGAGTATCCACAACCCGCTGGAGTATCCACAACCCGCTGGAGTAGACACAACCCGCTGGAGTATCCACAACCCGCTGGAGTATCCACAATCCGCTGGAGTAGACACAACCCGCTGGAGTATCCACAACCCGCTGGAGTATCCTCAACCCGCTGGAGTAGACACAACCCGCTGGAGTATCCACAATCCGCTGGAGTAACCACAACCCGCTGGAGTAACCACAACCCGCTGGAGTAGACACAACCCGCTGGAGTATCCACAATCCGCTGGAGTAACCACAACCCGCTGGAGTAGACACAACCCGCTGGAGTATCCACAACCCGCTGGAGTAACCACAACCCGCTGGAGTAGACACAACCCGCTGGAGTATCCACAACCCGCTGGAGTAGACACAATCCGCTGGAGTAGACACAACCCGCTGGAGTATCCACAACCCGCTGGAGTATCCACAATCCGCTGGAGTATCCACAACCCGCTGGAGTAGACACAATCTGCTGGAGTATCCACAACCCGCTGGAGTAGACACAACCCGCTGGAGTATCCACAATCCGCTGGAGTAGACACAACCCGCTGGAGTATCCACAACCCGCTGGAGAATCCACAACCGTTGGAGTAGACACAACCTGCTGGAGTAGGTACAACCCGCTGGAGTAACCACAACCCGCTGGAGTATCCACAACCCGCTGGAGTATCCACAACCCGCTGGAGTAGACACAACCCGCTGGAGTAGACACAACCTGCTGGAGTATCCACAACTCGCTGGAGTAGGCACAACCCACTGGAGTATCCACAACCTACTGGAGTATCCACAACCCGCTGGAGTATCCACAACCCACTGGAGTAACCACAACCTGCTGGAGTATCCACAACCCGCTGGAGTATCCACAACCTGCTGGAGTATCCACAACCCGCTGGAGTATCCACAACCTGCTGGAGTAGACACAACCCGCTGGAGTATCCACAACCTGCTGGAGTATCCACAACCCGCTGGAGTAGACACAACCCGCTGGAGTATCCACAACCTACTGGAGTATCCACAACCCGCTGGAGTATCCACAACCCACTGGAGTATCCACAACCCACTGGAGTATCCACAACCTGCCGGAGTAGACACAACCCACTGGAGTAGGTACAATCCGCTGGAGTATCCACAACCCGCTGGAGTATGCACAACCCACTGGAGTAGACACAATCCACTGGAGTATCTACAACCCACTGGAGCATCCACAACCCGCTGGAGTATCCACAACCTGCTGGAGTAGACACAACCCGCTGTAGTATCCACAACCCGCTGGAGTATCCACAACCCGCTGGAGTAACCACTACCCACTGGAGTATCCACAACCTGCTGGAGTATCCACAACCCGCTGGAGTATCCACAACCCGCTGGAGTAGACACAACCCGCTGGAGTATCCACAACCTGCTGGAGTATCCACAACCTGCTGGAGTATCCACAAGCCGCTGGAGTAGACACAACCCGCTGGAGTATCCACAACCTACTGGAGTATCCACAACCCACTGGAGTATCCACAACCCAGTGAGTATCCACAACCCACTGGCGTATCCACAACCTGCCGGAGTAGACACAACCCACTGGAGTAGGTACAATCCGCTGCAGTATCCACAACCCGCTGGAGTATCCACAACCCACTGGAGTAGACACAACCCACTGGAGTATCCACAACCCACTGGAGCATCCACAACCCGCTGGAGTATCCACAACCCGCTGGAGTAGACACAACCCGCTGTAGTATCCACAACCCGCTGGAGTATCCACAACCCGCTGGAGTAGACACAACTCGTTGGAGTAGACACAACCCGCTGCAGTATCCACAACCCGCTGGAGTAGACACAACTCACTGGAGTAGACACAACCTGCTGGAGCATCCACAACCCGCTGGAGTATCCACACCCGCTGGAGTAGACACAACCCGCTGGAGTAGGCACAACCCGCTGGAGTATCCACAACCTACTGGAGTATCCACAACCCGCTGGAGTATCCACAACCCACTGGAGTAACCACAACCTGCTGGAGTAGACACAACCCGCTGGAGTATCCACAACCTGCTGGAGTATCCACAACCCGCTGGAGTAGACACAACCCGCTGGAGTATCCACAACCTACTGGAGTATCCACAACCCGCTGGAGTATCCACAACCCACTGGAGTATCCACAACCCACTGGAGTATCCACAACCTGCCGGAGTAGACACAACTCACTGGAGTAGGTACAATCCGCTGGAGTATCCACAACCCGCTGGAGTATGCACAACCCACTGGAGTAGACACAACCCACTGGAGTATCTACAACCCACTGGAGCATCCACAACCCGCTGGAGTATCCACAACCTGCTGGAGTAGACACAACCCGCTGTAGTATCCACAACCCGCTGGAGTATCCACAACCCGCTGGAGTAACCACTACCCACTGGAGTATCCACAACCTGCTGGAGTATCCACAACCCGCTGGAGTATCCACAACCCGCTGGAGTAGACACAACCCACTGGAGTATCCACAACCTGCTGGAGTATCCACAACCTGCTGGAGTATCCACAAGCCGCTGGAGTAGACACAACCCGCTGGAGTATCCACAACCTACTGGAGTATCCACAACCCACTGGAGTATCCACAACCCAGTGAGTATCCACAACCCACTGGAGTATCCACAACCTGCCGGAGTAGACACAACCCACTGGAGTAGGTACAATCCGCTGCAGTATCCACAACCCGCTGGAGTATCCACAACCCGCTGGAGTAACCACTACCCACTGGAGTATCCACAACCTGCTGGAGTATCCACAACCCGCTGGAGAATCCACAACCGTTGGAGTAGACACAACCTGCTGGAGTAGGTACAACCCGCTGGAGTAACCACAACCCGCTGGAGTATCCACAACCCGCTGGAGTATCCACAACCCGCTGGAGTAGACACAACCCGCTGGAGTAGACACAACCTGCTGGAGTATCCACAACTCGCTGGAGTAGGCACAACCCACTGGAGTATCCACAACCTACTGGAGTATCCACAACCCGCTGGAGTATCCACAACCCACTGGAGTAACCACAACCTGCTGGAGTATCCACAACCCGCTGGAGTATCCACAACCTGCTGGAGTATCCACAACCCGCTGGAGTATCCACAACCTGCTGGAGTAGACACAACCCGCTGGAGTATCCACAACCTGCTGGAGTATCCACAACCCGCTGGAGTAGACACAACCCGCTGGAGTATCCACAACCTACTGGAGTATCCACAACCCGCTGGAGTATCCACAACCCACTGGAGTATCCACAACCCACTGGAGTATCCACAACCTGCCGGAGTAGACACAACCCACTGGAGTAGGTACAATCCGCTGGAGTATCCACAACCCGCTGGAGTATGCACAACCCACTGGAGTAGACACAATCCACTGGAGTATCTACAACCCACTGGAGCATCCACAACCCGCTGGAGTATCCACAACCTGCTGGAGTAGACACAACCCGCTGTAGTATCCACAACCCGCTGGAGTATCCACAACCCGCTGGAGTAACCACTACCCACTGGAGTATCCACAACCTGCTGGAGTATCCACAACCCGCTGGAGTATCCACAACCCGCTGGAGTAGACACAACCCGCTGGAGTATCCACAACCTGCTGGAGTATCCACAACCTGCTGGAGTATCCACAAGCCGCTGGAGTAGACACAACCCGCTGGAGTATCCACAACCTACTGGAGTATCCACAACCCACTGGAGTATCCACAACCCAGTGAGTATCCACAACCCACTGGCGTATCCACAACCTGCCGGAGTAGACACAACCCACTGGAGTAGGTACAATCCGCTGCAGTATCCACAACCCGCTGGAGTATCCACAACCCACTGGAGTAGACACAACCCACTGGAGTATCCACAACCCACTGGAGCATCCACAACCCGCTGGAGTATCCACAACCCGCTGGAGTAGACACAACCCGCTGTAGTATCCACAACCCGCTGGAGTATCCACAACCCGCTGGAGTAGACACAACTCGTTGGAGTAGACACAACCCGCTGCAGTATCCACAACCCGCTGGAGTAGACACAACTCACTGGAGTAGACACAACCTGCTGGAGCATCCACAACCCGCTGGAGTATCCACAACCCGCTGGAGTAGACACAACCCGCTGGAGTAGGCACAACCCGCTGGAGTATCCACAACCTACTGGAGTATCCACAACCCGCTGGAGTATCCACAACCCACTGGAGTAACCACAACCCGCTGGAGTAGACACAACCCGCTGGAGTATCCACAACCTGCTGGAGTATCCACAACCCGCTGGAGTAGACACAACCCGCTGGAGTATCCACAACCTACTGGAGTATCCACAACCCGCTGGAGTATCCACAACCCACTGGAGTATCCACAACCCACTGGAGTATCCACAACCTGCCGGAGTAGACACAACCCACTGGAGTAGGTACAATCCGCTGGAGTATCCACAACCCGCTGGAGTATGCACAACCCACTGGAGTAGACACAACCCACTGGAGTATCTACAACCCACTGGAGCATCCACAACCCGCTGGAGTATCCACAACCTGCTGGAGTAGACACAACCCGCTGTAGTATCCACAACCCGCTGGAGTATCCACAACCCGCTGGAGTAACCACTACCCACTGGAGTATCCACAACCTGCTGGAGTATCCACAACCCGCTGGAGTATCCACAACCCGCTGGAGTAGACACAACCCACTGGAGTATCCACAACCTGCTGGAGTATCCACAACCTGCTGGAGTATCCACAAGCCGCTGGAGTAGACACAACCCGCTGGAGTATCCACAACCTACTGGAGTATCCACAACCCACTGGAGTATCCACAACCCAGTGAGTATCCACAACCCACTGGAGTATCCACAACCTGCCGGAGTAGACACAACCCACTGGAGTAGGTACAATCCGCTGCAGTATCCACAACCCGCTGGAGTATCCACAACCCACTGGAGTAGACACAACCCACTGGAGTATCCACAACCCACTGGAGCATCCACAACCCGCTGGAGTATCCACAACCCGCTGGAGTAGACACAACCCACTGTAGTATCCACAACCCGCTGGAGTATCCACAACCCGCTGGAGTAGACACAACTCGCTGTAGTAGACACAACCCGCTGCAGTATCCACAACCCGCTGGAGTAGACACAACTCACTGGAGTAGACACAACCTGCTGGAGCATCCACAACCCGCTGGAGTATCCACAACCCGCTGGAGTAGACACAACCCGCTGGAGTAGGTACAACCCGCTGGAGTATCTACAACCCGCTGGAGTATCCACAACCCACTGGAGTAGACACAACCCACTGGAGTATCCACAACCCACTGGAGCATCCACAACCTGCTGGAGTATCCACAACCCGCTGGAGTATCCACAACCCGCTGGAGTATCCACAACCCGCTGGAGTATCCACAACCCGCTGGAGTATCCACAACCCGCTGGAGTAGACACAACCCGCTGGAGTATCCACAAGCTGCTGGAGTATCCACAACCCGCTGGAGTATCCACAACCCGCTGGAGTAGACACAACCCGCTGGAGTATCCACAACCTACTGGAGTATCCACAACCCGCTGGAGTATCCACAACCTGCCGGAGTAGACACAACCCACTGGAGTAGACACAACCCACTGGAGTATCCACAACCCACTGGAGCATCCACAACCCGCTGGAGTATCCACAACCCGCTGGAGTAGACACAACCCGCTGTAGTATCCACAACCCGCTGGAGTATCCACAACCCGCTGGAGTAGACACAACTCGCTGGAGTAGACACAACCCACTGGAGTATCCACAACCCGCTGGAGTAGACACAACTCGCTGGAGTAGACACAACCTGCTGGAGTATCCACATGCCGCTGGAGTATCCACAACCCGCTGGAGTAGACATAACCCGCTGGAGTATCCACAACCCACTGGAGTATCCACAACCCGCTGGAGTAGACACAACCCACTGGAGTAGGTACAACCCGCTGGAGTATCTACAACCCGCTGGAGTATCCACAACCCACTGGAGTAGACACAACCCACTGGAGTATCCACAACCCACTGGAGCATCCACAACCCGCTGTAGTATCCACAACCCGCTGGAGTATCCACAACCCGCTGGAGTATCCACAACCCGCTGTAGTATCCACAACCCGCTGTAGTATCCACAACCCGCTGGAGTATCCACAACCCGCTGGAGTATCCACAACCCGCTGTAGTATCCACAACCCGCTGGAGTATCCACAACCCGCTGGAGTAGACACAACCCGCTGGAGTATCCACAACCCACTGGAGTAGACACAACCCGCTGTAGTATCCACAACCCGCTGGAGTATCCACAACCTGCTGGAGTATCCACAACCCGCTGGAGTATCCACAACCCGCTGGAGTATCCACAACCCGCTGGAGTAGACACAACCCGCTGGAGTATCCACAACCCACTGGAGTAGACACAACCCGCTGGAGTAGACACAACCCGCTGGAGTAGACATTTCCAAAGATTCACAACCCTCTGAGTGAAGAAATTTCTCTTTCTCATAGTCCTCAGTGATCAAACCCTTATCCTGAGGCTGTGACCCCATGTTCTAGATTCCCCAGCAAGGGAAAACAACCTATCACTGCCTCTCCTGTCAAACCCTTTCAAAATCATGTATGTTTCAATGAGATCACTTCCCATTCCTCCAAACGCAAGAGAGTATAGGCCTAATTTGCTCAGCTTCTCATTCCTGGACAACTCTCTCATCCCAGGAACCAATCCAGCGCTGCCTTCAAGGCAAGTACTTAGATATGGAGACCAAAACTATGCACAGACCTCCAGGTGTGGTTTCACTAAAGCCCTATACAATTGGAGCAGGACTTCCTGTGCGTGTGATTCAATCCCCTTGCAATAAAGGCCAACATGCCATTTACCCAGTGACTGATGCCAGACTAATTTGCCTGTGGTTCCCTATTTTCTCTCTTCCTCACCATCTTGAATAACAGTGTTACATTTACTAACTTCCAGCCAGCTAGAACCTTTCTAGAATCCAGGGAATTTTGGGAAATCATAACCAGTGGTTCCACTACCTCTGCAGATACCCCATTCATGTAGGCCATCATGTCTAGGGGATTTGTCAGCTTTTAGTCACTTAACTTTCTCTGATGAATTTTCTCTGCTGATATTAGCCCTTTGGTTAACCTCTACTGGGTGTAATTTGTGTATTTTATTGTGAAGACAGATACAAAATATTTGCTCAACATCTCTGCCATTTGCTATTTCCCAGTAATAAAATCTTAATGATGCTTTAATGAACCTAGAAGCCTCAAAAGTCAAGTGCAACAAATTTTCCAAAGACAGCTCCAACTGATGATTGATTGGAACACTACAATGAGATGCAACAATTCACCATCAAAAATCCAATATGAGTCTTTTTAAACCTGGTTAAGTTTCCCTTAACATTGTGGTATATCTTCAGTTGATGCATCCTAGTGCAGGAATAACCGATATCATGCTGACCTCAACCAAAAATCTTCCAGCACAGGTGCATCTTACACCTCTCCTCACTGGAGATTAGGGTGCAATTTAAATGGGGCATAAAACCAGTGGAGTCTCTCTCCTCTTTATTATTCTGACCTCCTTATTATATCTGCCAAGTTTATAGCCGAACAATCCATTGAAATTTCATGTTGCAGTGTTCAGACAAATAGTGCCCAACTATTTCAGTAAGAGCTTCAGTAATGATTCTTTTACTAAAGCTATAAGAACATAAGAAGTATGAGGAGGTCATTTAGCCCCTTGAGCCTGCTCTGCCATTTAATAAAATCATGGCTAATACTTAACTACAATTTAATTTCCTTGCCCAATTTCCATAGCCTTTGATTTCCTCAAGGTGGAATGTTCCCATCCCTCCTGCGGTGGATTTCATGGTGGCTGGGAGCAAAGAATCCAGCAGCAGGCAAAAAGTCGCAAATTCACGGCGTTGAAAGCAGCTTGCAATTGTCCCGATAGTGTTTTCACGGTGGGTCAGTTATCCCATCGACTAGTGGCTTGAACGACTTTTGCATTCATTAACATCTCACGAATGCCCATTAAAACAGCACTCACCGGAATCTCGCCATGCCCTCCAATCTTGAATCACGCCAGCAGGAAATTACCTGGGCCTCAAACCCGTTTGGAAAGGGGCAGTGTGCACACGTCGGACCTCAGTTCACTGGTAATTTCAATGCGAGAGCAACATACAGAGCCTGCCTGCTGTAGAATTGCGTCGGTCTTGCGGCAGTGAAAGCCACTCTGGCGCTGTAGGGCTTGTCTGCTCCTGCTCCTGCTCTTTGCCTACATTCCCCTGACGAGTGCCGCTGTGCTCTGGTACTCATGCAGGCCTCTGCTTTCAGACAGTGACCAGTGCTGTGGCCAGGGTTAGGGGCGCAGGGATCTTCTACTCCCAGTGGCTGAGACCATTGTGCACACGGACACCACTGTGCAGTGATAGTCAGGAAGAAGTCCACTTTGAAAACTAGCATTCTGACTGGGGGGCTGAGCTGTGAGGGAATGAGCTGGTGGGAATGACAAACACAAGGTGGGTAATGGAGAATGAAGGCTGTGGAATGGCAGTGAGGAGATGTCGGACGTCCTCTGGTGGCTCAAGGCCTGGAGGGCCCCAGCCTGATAATAGTCACCTGCTCAGGGGGCAGAAGGCCCCTCAGCAGCATGAGGAACTGGAGTGGATGGTGTCACGGGCAGAGGGAGCTGTGAGCAGCTGCACACCCTTGGAGTGTCCTGACAGGAGGTCCCCGGCCGTCCGGCTGATGCTCATCCTCCCTGTGGGTGACCGAGGGCCACGCCTTGACTCCTGCAGGAGATGGTGAGCCCGGAGGGAGGTCAAGGTGCCTTGCTGCCATGTTGTCTACATCCTGATGGTGCCCACCAGGGTGTGTGGCCATGGAGTGCAGGGCCGAGCACAAATCCAACAAGAAATACTGGACCAAGGTCTCAATGGTGGTCGCCAGCCTTCCAATGGTGACCTTGAGGTGCTCGCAAGTTGGAGCCTCAGCATCAGACAGAAGGCAGACGGATTCCTCCATTGTTTAGTCTAGTCTGCTGGGTGACTATCGAATCTCTGCTTGATATTCCACCTCCTGTCATGGCATCTCCAGCATAGATCTCCCCTTCCCCGCAGGAGCAATCCCTGTCCTCCCCAGCCAGCTCAGCTGCAGCCTCCTCAAACTCACTGAGGGTGGTATCAATAGTCCTCAGGGGTCGGGGATTCCAAATATTCACAACAAAATGAGGCTGCAGCATCATGAACCCTGTAACCTGGACTAACCAGCACAGGCAGATTAACTCAGGGTGATATAGAGCGTCTACAGCTAAAATATCATAGCATTTGTAAACATTTTGTGACTTTTCACCCACAAACCCATTTTATAATTCTTTTTTGGGAGCTGATGTCACTGAAGGAATCACAATCACACCAGGTACATAGTATTGAGAGAGTCCTGTAACCAGTATGCTGACTGCAGGACTACAATATTGATATCAATGACAGTTTTCAAACCTTTACACCCCGTAATGAGGTTTACCTGCTAATTGCAAAGTCTTAACTTCATGAAAATGCTTCTTTGTTATGAGATCTTCTATTCAGACTGCCCTGTTTATAAGTTTGTAAAATGATTTTGGACATGAATTTAAGCAAATTCTGTCTATCTCAGCACAGAGCGACTATCAAATAGGAACAAAAGAAAACCTTTCATTTAGATATGTTGCCTTTTTCAGGACACCATTCAGTGCTCCACAATGAGAGCACCACATCAGCAGCATGTAGGGTGCAACAGGGAGATACTCAAGAGATGCACCCAGCATCACTCTGCACCCATCACTCAGCATCACTCAGCATCCATCACTCCGCACCCATCACTCAGCACCCATCACCCAGCACCCATCACCCAGCATCACTCCACCCAGAATCACTCCGCACCCATCACCCAGCACCCATCACCCAGCATCACTCGACCCAGCATCACTCTGCACCCATCTCTCAGCATCACTCAGCACCCATCACTCAGCACCCATCACTCCGCACCCATCACCCAGCATCACTCCACCCAGCATCACTCTGCACCCATCACTCAGCACCCATCATTCAGCACCCATCACTCCGCACCCATCACCCAGCATCACTCCACCCAGAATCACTCCGCACCCATCACCCAGCACCCATCACCCAGCATCACTCGACCCAGCATCACTCTGCACCCACCACTCAGCATCACTCAGCACCCATCACTCAGCACCCATCACTCCGCACCCATCACTCCGCATCCATCACCCAGCACCCATCACCCAGCATCACTCCACCCAGAATCACTCTGCACCCATCTCTCAGCACCCATCACTCCGCACCCATCACCCAGCATCCCTCCACCCAGCATCACTCTGCACCCATCACTCAGCACCCATCTCTCAGCACCCATCACTCAGCACCCATCACTACGCACCCATCACCCAGCATCACTCCACCCAGCATCACTCTGCACCCATCACTCAGCATCACTCAGCACCCATCATTCAGCACCCATCACTCCGCACCCATCACCCAGCATCACTCCACCCAGCATCACTCTGCACCCATCACTCAGCACCCATCATTCAGCACCCATCACTCCGCACCCATCACCCAGCATCACTCCACCCAGCATCACTCTGCACCCATCACTCAGCACCCATCACTCTGCACCCATCACTCAGCACCCATCACTCTGCACCCATCACTCAGCACCCATCACTCCGCACCCATCACTCAGCACCCATCACCCAGCATCACTCCACCCAGCATCACTCAGCACCCATCACTCAGCACCCATCTCTCCGCACCCATCACCCAGCATCACTCCACCCAGCATCACTCAGCACCCATCACTCTGCACCCATCACTCCGCACCCATCACTCAGCACCCATCACTCCGCACCCATCACCCAGCATCACTCCACCCAGCATCACTCTGCACCCATCACTCAGCATCACTCAGCACCCATCACTCAGCACCCATCACTCCGCACCCATCACTCTGCACCCATCACCCTGCACCCATCACTCAGCATCCATCACTCAGCACCCATCACTCAGCACCCATCACACAGCATCACTCCACCCAGCATCACTCCGCACCCTTCACTCAGCATCACTCCGCCCAGCATCACTCAGCACCCATCATTCAGCATCACTCCGCCCAGCATCACTCAGCACCCATCACTCAGCACCCATCACTCAGCACCCATCATTCAGCATCACTCCGCCCAGCATCACTCAGCACCCATCACTCAGCACCCATCACTCAGCACCCATCATTCAGCGTCACTCCGCCCAGCATCACTCAGCACCCATCACTCAGCATCCATCACTCAGCACCCATCATTCAGCATCACTCCGCCTAGCATCACTCAGCACCTATCACTCAGTACCCATCACTCAGCACCCATCACTCAGCACCTATCACTCATCATCACTCTGCCCACATCACTCAGCACCTATCACTCAGCATCACTCTGCCCAGCATCACTCAGCATCTATCACTCAGCATCACTCCGCCCAGCATCACTCCACACCCATCACTCCGCACCCTTCACCCAGCATCACTCCACACCCATCACTCAGCATCACTCCACCCAGCATCACTCCACACCAATCACTCAGCATCACTCCACCCAGCATCACTCCACACCCATCACTCAGCATCACTCCACCCAGCATCACTCCACACCCATCACTCAGCATCACTCCACCCAGCACTCAGCACCCTTCACTCAGCATCACTCCACCCAGCATCACTCAGCACCCATCATTCAGCATCACTCCACCCAGCATCACTCAGCGCCCATCACTCCGCACCCTTCACCCAGCATCACTCCACCCAGCACTCAGCGCCCATCACTCAGCATCACTCCACCCAGCATCACTCAGTGCCCATCACTCCGCACCTTCACCCAGCATCACTCCACCCAGCATCACTCCACCCAGCATCACTCCACCCAGCATCACTCCAACCAGCATCACTCCACCCAGCATCACTCAATGCCCATCATTCAGCATCACTCCACCCAGCATCACTCTGCACCCATCACTCAGCACCCATCTCTCAGCACCCATCACTCAGCACCCATCACTCTGCCCAGCATCACTCAGCACCCATCACTCAGCATCATTCAGCACCCATCATTCAGCACCCATCACCCAGCATCACTCCACCCAGCATCACTCTGCACCCATCACTCATCATCACTCAGCACCCATCATTCAGCACCCATCACTCCGCACCCATCACCCAGCATCACTCCACCCAGCATCACTCTGCACCCATCACTCAGCACCCATCACTCCGCACCCATCACTCAGCACCCATCACTCTGCACCCATCACTCAGCACCCATCACTCCGCACCCATCACTCAGCACCCATCACTCAGCACCCATCACCCAGCATCACTCCACCCAGCATCACTCAGCACCCATCACTCAGCACCCATCTCTCCGCACCCATCACCCAGCATCACTCCACCCAGCATCACTCAGCACCCATCACTCTGCACCCATCACTCCGCACCCATCACTCAGCACCCATCACTCCGCACCCATCACCCAGCATCACTCCACCCAGCATCACTCTGCACCCATCACTCAGCATCACTCAGCACCCATCACTCAGCACCCATCACTCCGCACCCATCACTCTGCACCCATCACCCTGCACCCATCACTCAGCATCCATCACTCAGCACCCATCACTCAGCACCCATCACACAGCATCACTCCACCCAGCATCACTCTGCACCCTTCACTCAGCATCACTCCGCCCAGCATCACTCAGCACCCATCATTCAGCATCACTCCGCCCAGCATCACTCAGCACCCATCACTCAGCACCCATCACTCAGCACCCATCATTCAGCATCACTCCGCCCAGCATCACTCAACACCCATCACACAGCATCACTCCACCCAGCATCACTCCGCACCCTTCACTCAGCATCACTCCGCCCAGCATCACTCAGCACCCATCATTCAGCATCACTCCGCCCAGCATCACTCAGCACCCATCACTCAGCACCCATCACTCAGCACCCATCATTCAGCATCACTCCGCCCAGCATCACTCAGCACCCATCACTCAGCACCCATCACTCAGCACCCATCATTCAGCATCACTCCGCCTAGCATCACTCAGCACCCATCACTCAGCATCCATCACTCAGCACCCATCATTCAGCATCACTCCGCCTAGCATCACTCAGCACCTATCACTCAGTACCCATCACTCAGCACCCATCACTCAGCACCTATCACTCAGCATCACTCTGCCCAGCATCACTCAGCACCCATCACTCAGCATCACTCCACCCAGCATCACTCAGCGACCATCACTCCGCAGCCTTCACCCAGCATCACTCCACCCAGCATCACTCCACCCAGCATCACTCCACACCCATCACCCAGCATCACTCCACCCAGCATCACTCCACACCCATCACTCAGCATCACTCCACCCAGCATCACTCCACCCAGCATCACTCCACCCAGCATCACTCCAACCAGCATCACTCCACACCCATCACTCAGCATCACTCCACCCAGCATCACTCCACCCAGCATCACTCCACACCCATCACTCAGCATCACTCCACCCAGTATCACTCCACACCCATCACTCAGCATCACTCCACCCAGCATCACTCCACACCCATCACTCAGCATCACTCCACCCAGTATCACTCCACACCCATCACTCAGCATCACTCCACCCAGCACTCAGCACCCTTCACTCAGCATCACTCCACCCAGCATCACTCCACACCCATCACTCAGCATCACTCCACCCAGCATCACTCCACACCCATCACTCAGCATCACTCCACCCAGCATCACTCCACACCCATCACTCAGCATCACTCCACCCAGCATCACTCCACCCAGCATCACTCCACACCCATCACTCAGCATCACTCCACCCAGTATCACTCCGCCCAATGTCACTCTGCGCAGCATCACTCCTCCCAGTATCACTCAGCAGCTATCACTCCAGCATCACTCCACCCAGCATCACTCCACCCAATGTCACTCTGCACAGCATCACTCCTCCCAGCATCACTCCACCACCACTCCATCCACAGCTCCAGGGCCAGCTGCAATCTCAGTCCCTTAACCCTTTAATACCACAGGTGCAGCCAACCACTTCCCACGATACTGGCCCTAAGTTTGCACCTAGAAAAGCACTAGAATAAGGAGCAAGAAAGGCTTGTATAGCTACCTTGGGAAACATAGTCTGAGCTCTGAAGAAGAATCATACGGACTCGAAACGTTAACTCTGTTTTTCTCTCTCCAGATGCTATCAGACCCACTGAGTTTTCCCTGCATTTTCTGTTTTTATTTCAGATTTCCAGCATCTGCAGTATTTTGCTTTTATCCTATGGTATGAGCATTGTTGTGTTCATTTAGAACTTTCCTGTGTTAAAGGAGAATCTGTATTCCAGTTGTGCTGTGTTATTCATAAAAGTTAGAGTCATACAGGGAAGAATGGATTTATTTCGTGATGACTACTCCAGTCATGTGATTAAGACTTGCTTGGTCATTTAGGCCCAAAAAAACTTATGTATTGTGATGGGACGGGATTGTCATTCAACTCAATTCAATGTTTTACTACTCTACAAGTATTAAAAGCTGATTTATATTGCACTTAAGGAAGAAATATTAAAATAACGTTAGATTCACTGCAGGTTGTTTTAATATAGTCACTTATATGTCATGACATTGATTTTATGATATTAAGCATTCTTGGACATAATACAGCTGAATGAAATGGCTTCTAATACCACAAACAAGAGCCAGCAAACTACTATCCACAAGCTCAATCAATCTCTCCCACAATCCTCTTACATCTTTATCAATGACCTTTGTGAGTTTTTCTGTTATGTTTTTTGTTCACTACAGTTGAGAGGTAGTATACGTTTATTTTTATTAGTTCAAAACTCATGGAATCTTGAGGCTTTCTTCTGTTAGCAAATGTCTTGAATCTCAAACATTGTCTACTTTAAACAAAATGTTATTGGTCCCTAACTGGATCTTACCAACAATGTAGGGGTCTGGTCAAGGGCCATAACATCGTAAGCATTGCTTTTGGTGTGAAGAAAATGGCAACATTAACAAATGTGGAGTGGGGAGGGAGAGAGCTAAAATGATGAGGGAGTGGAGGAAGAGAGCAGCCTGCTGTGGGAGAGGTTTGGGGTAGAGAGCCAGTTTGATGTAGGGTAGGTGCAAGCTTCAACTGTGAGAGCTGTGGCCGGGCTGGAAGTGCTGAATGGGCGGTGGAAAGAGATCAGAATCATAGAATCATAACATGGCTACAGCACAGAAGGAAGCCATTTGACCCATCAAGTCTGTGCTGGCTCACTGCAAGAGTGATTCAGCTAGTCCAACATCTCCACTGAAAAGAATTGAGGAAAGATAAAAAAGAGTGCCAGGAGAATCTCCCCACTCTCCAGTTATGTACAAATAAATGATCTTTTCTCCCCTAACAGCCGAGTGTAGCTGGAGATGCCCCCTCCCACCCCTCCACCAGCTTTTCTGATGAGTGCCCCACTGCCTTCCTGGAGGGACACCCTTGTCCCCAGAGATAGGAGGCAGAGACCTCTGCACCTCACCAAGAGGGCCTGGAGGAGGTGGCAACACTGCTCAGCAGCCATGATGTGGTGCGCTGCACATGGGTGCAGTGTCTGAAGCGCTTCAATGACCTGCTGCACTCAGGAAGGGTGAGTAACTGGCTGGGTCAATGTGCAGAAGTGTTAAGGAGTGGCCATCCCACACCCCCACACCCCACCAACCCCGTGGACCTCAGGTCTGAATGCCAATTGTCAATGGTCAAGGAGGTGTGCCCTGCTCGAGGGCCACGACTCGGATGTGACCTGCGAGGTATTCCTCAGCTGGGGTTGACCAGGCTGCAATGATGCTGCAGGTAGAGAGGGGACTAATCACTGCTTCTCTGTCCTTTCAGGAGAAGATGAGCCATAAGAACATTGAGAGGTCACGGACAGGCAGAGGCCCCGTTCACCCTGCTGCTGCTGACCAGGTTTGAGCAGATCTGGAGCCGGAGAACCCGGCACGTTCCCCGGGCAACTGGCTGTGGAGAGGCTGGGATGTCAGGCGAAGGTAAGAGTGCAGTGCACAGGGGTCAGAGTTCGGATTGTGGAACCATTCCAGTGTAGTCTCTTCACTGATGGGAGCCTCAAACCTGGAGTCCCCACTGATCATTGAAAGACGATGGCACCATGATGCAGATCTCCATTGTCTCACCAGGGTGCCTGGCATGCACAGTGACAGTGTGATAACTTTAACTAATGACATGTCATTGTTCTCCCTTAGATTCGCCAGCAGGCACTCAATCGCAGGACCCCGAAGAGCCACCACTGACCCCAGAGGACCACCAGGCTTCATTTACACCTGCATCACACCCGCTCTCTGAACCAGGCACCAGTGCAGATACCAGCACCTCAGTGGGCATTAGAGCAGCACTAGTATTTTGGTGCACATTGGTGAGGGCACTTCACACTCGCTTGAGGTGCAGGGGGAGGCAGAGAGGGCCCAGGGTGCTGGCAGTCGGCGGGACTGCTGGAGACTAGGACAATGCTCAGTCAAAGATTGATGATGACCCTCTGCAGTCATCTATTAGGCAGCAGATGCTGGATGTCCAGCGAGATGTGCGGGAGGATCTAGCGGAGATCCATGAGGGTGTATGTGCCATGGTTTCTGTGATAGACAAGTCCATGTGGAGCATGAGCACTGCAGTGACCCTCAAGGCTGAACGCTCTGCCCCCTTCATTGAGGGAGTGGTGACTCTCATGAAGAGGCAGCTCCAGGATAGAATGAGGGTTGTGCTCAGATCTACGAGCCTTCACACAGGCATTGACCTCAGGTGGTCAGTGTCCGTGTGGGAGATGAATGAGGCACCCAGTGTCCCAGCTAGGTGCCTGTCCATCAGTTGTGAGCAGGGAGGTCCAGAGTGACCTCTTGTTGGCGCATGAGCTGCTTGTTGTCTCTGCGAACTCCTCTCAGGGCACTCTGAATGATGGCAGCAGCTCCTCTGCCAGTGACTGTGGCATCTGATGAGGCTGCAGTGACTGGGGAGATGCCAGCCGTGGCACTGGCCGCTCCCTCCCAGGCGAGACCAGCACAGGATCCACTGGCCAGAGGTCAACTGTCAAGATCATCAAGGCCAACAGGACAGCAGAGTCAGCAGTCTGTCTCCAATGTTGGTGCCAGCGAGGGAGGAGCACCTAGACGTAGCACCATAAACGTAAGTTAAAGGCACCATGAACACAAGAGGAACTGGTCACGGATCATTTTCTGTTCATTTATGTTTGGTTTATATGTCTGCTGGTGTGGACATCAACACTAGTAATGGGAATGTCATTATACTTTCAATGTAACAATAATATTCAATTTGCTTTGCTTCTGATGGCTTGAATATGCTTCACATTTTTTCTTTCTGGTGCAGGGTACGCCAGTCTGTAATGCTGAACATGAGTAGCTGGATATTTATTGTACAAGTGTTGATTGGACTTTGGGTGCAAACGAAAGAGTCATTTCAGACACCCAGGATGGAGGCAGCAGCCCTGGCATGAGGGGCAAGCAGATCTTTGGCAGTCTCGCTGAAGGATCATTGGATCAAGGCATCCCTGGTATCCCTACCTCCCTGAAGAATACAGAGGTCTGCCTCCACACCCTCAGCGTTCTCCTCACCATGATCCTCTTCTGACTCACAACTGGATTCATCCCCTGTGGCCTGTGGAGCTGCATCAAGATCATCTTCCTCCAGTGGGTCCCCCCTTGCCAGTGCCAGATTGTGGAGGGTGCAGCATGTAACCACTAACAGTGACACCCACTCTGGGGGGTATTGTAGTGTTCCCCCTGAACCGTCCAGGCATCAGAAACACATCTTCAAAGACCTATGGTCCTCTCTATCACCACCCTTGTAGAGGCATGACTTCTATTGTAACGCTACTCTGCCTCTGTCCTTGGGTGGTGGAGAGGCATCATAAGCCACCTTTGCAACAGATAGCCCTTGTCACCCAGCAGCCATCCATCCAGTTGGGCTGGAGCACTGAATAGGCACAGCACCCGGCAGTGTCTCAGGATATAAGCGTCATAGGAGTTGCCAGGGTACCTTGCACAGACTTGCAGAATCTGTGTCCTGTGGTCACACACTATCTGCACATTGATGGAGTGGAAGCCCTTCCTGTTGACCCGCTGGTGCCTTAATGGCCACATGTGTGCAGTCGATTGCACCCTGGACATGGGGGAACCCAGCAATCGCAGCAAAGCCTCTGGCTTGCTCAGCCTGGCTGGTCTAATTTGTATGGTAAAGAATAAAGGTCGGTACCCTCCTGAACAGAGCTTCCATCACCAGTTTGACACAACTGTGGACAGCTGATTGGGAGACTCCACACAGATCCCCCACTGAGCCCTGGAAAGATCTGGAGGCATAGAAGTTCAAGGCCGCTGTGACCTTCCGAGCCACTGGCATGGGGTGTCCACCCACACAGTTGGAGCTGCTCTCAGGCCCAATCATCTGACAAATGGAGGTCACTGCCTCCCTTGAGAGGTGAAGCTTCCTTCAGCATGGCACCTCGGATATATTGAGGTAGCTGCATCACTGCCTGTAAACCCTGGCAGCAGGATAGTGGTATCTTCTGCAGCCCCTTCAGCCTTGGACTACCTGCTGGCCCTGCCCCCCTTGTGCCTGCGCCTCTCCTCCCACAGGACCCTCCCTGCAAACTGTATTGGGATACATGGCCTCCTCTCTCTTCTGCCCCTCTCTTCCTCCTGTGAGGAGGTGCCTCCAGTGGAGACCACAATCTCCATTATCAGGGAAAGGGAAGGCTGTCTGATACCTGGAAGGGTCCACACTGTCTGAATCCTCTGAGGGACTGGAAGACAGCAATGAGTCCAGAAATGAAGCCTGGAAATGCTAATAATGAAGCCCTGAACAGAGATGAAGCTGCCAAGTACCAATAAGCAACTATCTCCAAAACTCCTCACTACTCACACTGACAATGCTGCTGACCCTTTTTATCCCACCTGTGGATGAGGTGTTGCAAATTGCTGCCTGCCCATTCTGCCCATTCTGCCCATTCTGCCCGTGTGACGAGCGTGAGATCACTCAGACAATGTAAAATTCAGCTTCATTGCCTTTTTAATGGTCTTAACCGGCCTCCTAATTGATGGCACTTGCCCACCAAATATCACGCAAATGCGCGATGACATCAGGACACTCACGCGATGACATCACGCGCTATTTTATGCTAGAGCGGGTCAGGCATGTGCCCTCTCACTCAGTGAAAAATTCTGCCCTATATTTTACAGGCAGGAATGCTCAGAGCATTATAAACAAATAGTTTTCATTGATATTTATTCATTCTTTACTCCTGTAAGATTCAGATCCTGTACCTACTTAAATCTAATCAGGATGAGGTGTATCTGATGTCAGTGAAGCTTTGGTAGATCCTGGTGATGGAGGACCCCACTCTCCTGCTCCATGGAAATCACTAACAGTCAGACTGTACACAGCTGTTGTTGGGTAAAAGGAGAAAATTGCAGGAAACATTGAAGAAAAATATTTGTTTTGGCTCTCTCAGATCGACGACAGGCTGGTCAGGGTACAGCCTGTAACGGTGGTATCATCCTGACATTTCTATTTGCCCTTTGAAAAAAGGCTCCTCAGGGTAATACTTATTAAAACATTCATTAAAAAATAGAAGTCAGAAGCAGAATGTACAAGCAACGGAATAACCAACTCTTGGTCCGTTCTGGTGAGAATTCAGCAGGGCAAGTCTGTTTGCTTTGGTTATCCTGTAATCATTTTCATCCACAACTAAAATGAGATTAAAGTGAAAGTGCAGGTGTAATGGAACAAATTAGGTCTTTCTGCACAAGTCAGCAAGATATTCAGTACTCTTGCAGGTTTCCTTTAAAACCATCTGTATTTTTAAACACATCTGTAAGATTGAAATTGTCACCCATTAATCCTGAGTTTAACATGTTACTGACAAGGAACATAGAGAAGGGGCACAGGTTGACTTCACCTAGAGACGGGTTGAAGAGTAATCAGAAAACTGAGTGCTTACCCTATTTTGGGAGCAGTTCTTGAATAAAGAAAACAAACACCAAGATGCTGATGTTTTAGTTTCCTCTTATTGAGTTAAACCGTATGTTTTACTCTGCACACAGTGTGGTGCTGCACTAGTTACCACTTCTCAAAAAATATAACCCTTGACCAAGTCCATATGTGTATTAAACTTAATTATTTCACATTCAAAGCATGGGGTTTGGATATTTTTACTGGAACACATTATCTGACCACTGTCTAATGGACTGTGATGCCTGATCAGCAGCACACAATTCCACATTGATAAAGATATTGCAGCTTAGCCTCCAGTGCACCTGCGCTACCCGTCACCAGGGGCCATGTTCATATAAAAAGCAAGAGTTTTAAAATAGCCTTTGCATTTTGTAATGCAAACTCTAACAGATTCTCAAGTGAAACAGTAAACTCTGCTAAAATTTCAAATCCTGCAGAATTTGAATGTGTTTTCTAACAGGATGGGGTTAAAATGGGATTATCTTTAATTAGGAAACAGATTCAGATGTTAATTAAACTGAAAAAAAATGCATTTTAAGATTAATGTTTAGCTACCCCATCAGCAGAACACCTGACACTGGCTGAACTTAGTCCAGTATTGAAAGGGCCACACTGGAAAGTGCCCAATATAAGCATGATAAAATTACAACATTTTGTTTGAACAGATACCTGGAACACTTGCCAACATGGATCTTTATCATTTGCAGAGAATTAGAAATTGTTAAACAGATAACAACGCATGGATTGAATCTGATATACCTTGCAGCCCAGGATTAAATTTATATTAAAGAACTGCTTGTTCACAACTGTTAGCACAAACCTTCCTTTTTTTCAGTGTTGCTGAAGTGTGACCACTCCAATATATATTCAAGAACACGGAATTATTATCAACTGTAATATTACAATCTTACAGTCGATGAAGATCAGTGATAACACACCAAAACATCCGGAAGTAATGACATACAACAGCACATTTTTGAAATCATGTAGAACTTCCAATGTGCAAAAAACCTTTTACTTTCAGCACTATTTTTTTAAAGGACATTAATATCAAACTTTACTGAAGGTGAATGGTATCCACACATAGCATTACATTAAAACTGCAGATTTAAATTCAACGTTAAAATTCTGTATTATTTAATACTGGCAAACAAAAAGGCCAGTCATCCCGTTTGTATTATTGATTCATCCTGAAGCTTCCACAAATCACATAAATTATCAAATTGGACACCACTGTCGAGCACAGAGTGAGAGAACTGGAACCAATACACTTCAGCAGCAGTAAAACATAATTTTGTTTCAGCATTGCCAATGTTTTCTTTTATTGATTGATTCTTTCTCATTAACTGGCCTCCTTTTTTAAATTCACTCATGGGATGTGGGTGTCACTGGCTGGGTCAGCATTTATTGCCCATTCCTAGTTGCCCTTGAGAAGGTGGTGGTGAGCTGCCTTCTTGAACCGCTGTAGTCCATGTGGTGTAGGTCCTCGGTTGATGCCAGGTGGTCCGTCTGGTTTCATTCCTTTTTTGAGACTTTGTAGTGGTTTGATGCAACTGAGGGGCTTGCTAGGCCATTTCAGAGTCAACCACATTGCTGTGACTCTGGGTCACATGTAGACCACACCAGATAAGGACAGCAGATTTCCTTCCCTAAAGGACATTAGTGAACCAGATGGGTTTTTACAACAATCGACAATGGTTTCATGGTCATCATCAGACTTTTAATTCCAGATTTTTATTGGATTTAAATTCCACCATCTGCCGTGATGGGATTCGAACCTGGGTCCCCAGAGCATTACCCTGGGTCTCTGGATTACAATACTACTAAGCCATCGCCTCCCCTACCTCCATTTAAATAAATAATTATTTCACATTGGGAGTATCAGGAAGGGGTTTGTAGGGGAGGGGATGGGGAGTGAGTGTTGGGGGTGTCATTGGAGGGAGGAGGGGGTTGGTGGTGGGGGGGGTCGGGTGTGAAGAAAGGACAATTGAGGAGCTAATAAAGGCTGTTGTCAGGGAGAGGGGATGGGGATATTGGGGGAATGGGGAGTGTTGAATTGGGGTGAGATTGTCTGTGGACAATGACTCAATTTCTCATATATTAAGCTCATTTTTGAACCTAAACTTAAATTTGAAGCTTAAATCAGCACCATTCTTGGTACTGACCTGCTCTGAGACGGATTCGCAGTAATACCGAAAGACCCATGGGCCGGAATGTCATATTCCGAGGTTGGGTGTGTGCCTGACCTGAACACACGGATAAACGTTGGGCATGTGGTCTGGTGCCATTGAGCACACCTGCAGTGTGGAGGTCAGAGGGCACACACATGAGTCAGAGCAGCACCTGCGGACTATTAAAGGACCAATTAATGTCATTAAAAAGCTTATTGACCATGATTTCATGTTGCCCGTGTGATTTTTAGCTCATTGCACGGACAAAACAGGTGGGCAAAATGCATGGTTTAATCATTTCCTCATCCACAGGCAGGAGAATAGGCCCTGGGAGCAGCTGCACTTTCCCTGTCATTGCCAGTCCTTTGCTGTGTGGGTACAGAGCTGTCCCAGAATTTCTTGGCATCTTGTTTGATTGTCCAGCCTGCCTTTCAGCATCTCGGGTCCTCCTTTTCCCTGGAAGGTCCCCCTGAGTATTGCAGCCCAGCGTTCCTTCATTTTCAAGGCCCTGCTCCTCTGCATCCCATCTAATGGATGGTGGAACTTCCTCTGAAGAGGAAGAGAGAGGCAGGAGGGAGAGGAGGCCAGGTGGGTGTGGGCAGCATCCCAGGGACAGGCCTTTAAGAGGAGAGGCACGGGCTCAGTGGGTGCAGGGCCAGCAGGGAGGCCAAGACGGGAGGGCATGCTGAAGATGCCATTACCCAGCATCTTGAGTGTTCAGGCAGCGCTCCAACTACCTCCACTTGTCTGAGGTCCAGTGCCACAATAAGCTCCGCCTCTCCACGGACACAGTGACAGAAACATGTCACATCATAAGTCCGGAAATCGCCTCCAACTGCGTGGGTGGAGACCGCATGCCGGTGGCTTTGAAGGTCACAGGGGCCCTCAGCTTCTCTGCCTCTGGTTCTGTGGGAGCTCTGTGCAGCATCTCTCAAACAGCTGCACACAGTCGCGCCAAGCTCATGAACGATGCTGTCTTTAGACACGTCTGCACATTCATCCACTTCCGGACAGACGAGACGAGCCAGGCGGAGAGAGCGTGAGGCTTCACTGCGATGGTTGGGTTTCCTGTGTCCGGGGTGTGATATCCTGCTGCACTCATGTGGCCAACGAGTCACCAGCAGGTGAGCCGGGAGCTTTTGTAAACAGAAAGGGGCTCCACTCGATGACTGTTCAGATCGTCTGTGACCGCAGGACACAGATTCTCCAAGTTTGTGCCCGTTACCCTGGGAGCTCACACGATGCTTACGTCTTGCGGCATCCACAGGTACCAAGGCTGCTCGTGGCTCCCGCACGAGTGGGTGGATGGCTCCTGGGTGACAAGGACTAGCCCTTGAAGAGGTGGCTGATGACCCCACTCCATCACCCAAGAACTGAGGCCAAGGAGAGGTACAACAGGAGTCATGCCTCCACAAGGGAGGACCATTGGGCTGCTTCAGATATCTGGACCGGTCAGGCAGAGCATTGCAGTATCCTCCAGAGTGTGTCTCCCTCATAGTCATCATGTGCTGCGCCCTACACAACCTGGCCCATTGGAGGCTGAGGAAAGCGAGGCAGCTGCACAGGCCACGGAGGATGACTCAAGTGATGGCTCAGAGGAAGACCCTGGTGAGGTGCAGGGTAGGAATCTCGAGGCAGAGGACAGGAACCTTCATGGAGGCAGGGACACCAGGAATGCTTTGATCCAGTGAACCTTCTGCTAGACACCCAAGACATCGATGCCTCATCAAGCCAATGGCTCTCTCCTTTACGAACAATCAATAAATGAGAACCCAGCCCAGTATGCCAGCAGATTTGGAATATTGCGTGCAATTCTGGTCGCCACATTACCAGAAGGATATGGAGGCATTGGAGAGGGTGCAGAGGAGGTTTACCAGGATGCTGCCTGGTCTGGAGGTTATTAGCTATGAGGAGAGGTTGGAGAAACTTGGATTGTTCTCACTAGAGCGACGGAGATTGAGGGACGACTTGATAGAAGTTTACAAAATTATGAGTGGCATGGACAGAGTAGATAGTCAGAAGCTTTTTCCCAGGGTAAAGAGTCACTTACTAGGGGACATAGATTTAAGGTGAGAGGAGAAAACTTTAGAGGAGATGTGTGGGGCAAGTTTTTTACGCAGAGGATAGTGCGTGTCTGGAATTCGCTGCCAGAGGAGGTGGTGGAAGCAGGTATGATAGCGGTGTTTAAGAGGCAGCTTGACAAATTCATGAATAGGATGGGAATAGAGGGATACGGACCCCAGAAATGCAAAATGTTTTCGTTGACAGGCAATGTGATCGGTGCAGGCTTGGAGGGCCGAAGGGCCTGTTCCTGTGCTGTACCTTTCTTTGTTCTTTGTTCTTTGTTCTTTGTTGTACCACCCAATGCCATACTTCTACAAACCTGTTCATCTGGCACCAATTCAACCCATCCAGACAACTCAGCCCATTGAAACCAAATAAACACTTACGTTACTTAACACGAACAAAGTGTCAATCCCGAATACAAGAGTCAAAATAATTAACGCAAAAAATGTCACCTGTGACATGCCCCTTGCTCTGCTCAAGGTGCCTTCAACTTACATCTGTGGGCACTGTGTCTTGGTGCCTCCCCCCCCTCGCTGACAGTGGCATTGGGGGGTAGCTGGTGTCTTGGTGCCCCCCCCTCTCGCTGACAGTGACATTGGGGGGTAGCTGGTGTCTTGGTGCACCCCCCTCTCGCTGACAGTGGCATTGGGGGTAGCTGGTGCCTTGGTGCCCCCCTCTCTCTCTCACTGACAGTGGCGTTGGGGGTAGCTGGTGCCTTGGTGCCCCCCTCTCTCTCTCACTGACAGTGGCGTTGGGGGTAGCTGCTGTCTTGGTGACCCCCCCTCTCTCGCTGACAGTGACATTGGGGGTAGCTGGTGTCTTGGTGCCCCCCCCCCTCGCTAACATTGGCATTGGGGGGGTAGCTAATGTCCAGGTGCCCCCCTCTCGTTGACAGTGGTGTTGGGGGGGTAGCTGCTGTCTTGGTGTCCCCCCCTCTCTCGCTGACAGTGACATTGGGGGTAGCTGGTGTCTTGGTGCCCCCCCCCTCTCTTGCTGACAGTGACATTGGGGGTAGCTGGTGTCTTGGTGCCCCCCCCTCTCTTGCTGACAGTGACATTGGGGGTAGCTGGTGTCCTGGTGGCCCTGATGATCTTGGCAGTGGCCCTCTGGCTGTTGGAGCCTGAGCAGGCTCTGCCTGGGAGGGTGCATCCAGCCCCATGGCTGGGCACTGCCCAGTCACCGCGGCATCATCAGATGCTGTGGACACTGGCAGAAGGGCAGAGGAGCTGGTGCCCTTGTCCAGTGCGCACTGAGGGAAGCCGATAGAGACAACAGGCGGCTTGTCTGCCAGTGTGAGGTGCATTTACACCACCCTGCTCACCACTGACCTAGCAGGGAAACCAGCAGCCTCATCCATCTCTTACACTGGCAGTGGCCTCCCTTCGTCCGAGACCCCTGCCTCACCATGACCGGAGGAGCGAGCTGGCCAGTGGCTTTCCAGTCCCAGAGCATCGCTTTCGTTCTTCATGAGGATGTGCAGGTGCGGCTCCTCTACCCGTTCTGCGGCTCTCCGCGGTGTTACACTGCTCTTCCCCGACAGGGAAAATAGCCTCATGTTGCTCCGTCTCCCTGAAGGTCCTTTTCTGGTTCCCTCCCGGGCATTAGATGGATCCATGTCACTGTGGCACATCTCACCCTGCACCGCACTGAGGCTGGCCATGCTGACGTCTCAGCCTTGGCAGGGCAGGTTTCAGTGCCAGTTGACAGACACACTCTTAGACACCTGAACGTTCTGAGAAACAGGCACCCGACTAAAGTTCTCCACACAGGTCCTGCCATTTCTACACTACCCTTGTTGACCGCAGCAGGTCATTGAATCTGTTGCACACCACATCGTGTCCACTGACCTGGGCAGTGGCCTCTGTCCAGGCTTTCTCGGCCTTCTCTTGCCATCCCTGGGTATTAGGATATGCTGTCTGGCACTGACCTCCTCCACCAGCGCTCCCAGGCACTCATCCGAGAAACGGGGGGCAGAGTGCCCACCCGACTTGCCCTCCCATCTTCCATGACCACTGGATGCTGAGGCCATGCCTGCATACCAGGACATTTATTGGACAGCTTCCAAACAGTTCCCTCAGCCTCCTCCACAACTCCTGATAGCCTTCCGGGAGCTGCCTCTTCCTCCTTTAGAGCACCCCGCTGGATCCCTATTAGATCCGATGCCCGATGCGTTCCCAGCTCCACACAGGGAAAACACACCCGGCAGACACGTTTCATGCTGGGCAGGCCTTAATTGGCCACCCAGAGTAAAACTGTGTTCACAGCGCGAACTTGGCTGGGAGCAGAGTTTACATCCATTTCCGGCTGCGCTGACTTTGGGAACGCCCCGAGGGTAGAATTCAGGGCAGGATGTCATGTATCACATGGCTTCAGCCAGCAGTCATCTTCTCATTGTTCTCTAAGATGACCAGCCTGTTTACCCACTCAAACAGTCACAGTACCTCAAGAAGAAGATGCCAGAATTCAGAATTTCTGATGACACCATAAGTCCTGAGGGGGTGACATGTGGTCCTTGTGTAATCAGAATATCCATGAAATGAGATTATACCTGCAGACTGTCCTCACCATCCTGCTTGATAATTGAAAACATCATTGTGTTAAATATCATCACAACTGATGAAAACCTTTCTCGTACATCTTTATACACTGGTTAGAACTTGCTAACTATTGAATACATTGATGTAAAATATGAACTGCTACCTTTAATATCCTATAATGGGAGTGAAATGTAAAACACCTACTTCCTATTGTTTTGTGACTGTTACTAAACACTAAATAAGGTACTGAAGGTGAAGTATTTAGTCTTACATTCCAGAGGGGCTATAAAATTGACATTCAATCCGGAAAGAAGATTCTAGTGACTGTTACAGCAAGATTAGACCTCAATTGAATTACAGCCGTAGACTTCTGGCCTGGATGACAATCATTATCTCATATATACCGGGTGACATGTAGAACAAACCTTTCCAATTTCCACATGTTGAAGCAAAAAGGAAGATCATGATCTGATAGACAACTTGTATTGTTTGCACTGTTAAACACAGATTTTACATTTGATAGTAGATACAGACACATTTCAAAGTATTCTTGCAAGCTCAGCACTATTCCTTTGTAAGATAGCAGACCCTATGGGACCCCCACCCAGCTTCCCCCACCCCATCATCACCACAAGTGCACTCCTGAAAGGCCAAGGTCTTGTTGGAGATGGTCTTGACACTTGTGTCATGCAAATGTTACTTGCCACTATCAGCCCAAGCCTGAATATTATCCAGGTCTTGCTGCATTTGGCCATGGATTCTTCAGTATCTGAGGTTTTGTGAATGGTGCTGAACATTTTGAAATGATCAGCGAACATCCCCACTTCTGTCTGACCTTAAGATGGAGGGAGGGTCATTGATGAAGCAGCTGGAGATGATTGGGCGTAGGACACTAAGTGCTGCTTGATAGCACTGTCAATGACCCCTTTCAGATTGATGGAGCAGTAATTGGCCAGGTTGAATTTGGCCTGCTTTTTGTGTACAGGATATACCTGGGTAATTTTCCACATAGCCGGGTAGATGCTGGTGTTGTAGTTGTACTGGAACAGCTTGGCTAGGGGCGCGGCAAGTTCTGGAGCACAAGTCTTCAGTACTATTGCTGGAATATTGTGGGGGCCCATAGCCTTTGCAGTATCCAGTAAGATATGATATTTGGGGGTCCAGTTACTGAGGGCAGGAAATACATTTCTCAGAGTCCTGAACTTAATGGTTTTGCTTTCTCAGATTGTACTCCAGGTTAGAAGTATGATGTGATAGCAGGAGTTGTGCATTTGGAGGGTAACATAGAAGATTATAGGAAGTGGAGAAAATATTAGAAAATAAACATTTATAAGGTTGTAGGAAAGGGTAGGGAAATAGAATGAAGTGGATAGCTTTTCACAGCAATGGACGGCCTGGCCTCTGTCTGTGTTTTAGATTCTATAATTATCCCTTAAAAAGTTTTCATTCTGCTTTGTAGAAGTGAGAGTGCAACTTGTTTTCGTTTAGATCAAGAATCAGCAAATCAGTAACAGAGTGCACGATGTTTCAGCAAGTCATCGAACTCCCACTGTTAACTTAGTCTCCTACTAACGGTCTGCATTGATCCAAAATTGGCAGCAGCCTTCATCCAATGTAAAACCTGAAGAGCAATTACCCAGTATGATTGAAAAATATAAAGCTGGGTGTGTTATGGTGACAGTGCCTTGGAGAAAATTGATTTTCCCTTTTCTGGAGTGAGGTTGGTTACTGGAGGCCTGTGCTGATGAATATACCATTCACACTGTCACAGCAACTGGACTGCATAGGATTTATATCTAGTTTTGCAATTAGTGATACTCACTCAATCTGCAAACAAATAATAACACACCATGAGGAACACAGGGATTCCTCAATAGAAATCTGTTAGTGCTGGATACTGTTCTCGTACAAGATAGGATTCCCAATTGACCAAAACTACTAGACTGTTGGGAGAAAAAGATAAGCCTTTTGAATGCCCAGTTCTCCTAAAACTGTAATGAGTCTTTCTGGACAAGTTATAGACAGCAAAATGAATCCCTGACTCTTGGAGTATGGATTCATTTTGTGCTGAAGAGCTGTGATAGATTTATCAGATATTCTGCTGCTGTAAAGTTATTCCTGTGGCCTGATTGGAGGTAGACTCTCATTTTAGAATGTGCCACACCCTCAGTATTGAAGCAAAAGCTGGGGTGATGGTGGAGGGAGGGACGGCCGATGAAGTGGAGAGTGTGCAGTCAGGGAGGAAATCAGGAGAGGCTGGGTGGGGTGATGGGCAGTGTGATAGGTTGGGGGGCAATCGAGGGTAATGGGGTGATTTCTTTAAGGCCAGCAATTAGGCGGCATGTAGATGCGGTTTTACTAATTGGAGGCATGGACATCACACTGTTAGGCGGTGTTATGACAGATGCAGTTGGTAAAGCGGAGATATTTAAAAGTCCCAGAAGGAAACTTTAAACAACTGTCATAATCAACAATTTTAAGTACTATGTTTGAGATGCGACTCTAAACTCAGGAATCAGACCACTAGTCTTCGAGGTTTTACTTTAAACTAAATGAAACATTTTATTAACTTACATGTTAATTGAGTTCATGGTATGTGGACATCACTGACTCAGCCAGCATTTATTACCCATCCCTAGTTGCCCTAGGGCACTTAAGAGTCACCCACATTGCTGTGGGTCTGGAGTCACATGTTGGCCAGACCAGGTAAGGAGGGTAGATTTCCCTCCCTGAAGCACATTAGTGAACCAGTTGGGTTTTTACAACAATGGTTTGATTGTTATCAATAGACTTTAATTCCAGATTTTCAATGGATTCAAATTCTGCCATGGCTGGATTTAAACCCAGGTCCCCAGAGCATTAGCCTGGGTTTCTGCATTACTAGTCCAGCAACAATCCATGTTCGCCAACATGTAGGTACATTGTGCACAATTAAATGAAACTATTCTTCTTTGAATAGTATCATGGGATCTTTAGCGTCCTTCTGAGAGGGCAGATGGAGCCTCAGTTTTTAACATCTCATCCAATAGACAACTGGCTTTTTCCTTTTCTCCAATTTTTTTGAATTCAATCCTCAGTAAGGGATAAACACAGACAAAAATAAATACAACACTCACTAAAATTAGCAACTAAAGAATTTGCAGCTCCCAAAGTTTAATATGTAAAATAGAAGTTGACATTTTTCCAGTCCTTGTAATGTAGAGAACTTGCCAAGCCTCGAGTAATGGTATTCTCCCTCAAACCCGTCTTGTGCCCTACTCAGTTTTAGATTTGACATAAAGGTGTTAATGTTGATATCAGGTACACATCAATAGAATTACAACTTTCACAACAGCTAACACAGCATTTTGAAAAATTCAGTGATTCTTAATATTGACTGTAGTTTTATTGTACACTTAGATACTTGTCTCACAACAAACTATTTCTAATTTCCACACTTTAATCTTAACCATCACCAATACATTGCAATTCACAAGTGTGTGTGTACTGTGTCAAAGGCACCTGTTACTGACTTGAGTCCATCTCTGATTCTGCCACTGTAACATGGCAACACAGAATAAGGGGAAAAAATCCAAAAGGTACCATTCATTTACATTTAAACAAAAATGTTTTCATAGATTAAAGGAATGCAATTCTCAGGAAAATTAAGATATACATTGTGAACAATTAAGGGAAACAACACTGCTGTTACAATCTCTGAATGATCACTGAATAATGTGTCTGTAGCAATGGTAAAAGCTTCCAGAGGTCTGTCAAGACTTTATGGAACCGCTGATAAATTCTTTGGACAGACAGGGAGGGACTTCCAGGAGATGGCAGACATATGAAGTAATCGCATTAATCTTTACCATCAGATGGAAATTGGTACTGTTAACAGTAAACATGTAGATGTTAAAACAGATGAAATTGTCATCTTAGAATTAGAAACCTTAAAGTAGATCATGCTGCAGGCTCAAACAGCATCTGCCTGAGTGTCCTTGAAGAAATCGGGCATGGGTTTTGCAAGCCCCTTGCTCACATATTTAACAGCTTTCTGGGGTGTTGGTGGCATAGTGGTATTGTCACTGGACTAGTATTCCAGGGTAATCCTCTGGGGACCTGGGCTCAAATCCCACACACGGTGGATAGTGAAATTTGAATTCAGTAACAATCTGGAATTAAAAGTATAATGATGATCATGAAACTATTGTTAAAAACTCATCTGGTTCACGTGCCCTTTAGGGAAGGAAATCTGTCACCCTTACCTGGTCTGGCCTACATGTGATTCCAGACCCACAGCAATGTGGCTGATTCTTAAAAATGCCCTCTGAATGAGAGTAGTTAGGAATGGGCAATAAATGCTGGCCTAGCCAGCGATGCCCACATCCCATGAATGAATATTTTTAAAAAGTCCCTTGCACTGGAAGACTGCTCCTCTAATTCCAATTTGCAAAGATGGAGACAAGACAGTGCCAAGGAGCTATACCTCAGTAATAGGTAAGATCCTCAAAGGGATCATAAGAGATGCTCCATGTTAATTGTATTTAATTATATGTAGTGGTGCAAATTAACTGGGGATTCACTTGTGCCCCTATAAATAGGAACAGATTGAAACTGTGATGGCTCGATTAGGTGGTGCATGCTTGTAATGGGTATCTCTGTAAATAAATACTTATAAAAGCATGTAAAGGTTAGTTCCATTCCAATCCTTCACTATCTGGCTTTCTGGAATACAACACTCTATATAATCACCTAGACAGAAAAGGAACATCAACATGTCATGTCTCACTAACTTGATTGAATTTGTTTGTAGAAGCCACTATGTTAGTGGATGAAAGTTACTCTGAAGACATTGTTTACCTGGATATTTAGAAAGCATAGTTGAAGTCCCTTACCATAAACTGTTCCACAAAGTAGAATCATGTTGAATTAATGTGAAGCTACAGCTATGGATTAATGAATACCAGTAGACAGAAAGTCATTATCAGTGCTGTGGATGTGCCTGAAGTGGTTAGGGCCTTTGCTCCTTCCAGTCCATCTATATTAGTGAGCTAGGTGAAGCTGTTGGGGGAATGATCTGCAGGTATGTTGGTTTTCTACAGGAGGGTGCAGAGTGGATCATTCACCCATTATGCAACCTGTCCAGTTTTCAAACCCAGGGATCTCAATAGGCAGGCAATGTGCTTTGCTATTATATCATTACCATCAAGCCAGAGGATCAACCCTGGTTCAATGAAGATGGCAGGACAGCATGCCAGGAGCAGCACCAGGCATACCTAAAAATGAGGTGTCAACCTGGTGAAGCTATAACACAGGACTATTTGTGTGCCAAACAGCATAAGCAGCAAGTGATAGACAGAGCTAAGCGATCCCACAACCAACGGATCAGATCTAAGTTCTGCAGTCCTGCCACATCCAGTCGTGAATGGTGGTGGAGAATTAAAAACTCACTGGAGGAGGAAGCTCCACAAATATCCCCATCCTCAATGATGGGAGAGTCCAGCACAGCAGAGCAAAAGATAAAGCTGAAGCATTTGCTACAATCTTCAGTCAGAAGTGCCGAGTGGATGATCCATCTCAACCTCCTCCGGAGGTCCCCAGCATCACAGATGCCAGTCTTCAGACAATTCAATTCACTCCACGTGATATCAAGAAACGGCTGAAGGCACTGGATAGTGCAAAGGCTATGGGCCCTGACAATATTCCAGCAATTGTAGTGCAGACTTGTGCTCCAGAACTTGCCGCGCCCCTAGCCAAGCTGTTCCAGTACAGCACTGGCATCTACCTGGCTATGTGGAAAATTGCCCAGCTATGTCCTGTACACAAAAAGCAGGACAAATCCAACCCGGCCAATTACCGCCCCATCAGTCTACTCTCGATCATCAGTAAAGTAATGAAAGGAGTCGTCAACAATGCTATCAAGCAGCACTTGCCTAACAATAACCTGCTCACTGACACCCAGTTTGGGTTCCACCAGGGCTACTCAGCTCCTGCCTCATTACAGCCTTGGTCTCTTGAGCCTCTTGGAAAAAAGAAGAAAACTCTCGAGGTGAGGTGAGAGTGACTGCCCTTGACATCAAGGCCGCCTTTGACCGAGTGTGGCATCAAGGAGCCCCAGCAAAACTGGAGTCAATGGGAATCAGGGGGGAAACTCCACTTGTTGGAGTCATACCCAGCACAAAGGAAAATGCTTGTAGTTTTTGAAGGTTAATCCTCTCAGCTCCAGGACATCACTGCAGGAGTTCCTCAGGGCAGTGTCCTCAGCCCAACCATCTTCAGCTGCTTCATCAATGACCCTCCCTCCACCATAAGGTCAGGAGTGGAGATGTTCACTGATGATTGCACAATGTTCAGCACCATTCGCGACTCCTCAGATACTGAAGCAATCCATGTCGAAATGCAGCAAGACCTGGACAATATCCAGACTTGGGCTGACAAGTGGCAAGTAACATTCACACCACACAAGTGCCAGGCAATGACCATCTCCAACAAGACACAATCTAACCATTGCCCCTTGATGTTCAATGGCATTACCATCACTGAATCCCCCACTATCAACATCCTGGGGGTTAGTATTGATCAGAAACTGAACTGGACCAACCATATAAATACTGTGGCTACAAGAGCAGGTCAGAGGCTAGGAATTGTGTAACGTGTAACTCACCTCCTGACTCCCCAAAGCCTGTCCACCATCTACAAGGCACAAGTCAGGAGTGTGATGGAATACTCCCCATTTGCCTGGATGAGTGCAGCTCCCACAACACTCAAGAAGCTTAACAACGTCCAGGACAAAGCAGCCCGCTTGATTGGCACCACACCCACAAATATTCATTCCCTCCACCACTGATGCACAGTAGCAGTAGTGTGTACCATTTACAAGACGCACTGCAGAAATTCACCAATGCTCCTTCGACACTACCTTCCAAACCCACAACCACTACCATCTAGAAGGACAAGGGCAGAGATAGATGGGAATACCACCACCTGGAAGTTCTCCTCCAAGTCACTCAACATCCTGACTTGGAAATATATCACCGTTCCTTCACTGTTGCTGGGTCAAAATCCTGGAACTCCCTCCCTAACAGCACTGTGGGTGTACCTACACCACATGGACTGCAGCGGTTCAAGAAGGCAGCTCACCACCACCTTCTCAAGGGCAACTAGGGATGGGCAATAAATGCTGGCCCAGCCAGCGAAGCCCACATCTCGCGAATGAATTTTTAAAAAGTCACCTGCTTTCCAATTCTAGTGAAAAACCCTCAGACCCCAAAAATTTACCTTTTTAATCCTTGACCCATACTGGGGCCATAGAACAGATCAAGCCCCACTCTTCTGCCCCTTTACAAAGCCTGTTCTGTTGTTGTGGGACTGCTCACTCTTCCCTCTCTCGGAGGTGGTGGGCTCCTCCCAGGAAGTTATTGAACATTGGGAATTCGCCCAAGTGAAGGAGCTGGACCCCGTTGGGGGGGGGGGTGGAGATTGGACTAGTTAATCAATTAGTTAAACACAATTTCCCTTTCACAAACCCATGTTGGCTCTGCCTGATCAAATTTTGAATTTCAAAGTATCCTGCTATAACCACCTTAACAATGGCTTCTAGCAACTTCTCCATGACAGAGTTAGGATGAACTGGCCTGTAGTTTCCTGCTTTCTATCTCCCTCAATTCTTGAACAGAGGTGTTACATTAGCTATTATCCAGTCCATTTGGACCCTTACAGAATCTAAAGAATTTTGGAAGATTATAAACAATGTTTCTACTATCTCTGCAGCCGCTTCTTTTAAGACCCTAGGATGCAGGCCATCTGGTCCTGGGGACTTGTTAGCCTTTCGGTTTAATAGTTTTCCCAGCAGATTGTTTTTAAGTTCCTCCCTCCCATTCACCCCTTGATTTTCGAGAATCTTTGGGAAGTTTCAGCCAATCTACATGAAGATTAAAGTCACCCATGATTGTTGCCTCTGATGTTGACTGATTGCCTATCTACCTCTTAGTTTCCTCTTTTTGTGCTGACTCATGCTCCAGTCACTTGTGATCAGACTCACTTAGGGGGAAACTCTTTAGCTGGGAACTCTCACCCTACTCAGTATGCCAGGGTACATTGAATCTCTACTCCATAGTGCACGATTCACCATCACAGTAACATGTTTCATACAATAACACAGGAGGGGGAGAAACAGACAGTGCATGTTTACAGCATCTGTGTCTTGTAAATCAGAAGAGATTGTCCAGTGAGAGGGAAATGGGATTTAAGAAGGAGGATTAAGAATGAAGATAACTTCACCTTCCAAGATTTCACACCTGCCACTAGTCACAACCTCAGTCATGGCTGCTCCAAAGATGGTGAGCACTGTCTGCTCCAGTGGGGTATGGACATGTAGCTTTGTCAGCTATTCTCAGTTAGCTCTCACTGCCTTGGTTAAATGCCACCTTACCCTGCAAGAAAGACGGAAGCAGGGGTCAGAATAACTGCTTTTCCAGGGGACGTTTTGAATTTCAGAGCCTCCTTTTTTCATGGAAAGCTCAGCAGGTCTGGCAGCATCGGCAGAGAAGGGCACAGTTGCCGTTTCGAGTCCTCATGACCCTTCAACAGAACTAAGTAAAATTAGGAAAGGGGTGAAATATAAGCTGGTTTGGGCAGGTGTTGGGGGAGGGGGGGGTTTGTTGGGACAAGCAGTCAGTGATAGGTGGAAATTTGTGGTGATTTTTTTCTGTGTTTCCTTCTTCAAGTAGAGAAGATAGTGTGAATACCAAACGGAAAGACTCTACAATATACAACAGCTCATCCAATCTCAAGCCAAGGGTTAATCAGATCAAAGCAGTATGTTATCCATATGTTAATGCTGTAATGTCATGTCCTATTGCCCACACAAATTACCCTTGGGAATCTGGTGGTCCGCTGCCTTCCTGAATATGACTGAGTGCCTTATTCAGTCTCATTTCACAGGCAGTTAAGAGCCAGTCACATTGATGTGGGTTTTGAATCACATATAGGCCACACCAGGTAAGGATAATTTCTTTCTCGAAAGGATATTAGTGCATCAGATATTTTTTATAACAATTCAGTTTATTTAATTAACCGAGTATAAGTTCCCTTGTGGGAAGGGAATTTCTGTCTCCTGCTCTTTAACTCAAGTCTCTGGATTAAGCTAACTGAGTAAGGTGACCACTCTGCTATCACTCCGTCATGAACAGAACCAGTGTCAAACATAAAAGCATCTTAGCGCACTCTTGTCTTCACTGCTTCAAGTCATATGGCTTGATGTCCACTTATTTCATTGTCTTGTCACATCAGGATCCAGGTGCCAGGTGCTCTTCGCTACACTCCACAGACATAGGCTGCATTCACACTGCAAACTGGAGTCAGATGAGGTATTTCTGACAGCAATTACAGTGGGAGGTATAGCTTGAAGCTGATCTGAGACAAGAGAAAAGTGTGGCAAGGCATTCTGCAGGAGGGAGTCTTGCTCCCAATCCACTCTGGAGGCAAAGTGGACCACACAGCTTTAAACCCATGGGAAAATGGAAACTGCTTTTCAACTGTACCACACTTGTAAATACAAAGACACCCTTAGCAGCAACATAACTAAGGCCAGCAATAAATTTAGTGGCAAAAACACTTTAAAAATATAACAGAGGTAAAAGTAAATGAATAAATGAGGTTTAAAAAATGAGAACTGTGAGTGTCCCAACTCTGAAGTGATGGGGCTAATAACTTTGAGATACTTCCCTGCCAGGGACTGTGACATGGGTGTTTAACTCACACGTGCTCTAGTCTTCGTGGCTGTTTCACTTTCCTCCTTCCCTGCTCTAGCTCCAATTCGTGGCAGCCACCAGTGCCTTAACATCACCACGTGTGCCGGGGGCTGGAGCTTGAGCATGTGCCCTCCTTGTTCTGCCTCTCCCATGTACAGGACAACTTTTCTCACTGTTGTCACCTCCGTCATTGATTTTTCGTGGCCTTTTTCGAGGGTAAATTCTGAGTGTATTTTGCAGGGAAGGATGGTCAGTGAGTGTGATGCAATGTGTTTGGGTAACATAATGGTTGAATAGCTGGCAGTGGGTGCAAGCTGTGAGATGTGGTTGTGAAGCTTACAGCAGTTCTGAGTACGTCAGGGAGAGGTAGAGTTATGAATGTGATCTATGAATCATGATTGACAGAGATTGTTGGTAGCTGAGTGATTGGAGTGTGGTTAGTTGAGATTCATATTGCGATTCTTCCCCCGAACATTTTCAGGCCTTGTCCAATTTTGCGGGCTTTGAATTTTAGGTCCACATGGCCCTCTGGTGGTGAATAAAACAAAGGCAGTTTATGTACAATTACACTTACAGAAGCAAAATACTGCAGGTGCTGAAAATCTGAAATGATAACAGAAAATACTAGAAATACTCAGCAAGTTACACAGCATCTGTGGAGAAAGAGTTAACATTTCAGGTCGATGACCTTTCATTGATGATCCACTGATGCTGCCTAACCTGCTGAGTATTTCCATCCATTCTAATTTTCATACACTGTGTTCTTGGCAACCAGCTGACATGAATGCTCTGCTCTTGATGGAGAGGAAATTCCTTGGGGCCAATTATTCCTTCATTGGCTGTGAAACCCTTCAGGATGTCTTGAGGTTCTGAAATGTTTTTCTTTCATTTGAAATACCGATCCATTTCCATTGTAAGTAATGTTAAACTCTGCCTCAGTAGGCACTAGTGATAACACAGTACAAGTTCTGTTTTGTGAAAACATTTCTTCTAATCTTCAGTGATAATTATCAAGTCCTGTTGCCAATTTATCAAAAAACAATCTCATACACTGAATCTGCAGGTGTTGGTCAAGATTTACTTTTGGAACTTGTCATCTCCTTGAAGTAGCTAGCTTTCCTCAGCAGGAATGGTGTTCTTACAGACTCCGACTCCCCTTCTCATCCCCTCAGCTATCCAGAGTTTGGTTTGAACAATACTTTTCTGTTTATTTCATTTCACCCTTTCAGGATTGTAACCGCACTATCTTCGCAAAGCAACCCTTTTATTAAACAAGTATCAGAACAGGCAGACGAGGTGCCGGTTCAACATCTGATCTGAAAGAAGAGCACCTCTGGAAATGCAGCACTCCCCATTGAGTGTCAACCTGGGCTAATGCTTGTACTGATGTAGAGTTTGAAATTTGAATGCACCAAGTTCTGAACCTTGGAGCAATGCTTCAAGGTAAGACAAGGCATTAATGTCAACTAGCTAAAACCGGTGAGAGGGTAAGTTAGGACGTGCCTGAGGAAGAGCTGCTCCTGCACAGGGTTAAGGTATTGAATGGCCTTCCAGTACAGTAATAGTGGTGAAAATATCAGATTCATTCAAGGTCCAGTTGGATTCAAGAGCTTTAGGAACTCCTTGATATATTAAAGACACCTTATAAATATGAGCTGTGACTGAGGGGCTGAAAGTACATTTCCCAGATTAAGGAACCAACACAACCTAATGTTCCGGTACAAAAACAGAATTACCTGGAAAAACTCAGCAGGTCTAGCAGCATCGGCGGGGAAGAAAAGAGTTGACATTTCGAGTCCTCATGACCCTTCGACAAGATTTCCGTATCTCTCTGTTGCCTTGTTCACCTTCTTTGCTTTCCATTTCCCTCCTGGTGTTTGACAAGGTGTTTACTAAAACCCGCTTTCACAGCCATATCTCCTTTCTCAGTGACTGTCTCCGTCTCCAACTTACCCCACGTGGATTTCAACTGAAATTCCACCCCTCATCTTTCGAACCCACCCAGGATTACTGGTATCTCCGGGACATAAAACGTTTCTCAGACTGCTGTTCCCGTCACATTCTGAAATCCACACTCAGTGCCATGCGCCGCCATATGAACACACTCGACCTCTCCCTCCAGCAGCACCGCCGTACCCTTTTTCAAAGCTGCGCGTGCCCCCAGTTTCATTTTATCCTTCGGCTCATCCGACGCCTCAACAAGAAACTTTTTCTCTTTCTCTCAACTGCTAAGGAACGCAAGCTCCAACAACTCATCGACACCAACACCCATCTAGGACCCTCCACCCAGCCTGTCCCTCCGTCCCCACCCCATCTTCCAATCCCAGCCCCAGCCGTGTATTCACTATACCCCCTGACCTTCCCCTCTCCGATGCTGAACGTTCAGTGCTCAGCAAAGGACTTAGTTTCATACCCTTACGCCCTCACCTCAATGAATTTCGGGCTCGGCATGATACTGAACTCTTCTTTCGCCGTCTTCGTCTCCAGGCTCACTTCTTCGGGCAGGAGTCCTCTCCCAGTTCAACGGATCCTTTTACCCATCTCCAATATTCTCCCTCCACCTGGACCCCTCCCTCTGGATTCTTACCTTCTCTCGATCTTTTCATTGAGAACTGTCGGCGCGACATTAGTCGTCTCAATTTCTCTGCTCCTCTCACCCGTTCTAACCTGTCTGTCTCTGAACTTACTGCACTCCATTCTCTCAGGTCCAACCCTGACATTGTCATCAAACCCGCTGACAAGGGTGGTGCTGTTGTTGTCTGGCGCACTGACCTCTACCTCGCGGAGGCTGAGCGTCAACTCGTAGACACTTCCTCCTACCTCTCCCTGGACCATGACCCCACCACTGAACATCAAGTCATTGTTTCCAGGACTGTCACTGACCTCATCTCCTCTGGGGATCTCCCTCCCACAGCTTCCAACCTGATAGTCGCCCAACCTCGGACGGCCCGCTTCTATCTCCTACCCAAAATCCACAAACAGAACTGCCCCAGTAGACCGATCGTCTCAGCTTGCTCCTGCCCCACAGAACTCATCTCTCATTATCTTGACTCCCTTCTCTCTCCCCTTGTCCAGTCCCTTCCCACCTACATCCGTGATTCCTCTGACACCTTACGTCACATCAACAATTTCCAGTTCCCTGGCCCCAACTGCTTCCTCTTCACCATGGATGTCCAATCCCTCTACACCTCCATCCCCCACCAGGATGGTCTGAGGGCCCTTAGCTTCTTCCTCGAACAGAGGCCCGAACAATCCCCATCCACCACCACTCTCCTCCGTCTGGCTGAACTTGTTCTCACGCTGAACAATTTCTCCTTCAACTCCTCTCACTTCCTCCAAATAAAAGGTGTGGCTATGGGTACTCGCATGGGCCCCAGCTATGCCTGTCTCTTTATGGGGTATGTGGAACATTCCTTGTTGCAGTCCTACTCCGCCCCCTTCCACAACTTTTTCTCCGGTACATCGATGATTACTTCGGTGCCGCTTCATGCTCTCGTCGGGACTTGGGAAAAAAAATTATCCTGTCGAAGGGTCATGAGGACTCGAAATGTCAACTCTTTTCTTCTCCGCCGATGCTGCCAGACCTGCTGAGTTTTTCCAGGTAATTCTGTTTTTGTTTTGGATTTCCAGCATCCGCAGTTTTGTTTTGTTTTTATCTCTAATGTTCCGGTCCCAGCTGATGTTAATACTGGACAACTCAGATCCCAGAGTGAAACCTGCCTTGACTGATCCTAACTTTTTTTTTGAAACCATGGAGAAAGGTTACTGAACAAATTCACAGGATAAAGGCAAAATACTGTGGGTGCTGGAAATCTGAAACAAGAACAAAAAGTGCTGGAGAAACTCAGTAGGACTGACAGCATCTGTGGAGAGGAAGATGGAGTTAACATTTTGAGTCCATGTGACTCTTCTTCACAGTCTGTCTTCTTCAGAGTCTACAGGAGTCTGTTGATGAACTTTTAACACAAATAATAAAATATTTATTAAAACAAGAAAAATGAATTATATTACACCAGACAAAAAGATTGGAAAGATCTCAATACAAACACAAGATGATTCAATGTCCCACTATTCCTTCACCCAACAATATCTTTACTGACACATAAATGAGTGAAGAGTTACCACTCACTTGACTCAAAGACTCCTTGCTTGTGCAGTTTTCTTCCAATGAATTCTTGAGCATTCACTTGATGTTTCTCACCCAACTCATTACTCTCCCCAAGACACCCAAAACCACACTCTAAACTCACTTTTGCTTCAACTGCAGAGCAGGCACAAGTTCCCTAAACTCAGTCTCCTCAGTAGCCTTGTAGTATTTCTTACCTCAGAGAATTGAAAATTCCTGTCTTCATTCTCTGACACACACTGATCTCTCCCCTATTTTTCTCTGTATTCCTTGATCACTGTCCCTAGGCAACAGCCCAGTTTTTTCTACTTTGTGTTTTATTTCCAAAAGTCACTGAACTTCTCACCCCTTTTAAACCTATTTCTTCATCTTCAGGGGTTGTGAAAACACATTAAAAACGTATGTATATATAAAGGGACCCAAAAGCCTGACTTTTCAGTGTCACGACTCACTGGGGATAGTGCGCTGTAATACCAAACCCCACTGTTCCCCGAGCCATGACAAATGTGAAAAAGTTTGACCAAACCACCAGATTGTCCCAATTCTACCTAACTTTAATTTAGGTTAACAAAATACGAGAACCAGGTTTGTAAAATTAATAAGTAAATAACTGTTTATTGAACAAATTGTTTTTCACCAGTAGTAAAAGAAAGAAATATAATCTGCAAATTTCTAGTACTAGAATTTAAACTCTACCTCCTTAAATCCCTACACACACACACACACACACACACACACACACACATGACATATAAGGCACACAAAACATGGATTTTAAGGGTGGGCTAAAACAGCTCAATACCACCAATACTGGAGTACAGGATTAAATGGGTTGATTTTAATCAATGTCTTCCAAATTCCTTTCAGTTCTTTGTTGATTAAACAAGGTGGTCTTCCAGCACTCTTAGTCTTTGGTTGAGAACTTGCTTTTCAATGTCTCTAACAATGGTTTTCCCCTTTTCCTTTTTACAAGGGTTTCCTCAGAGAAAGACCAGGATATAGAGATCTGAGGAAAAGAGATTTTTAGATGTTTTCTCTTTGCAGGCGAGGAGCTATGCTACTGCACTGCTCTCATATAAATCCTGGTCACCTGGTCAGGAGCCAATTAAAATGCTGTTGTTAGGCAGCTCCCTTGAACTCCGGGATTCCTTTCTGGTACCATCCTGTCTTTCATGGCACACTCTGTCCCAGGACTGCAACATTGTATATATCTCTCACCCTGTTCCAGTAGATATGTCTTTCAAACTGCAGCCATTGTAGTTTTAAATCCATAGTCCAACAGAAATAGAGAAAAATAAAAATGATATGTTCTTTATATCAGCCACAGGTCCACCCAAACTTCTAGGCACCAACATTCATATCAAACCTACATGAAATTGAAACCCTTTTTACCTTAACAGACAAATATATATATTCAACTTAAAAATTATACCTTGTTCCTAACACTGAACAACCTCTTCATTATGTGGTGAAACGCTGAACAGTCACAATTGTCTGTATTTTGTGGCAGTAATGATAGTGAAACTGTTGGCATTCAACGCCATTACTCCTTTGAAACTGACAGCAACTTTGGGACTCTGCACTCTTGTGGTTCCTACAAACCGCAATCCCAAAGCAATCAGTGACTTCATGAAAATTGCCACATTTACACAATTGCTCTTGCTTTTAAAAGCCTTTTAAAGTGTTGAATGCGATATAACTTGGTTTTTAAGTCTGTAATAACTTGGTGATTACTGCTAAACATCCTCACCAGTCCCAAGAAAGTAATTTTATGTTTGTGCATGTTAAATTTCTCCATTATAATTAAAAAAAACTCTGATGCTGATTGATACCAACAGAGATCCATAGGCCTTTGTGGGAAACTTTCTTTCAGGTCAGTGATGAGTGCCTTGGCTTTGCCACTGGTTACAAAATCCAGCCCAAAATTCATTGAGGAGTGGCATTGTCATAACTAACAAACACCAGCAACAGGGGCTTAGACCAGGGGAAGCAGATAGCAACATACTAAAGGTATTAGAAATATATGTGAATGAGCAGAACAGTACCAAACAAAATGCTGAGCAGGGCATATTATTAGCAAAAATAGAGGTGATGAGTGTCTTGCGTTTGGTGAACAATTAGTTAAAGGTGGGATCAGAAGGATGCTCGATATGGGAATAGGTCTTGTGTGAGGCAGCGAATCGAACGTTTTATGATATTGCAAATTGATTAAGTATAAGTCAGAGGTTGCCTAAAACTGAAGTAAAAACAGAAAACGCAGGAAAAACTGAGCGGGTCTGACAGCACCTGGGGAGGGAGAGACAGAGGTAACGTTTTGACTCGGTACTTCAGAGCTAAAGGGAAGTAGGAATGTGATGTATTTTACACAGTCGGAGATGGGGGGAGGAGGTGAAGCAGGACAGAAGGTCGGGGACGGGCGAGGCTGAGGAGACATTGACCGTATCGCGGAGACGAGACAAGCCGAGTGTTACTGGCCGAGGTAAGGACTAGAGGTGGTGTTAATGGTGGCAGAATGTGTTAATAGCAGAACAAGGGTCAGCGATTTGTGTCTGAAGCTGCCTTGGCCTGAAGTAAGAGGCATAAAAACAGGGAAAGGTTGGAAATGTTTATCATGCCGGGCAGCTCCTGTGAAGAGAGAAAAAGAATGGACAGACAGATGGAGACAGGGAGCAACAGGAGAGGGAGGGACCTTGGGAACCTGGCCCCGCCCCCCCGCGCCTGCCCCCCCCCCCCCCCACCCACCGCGCATGGCCCCGCCCCCCCGCGCATGGCCCCCCCCCGGCGCCTGGCCCCGCCCCCATGGTGGACCCGCCCCCCCGCCCTCGGTTTGGGGGGGTCTCCACAGGTCACGTGTGGTACCTTCTGGAACTCTCCCCCGGAGCAGCGAGTCCCGGGCGGCGGTTCCGGTCCGGCGGTTCCTCAGGTAAAGGCGGGTTCGGGTGTTGGTGCCTCATTTCCCAGCTGTGCTGAGGGAGCCCGGGCGGCAATAGCAAGGCCCGGCCTCGGAGCCTGGGGCTGTCACGGGACCCAGGCCGGCCTGTGGATCACTGGTTCCCAACTAAACCCGGGGCTGGGGCTGGGGCTGGGGCTGGGCCTGAGCCCGGACACCCCCCCCCCCCCCCCGGGGAGCCGCTCACCGGCCGGAGGCTCCTTCCCGAACCGGAACCCGGCAAGACAACGGGTGGCAACGAACCCCGACCCCCTCACCCCCGACTCACCCCTGACCCCGCCCCCCACCCCTGACCCCGACCCCCCTTCACCCCGACCCCACCCCCTTCACCCTCCCCAACCCCGCCCCTCACCCCCGACTCACCCCTGACCCCGCCCCCCACCCCTGACCCCGACCCCCTTCACCCCGACCCCACCCCCTTCACCCTCCCCAACCCCGCCCCTCACCCCCGACTCACCCCTGACCCCGCCCCCCACCCCTGACCCCGACCCCCCTTCACCCCGACCCCACCCCCTTCACCCTCCAAAACCTCGCCCCCCACCCCCTCACCCCCTGACTCACCCACCCCACCCACTCCCCTGTTCACCTCCAACCCCCCAACCCCCTTCACCCCCCCCGACCCCACCACCTTCACCCCTGCTTCACCCCTGACCCACCCTCACCCCCCGACACCCCCTTCACCCCCCCACCCCTTGACCCCCACCCTCACCCCCCAGAGCCCCTCTCGTCCCCAACCTCCCTTCCTCTGACCCCCCTCACCCCTGCCCCCGACCCCTACTCACCCCCTGACCCCCCAACCCTCCCCCATCTCCCCTCACCCACCCCCCCGACCCGTTGGTATGAGAGGTAAATTGGCTGAGGTTGATTGGGAGAATGCATTGTAAAATATGATGGCAATGGATAGCCTTTAAAGATAGTTTGCAGCAATTATACATTACTTCAAAGCACAAAAACCCAAAAAGAAAAGTCACACGACTGTGGCTACCAAAGGAAGTTAAGGATTGTATAAGATTAAAAGAAAAGGCCTATGAAGTTGCCAGAAATAGTGATAAACCTGAGGATTGGAAGGATTTTAGAATACAGTGAAGGACGACCAAGAAACTGATAACGGGAGAAAAGAATATGAATGTAAACTAGCAAAAAACATAAATAGGGACTGTAAAAGCCCCTATGGGTACATATGGCTAAAGACAAATGTGGGTCCATTACAGGCAGAGTCAGGAGAATTTATAATGGGGAATAGAGAAATGGCAAAGAAGCTAAATGATTACTTTGTGTCTCTTCACTGAGGAAGATACAAAGGGACGAGGGAGAATGAGGAGTTGAAGCAAATTAGTAATAATAAGAACATTGTATTGGAGAAATAAATGGGACTGAAGGTTGATAAGTCCCCAGTATTTGATATTCTACATCCCAGAGTGTTGAAGGAGGTAGCTATGGAGAAAGTGGATGCATTGGTGATCATCTTTCAAAATTCTATAGATTCTGGAATGGTTCCTGCAGATTGGAAGGTAGCAAACGTCACTTCATTATTAAACAAGGGAGGGAGAGAGAAAACAGGGAACCACAGGTCTGTTAGCCTTACATCAGTAGTAGGGAAAATGCTAGAATCTATTATAAAGGATGTGATAAATGAGCACTCGGATAATAATGATCTGATTGGGCGTAGTCAACATGGATTTATGAATGGGAAATCATGTTTGACAAACCTGTTGTTGAGAAAGCTCTGAAGTCATACAGACTTGAAACGTTAACTCTGTTTCTCTCTCCACAGATGCTGCCAGACGTGCTGAGTTTTTCCAGTATTTGCTGGTTTTCTTTCAGATTTTCAGCATTTGCAGTATTTTGCTTTTATCTGTTGTTGAGGATGTCACTAACAGAGTTGACATAGTACACTTGAATTTTCAGAAGGCTTTTGATAAAGCCTCCCACAGGAGATTAGTTAGCAGAATTAAAGCACATGGGGTAGGAGGTAGGCATGGACTAAGCATCGGTTAAAAGGCAGAAAACAGAGTAGGAATAAACAGGTCATTCTCGCATTGACAGGCTGTGACTAGTGGGGTATAACAAGGATCAGTACTTGGGCCCCAGCTTTTCACAATATATATTCAATGATTTGGATCTGGGGGCCAAATGTAATATTTCCAAGTTCATAGATGACACAAAGCGAGGTGGGAATGTGTGAGGAAAATGCAAAGCAGCTTCAAGAGGATTTGGACAGACTTAGTGAGAGAACAAAAGCATGGCAGATAGAATATAATGTGGAAAAATGTGAGGTTATCCACTTTGATAGAAGGAACAGATGTGCAGAGTATTTCTTAAATGGTGAGAGATTAGAAAGTGTAGATGTACAAAGGGACCTGGGTGTCCTTGTCAGTAAGTCACTGAAAGCTAATGTGCAGGTTCAGCAAGCAGTTAGAAAGGCTAATGGAATGTTAGCCTTTATTGCAAGAGGATTTGTGTACAGGAACAAAATCTTGCTTCAGTTGTACAGAACCTTGGTTAGACTGCACCTGGAGTGCTGTGTGTAGTTTTGGCCTCCTTACCTTAGGAAGAATATTATTGCCATAGAGGGAGTGCAACGAAGGTTCAGCAGACTAGTTCCGGGGATGACGGGACTGTCTTATGAAGAGAGTTTGGAGAAACTGGGCCTGTGCTCTCTAGAGTTTCAAAGAATGAGAGGTGATCTCATTGAAAGCTACAAAATACTTAAAGGGATAGACAGAGTAGATACAGGTTAGATGTTTCCCCTGGTTAGGGAGTCTAGAACCAGGGGGCACAATTTCAAAATAAAAGGGAAGCCACTTAGGACCGAGATGAGGAGAAATTTCTTTTACTCAGAGTGTCGGTGAATCTTTAGAATTCTCTACCCTAGAGGGTGGTGGAAGCTCAGTTATTGAGTATGTTTAAAGCAGAGACTGACAGATTTCTAATATTAATGAAATAAAGGGATATGGGAATAGTGTGTGGGAAAAGACACTGAAGTGGATGATCAGCCACGATCGTATTGAATGTTGGAGCAGGCTCAATGGGCTGATTAGCCTCATCCTGCTCCTATATTCCTATGTAAGGATGATGTAGAGTTGTGCATGTGATGTATGCACTGGCTGCATTGATGCAGCACTGCATCCAGATCCTCAGGGCTTAAATCCTGGCATTGATCACCATGGGTTACTTGCCGCCTTCCTTCTTCCTGTCCCTATGTGAGGATGAGGTAGAGTTATGAATGTGGCCCCGTTGATGATGTATGTACTGGCCCCTGGTCTCCTACCGAATAGATGACATCCCCCCCACCCCCCGCCCTGCACCAAGTCCTCCAGTGCAGCATTGGAAAATCTTGCATCCTGCTCTGTGCCACGTTGGGCCATTATTGAGAGTTCCCCATGTCAAAATCACTTTTAACAAAAGCTCCAACACCTACTTCAGCCTCAATGCACCTCCCCTTTAGGTGGTGCAGAGTGTCTTTAAGTAGTGCAGGCTGCCTTTAACTGCTGCTAATCTTTCATGATTTTGCACCCCTTGCTGATCCAAGCAGCCATCACCAGTGCACTTTGTGCTGGCAGCACACTACAATCAATTCAATTAGCAGGCAGCACAAAGTTTCATGCTGCCTCCATCGAACGCAACATGTGCAGGGTAACCCACATTGCGACTTCCCCCCCACCCCAACCATTTTCAGGCCCTGTCCAATTTTGCGGGCATTGAATTTTAGGTCCCTGTGGCCCTCTGGTGGTGAATAAAATAAAGGCAGTTTATGTACTGCGCTCCTCCAAAAGCAAAAAGAAAATCTGAAACCAAAATCGGAAATGCTGCTAACACTTGGCGACCAGCCAGCGTGTATGGATGTAGAAGCAGGGCGAACATTTGAGGGGAGGATCCTTTGTCAAAGCATTCACACGTGAAACATTAACTTCCTGTTTGCTGCACAGATTCTGTCAGACCCATTTCATGTTTGTTCCATGGTAAATGCATCTTGTCAAATACTGAATGGAACAGAGCACTTGCCCGTAACCTTCAGCTCATCCAAAACTCTACTGCTAACTCGCAAGAAGTCCTATTCATCCATCACCCCAGTGCTCACTGACCTACATTGGCTCCCAGTCTGGCAACACCTTGATTTTAAAATTCTGATTTCATATTTTTAAATCCCCCCCACCACGGCCTTGCCTCTCCCACTCTCACTTCTTCCAGCTCTACAGTCTTCAGAGATACCTGCACTCTTCCATTTCTGACCTGTTGAGCATCCTTGATTTTAATCACACACCCCCCGCCCCCCCCCCAAATAGGTGGCTCTGTTTTCAGTTGCTTAAGACGCACAACTTGGAACTCCCTCCCTAACCTCTGCCTCTCTTTCTCTCCTCTTTTAAGGTGTCTCTTAAAAACCTACCTTTTTGATCATTTGTCCTAATATTTCCTTACATGATTTGGCGAGCGAAGTTTGTTTGATAACACTTGTGAAGTACTTGGGGACATTTTCTACATTAAAGGTGTTTACAATTGTCATAGAACTAATACCACCAAGGAGCAGTGACTCTCTGGGGAGACAATGCTGTGTTGAGCAGGACATGTGGAGGAATAGGGTGTGGAGGGTGATGCTCCTTTAATGCCCTGGCCCACATGGGCTTGTCCTGTGTGATGCTCTGTGCCCAGTGCTTCTTGCTAACAGCTGCTGACTCTTGTCTTCGATTAGGGGCGTGGTAGTTGTATTGAATTAAGTTTTATGGGTTTCATTCAAGGAAATTGAGCCATGTTGTTACTGTTTTAACACACTCTTGCTGCACACTCATGTTTCTGTTCTCATACAGCTACTTGTGGTGATGCTGAAGCTGTGGCAGAGCCGTGCAGGATGAGCGGGTTGCTGAATGACCAGGATGATGCTCGAGTCAACTGCTTCAGTTCCAGTGCATCCCTCAGTACCACGCATTCTGTTAACACGTCCCAACTTGCTGCTAGATTAGAACCATACAGCAATAAAAAACCTATTTCAGATGTCAGAAGGACTTTCTGCTTATTTGTCACATTTGACCTTTTATTTGTTGGTTTGCTGTGGATAATAGAATTAAATGTAAGTATTAAACTCTTTTACTGCAGGTCTCTATGATCTAGTGTGTGGGTTTATATATATCCCTGTAGAATCTGCAAATTACTTGTTTCTGATGGTATCATTTGACAAACATGCAGACTGGGTTGCGTTTATCGATACGGAGTGGGGAGTGGAAACGGGGTGTGACTGGGAGAGAACAGAGAGAGGGGAGAGGCTCTGATGGAAAATATTTAGCATGTGGCTAATAATTATACTGAACCAATGAGCCTAATTGATTCCTTTTTCTGGAAATTTCGACAAGATTTTACCTTCTGTATTTAAAAATAGCATTTGATTGGAGTTTTGTGAGCCTCTCTCGTGTATTTAAATCACTAAATCCGTGAGTTTGGCTGGTACCTCTGCTCATAGCATGGGAAAAGTTTAACAGACGAGCTGTGCCTAAAGTGTTTGCTGACTTTTCCTTGATGTTTCTTTCTTACACCTTTGTCCAGCTTCCCTCACAACTGTAAGTTCTGATTGCACCCCTGATTTTCACATCCTTTTCTTCAGGAGCAGCAGCAACCTTCCATTGGTAAGATGACCAGATTTCACACACTACCCTTCAAGGAAGCTGACCACTATCTTCTGCAATAGTCAGTGAACCTTCTAGTGTGTATTTTGCTCCTCTGCTCTTACAGTCCAGTACCCTGTTTACCTGTTTCAAACTGTAGTTACAGTTGTGTAATTACAATTATGGTGTAATGGATTCGTTTGCCATACCATCTCACCTCTCAAAGAAATGGTGGTGTAATGGTAACAAGTAACCCAGAGGCCCAGGCTGATACTGTGGAAACGTGGGTTCAAATCCCATCATGGCAACTGGTGAATTCAAATTCAGTCAATTACATTGATTAGTATAAAGATCTAAAATTGAAAGCTACTCTGAGTTATGGTGACCATGAAACCGTCATCAATTGTTGTAAAAACAAATCTGATTCATTAATGTCCTTTAGGGAAGGAAATCTTACCTGGTCTGGTTTACATGTGACTCCAGACCCACAGCAATGTGGTTGACTCTTAACTGCTCCTGTGAAATGGCCCAGCAAGTCCCTCAGCTCAAGAAGGTGGCTCACCACCATCATCTTAAGAGCAATTGGAGATGGGGAACAAATGCTGATCTTGCCAGAGATACCCACATTCTAGGAAACAGTGAAACAAAACAGCAGTACACTAAAACAATCCAGTAATTCTTTATATTGACCTCTGTTCTAAATCATTCTCTCTGAGATTATTGTAGATTTAACCTAAATGCAATCCTTTAGTCGTTAACTCCTCAGACCTTCCGAAGGTCCGACGCCTTCAAAGGAAATGCTCCTAGCCTCTGCTAGGCAGCTGCCCACTTGTACAAGACTAGCAAGACCCCAGCAGTTGAGTTCCCCTTGCTTCCACATTCAGATAAAAACCAGTTTTCAGTGTGTCTTACTATGGTGTTGATTCTCATCCTGATAGCCACTCCCTGGGCCATCACTTCTTTCACACACTCAGCCTGCAGGTGCCATACTTGAAAGAGCTGTCCATATATTGTACCCACTGCCCTTCCCTCTTCACCTGATGTGGTGCATTGGAGCAGTGTAGACTAGGGGACTGAGTTTCATGGAGACCACGTGTTGAACATGTGAGTGAAAATGTTGTCAGGATATTCAAGAGAGACGTTCCTGTCCCATGATTCTTTATTTCTCTTTGTTTAAGACTCCAGGGTTTTCAGAATTGATACTATTCATTTAATGTTAAATTGAAACAAAACAATAAGTTACTGGCATTTATTCCCATTCAGGCTGACTGCAGCTACTTTTGAGGCCATTGAATCATTCAAATCTCTTTTGATTCCTATAATGTGATGTTTATAGAATCCGGGAATTTTACAGCATAACAGTAGTGTCCACCTGTACGAACATATGAAATAGGAACAGGAGTAGACCCTTCGGCCTGTCGAGCTCCACCATTCAATAAGATCATGGCTGATCTATTTGTATTACATTCCCATCTACCCCAATAACCTTTGGTTCCCTTGCCTTACAAGAATCTATCTATCTCTGCCTTAAAGATATTCAATGACCCCGTAGTTCTGGACATACCCACAGAGAAAACATCATTTCCACATTGGCCTTGTCAAGACTGTTCAGGACCTTGTATACTTCAATCAAATCACCCATCACTCCTCTAAACTCAAGTAGAAACAAGCCCGGCCTGTCCAACCTTTCCGCATAAGACAACCCACTCATTCCAGATATCAATCTAGTAAACCCCCTCTGAACCACCTCCAGCATGTTTACATCCTTCCTTAAATAACGAGACCAAAACTGCAGGCAGATTTCAAAATATGATCTCACCAGTGCCCTGTATAACTGAAGCATAACATCCTTACTTTTATGTTCAATTCCTCTCGTAATGAAGGATAGCATTCCATTAGCCTTCTTCAGTACTTGTCGTACCTGCATACTAAGTTTTTGTGACTCGTACACTAGAACACCTAGATCCCTCTGCACCTCAGAATTCTGCAGTCGTCCTCCATTTAAGTGATACTCTGCTTTTTTATTCTTCCTGTCAAAGTGAACAACTTCACATTTTCCCACATGCACTCCGTCTGCCAGATTTTTGCTCACTCGCTCACTCAACCTATTTATATCTGTCTGCAACCTCCTTATGTCCTCTCCACAATATACTTTCCTACCTATCTTTGTGTCATCTGCAAATTTCGCTACCATGTCTCTACTATGCTCATCAAAGTCATTAATCAAACCTGATTAATAGCAGCAGTGTATCAGGACACCACAAACTGAGCACAACGTCATCTTTTAGGATAACCGGAGATAATTTTTCCTTATCGTTTCATAGGATGTGAGTGTTGCTGGCGTGGCCAGCATCTGTTGCTCATCCCTAATTGCTGTTGCTGATTGGGATATTTCTAGATGTTTAATAAAAAGTTGTTGTTATTATCTGATGCCAGTTTTAAAAGCTGAGTAATTGCCAGCCTATATCTAGAAGTTTGATTATTTAACTCCATGTTTCAATAGCGATTGCTGACAAGATAATTCCACTCATGTCTTTTTTTCCCCTAGGTAGATGGTGGCATAATTCATAGTTTGGAAAGTGAGGTTATTCACTATGACTTCCACAAATCTTACTTTGATATATTTGTGAGTAGATGTTTTCATTTCTTTGGAAATAGTTGTTTAATGCAGCTTTAAACTCATTGTAGTTTTTATCTAATCCTTCTTGTCCTTCCCAGTTACTGGCGCTGTTCCGATTCCTTATGCTGATTCTTGCCTATGCTCTGTGCAGATTAAACCACTGGTGGGTGATCGCGGTGAGTGATGGGATAGCATTGTTCTTATCCTCTGTGTTAAGATGTTGAAAATCCACATATCTGTACTATTCTCAAACAAGATGAGAGGTTTATTTTAAAGTTGTGTATATTTGAATTTCTGTGATATGGGCTACTGACGCAGGAAAAAGAAGGATTTAATGCTGTTGTTGTGACATGGCCACCAGCAACCATAAGGGAAGTGTGCAGAATCAAGCTCCCCGCAGCCTGGGGTACGGTGTGCTGTAACTGCAGCCTGGGGTACGATGTGCTGTAACTGCAGCCTGGCGCACGGTGTGCTGTAACCGCAGCCTGGTGCACGGTGTGCTGTAACCGCAGCCTGGCGTACGGTGTGCTGTAACCGCAGCCTGGCGCACGGTGTGCTGTAACCGCAGCCTGGCGCACGGTGTGCTGTAACCGCAGCCTGGCGCACGGTGTGCTGTAACCGCAGCCTGGCGCACGGTGTGCTGTAACCGCAGCCTGGCGCACGGTGTGCTGTAACCGCAGCCTGGCGCACGGTGTGCTGTAACCGCAGCCTGGCGCACGGTGTGCTGTAACCGCAGCCTGGCGCACGGTGTGCTGTAACCGCAGCCTGGCGCACGGTGTGCTGTAACCGCAGCCTGGCGCACGGTGTGCTGTAACCACAGCCTGGCGCACGGTGTGCTGTAACCGCAGCCTGGCGCACGGTGTGCTGTAACCGCAGCCTGGCGCACGGTGTGCTGTAACCGCAGCCTCCAAAGAGCATCTCTGCTGTATCAGTTGATTGGGCAGTTTACACCCCTGGTGTTTGGACAAGTGTTTTATTTCCTTCAAAGTTAACGCCGTTGCCCCCCACACTCCTAGGCGGTGCGGACAGGGCGATGCCTGTCTGGGCTGGGCTGGGCTGGGTGGACAGGGTGACGCCTGTCTGGGCTGGGTGGACAGGGTGACGCCTGTCTGGGCTGGGTGGACAGGGTGATGCCTGTCTGGCTGGGCTGGGTGGACAGGACGATGCCTGTCTGGCTGGGCTGGGTGGACAGGGTGATGCCTGTCTGGGCTGGGTGGACAGGGCGATGCCTGTCTGGGCTGGGCTGGGTGGACAGGACGATACCTGTCTGGGCTGGGCTGGGCGGACAGGGCAATGCCGGTCTGGGCTGGGCGGACAGGGCAATGCTGGTCTGGGCTGGGTGGACAGGGCGATGCCGGTCTGGGCTGGGTGGACAGGGCGATGCCTGTCTGGGCTGGGCTGGGCGGACAGGGCGATGCCGGTCTGGGCTGGGTGGACAGGGCAATGCCGGTCTGGGCTGGGTGGACAGGGCAATGCCGGTCTGGGCTGGGTGGACAGGGCGATGCCGGTCTGGGCTGGGTGGACAGGTCGATACCTGTCTGGGCTGGGCTGACAGGGCGATGCCGGTCTGGGCTGGGTGGACAGGGCGATGCCGGTCTGGGCTGGGCTGGGTGGACAGGGCGATGCCGGTCTGGGCTGGGCTGGGTGGACAGGGCGATGCCGGTCTGGGCTGGGCTGGGTGGACAGGGCGATGCCGGTCTGGGCTGGGTGGACAGGGCGATGCCGGTCTGGGCTGGGCTGGGTGGACAGGTCGATACCTGTCTAGGCTGGGCTGACAGGGCGACGCCTGTCTGGGCTGGGCTGACAGGGCGATGCCTGTCTGGGCTGGGTGGACAGGGCGATGCCTGTCTGGGCTGGGTGGACAGGGCGATGCCTGTCTGGGCTGGGCTGGGTGGACAGGGCGATGCCTGTCTGGGCTGGGCTGGGTGGACAGGGCGATGCCGGTCTGGGTTGGGTGGACAGGATGATGCCGGTCTGGGCTGGGCTGACAGGGCGATGCCTGTCCGGGCTGGGCTGGGTGGACAGGACGATGCCTGTCTGGGCTGGGCTGGGCTGGGTGGACAGGGCGATGCCGGTCTGGGCTGGGTTGACAGGGCGATGCCTGTCTGGGCTGGGTGGACAGGGCAATGCCTGTCTGGGCTGGGCTGGGTGGACAGGGCAATGCCTGTCTGGGCTGGGCTGGGTGGACAGGACGATGCCTGTCTGGGCTGGGCTGGGCTCGGCTGGGTGGACAGGGCGATGCCGGTCTGGGCTGGGCTGACAGGGCGATGCCTGTCTGGTCTGGGTGGACAGGGCAATGCCTGTCTGGGCTGGGCTGGGTGGACAGGGCAATGCCTGTCTGGGCTGGGCTGGGTGGACAGGGCAATGCCTGTCTGGCTGGGCTGGGTGGACAGGACGATGCCTGTCTGGGCAGGGTTTCTACTGAAAAAGTGCTCCTGATCCTACGAGCGATTTGGATAAAGTGTTATAGTTTTCGTAAGTGGTCACAGCCCCAACACTTAATTAGGTTTGATTAATCACCATCAACACAAAATGATGAATTATTCAGTCTTTCTCCTGTGATTGTAAATACTTGTTCTCTTCACTATTCCAGATTACAACAGCTGTCACCAGTGCCTTTCTAATTGTAAAAGTCATTGTTTCCAAGGTAGGTACTTACTAAACTCTGAATAAAAGATCTTTCCAGAAATGAAATCAGTATGCCTGCCCTTGACGTCAAGGCATCATTTAATCAAGTGTGCATCAAACTGAATCCATGGGAACTGGGGAGAAAGCTCTCCGATGGTTGGAGTCATACCCAGCACAAAGGAAGATGGTTGTGGTTGTTGGAGGTCAGTCATCTCAGCTCCAGGACATCACTGCAGGAGTTCCTCAGGGTAGTGTTCAAGGCCCAACCATCTTCAGCTGCTTCAGCAATGGCCTTCCTTCCATCATAAGATCAGGAGTGGAGATGTTCACTGATGATTGCACAATGTTCAGCACCATTCGTGACACCTCAGATACTGAAGCAGTCCATGTCCAAATGCAGCAGCACTTGGATAATATCCAGGCTTGGGCTGATAAGTAGCAGTTACATTCGCCACACAAGTGTCAAGCAATGACCATCTCCAACAAGAGAGAATCTGACTGCCTCTTGTTGACATTCAATGGTATTACCATCGTTGAATCCCCCATTATTACCATCCTGGGGGTTACCATTGACCAGAAACTGAACTGGATGAGCCATATAAATACTGTGGCTACAAGAGCAGGTCAGGGGTTAGGAATCCTGTGGTGAGTAACTCACCTTCTGACTCCCCAAAGCCTGTCCATCATCTATAAGGCACAAGTCAGGAGTGTGATGGAATAGTTTCCACTTGCCTGGATGAGTGCAGCTTCCACAACACTCAAGAAACTCGACACCGTCCAGGACAAAGCAGCCCACTGTCCACACCCCATACATCACCTTAAACATTCACTCCCTCCACCACTAACGCACAGTAGCAGCAGTGTGTACTATCTACAAGATGCACTGCAGCAACTCACCAAGGCTCCTTCGACAGCACCTTCCAAACCCGTGACTTCTATCACCTAGAAGGACAAGGGCAGCAGATGCATGGGAGCACCACCACCTGCAAATTCCCCTCCAATCCACATGCCATCCTGACTGTCACTGGGTCAAAATCCTGGAACTCCTTCCCTAACAGCACTGTGGGTGTACCTACACCACAGGGACCGCAGCGGCTCAAGAAGGCAGCTCACCACTACCAGAGAGTGCGAGAGGAGGACCTGGGACAAGCAGTCAGCAGCACCTTGAGAGTGCAAGAGGAGGATCTAGCATCTAGTCTATACTCAAGTAGGAATAAGGGTAAAATAAAAGCGAGGGTCCACATTCTGTTTAGTTAAGAGATGTCTGGGGAGCTCAGTCCCATGATTTGCGCATCCTGCACTATGTGGGAAATCCTAGACGCTCCTGGAGCTCTGGATGACCATGTGTGCAAGAGGTGTCTCCGACTGCAGCAACTCGAGCTCTGGGTTTTGGAGCTTGAGCAGCAGCTGGGGGCACCACGGTGCATTCATGAGGCTGAGAGGTTCATGGATAGAACGTTCCAGAACACAGCCACCTGAGGGAATCCCCTGAGTGCATCTCGCTCGCAAACCATTTTTCGGACTTGGAAAACAGTGAGAGTGATGGTTCCTCTATGGAGGTCAAACAGAGCCAAGGTCATGGCACTGTGAGTGGTCCCGCTGCTCAGAGGGGGGAGGAAGAAGTGTGGAAGGGTAATAGTGGTAGGGGATTTGTTAGTGAGGTGTGCAGATAGGCACTTCTGTGGCTGTAGATGTGATTGCAGGGTGATATGATGCCTCCTGGCTGCCAGGGTGAAGGACATTATGGAACGGCTGCAAGACATTCTGAAGTGGGGGGTGAACATCCAGAGTCGTGGTCCATTTTGGGACCAATGACATAGGAAGAAAGAGAAATGAGATCCTGCAAGTAGACTTAGGGAGTTAAGGAGGAAATTGAAAAGCAGGACTTCAAAAGGTAGTAATCTCCAGATTACTCTGAGTGCCATGCAGTAGTGAGTATAGGAACAAAAGGATAGAGCAGATGAATGTGTGGCTGGGGAGGTGGTGGAGGAGGGAGGACTTTAGATTCCTGGGACATTGGGACTGTTTCTGGGGCATTGGGACCTGTACAATTTGGACGGGTTACATCTGAAAAAGAACAGGACCAACATCCTCACGGGGAGGTTTGCTAATGCTGCTGGGATGGATTTAAACTAAATTGGCAGGGGGATGAGATCCTGAAAAGTAGTTTAGAGGGGAGAGAAGCTGAGATGGAATTAGAGGTTAAAACACTAGTGATTGAGTCTGGAAGGCAGAGGAAACATAGACTAGATAAGAAAGAAATGAGTTTAGCAAGGCTAAATGAAACATATTTTAATGCAAGGAGCCAGAGGAATATAACAGATGAGCTGAGGGCACAGATAGGCATGTGGGAGTATGATATCATAGCTATGACCGAGACTTGGCTAAAAGGGCAAGATTGGCAGCTCAGCATTCCTGGTTATAGGGTATTCAGATGCGATAGAGAGAGGGATAGTAGAGGGGGGGTGGTTCAAGTAAAAAAACACAAAAGGGGCAAACACGCTGTTGGGTGTGTACTATAGGCCCCCAGTCAGGGAGGGATAGAGGATCAAATATTGTATCAAACTGCAGAGAAGTATAAGAATAATAGGGCAGTAATAATGGGGGATTTTAACTACCCAAATATTAACTGGGATAGTTTTAGTGTGCAAGGTAGGGAGGCAGCAAAATTCTTAAGTTGCATCCAGGAGAACTTTTTTAGCCAGCACATAGAAAGCCCAACAAGGGCGGGGGCAGTACTGGACCTAATATTCTGAAATGAACCTGGACAGGTGGAAGGCATATCAGTCGGGGAGCATTTTGGAGATAGTGACCGTAACTCAGTTAGATTTAAGATAGTTATGGAAAAGGATAAGGTTGGGCCGGGAATAAAAGTTCTAAACTGGGGAAAGGCTAATTTTACTAAGATACGATGCAATTTGGCCCAAATGGATTGGAAGCAGCGACTTGCAGATAAAACTGTGTCAGAGCAGTGGGAGGCATCCAAGGAGGAAATAGTGAGAGTACAGGGCAAATACGTTCCCGTAAAGACAAAGCGGGGTGTGGGGTGGGGGGTGGTGGCAGGGCCAAGTCCAAGTCCGGAGAACCCTAGGTGTCAAGGGACATAGAGGTTAGGATTAAGAAACAAAGAGAAGCTTATGACAGATATCAGGGCTCGATATGGCAGAGCCCTTGGAGGAGTATAAAAAGTGCAAAGGGGAACTTGAAAAGGAAATTAGGAAAGCTAAGCGAGTACATGAGAAAGCATTCGTGGGTAGGATAAAGGAAAACCCAAAGGTTTTTTTTATATATAAAGAGCAAGAGAATAACTAGGGGAAGAATAGGGCTAATTAGGGACCATAGAGGTAATCTGTGTGTGTGGAGCTGGAAGACGTGAGTGCAATCCTCAATGAATACTTTGTGTCGCTCTTCTCAATGGAAAAGGATGATGCAATTATAGACATTAGGGTGGAGGACTGTGAAACATTAGAGGAAATTAACATAGAGAGGAGGTGGTAGTGGGTTTAGCAGCCTTAGAAGTGGATAAATTCACAGGCCCGGATGAGATGTATCCCAGGCTGTTGAGGGAAGCAAGAGAAGAGATATCAGGGGCTCTGGCAGTAATTTTCAAACCCTCTCTGGCCACAGAAGAGGTGCCAGAGGACTGGAGGACTGCTATTGTTGTCCCATTATTAAAAAAGGGAGGAAAGGATAGACCAGGAAATTACAGGCCCAATCAGTCTAACCTCGGTGGTGGGGAAGTTACTAGAAAGAATTCTGAGGGACAGAATATATCTGCACTTGGAGAGACACAGATTAATCCGGGACAGTCAGCGTGGATTTGCTATACGGAGGACGTGTTTGACAAACCTGATTGAATTTTTTCAGGAGGTAACCAGGAGTGTTGGTGAGGGTAATGCATTTGATGTGGTCTACGTGGACTTTAGCAAGGCTTTTGATAAGGTCGCTCATGACAGACTGGTTAAAAAAGTAAGAGCCCATGGGATCTAAGACAATTTGGCATGTTGGATCCGAAATTGGCTGAGAGGCAGGAAGCAGAGGGTGATGGTAGAGGGATGTTTCTGTGACTAGAAGTCTGTTTCCAGTGGGGTTCTGCAGGGCTCAGTACTGGGGCCCTTGCTGTTTGTGGTGTACATAAATTATTTGGACTTAAATGTAGGGGGTATGATCAAGAAGTTTGCGGATGATACTGAAATTGTTAGGGTGGTAAATGGTGAGGAGGATTGCTGTAAACTGCAGGAGGATATCAATGGACTGGTCAGGTGGGCAGAACAGTGGCAAATGGAATTCAACCTGGAAAAGTATGAGGTAATGCACTTGGGGAGGGCTAACAAGGCAAGGGATTATACTATGAACGGTAGGACCCTGGAAAGTGCTGAAGATCAGAGGGACATTGGTGTGCATATCCACAGATCCCTGAAGGTAGCAGGGCAGGTAGGTAATGTGGTTAAGAAGGCATATGGGATACTTGCCTTTATTAGCCAAGGCATAGAATACAAGAGCAGGGAGGCTATGCTGGGACTGTATAAAACACTGATTAGGCCACAACTGGAGTACTGTGTGCAGTTCTGGTCACCACATTATAGGAAGGATGTCATTGCACTGGAGAGGGTGCAGAGGAGATTTACCAGGATGCTGCCTGGGCTGGAGGGTCTGAGCTATGAGGAATGATTGGATAGGCTGGGGTTGGTTTCCTTGGAGCAGCGAAGGTTGAGAGGTGACCTGATAGAGGTGTGTGAGATTATATGGGGCATTTGATAGAGTGGATAGGAAGGCATGTTTTCCATTAGTAGAGGCGTCAATAACCAGGGGGCATAGATTTAAGGTAAGAGGTAGAAGGCTAAGAGGGGAGTTAGGAGAAATTTGTGGTGGGAGTCTGGAACCCATTGCCTGAAAGGGTGGTTGATTCAGAAACTCTTGTAACATTTAAGTAGTATTTAGATATTCACTTGCATTGCCATCGCCTCCAGGGCTATGGGCCAAGCACTGTAAGGATCAGTGTAGTCAGATCTTTGTTGACTGGTGCGGACACAATGGGCCGAATGGCCTCCTTCTGTACTGTAGACATCTGAGTCACCACCATCTAAAGGGCAATTAGGGATGGGGAATAAATGCTGGCTTGGCCAGTGAACCACATCCTGGAAAGAAAGTTTTTAAAAATTATTGAGACTGTCTCCTATCGCTCTCTTCCTTTAATTTGTTAAACGGATCTCGTTTTCCTTTAGCTTCTGGTCCAAGGTACAGCCTTTGCCTATTTACTGCCAATCATCTCTTTCATACTGGCCTGGATCGAGACCTGGTTCCTGGATTTTAAGGTGTTGCCACAAGAGGCAAAGGATGAAAACAGTAAGTCCAGTTACTGTTCCTTTGTACTCTCTATCTCCTCATTCTGATGTCAGATTAATTTGCAGACCGAGCAGGTGAAATAGATGGTGCAGATAAAGGGTGATTTATAACACTGAATTTTAGTCTTTTTCAATGAAGTCAATCTGACCCCTTGTTTTATTCACAAGCTATTCCCTGTCCATTCTACTCTTGCTGTAACACTTCTTTAAAATTATAGAGTCATAGAGGTCTACAGCACAGAAAAAGGCTCTTCGGCCAAACGAATCTGCGCCGGTCAAACAAGTCCCTAACTGTTCTAATCCCATTGTCCAGCACTAGGCCCATAGCCTTGTATGCCATGGCATCGCTAGTGCACATCCAAATACTTCTTAAATGTTATGAGGGTTTTTGCCTCTACCGCCCTTTCAGGCAGTGAGTTCCAGATTCCCTCCACCCTGTGGGTGAAAAAATTCTTCCTCACATCCCCTTTAAAACTCCTGCCCCTAACCTTAAATCTTTTCCCCCTGGTTATTGATCCCTCTACCAAGGTGAAAAGTTCCTTCCTGTCTACCCTGTCTATGCCCCTAATAATTTTATACACCTCAATCATGTCCCCCCTCAATCTCCTCTGCTCCAGGGAAAATAACCCAGTCTGTCCAATCTCTCCTCAACTAAAACTCTCCAGCCCAGGCAACATCCTGGTAAATCTCCTCTGCTCTCTCTCTAGTGCAATCACATCCTTCCTATAATGCAGATTCCAGAACTGCATGCAGTACTCTAGCTGTGGCCTAACCAGTGTTTTATACAGTTCCAGTATAACCTCCCTGCTCTTATATTCTATGCCTTGGCTAATAAAGGCAAGTATCCCATATGCCTTCTTAACCACCTTATCTACCTGTCCCGCTACCTTAAGGGACCAGTGGACATGCATACCAAGGTCCCTCTGACCCTCGGTACTTCCCAGGGTTCTAACATTCATCGTGTATTCCGGTGCTTTGTCCTACCCAAGTGCATCACCTCACACTTAGCCAGATTAAATCCCATTTGCCACTGATCAGCCTGTCTATATCCTCCTGTAATCTAAGGCTATCCTCCTCATTATTTACCACCCCACCAACTTTCGTGTCATCGGCGAACTTACTGATCAACCCTCCTACATTCAAGTCTGAATCGTTTATATACACTACAAACAGCAAGGGACCCAACACTGATCCCTGTGGAACCCCACTGGACACAGGCATCCAGTCACAAAAACACCCCTCAACCATCACCCTCTGCTTCCTGCCACTCACCCAATTCTGGACCCAATTTGCCAAATTGCCTTGGACCCCATAGGCTCTTACCTTCATTATCAGTCTCCCATGTGGGACCTTATCAAAAGCCTTGTTGAAGTCCAAGTAGACTACGTCAAATGCATTGCCCTCATCTACACACCTGGTCACCTCTTCGAAAAATTCAATCAAATTGGTCAGATATGACCTCCCCTTAACAAAACCACTCTGACTATCCTTGATTAATCCCTGCCTCTCCAAGCGTAGATTAATTCTGTCCCTCAAAATTGCTTCCAATAGTTTCCCCACCACTGAGGTTAGACTGACTGGCCTGTAGTTCCCTGGTTTATCCCTTCCTCCCTTCTTGAATAACGATACCACGTTGGCTGTCCTTCAGTCCTCTGGCACCTCTCCTGTGGCCAGAGAGGTATTGAAAATTATTGCTAGCACCCCTACTACCTCCTCCCTTGCCTCACTCAACAGCCTGGGATACATTTCATCTGGGCCTAGAGATCTATCTACTTTTAAGCCTGCCAGACCACTTAGAACCCCCTCCCTTTCGATGCTAATTTATTTAATTATATCTCAGTCCTTCTGCCTGATTTCCATACCCACGTCATCCCTCTCACTCGTGAACACTGACACAAAGTATTCATTTAGAACCCTACCTCCGTCTTCCAGCTCCACACACAAATTACCACTATGGTCCTTAATGGGCCCTACTCTTTCCCTAGTTATCCTCTTACTCTTAATGTTCTTGTAAAATAACTTTGGATTTTCCTTTATTTTACTTGTCAATGTTTTTCCATGCCCCCTTTTTACTCTCATAATTTCCTTTTTAAATTTCCCCCTACACATTCTACACTCCTCCAGGGCTTCTGCTGTTTTGAGCCCTCAGTATCTGCCATAAGCCTCCCTTTTTCTCTATCCAATCCTGTAAAGCTCTCGACATCCAGGGTTCCCTGGATTTGTTGGTCCCACCCTTTATCTTTACTGGACTATGTTGGCCCTGTACTCTCCCTATTTCTTTCTTCAATGAGCCCCACTACTCTGACACAGATTTACCTAAAAGTAGCTGCTCCAAGTCCACTCTGGCCAAATCATATCTGATCTTATTAAAATCAGCCTTCCCCCAATTTAGACCTCTGATTTCTAGCCCATCCTTGTCCTTTTCCATAACAACCTTGAATCCAAAGGCGTTATGATCATTATCTGCAAAATGCTCCCCCACTGATACCTCTGCCACTTGCCTGGCTTCATTCCCTAAAATTAGTAAATAGGTCAGTTTATAAATTTGGAAAGTGTGATACTGCCAAGTCAGTAGTTACAACTTATAACTTGTTGCTTTGGGGATATAAATTTATAATAAATCCCGCGTACATTTTGTTCTGCTGATGCCTGTAATACACGTATTCTTTCTGTTCTAGGAGTCTTTACAGTAGCAGAACATGCACCTCTCATCATTCCTGGCCCCCTCTCTGATGGCCAGTTTTATTCTCCTCCTGAATCTGTTGTTGGTGAGTACTGTAAGTGTGTAATGGAGATTGTAGGGCAGCTTTGATGCTTTTGGCACATGGTGCCAACACTCATCACATCTGTTTATGGAATAATAGGTTGTTAATTTCCCACAAACATGTGTTCATTCATGTGAAATGTGCAAAGCACATTAAGAATATTAAAAGTCTGATTAATTCCTACCTAAATATCCCATTGATATTTTGGACCCAAATCTCCATTAATTGGCCATTCACCAAGTTTCTGCATAGAGCAAAACATCTGTGAGATGGTGAAGACCAGCAGTTGCCTAGGACACTTTGCAGAGACTGAGTAGGCATGTTCTCCTACTCTTCCCAAGCACTCACCTCATTACCAGTGATCTTTGCATTTTTGCAGTTTTGAAATAAATCACTCTCCAGAATTGGCACTCCCACCATATCCGTCCTCTTCATTGCACAGTTTTTCCCCTCAAACTGACTCTGCGACTGTAACCCCTGCTGTTGTTTGCTGAACAAATGTGAGCATCTCTGAATTTAGTGCCTGCTGCAGTGCATTCCCTCCCTAAACACCTGTTTTACACTGACAATCTAATCCTGGCCTTGCTCTTGGTGCGAGCCACTGAATCTCACCATTTCCTGGAACCTGCCTGTTCCTGTAGTCTTCATCACTGACATGCTCAACTGTGACCACTTCATTTCAGCCCACTGGGCCTGCAGCCCCCTAACCACCTCCCGTCTCCTGCACCTACATTGGTAGCAGGAAGTTCCTCCCCTGAAATCACTGAAGATAACTGCTTCTTTCCTGCACCATCAATCAAACCTTTAATCCCTGCCTCCCTGGCCTCCAGAAACTCTGTGGAATTTATGGATTTCTTTTTTCCAAGATGCAGACCATCCCTTTATCTGCTTCTGCTGCTTACCCCATTTCCCTCTTCCCACCTCTCTCTCCTCCTCAACCCAACTCTTTCACCAAGCATTTTGGCCACTCACCCAACATTTCTCTCTATTTTGTCTGACATGTCTCTGTATAGTAACCCTGTGATTTTGTTTATGTTAAAGATATAATGTAAATACACATTGATTGAACTGTTTTCCTACATAAATCATTCTGATATTCCTAACTTGATTTGAAATGGAATGGGGACCAGTCCTTCAGTTAGCCAGTTTGAACAGTTGAGCTTCGGTGGTGCTGTGTGTGTTTCCCTTCACTGCTGTAAGTGTCAACACTCTATGACTGTGAGCTGAAAGCCACACACTAACTGGAAGGACAGTTCTCTATTGAACAGAAGGAAAGGCCTCCTAATATTACAAATGAATTTGCACAAAAGTCCAACTGCCTTGTTGCAAGTATTTGGTTATCATGCTCTCATATGAATTGTATCAGTAAAGATGTTTAAAAATAAGTTTGTGAGAAAAACCCTTCACAAAGGTTTTGTCACTTTTTTTTTTACAAACACACAATGCTGTTTTGTTTCAATTTGATTTATATTGTTCCACAAATACATTGCAGCAAAAGTCAGCTACAGCCTCTTTGGTGCTTCTTATTCCTGGGTAATAAATGCTAAATAGTTTTTGGAGACTATTGCTCTGCTCAGAATATACTTTCTTGTGCCATAATATGTGGTTCTAAAATTGGGTTTAATCTTGTGTCATAAGCAATTACTGAACTTTGTTAACCTTTGCTGTGGTATGTCAGTTATAGCCTAAACTTCTGCATTTTGTTCAGCCTTTTTAAGTGTAAATTCAATTGGAGCCAGTATAGAAGAGGCCAAGTTGATGCTGATTCCCAGAATTACGTTTGCTGAAGTGCAAAGCAGATGTTTACTGGTGACTGCCCGCCAGTTGTAACCATGCTGGTATGGACTGTAAAGGACAAGGAAGCTGTAGTGAGTGTTGATGTGGTTTGGTTTTTGGAAATAGTTCAATTTCCTCCCTCAGTTAGACTGGTGGTGTTAGGGTGCGTACGTTAGTGTTAGGATGTGTAAGTTAATAGGGTGATGGCCCATAAGTTCCCCATCTGTGGGCTGTGTCTGTTTCAGCTATCAGCTCATGAAGCAGTGTGCAATATGACAGGAGCCCCATCTCCCCACCACATCCTGTCCTGTTCAGTTATTTTTGTACAGAGATGGGTTAAAACTTATATTGGCTCCTTGAGAGACTGATTCTCTGCTACAGGAGGCTGTTTCCCGAATATCTCTAGAGCCATGATCTTAAACCACAGTGAGTATTTCCTGTATAGTGCGATTCTCGGCTGTGCTGTCTGCGTTAAGTTGATGCAGGTGTTCACTGTAAAGGAGTTTAACTGTTTTCAGCCACAAAACAACCACTTCTCTGATCTTGGGCTCTCTCCTTCAGAAGCTGCTAGAAATAACAAAACTTTAGATTTTTTTTCCTCCAAGAGGAAACATTCTTTTAATGACACAGGCTAGTTCTAATTGAAGGGACTGCCCAGTTTGGCATTAAAAACAATTCACTTGGTAAATATTTGAATGTTTAATTTCTGTCTGCTATGAAATGAAATAGGTTAAACTTTAAAAGCCTTTGCCCCACCACCCCTCCACCCTTTGCTGTGGAGTACAGTAAGACTACAGTTAGAGCACTGCATACAGTTTTGAGCTCCACATTATAGGGAAGATGTTGAAATGATGGATGGTGTGTAATGCAGCACAGGTTCACTGGACTGCTGCATACTGCAGGGAGTTACACATTTGACAAAAGACCTAAATTGGGCCTGTTTTTGTTGAACAGAGGTTGATGGAAGTAGAATCATAGAATGATGCAGCACAGAAGGAAGCCATTTGGCCCATCATGCTTGTGCCATCTCCCTGAAAGAGCTATCCAATCAGTACACCCCCCCCCCCACCCCCCACCCTTTTCCTATTGACCTGCAAATATTTATTTTTTCAAATATTTGTCCAATTCCCTTTTGAATGTTACTATTAAATCTGCTTCCACCACACTTTCAGGAAATGCATTGCAGATCACAACAACTCAGTGTTTCAGTAAAAAGTTTCCTCATGCTGCCTTAAGCCTGTGTGCTCCAGATCCTGCCCTTTTTGTTGCTGGAAACAGAGTAAATCAGGAGAAACTATCTCAATCTTTCATGGTTTTAAACACCTGTCTTCAATCTCCCCAGTTCCCAAAGGAGAACAACTTCATCTTCTCTAGTTTGTCTATATAACTGAATCCGTCATCGATAGAGCCATTCTGGTAAGCCTCCTCTGCACCCTTCTTAAGGTGTGACATCCTTCCTAAAGTGTGGCCCCCAGAATTGCCCATATTAACTAGCTGGGCCTTACTAGTGTTTTAAGCCGAGGATCCTGTGTGCCTTTTTAACAATCTATACAACTTGCCCTGCAAAACTTATGTATACGCTCTCCCCCCCAACCCCTCTATTTCTACACCCCCTCTAAAATTGTACCATTTAGATTATATTACCTCTGCTCATTCTTCCTACCCAAATGTAGCACTGCACACTTATGTTAAATTTCATCTGTCATGCATCTGCCCATTTCAATAGTCTGAATCCTGAAATCTGTTGCTACTTTCCTCCTTGTTTACTGCATTTCCAAGTTTCATGTCACCTGCATACTTTGAAATTATGATCTATAAAACCAATTCCAGGTCATTAATATATATCAAAAAGAGCAAAGATCTTCATACTGACCCCTGGGGGACTTGTATGTATGGTTCTCTCCAACTGAAACATGACCATTAACACTGCTTTCTGTCTCTTGGTCAGTTTTGTATCCATGCTGCCACTGCCCCTTTAATCCCATGGGCATCAATTTTTCTAACAAGTCCATTTTGTGGTCCTTTGTCAAATACCTTCTGAAAGTCCGCACACAGCATCACCTTCATCTCTCTCTATAATTCAAAGAACTTAGTAGTTAGTCAAACACGATTTGCCTTTAACAAGTCAATTTCATTTAATTTTATTCATTGGCCCACGTTTTCCCAATGACAATTCATTTTGTCTCACGCTGTTGTCTCTAACAGTTCCCCACCACCAATGTTGGGTTGACTGTCCTGTAGGTACTGTGGCTTATCTGCCCCTCCTTTCTTGAACAGAGGATTAGCAGCTGCAAACCTCCAGTGCTCTTTCAGCACTTCACTATTTAAGGAGCGTTGGGAGATTGTGGCCAGAACCTCCACAATTTCCACCCTTACTTCCCTCAGTATTTAGGATGCATCCTATCTTTACCAGTTAAGCACTGCTAACCTGTTAGCTTTCTCCACTTTACTTTATGCTATCCAACATTGCTACCACTTTCTGCTTTACTGCTACGTTGACGGCATCCTCTCCTTTAGTGAAGACCGATGCAAAGCACTCAGAACCTCAACTATACCTGCTAATTCTACCAGCAGATCACCTTTTTGGTCCCTAATCAGCTCTGCCCTCTTTACTATTTATGTGTGAGAAAAAACTTTTGGGTCCCCTTATTATGTTACCTGCTAATCTATTCTCATTCTCTCCTTGCCTCTCGATTCCTTTGTTTGGTTTTCCTCTGTACTTTTTGTGTTCAGCTTGGTTCTCCACTGAATTTTAACTGACATTTATTAAAACCCTCCTTTTTCTGTTTCATTTAAATTCCTTAAATTTGTTGCATTTCTTTAGACACCAAGGAAGCTCTAGCTTTGGATGGGAACCTGTCTACTCTTTACGCAAAAGCAAAATCTACGGAAGCTGGAAATCTGAAATAAAAACAAAAAATGCTAAGATTAAGATCATCAGTTCTGATGTAAGGTGATTTCAACCCGAAACATTGGACTGTAACTTCCGAGCTCCCCAACGTCAGATTTGGGGGGTACCCCAAAGATGCGCTGGGGAACCCCCCTCAGAACCTCAAAGGTCAGGGTTTGCACGGCAATTGCCCAGAAGCACAAACTTCCTTTGGGCAATTGCCCTGCACTGGAAACCATCTGAAATGCGATTTAAACGGCAAACTCCAGATGATTCTGGCTGTGTTACACAAAAAAGTTACTCAGGAAAAGTTAGAAGAATCCAAGTCCCTTGTAACTTCTAGCTGACCATTGTAAAAGCACAAACCATCACCACCCCCAATCCAATGCCCACCGCCTCCCTCGACCCTTTGACCAGCCCCCATGATGTTCAACAGTGCTGTAAAACAGGGGACGTGTCCTTCCTTAATCCAACTCTGCTGGACTGCAGCACTGGACTTCAGAGACAGCTGCTGTGCCTGGATCTCGCCCAGCCTGAGCCAGAACATTGGCGGAGACAGGCATGGGAGAAATTTTGCGTAAATAATTGGGCATGGTGTGGCAATCTGACACTGATTGCCACTCTGAGGAAGTTATGGCCCATTAACTCTGTTTCTCTCCACAGATGCTGTCTGACCTGCTGAGTATTTCCTGCAATTTATTATTATTATTATACTCTTCACACAAACTGTCTCATCTTGGGAGGCCTCCCTTCCATTTTGAGAAGATGGGGCAGAATTGATAGAAACATTGTTTTCAGTGGTAAAGGATGTGAATGAGGGTCCATTGATCTAAGGGTAAATGTAAGCAATTTAGGAAAAGGACAGGAGAAACCCCTTTAGAGATTGTGAGGCAGTGGAAGCACTACTGGAATTACCGATTGAAACCGAACCATGTTAACATTTAAGAAGAGGTTAGAGAGTTGTTTGAAGGAAAATGGGACAGGGCAGGTACATGGAATTAGAATACTTCACTGGATATAACATACAGAACAGGCTAGACTTAATTACGCGTTTCTGTGTTGCAATTTCTGTATAATCATAGAAGCAGTGATGTCTGAAAATGACAGTGTTGCCTCTTTTATCCTTCCAATGATGTATTTATTTATCATTTTCAGACTGAAAAAAAATAGTCACCAGTGTTAGCCCAAAATGGACCTCCTGAATGTAGACATAATTCACGTCTATTGTGTCTGAGGCACAAGAAATTATCAGGAGATTGACATTGTGTGTGTTTAATTTGTAGATTCTGATGAGGAAGATGATGCTGAGCGCTCAAAATATTAACAGGTGTGGAAAATGACAAAGCTGTTGACTCCTATTTGCACTATTAACGTCTGGGCTCGTGAGTGAGAATACTGACTGGCTGCACGGTTTCACAGTTACACTAAAAGAAAGAAGTTATTGTTAAGCACTCTTCACCTCAGCCTCTTTCTCTGGAATGTGCAATATGCTCTATCCCTTTGACACATTCTCACCCTATTTCTTCTCCACCGATCTTCGTAATATACAGCATTCCCCCTGCTCTATTGGAAGTGTGATACTATGAAGCTCAAGTCGAGGTTCAGGCAGCCAGACCCTTGGCTCATTGGAAGAAGTGCATGACCTCTCTAGTACCAAACTTTACTGTTGGGATAGAGTCCATCTGAGCCAGACTGGAACCTGGTTCCTAACAGATAGGATGATTAGGGTGGTGACAAGGAGTTTAAACTGGTAGGTGGAGAGGAGGACCTGGATAGATACAGTAGTAAAGATAATAGTTTGGAAACAAAGAAAAGGGAAGAGCATAGAGGAACAGTCAGAAATTGGCCTTTGAGCACCACAGATGAAAGAAGAACTGAAAGATGTGAAGCAATTGAACCAGGAGAGAGAGAGAGTTAGGAAATATGAGTGTAAAATATTAGAGCAGAAGGGCAGCTTGGGCTCTGGGGCCCAATTAAGTTTTCTTTATACAAACAATTTCAATTAATTGCAGGCAAAAGTTCAATTTGGAGAGCCTGACATGGTAGCCATAATGGAGACATGACTATAAGACTGTCAAGACTAGGAACTAGATATACCAGGTTACAAGATCTACAGGAAAGCCAGGGAAAGTGGCAGATGGAGAGGGGTAGCTTTAATGATTACGGGTGAAATCACTTCAATGATGTGAGAGGATATAACGAAAGTAAACAGGCAGTGGAGATTTTATGGGTAGAATTAAGAATTACGGCTGTAGCAGGAGTTGTATATAGGCCCTCTCTGGTAGTAGCTGTGAAGTAGTAGCTTGTATAATAGCTGAGAATAGACAAGCATGTAGTAAAAGCAGAATAGTTTTAATGGGGTGGGGGGATTTTAACTTTCACATAGATTAGGATGATCAGACTAGCATTGTAAGGGGATGAGTGTCCCTTTTGGAATCTCACTAAGGTTTGGAGCCGTACTGTGGACGAAGAGGAATGAGACACTCAGTACCAAGCAATGTATGAAAACAACAATCTTTATTAGACAACTGCTAAACAATTGGTTAATGATTAAAAGAACGTTAAAGAAAGATAACTTTTTTGAAAAGAAAGGAAGAAAAGCAACTTTACAAATATACTATACATACCATCTTACAAATACAAAGATGGTAAAACAACCCCAGATTGGTCTGTTCACGACCATGAGCTCCGCCAAATGGTGAAATTCCCTTTGATTCATACATCACCAAGTCTTCAAATAACCCCACACGGTGGTGGACAGTCCTGTCAGTCACTCTGTCGACATTACTTGGTCTCCTGTAGTTTTGAGTAATTGGCTAATCCACTCTGGCTGCAGCCCCAAATGTTGGATGCTGTGCCCCTTTAAGGCCAATTCCTGGCTCCATTCCAGCCTTTCTCAAAACAGGGGCCTGGTAAACACAAGCTTTTATCCAATTCTCCTCACAGGCACTGCAAAGCTTTGCAAACTTTGCAATATTCAAGTTGTTACCCATCTTTTGATGGTGTCTCCCATCTGTCATCAATCAGATTGTGTATCCATCAATCAAACTCCATCTCCTGATTCCTACCATAGTTGACCACCCCACGTTCAAGGTTAAACAAAAACAGAATTACCTGGAAAAACTCAGCAGGTCTGGCAGCATCGGCGGAGAAGAAAAGAGTTGACGTTTCGAGTCCTCATGACCCTTCGCCAGACCTGCTGAGTTTTTCCAGGTAATTCTGTTTTTGTTTTGGATTTCCAGCATCCGCAGTTTTTTTTGTTTTTACCACGTTCAAGGTTATTCATTGTCCTAGTTTGCTGTTCAAGAAAAATGACTTCTGTTAAACAAAGACAACTTTTATTTTATTACGTCTGGCTTGAAGAGAGAGACTGATGATGTGGGCGAAATACCAGCTGTGAATGGCCAGTACAATAAACAAGATCCTGGGAAAACAAATCGACACTTAATAATATCACTACTGATTAGTATTGTTTAATTATTTGACTTAAAGCGCAATAACACTTACTTTGTAGCCCTTGATTTAAAACTAACTTTACAAATATTCAATCAGGCTTAAAATTGAGCAAAGCAGAAATAAAATGCAAAAGTACAAAATTACAAAAGTTACTGGCTACAGGATAACAGCACGTCAGAAGGAACAGAAATGTACATGCCAATAAAGACAGCTGTAGACAACTAAAGTGAAAGACAACTAAACTAAAAGAAAAAGCATACAAAAATGTAAAATTTATCAATTTTGCTTCCAATTTCCACCCCTCTCTTACCTTCACATGGTCCATCTCTGACACTTCCCTTCCCTTCCTTGACCTCTCTGTCTCCATTTCTGGTGATAGACTGTTCACCAATATCCATTACAAGCCTACCGACTCCCACAGCTACCTCGACTACAGCTCCTCACACCCCGCTTCCATCCCTTTCTTCCAGTTCCTTCGCCTCCGTCGCATCTGTTTTGATGTTGCCACTTTCCAAAACGCCGCTTCGGACATGTCTTCCTTCTTCCTGAGCCAAGGGTTACCCCTGCTGTGGCTGACAGGGCCCTCAGCCATGTCCAACCCATCTCCCGCATCTCTGCCCTCACTCCTTCCCTACCCTCTCAGAACCATGATAGAGTCCCTCTTGATCTCACTTTTTACCCCACCAGCCTCCGCCATTCTCGCCATCTCCAGCATGATGCCACCATCAAACACATCTTCCCCTCACCTCCCCTGTCAGCATTCCATAGGGACTGTTCCCTCCGGGATACCCTGGTTCACTCCCAACACCTCAGCCCCTTCCCACGGCACCTTCCCATGCAACCGCAAAAGATGCAACACCTGCCCCTTGACCTCCTCCCTCATCACTGTCCAAGGCCCCAAACTCTCCTTTCAGATGAAGCAGTGCTTCAGTTGCACCTCCTTCAATTTGGTCTACTGTATTCCCTCCCCTCTACATTGGAGAGAACAAACGCAGACTGAGTGACCACTTTGCAGAACACCTGCGGTCAGTCCGCAAGCATGACCCAAACCTCCCTGTCACTTGCTATTTCAACACTCCACCCTGCTCTCATGCCCACATGTCTGTCCTTGGCCTGCTGCAATGTTCCAGTGAAGCCCAACGTAAACTGGAAGAACAACACCTCATCTTCCGACTAGGCACTTTACAGCCTTCTGGATTTAACATTGAGTTCAACAACTTCAGAACTCTCTCTTCCACCTCTACTCCTTTTATAATCCATTTTTTATCTTTATTTTTATTATTTTCATGTTTATTTATTCCTTTTTTCCCCCAACCACAGGGCCATCTGTCACTTGTTTCTATGTTGTGCTTTCACAGGGTGCTGACCTTTGTTCTGCTATTAACACCTTCGGCCACAATCAACATCTTCTTTAGTCTTTAAGACTATCATTAACACTCCCTCTGTCCCGTGTCCATGACATCTTTGTCCATCTCTCCTCAGCTCCCACCTATCCCTGACCTTCTACCTTGCTTCAGCTGCTCCACCCCTTAAACAATGTAAAATCCATCACATTTCTACTCTTTAGCTCTAAGGAAGTCATAAGGACTCAAAAGGTTAACTCTGTTTCTCTCTCTCCACAGGCGCTGCCAGACCTGCTGAGTTTTTCCAGCATTTTCTGTTTTTTTGCAAAATACCCTGTTCCTGTGATCCTTAATTTTGTTCTTTTCTTTCCTTCCCTGGGCTGACATTGATACTGGGATCATCTCACCTAGGCAGCAAGTTATCTGCTGCACACCACTACAATTATTGAACTCTCCGAAACTTCAAAACTGCATTTAAGCACAATAATTGCGTTGTAATCATTCGTAATACAGAACAAAGCTTTTCCATGCGACAGTTTCACACCTGGTGCTTAAACTGTTGTGGCCGGTGTATCGGTTATAAAAATTTCTGGTATGAATCCCTGACAATAGGGCCAACCCTCTGGTGGGTTGTGCTATATTTGGGTTGTACAAACTGCCGTTACTTGTTGTGGTCCACAGCCCTAACTAGAAATGCCTTTATCTTATAATCGTGTATTTCAGGTTCATAATGAAAACCCAGCAAGATTTCAGAAGTAATTAATTTTAAGCAAATGTTGCAATAACCTGTGTTTTAAGTTGACACAAAAAGCTGCCATAAATGTTAACATTTTGTACATTTTAGCAGCTGTGTGCCATAAGAACAGCGGGTGGCCCTTCAGCCCCTGGTGCCTGTTCTGGCTTTCTATTAGGTCCTGGCTTATCTGTTCCTTAACTTCATTTTCTTGCCTTTGCTCCATATCCCTTGGTACCCTTAAGCCAACAAAAATTCACTAATCCCAGGCTTGAAATACTCGTTTGAACACAGGGATGTTGGGGTTGTGGCTCCAGATTTCCATTAACCTTTGTGTGAAGAGGTGCTTCCTGATTTTGCCCCTGAACAGCCTGGCTCTCGTTTTAAGATCATGTCCCCTTGTTCTGGATTCTCTTACTAGAGGAAATAGTTTCTCCATTTCTACCCTATCAAATTGCTATCATTTTGAGCAGCTTGATTAGATCATCTGTCAATCTTCTGCACTCGAGGGAAGACAAGCCATGTTTATGCAACCTGTCCTCAATTCAACCTCCTTGCCCCATTGCGCTGGTGAATATACACTGGACTCCCTTCAAAGCCTGAGGTGTGGTGCCAAGAAATGAACACACAACTACAGATGGGGTCTGACTAAACCCCAATTAACTGAACAAAAACAAAAATACCTGGAAAAACTCAGCAGGTCTGAACTGAATCTCACCTTAGTTCCCTTTGTATTTTAGCCCCACTGCGATTAAAATGAGCTCACCCCTTCATTCTATCTTTTGAAGTTTTGTTCTGTTTGTAAAGCTTTTGTTAGCTGACAGCTGAGCTGCTTTAGTCTTCACAGTAAACAGTCAGTGGTAAGGAATGTGTTGGTTTATGATTCACAATCAGCATAAAGCATCAGAATAGAACCTATTGTCATTAGTTATGATGAAGAGTGAAAGTAGGGTGCTTGGTAATATTTTGTTGACTCACTTGCATGAAATAATCCAACATTGAGCTGGCGTTAATGGGAACAGTATAGCTTCTTAGCTAGTGGTATCAGCTCTGTTCATTAGCTATTAAAGTTAAATTGGAATGATTCATGCATTTTATCAGATGCAATCTCAATTGGTTTACAAGCGTCTGATTTATTTCACGCACTTCTGCTCTCACCCCTTCCCCTTGCTCCCAGAGTGATGGTAAGGTTCGCACCAGCCTCGTATTCAACAGTTTCATCCTGTGCTGTTTTCACCCCTTTCAATGTGATGCCACCATCAAATAGTTCCATAGTTTCAAACCATAGGGCAGGATTCTCCCTCCAGTCGGGGTTTGGGGGGGGGGGTTGAAGTAGGGGTGCACTAGAGGCGCAGCTCTGATTGGCGCCCCCAATCGGGGACGTGCTGCCATTTTGTGGGCGGGCCTTAATTGGCCCGCCCAGTGTGGTATCCGTATGGAAGCGCTGAGCATTCCCTGTGCAGGTGGAGGAGAATCCCTAAATCCAGGAGTGCACTGTTTTGCGCATGCGCATGAAAGAGCGCACTCATCTCCCTGAGGCTAAGTGCTGCCTCAGGGAGATCAGCTCTACTGTCAAAAATATTAAAAATAGAAAAAAAACCCTGGCGTGGTCCTGTTGGGACATGTCCATAACTTTTTAAAAAGCTTTAATTAAATTTTTTAAAGCCTACATGAAACCTCATCCCACCCGTGGATGAGGTTTTATGCTTTTTCTGAAGCCCGCAAGGTCTCTTGGCCTGCCCGCCAACCGTAAGGTTGGTCAGTCAGGTCCGTTACTTACTTCAGTGACTCTGTCAGTGGCCTCATTTGACCATTGATAGGCCGGTGGGCCCACAGCTGATTTTGCTGCATCCCCGCCTGTTTGAAAATTTAAATGGGGCGCGGTGACGTTGGGAGTTCCGCCTGACATCGCCGCGCGTCATTTTACACGTTGGCGAGCAGGTCCCACACTCCCCCACTCACCGACGGGAAAAATCCTGCCCTTAAACTCTGTCTCCACCTGTTCTGTTTGTCTTTTGCTGGTTTGGTCTTGTTTGGTCCTTTCTTTAGCTCTTTATTTTGTATTCAGACAGCTGATATGTAGCCATTCATACCTCACCTGAACACAACTTCTGTTTCTTTACGTCTCTCCTTTAGCTTTAGCCATCATGAAATCTTTTGCTATTTAATTTACCCCGCACTCCACTGTGTCACAGACCTTCCCCATTTCCTTCCTGCCTTTTCTCCCCTTCCACTGGCTTAGAAACAATTCCTTTTCTATCGAACTGAAGCATTAACCCCACAGATACTGCCTGACCTGATGAGTATTTTCCAGTATTTTCTGTTTTTATTTAAGGTTTCCAGCATCCATAGCATTTTGCTTTTTATTACTTTGTTATTCAATTACTTGCAAATAAATTATAATCTTGTCTTTAAAATGGGGGATTTATCAGACTTCAGCATCAACTGAAATTGCGTTATAATTAGCATTTATATCTAAGATGCCAATTTGTACACAATTATCACTCAGTGCGCTGACTGACTGATTAGATCATTGATTGTGCATCCGTGTGTTTAGTTGTGTGAAAGTTTATTGCAAGTAACCTGACTTTTTCTCTCTCCAAACTCCCCTTAACCATCTCAGCAGCCGCCATGTGAATGCAGTTCAGTCTGAAAGGGATAATGGAAAAGTTTCTAATCGCTGAGCTGCTGAATGCTCCCAATACCGGAATTCATTTTGGGGAAGAACAAGATGTGACTGGCAATGGGAAATCTGTGATTCACTTTATGCTGCAGAGCCTTCACCTGATGGAAGTTTATCACTTTGCTGCCTTATGCCAGCCTTGAAATGGCTTCTGGATCCTGCTATCACTGAACTAACTTCAATCCCAGAATCGGCTGCTGCGTAACATTTCTCAAAATAGCTCATTTTAGGCTCCAAACCAATCATTTCAGGGATTAATAATTTTACTGAGATAATATTTGAGGATCACTGACAAGTGTGATCAAGTCACCTGACTGATGTGGTCGGACTTATTCACTTTAAGCATTATGTTGCACTAAAATTCTTAATTATTTTTGTTTGGTCTTTCATTATTTTAAATGGAATTGGCCAAATGCAGCAAAATGTTATAAATTATGAAGTGTTCCTGAACATTCAAGCTTTTTTTTCATATTTATGCCTTATTTGTAAAGAAAAGTATTTGAGATAAACAGAGGGAGCATTGCACAGATGCACAAGTGACTGATATTCAGCCCATGTGCTGTGTTTATATCCCTGAACATCAATGCACATCACAGCTTACAGCTGTTACTTTCTGCAGCGCTAGTTTATTGAAGGAATTTTTAAAAAAACATTTATATTTAGCTGACAATAGCAACAAACTAGGCAGAAAATTACACAGCATTCTTGACAATGAAACCAAACAAAATATTTTGTGACAGAATGAAGAACTTATCTTTATCCATTAATTGTTCCAGGAGGTGCTGAAAGCCCCAGAACTCAGTGTGGGTGGCAGGATGCAGTCTCTGCTGCCAGTATCAGCAAGTAATTGGATATGTCAGCTGACAGCACTCCCATAGTGTGAGCCCTGATGCTGTAGTCCTGTTTGTATTGTGAGATGGGAAGCACTAGTGCAGATATTCCAATCCTTCACTTCGTAAAACAGTTAAGTTTTAATTGCATTTCTTTTTAATAATTAAAGCAGTAGATTTATAAATCAACGCAATGCCATTATAATTAATTTTAGTTGCTTGCAGACTTTTTGTCTAAGTATTAAATATTGTGTTCTGTAATAAAAGATTAATTCATTCTTTTAAAAAAAATAAGAGCGTTCCTTGGGACAAGGCTCCAACTGTTGGTGACCTCTTCCCCAGCTCCCTCATAAATTATATGTTGTATTTTCTGATTTTTGTGCCTCAACACTAACAAAGAGCTCATTTGATTGTGAACCTAGGCTGGCTGACCCCTATCCCATAGGAAGGCAGCCTGCCCCTGTCCCATGCTCTTCCTATAAGATCTTCCTCTGCTAGCAAGTGTCTTTTGCGAGACACCTGATCACCAACTCTTCCTAATCCTCTCACCTCTTGAGTGGGTCGCAGCCTGAAGCAGTTGAGGACTGATATTCCCTGAGCCATTGTCTATTTAGTGTTTTGTGACTTCTGATGTTTTTTCTGCCCTTGTATCACCTGTTTAATTTGTGGATTTTTACTGGTGTCATGACTACTGGCCCTCAACGTGAAAAGCCATTTGTTTTAAGCCCATCAAATAATTTTATTCTGATCTCTAATCAGCTAATTATGCCACTTTTATAGATCAGCCCCTTCATCTTCAGCCTGCTGAAGGAAGGAGGGTCGCGGTTAGAACAGGGACATTGTAAAGGTGCGTAGCATCTTCCCACGGTTATGGATGCCACTGCTAGTTAACTGATAAGACCCCTATTTAATAGACAATCGTGGACACTTCATTTCACATAGTTCCCGCCTCCCCCCCCCCCAACCCTGCCAACCCTTGAATATGACCAAATATCTGGGCACGGGGATATTGTGTGTGTGTGTGTGAGATAATATGGACGATTGCTTCTGCAAAATTAATGCATTGTAGAAATTTGAGAAAATATTTGAACATTAGCTTAAATTGGATTGAAATGGAATTGTATGTAATGTACATTTAATCAACTGCTTTAATGTTTTTGTGGAAAAACTCCTGTTTAATTTTAATTATATGCAAGCAGATATACCAGGAGCTCTGTAAATGATTGATTTACAGTAAAAGTATTAATGCTGTGATAAGTGCTGCTGCTACACTGAAATTATAATCGCTTATTGCATGTTCCAGAGGCTTTTAACTTGCATCATATTTTTATACAAAATGCTCTTAACTGTTATTCTGATAATTGTTTTAATTCTGTTTACATTGCTTCAAATTATTGGATAAAAATCTGTTTTAGCATTAAGAAACAATTCTGAATTGTCAAGAGCAGGCTCTATGTGCAAATTTATTAAGGGATTCAATGCTCGTCTTATTTTAATGCCATGCTTCCCTTTTTATGGCTGCAGATTTTTTTTTAAAAGATACAAACTCCACCTCATGACTGAAATTCAAAATCCTGCCCTTTATATAGCTAACAACTGATCATGACTGTGTGAACTCCATTTTTAATCTCTCTCCATCCACTAGTAATTCTTCTGAAGTTCTCTGTCACTGGGCTTTACAAGATGCTAATGTGGGCTGCCCTTCAAAACCACAACTCGCTGTGGGAGTGTGAATGTTGGTAAAATGGAGGCCGAGTGTTGGTGTTTTACGCTCATATCAATCTCCCTGGTCAAACTTTACACAAAGGGATTTAGGGCTTTAAATGATCAAACTGCTGATATCGAACACACAAGACCAGTTAAAAGGTGAAAATAATCAAGTTGTAAACGAAGCTGGCAGACTCAGTCCAGCCACTTCCAGCTCCTGCCTTTATGCTAATGTATCTGATATTGTATCTGCAACTTTCAATTCATGCCTTGTTTTATTCATCTGAAATAGATGGATCACTTTATACATTAAATCATTTGCAATAAAAGTTAATGGATCAATGAAAATGGAAGAAAGATGTTTTATTTAAGAAACTCTATTTGATGTTTTAAGAGTTATGCTTTTTCTGCCCTTATATCATCTGTTTAATTTTTTGATTTTTACTGTTGGAAACTGGAGTCCTGACTGCTGATCCTCACTTTAATACGAAAGGCCATTTGTTTTAAGCCAATCAAATATTTTTTTTAATTTTCACCTCGAATCAGAAAATTATGTTGAGCTTTTCTATGAATTTATATTTGAGGAGTTTCTAATTACATTATGGTGGCCTCGTTAATACAAAAAAATGCTTCATTTTCATTTCGTTCATAACTGGCTGAGTAGCCAGGAGAGGGTAAAGGGCCCAAAGCCTGGGGGAGAGGGGAGGGAGAGATGGTGGTGTTAGATGTCCCTGTGTCTGGGGAGAGAGAGATGGTGGGGTTAGATGACCCTGTGTCTGGGGAGAGGGAGATGGTGGTGTTAGATGTCCCTGTGCGAGGGGAGGGGGAGATGGCGGTGTTAGATGGCCCTGTGTCTGGGGAGAGGGGAGGGGGAGATGGCGTTGTCAGATGGTCCTGTGGGGATGGGCAGGGGGAGATGGCGGTGTTAGATGTCCCTGTGTCTGGGGAGTGGGGAGGGGGAGATGGCGGTGTTAGATGTCCCTGTGTCTGGGGAGAAGAGAGGGGGAGATGGCAGTGTTAGATGGCCGTGTGTCTGGGGAGAGGTGAGGGGGAGATGGCGGTGTTAGATGGCCCTGTGTCTGGGGAGAGGGGAGTGGGAGATGGCGGTGTTAGATGTCCCTGTGCCTGGGGAGAGGGGTGGGGGAGATGGCGGTGTTAGATGTCCCTGTGTCTGGGGAGAGGGGAGGGGAGATGGTGGTGTTAGATGTCCCTGTGTCTGGGGAGGCGGAGATGGTGGTGTTAGATGTCCCTGTGCCTGGGGAGTGGGAGATGGCGGTGTCAGATGTCCCTGTGCCTGGGCAGAGGGGAGGGGGTGATGGCGGTTTTAGATGGCCCTGTGTCTGGGGAGAGGGGAGGGGGAGATGGCGGTGTTAGATGTCCCTGTGTCTGGGGAGAGTGGAGGGGGAGATGGTGGTGTTAGATGTCCCTGTGTCTGGGGAGAGGAGAGGGGGAGATGGCGGTTTTAGATGTCCCTGTGTCTGGGGAGAGGGGAGTGGGAGATGGTGGTGTTAGATGTCCCTGTGTCTGGGGAGAGGGGAGGGGGAGATGGCGTTGTTAGATGTCCCTGTGTCTGGGGAGAGGGGAGGGGGAGATGGCGATTTTAGATGTCCCTGTGCCTGGGCCGAGGGGAGTGGGAGTGGCGGTGTTAGATGGCCCTGTGCCTGGGGAGAGGGGAGTGGGAGATGGTGGTGTTAGATGTCCCTGTGCCTGGTGGAGAGGGGAGCGGGAGATGGTGGTGTTTGATGTCCCTGTGACTGGGGAGGGGGAGATGGCGCTGTTAGATGGTCCTGTGTCTGGGGAAAGGGGTGTGGGAGATGGCGGTGTTTGATGTCCCTGTGTCTGTGGAGAGGGGAGTGGGAGATGGTGGTGTTAGATGTCCCTGTGCCTGGGGGAAGAGGGGAGTGGGAGATGGTGGTGTTAGATGTCCCTGTGCCGGAAGGAGGGCGGAGTGGGAAAATGCGGTGTTAGATGGTCCTGTGTCTGGGGAGAGGGTAGGGGAGGATGGTGGTGTTAGATGGCCATGTGTTTGGGGAGTGGGAGATGGCGGTGTAGATGGTCCTGTGTCTGGGGAGAGGGGAGAGGGAGACGGTGGTGTTAGATGTCCCTGTGCCTGGGGAGAGGGGAGAGGGAGATGGTTGTGTTAGATGTCCCTGTGCCTGGGGAGAGGGGAGGGGGCGGTGTCAGATGTCCCTGTGCCTGGGGAGAGGGGAGGGGGAGATCGCGGTTTTAGATGGCCCTGTGTTTGGGGAGAGGGGAGTGGGAGATGGCGGTGTTAGATATCCCTGTGTCTGGGGAGAGGGGTGGGGGGAGCTGGCGGTGTTAGATGTCCCTGTGCCTGGGGAGAGGGGATTGGGAGTGGCGGTGTTAGATGTCCCTGTGCCTGGGGAGAGGGGAGTGGGAGATGGTGGTGTTAGATGTCCCTGTGCCTGGGGGAGAGGGGAGCGGGAGATGGTGGTATTAGATGTCCCTGTGCCTGGGGAGGGGGAGATGGCGGTGTTAGATGGTCCAGTGTCTGGTTAAAGGGTAGGGGGAGATGGCTGTGTTAGATGTCCCGGTGCCTGGGGGAGAGGGGAGTGGGAGATGGCAGTGTTAGATGTCCCTGTGTCTGTGGAGAGGGGAGTGGGAGATGGCGGTGTTAGATGGTGCTGTGTCTGGGGAGAGGGTAGGGGAAGATGGCGGTGTTGGATGTCCCTGTGTCTGGGGAGAGGGGAGGGGGAGATGGCGGTGTTAGATGTCCCTGTGCCGGGGGGAGGGGGGAGTGGGAAAATGCGGTATTAGATGGTCCTGTGTCTGGGGAAAGTGTAGGGGGAGATGGTGGTGTTAGATGGCTGTGTGTCTAGGGGGTGGGAGATGGTGGTGTTAGATGGTACTGTGTCTGGAGAGAGGGGAGAGGGAGACGGCGGTGTTAGATGGTCCTGTGTCTGGGGAGAGGGTAGGGGGAGATGGTGGTGTTACATGTCCCTGTGTCAGGGGAGAGAGGAGTGGGAGCTGGCGGAGTTAGATGTCCCTGTGTCTGGGGAGAGGGGAGGGGGAGCTGGCGGTGTTAGATGTCCCTGTGTCTTGGGAAAGGGGAGGGGGAGATGGCGGTGTTAGATGTCCCTGTGTCTGGGGAGTGGGAGATGGCGGTGTTACATGTCCCTGTGTCTAGGGAGTGGGAGATGGTGGTGTTAGATGTCCCTGTGCATGGGGGAGAGTGGAGGGGGAGATGGTGGTGTTAGATGTCCATGTGCCTGGGGAGGGGGAGATGGCGGTTTTAGATGGTCCTGTGTCTGGGGAAAGGGGAGTGGGAGATGGCGGTGTTTGATGTGCCTGTATCTGGTTAAAGGGTAGGGGGAGATGGCTGTGTTAGATGTCCCTGTGCCTGTGGGAGAGGGGAGTGGGAGATGGCGGTGTTAGATGTCCCTGTATCTGGGGAGAGGGGAGGGGGAGATGGTGGTGTTAGATGTCCCTGTGCCTGGGGGAGAGGGGAGCGGGCGATGGTGATGTTAGATGTCCATGTGCCTGGGGAGGGGGAGATGGCGGTTTTAGATGGTCCTGTGTCTGGGGAAAGGAGAGTGGGAGATGGCGGTGTTTGATGTGCCTGTGTCTGGTTAAAGGGTAGGGGGAGATGGCTGTGTTAGATGTCCCTGTGCCTGTGGGAGAGGGGAGTGGGAGATGGCGGTGTTAGATGTCCCTGTGTCTGGGGAGTGGGAGATGGCGGTGTTAGATGTCACTGTGCCGGGGGGAGGGGGGAGTGGGAAAATGCGGTGTTAGATGGTCCTGTATCTTGGGAGAGGGTAGGGGGCGATGGTGGTGTTAGATGGCCGTGTGTCTGGGGAGTGGGAGATGTTGGTGTTAGATGGTCCTGTGTCTGGGGAGAAGGGAGAGGGAGACGGCGGTGTTAGATGGTGCTGTGTCTGGGGAGAGGGGAGGGGAAGGTGTCAGTGTTAGATGTCCCTGTGTCTGGGGAGAGAGGAGGGGGAGATGGTGGTTTTAGATGGCCCTGTGTCTGGGGAGAGGGGAGGGGGAGATGGCGGTGTTAGATGTCCCTGTGTCTGGGGAGAGGGGAGGGGGAGATGGTGGTGTTAGATGTCCCTGTGTCTGGGGAGAGGGGAGGGGGAGATGGCAGTTTTAGATGACCCTGTGTCTGGGGAGAGGGGAGTGGGAGATGGCGGTGTTAGATGTCCCTGTGTCTGGGGAGAGGGGAGGGGGAGATGGCATTGTTAGATGTCCCTGTGTCTGTGGAGAGGGGCGGGGGAGATGGCAGTGTTAGATGTCCCAGTGACTGGGGAGAGGGGAGTGGGAGTGGTGGTGTTAGATATCCCTGTGCCTGGTGAGGGAGAGATGGCGGTATTAGATGTCCCTGTGTCAGGGGAGTGGGAGTTGGTGGTGTGAGATGTCCCTGTGCCTAGGGAGGGGGAGCTGGCGGTGTTTGATGTCCTTGTGTCTGGGGAGTGGGAGATGGTGGTGTTAGATGTCCCTGTGCCTGGGGGAGAGGGGAGTGGGAGATGGCGGTGTTAGATGTCCCTGTGTCTGTGGAGAGGGGAGTGGGAGATAGCGGTATTAGATGTCCCTGTGTCTGTGCAGAGGAGCGTGGGAGATGGTGGTGTTAGATGTCCCTGTGCCTAGGGAGAGGGGAGGGGGAGATGGTGTTAGATGTCCCTGTGTTCTGGGAGAGGGGAGTGGGAGATGGCGGTGTTAGATGTCCTTGTGTCTGGGGAGTGGGAGATGGCGGTGCTAGATGGTCCTGTGTCTGGGGAGAGGGGGGAGATGGCGGTGTTTGATGTCCCTGTGCCTGGGGAGAGGGGATGGGGATATGTTGGTTTTAGATGGCCCTGTGCCTGGGGGAGAGGGGAGGGGGAGATGGCTGTGTTAGATGTCCCTATGTCTGGGGAGAGGGGAGTGGGAGATGGTGGTGTTAGATGTCCCTGTGCCTGGGGGAGAGGGGAGCGGGAGATGGAGGTGTTAGATGTCCCTGTGCCTGGGGAGGGGGAGATGGCGGTGTTAGATAGTCCTGTGTCTGGGGAAAGGGGAGTGGGAGTTGGCGGTGTTTGATGTGCCTGTGTCTAGTTAAAGGGTAGGGGGAGATGGCTGTGTTAGATGTCCCTGTGCCTGGGGGAAGAGGGGAGTGGGAGATGGTGGTGTTAGATGTCCCTGTGCCGGGGGGAGGGCGGAGTGGGAAAATGCGGTGTTAGATGGTCCTGTGTCTGGGGAGAGGGTAGGGGGAGAAGGTGGTGTTAGATGGCCATGTGTTTGGGGAGTGGGAAATGGCGGTGTTAGATGGTCCTGTGTCTGGGGAGAGGGGAGGGGGAGATGGTTGTGTTAGATGTCCCTGTGCCTGGGGAGAGGGGAGGGGGAGATGGTTGTGTTAGATGTCCCTGTGTCTGGGGAGGTGGAGATGGTGTTGTTAGATGTCCCTGTGCCTGGGGAGTGGGAGATGGCGGTGTCAGATATCCCTGTGCCTGGGGAGAGGGGAGCGGGAGATCGCGGTTTTAGATGGCCCTGTGTCTGGGGAGAGGGGAGTGGGAGATGGCGGTGTTAGATATCCCTGTGTCTGGGGAGGTGGGGGGGGGTAGTTGGCTGTGTTAGATGTTCCTGTGCCTGGGGAGAGGGGATTGGGAGTGGCGTTGTTAGATGTCCCTGTGCCTGGGGAGAGGGGAGTGGGAGATGGTGGTGTTAGATGTCCCTGTGCCTGGGGAGGGGGAGATGGCGGTGTTAGATGGTCCTGTGTCTGGGGAAAGGGGAGTGGGAGATGGCGGTGTTTGATGTGCCTGTGTCTGGTTAAAGGGTAGGGGGAGATGGCTGTGTTAGATGTCCCTGTGCCTGGGGGAAGAGGGGAGTGGGAGATGGTGGTGTTAGATGTCCCTGTGCCGGGGGGAGGGCGGAGTGGGAAAATGCGGTGTTAGATGGTCCTGTGTCTGGGGAGAGGGAAGGGGGAGATGGTGGTGTTAGATGTCCTTGTGTCTGGGGAGGCGGAGATGGTGTTGTTAGATGTCCCTGTGCTTGGGGAGTGGGAGATGACGGTGTCAGATGTCCCTGTGCCTGGGGAGAGGGGAGGGGGAGATCGCGGTTTTAGATGGCCCTGTGTCTGGGGAGAGGGGAGTGGGAGTTGGTGGTGTTAGATATCCCTGTGTCTGGGGAGAGGGGTGGGGGGAGCTGGCGGTGTTAGATGTCCCTGTGCCTGGGGAGAGGGGAGTGGGAGTGGCAGTGTTAGATGTCCCTGTGCCTGGGGAGAGGGGAGTGGGAGATGGTGGTATTAGATGTCCCTGTGCCTGGGGAGTGGGAGATGGCGGTGTCAGATGTCCCTGTGCCTGCGGAGAGGGGAGCGGGTGATCGCGGTTTTAGATGGCCCTGTGTCTGGGGAGAGGGGAGTGGGAGATGGCGGTGTTAGATATCCCTGTGTCTGGTTAAAGGGTAGGGGGAGATGGCGGTGTTAGATGTCCCTGTGCCTGGGGAGAGGGGAGTGGGAGATGGTGGTGTTAGATGTCCCTGTGCCTGGGGGAGAGGGGAGCGGGTGATGGTGGTGTTAGATGGTCCTGTGTCTGGGGAAAGGGGAGTGGGTGATGGCGGTGTTTGATGTGCCTGTGTCTGGTTAAAGGATAGGGGGAGATGGCAGTGTTAGATGTCCCGGTGCCTTGGGGAGAGGGGAGTGGGAGATGGCAGTGTTAGATGTCCCTGTGTCTGTGGAGAGGGGAGTGGGAGATGGTGGTGTTGGATGTCACTGTGCCGGGGGGAAGGGGGAGTGGGAAAATGCGGTATTAGATGGTCCTGTGTCTGGGGAGAGGGTCGGGGGAGATGGTGGTGTTAGATCGCCGTGTGTCTGGGGAGTGGGAGATGTTGGTGTTAGAGGGTCCTGTGTCCGGGGAGAGGGGAGAGGGAGACGGCGGTGTTAGATGGTACTTTGTCTGGGGAGAGGGTAGGGGAAGATGTCGGTGTTAGATGTCCCTGTGTCTGGGGAGAGGGGAGGGGGAGATGGCGGTGTTAGATGTCCCTGTGTCTGGGGAGTGGGAGATGGCGGTGTTAGATGTCACTGTGCTGGGGGGAGGGGGGGAGTGGGAAAATGCGGTGTTAGATGGTCCTGTATCTTGGGAGAGGGTAGGGGGTGATGGTGGTGTTAGATGCTGCTGTGCCTGGGGTGTGGGAGATGGCGGTGTCAGATGTCCCTGTGCCTGGGGAGAGAGGAGGGGGAGATGGCGGTTTTAGATGGCCCTGTGTCTGGGGAGAGGGGAGTGGGAGATGGCGGTGTTAGATGTCCCTGTGTCTGGGGAGAGGGGAGGGGGAGATGGTGGTGTTACATGTCCCTGTGTCTGGGGAGAGGGGAGGGGGAGATGGCGGTGTTAGATGTCCCTGTGTCTGTGGAGAGGGGCAGGGGAGATAGCAGTGTTAGATGTCCCAGTGACTGGGGAGAGGGGAGTGGGAGTGGTGGTGTTAGATATCCCTGTGCCTGGTGAGGGAGAGATGGCGGTATTAGATGTCCCTGTGTCAGGGGAGTGGGAGTTGGTGGTGTGAGATGTCCCTGTGCCTAGGGAGCGGGAGATGGCGGTGTTTGATGTCCTTGTGTCTGGGGAGTGGGAGATGGTGGTGTTAGATGTCCCTGTGCCTGGGGGAGAGGGGAGTGGGTGATGGCGGTGTTAGATGTCCCTGTGTCTGTGGAGAGGGGAGTGGGAGATGGCGGTATTAGATGTCCCTGTGTCTGTGCAGAGGAGAGTGGGAGATGGTGTTGTTAGATGTCCCTGTGCCTAGGGAGAGGGGAGGGGGAGATGGTGTTAGATGTCCCTGTGTTCTGGGAGAGGGGAGTGGGAGATGGGGGTGTTAGATGTCCCTGTGTCTGGGGAGTGGGAGATGGCGGTGCTAGATGGTCCTGTGTCTGGGGAGAGGGGAGTGGGAGTTGGCGGTGTTTGATGTGCCTGTGTCTAGTTAGAGGGTAGGGGGAGATGGCTGTGTTAGATGTCCCTGTGCCTGGGGGAAGAGGGGAGTGGGAGATGGTGGTGTTAGATGTCCCTGTGCCGGGGGGAGGGCGGAGTGGGAAAATGCGGTGTTAGATGGTCCTGTGTCTGGGGAGAGGGAAGGGGGCGATGGTGGTGTTAGATGTCCCTGTGTCTGGGGAGGCGGAGATGGTGTTGTTAGATGTCCCTGTGCTTGGGGAGTGGGAGATGGCGGTGTCAGATGTCCCTGTGCCTGGGGAGAGGGGAGTGGGAGTGGCGGTGTTAGATGTCCCTGTGCCTGGGGAGAGGGGAGTGGGAGATGGTGGTATTAGATTTCCCTTTGCCTGGGGAGTGGGAGATGGCGGTGTCAGATGTCCCTGTGCCTGGGGAGAGGGGAGTGGGTGATCGCGGTTTTAGATGGCACTGTGTCTGGGGAGAGGGCAGTGGGAGATGGCGGTGTTAGATATCCCTGTGTCTGGTTAAAGGGTAGGGGGAGATGGCGGTGTTAGATGTCCCTGTGCCTGGGGAGAGGGGAGTGGGAGATGGTGGTGTTAGATGTCCCTGTGCCTGGGGGAGAGGGGAGCGGGAGATGGTGGTGTTAGATGTCCCTGTGCCTGGGGAGGGGGAGATGGTGGTGTTAGATGGTCCTGTGTCTGGGGAAAGGGGAGTGGGTGATGGCGGTGTTTGATGTGCCTGTGTCTGGTTAAAGGATAGGGGGAGATGGCTGTGTTAGATGTCCCGGTGCCTGGGGGAGAGGGGAGTGGGAGATGGCAGTGTTAGATGTCCCTGTGTCTGTGGAGAGGGGAGTGGGAGATGGCGGTGTTAGATGTCCCTGTGCCTGGTGGAGACGGGAGTGGGAGATGGTGGTGTTGGATGTCACTGTGCCGGGGGGAAGGGGGAGTGGGAAAATGCGGTATTAGATGGTCCTGTGTCTGGGGAGAGGGTCGGGGGAGATGGTGGTGTTAGATGGCCATGTGTTTGGGGAGTGGGAAATGGCAGTGTTAGATGGTCCTGTGTCTGGCGAGAGGGGAGAGGGAGACGGTGGTGTTCGATGTCCCTGTGCCTGGGGAGAGGGGAGGGGGAGATGGTTGTGTTAGATGTCCCTGTGTCTGGGGAGGGGGAGATGGTGTTGTTAGATGTCCCTGTGCCTGGGGAGTGGGAGATGGCGGTGTCAGATATCCCTGTGCCAGGGGAGAGGGGAGCGGGAGATCGTGGTTTTAGATGGCCCTGTGTCTGGGGAGATGGGTGGGGGGAGCTGGCGGTGTTAGATGTCCCTGTGCCTAGGGAGAGGGGATTGGGAGTGGCGGTCTTAGATGTCCCTGTGCCTGGGGAGAGGGGAGTGGGAGATGGTGGTGTTAGATGTCCCTGTGCCTGGGGAGGGGGAATTGGCGGTGTTAGATGGTCCTGTGTCTGGGGAAAGGGGAGTGGGAGATGGCGGTGTTTGATGTGCCTGTGTCTGGCTAAAGGGTAGGGGGAGATGGCTGTGTTAGATGTCCCTGTGCCTGGGGGAAGAGGGGAGTGGGAGATGGTGGTGTTAGATGTCCCTGTGTCTGGGGAGTGGGAGATGGCGGTGCTAGATGGTCCTGTGTCTGGGGAGAGGGGGGAGATGGCGGTGTTTGATGTCCCTGTGCCTGGGGAGAGGGGATGGGGATATGTTGGTTTTAGATGGCCCTGTGCCTGGGGGAGAGGGGAGGGGGAGATGGCTGTGTTAGTTGTCCCTGTGTCTGGGGAGAGGGGAGTGGGAGATGGTGGTGTTAGATGTCCCTGTGCCTGGGGGAGAGGGGAGCGGGAGATGGAGGTGTTAGATGTCCCTGTGCCGGGGGGAGGGGGAGATGGCGGTGTTAGATAGTCCTGTGTCTGGGGAAAGGGGAGTGGGAGTTGGTGGTGTTTGATGTGCCTGTGTCTAGTTAAAGGGTAGGGGGAGATGGCTGTGTTAGATGTCCCTGTGCCTGGGGGAAGAGGGGAGTGGGAGATGGTGGTGTTAGATGTCCCTGTGCCGGCGGGAGGGCGGAGTGGGAAAATGCGGTGTTAGATGGTCCTGTGTCTGGGGAGAGGGTAGGGGGAGATGGTGGTGTTAGATGGCCATGTGTTTGGGGAGTGGGAAATGGCGGTGTTAGATGGTCCTGTGTCTGGGGAGAGGGGAGAGGGAGGCGGTGGTGTTCGATGTCCCTGTGCCTGGGGAGAGGGGAGGGGGAGATGGTTGTGTTAGATGTCCCTGTGTCTGTGGAGGTGGAGATGGTGTTGTTAGATGTCCCTGTGCCTGGGGAGTGGGAGATGGCGGTGTCAGATATCCCTGTGCCTGGGGAGAGGGGAGCGGGAGATCGCGGTTTTAGATGGCCCTGTGTCTGGGGAGATGGGTGGGGGGAGCTGGCGGTGTTAAATGTCCCTGTGCCTGGGGAGAGGGGATTGGGAGTGGCGGTGTTAGATGTCCCTGTGCCTGGCGAGAGGGGAGTGGGAGATGGTGGTGTTAGATGTCCCTGTGCCTGGGGAGGGGGAATTGGCGGTGTTAGATGGTCCTGTGTCTGGGGAAAGGGGAGTGGGAGATGGCGGTGTTTGATGTGCCTGTGTCTGGTTAAAGGGTAGGGGGAGATGGCTGTGTTAGATGTCCCTGTGCCTGGGGGAAGAGGGGAGTGGGAGATGGTGGTGTTAGATGTCCCTGTGCCGGGGGGAGGGCGGAGTGGGAAAATGCGGTGTTAGATGGTCCTGTGTCTGGGGAGAGGGTAGGGGGAGATGGTGGTGTTAGATGGACATGTGTTTGGGGAGTGGGAGATGGCGGTGTTAGATGGTCCGGTGTCTGGGGAGAGGGGAGAGGGAGACGGTGGTGTTAGATGTCCCTGTGCCTGGGGAGAGGGGAGGGGGAGATGGTTGTGTTAGATGTCCCTGTGTCTGGGGAGAGGGGAGGGGGAGATGGCGTTGTTAGATGTCCCTGTGTCTGTGGAGAGGGGCGGGGGAGATGGCAGTGTTAGATGTCCCAGTGACTGGGGAGAGGGGAGTGGGAGTGGTGGTGTTAGATATCCCTGTGCCTGGTGAGGGAGAGATGGCGGTATTAGATGTACCTGTGTCAGGGGAGTGGGAGTTGGTGGTGTGAGATGTCCCTGTGCCTAGGGAGGGGGAGATGGCGGTGTTTGATGTCCTTGTGTCTGGGGAGTGGGAGATGGTGGTGTTAGATGTCCCTGTGCCTGGGGGAGAGGGGAGTGGGAGATGGCGGTGTTAGATGTCCCTGTGTCTGTGCAGTGGAGAGTGGGAGATGGTGGTGTTAGATGTCCCTGTGCCTAGGGAGAGGGGAGGGGGAGATGGTGTTAGATGTCCCTGTGTTCTGGGAGAGGGGAGTGGGAGATGGCGGTGTTAGATGTCCCTGTGTCTGGGGAGTGGGAGATGGCGGTGCTAGATGGTCCTGTGTCTGGGGAGAGGGGGGAGATGGCGGTGTTTGATGTCCCTGTGCCTGGGGAGAGGGGATGGGGATATGTTGGTTTTAGATGGCCCTGTGCCTGGGGGAGAGGGGAGGGGGAGATGGCTGTGTTAGACGTCCCTGTGTCTGGGGAGAGGGGAGTGGGAGATGGTGGTGTTAGATGTCCCTGTGCCTGGGGGAGAGGGGAGCGGGAGATGGAGGTGTTAGATGTCCCTGTGCCTGGGGAGGGGGAGATGGCGGTGTTAGATAGTCCTGTGTCTGGGGAGAGGGAAGGGGGAGATGGTGGTGTTAGATGTCCTTGTGTCTGGGGAGGCGGAGATGGTGTTGTTAGATGTCCCTGTGCTTGGGGAGTGGGAGATGACGGTGTCAGATGTCCCTGTGCCTGGGGAGAGGGGAGGGGGAGATCGCGGTTTTAGATGGCCCTGTGTCTGGGGAGAGGGGAGTGGGAGTTGGTGGTGTTAGATATCCCTGTGTCTGGGGAGAGGGGTGGGGGGAGCTGGCGGTGTTAGATGTCCCTGTGCCTGGGGAGAGGGGAGTGGGAGTGGCGGTGTTAGATGTCCCTGTGCCTGGGGAGAGGGGAGTGGGAGTGGCGGTGTTAGATGTCCCTGTGCCTGGGGAGAGGGGAGTGGGAGATGGTGGTATTAGATGTCCCTGTGCCTGGGGAGTGGGAGATGGCGGTGTCAGATGTCCCTGTGCCTGGGGAGAGGGGAGCGGGTGATCGCGGTTTTAGATGGCCCTGTGTCTGGGGAGAGGGGAGTGGGAGATGGCGGTGTTAGATATCCCTGTGTCTGGTTAAAGGGTAGGGGGAGATGGCGGTGTTAGATGTCCCTGTGCCTGGGGAGAGGGGAGTGGGAGATGGTGGTGTTAGATGTCCCTGTGCCTGGGGGAGAGGGGAGCGGGTGATGGTGGTGTTAGATGGTCCTGTGTCTGGGGAAAGGGGAGTGGGTGATGGCGGTGTTTGATGTGCCTGTGTCTGGTTAAAGGATAGGGGGAGATGGCTGTGTTAGATGTCCCGGTGCCTGAGGGAGAGGGGAGTGGGAGATGGCAGTGTTAGATGTTCCTGTGTCTGTGGAGAGGGGAGTGGGAGATGGTGGTGTTGGATGTCACTGTGCCGGGGGGAAGGGGGAGTGGGAAAATGCGGTATTAGATGGTCCTGTGTCTGGGGAGAGGGTCGGGGGAGATGGTGGTGTTAGATCGCTGTGTGTCTGGGGAGTGGGAGATGTTGGTGTTAGATGGTCCTGTGTCTGGGGAGAGGGGAGAGGGAGACGGCGGTGTTAGATGGTACTGTGTCTGGGGAGAGGGTAGGGGAAGATGTCGGTGTTAGATGTCCCTGTATCCGGGGAGAGGGGAGGGGGAGAGGGCGGTGTTAGATGTCCCTGTGTCTGGGGAGTGGGAGATGGCGGTGTTAGATGTCACTGTGCCGGGGGGAGGGGGGAGTGGGAAAATGCGGTGTTAGATGGTCCTGTATCTTGGGAGAGGGTAGGGGGCGATGGTGGTGTTAGATGCTGCTGTGCCTGGGGTGTGGGAGATGGCGGTGTCAGATGTCCCTGTGCCTGGGGAGAGAGGAGGGGGAGATGGCGGTTTTAGATGGCCCTGTGTCTGGGGAGAGGGGAGTGGGAGATGGCAGTGTTAGATGTCCCTGTGTCTGGGGAGAGGGGAGGGGGAGATGGTGGTGTTACATGTCCCTGTGTCTGGGGAGAGGGGAGGGGGAGATGGCGGTGTTAGATGTCCCTGTGTCTGTGGAGAGGGGCAGGGGAGATAGCAGTGTTAGATGTCCCAGTGACTGGGGAGAGGGGAGTGGGAGTGGTGGTGTTAGATATCCCTGTGCCTGGTGAGGGAGAGATGGCGGTATTAGATGTCCCTGTGTCAGGGGAGTGGGAGTTGGTGGTGTGAGATGTCCCTGTGCCTAGGGAGCGGGAGATGGCGGTGTTTGATGTCCTTGTGTCTGGGGAGTGGGAGATGGTGGTGTTAGATGTCCCTGTGCCTGGGGGAGAGGGGAGTGGGTGATGGCGGTGTTAGATGTCCCTGTGTCTGTGGAGAGGGGAGTGGGAGATGGCGGTATTAGATGTCCCTGTGTCTGTGCAGAGGAGAGTGGGAGATGGTGTTGTTAGATGTCCCTGTGCCTAGGGAGAGGGGAGGGGGAGATGGTGTTAGATGTCCCTGTGTTCTGGGAGAGGGGAGTGGGAGATGGGGGTGTTAGATGTCCCTGTGTCTGGGGAGTGGGAGATGGCGGTGCTAGATGGTCCTGTGTCTGGGGAGAGGGGAGTGGGAGTTGGCGGTGTTTGATGTGCCTGTGTCTAGTTAGAGGGTAGGGGGAGATGGCTGTGTTAGATGTCCCTGTGCCTGGGGGAAGAGGGGAGTGGGAGATGGTGGTGTTAGATGTCCCTGTGCCGGGGGGAGGGCGGAGTGGGAAAATGCGGTGTTAGATGGTCCTGTGTCTGGGGAGAGGGAAGGGGGCGATGGTGGTGTTAGATGTCCCTGTGTCTGGGGAGGCGGAGATGGTGTTGTTAGATGTCCCTGTGCTTGGGGAGTGGGAGATGGCGGTGTCAGATGTCCCTGTGCCTGGGGAGAGGGGAGTGGGAGTGGCGGTGTTAGATGTCCCTGTGCCTGGGGAGAGGGGAGTGGGAGATGGTGGTATTAGATTTCCCTTTGCCTGGGGAGTGGGAGATGGCGGTGTCAGATGTCCCTGTGCCTGGGGAGAGGGGAGTGGGTGATCGCGGTTTTAGATGGCACTGTGTCTGGGGAGAGGGCAGTGGGAGATGGCGGTGTTAGATATCCCTGTGTCTGGTTAAAGGGTAGGGGGAGATGGCGGTGTTAGATGTCCCTGTGCCTGGGGGAGAGGGGAGTGGGAGATGGTGGTGTTAGATGTCCCTGTGCCTGGGGGAGAGGGGAGCGGGAGATGGTGGTGTTAGATGTCCCTGTGCCTGGGGAGGGGGAGATGGTGGTGTTAGATGGTCCTGTGTCTGGGGAAAGGGGAGTGGGTGATGGCGGTGTTTGATGTGCCTGTGTCTGGTTAAAGGATAGGGGGAGATGGCTGTGTTAGATGTCCCGGTGCCTGGGGGAGAGGGGAGTGGGAGATGGCAGTGTTAGATGTCCCTGTGTCTGTGGAGAGGGGAGTGGGAGATGGCGGTGTTAGATGTCCCTGTGCCTGGTGGAGACGGGAGTGGGAGATGGTGGTGTTGGATGTCACTGTGCCGGGGGGAAGGGGGAGTGGGAAAATGCGGTATTAGATGGTCCTGTGTCTGGGGAGAGGGTCGGGGGAGATGGTGGTGTTAGATGGCCATGTGTTTGGGGAGTGGGAAATGGCAGTGTTAGATGGTCCTGTGTCTGGCGAGAGGGGAGAGGGAGACGGTGGTGTTCGATGTCCCTGTGCCTGGGGAGAGGGGAGGGGGAGATGGTTGTGTTAGATGTCCCTGTGTCTGGGGAGGGGGAGATGGTGTTGTTAGATGTCCCTGTGCCTGGGGAGTGGGAGATGGCGGTGTCAGATATCCCTGTGCCAGGGGAGAGGGGAGCGGGAGATCGTGGTTTTAGATGGCCCTGTGTCTGGGGAGATGGGTGGGGGGGAGCTGGCGGTGTTAGATGTCCCTGTGCCTAGGGAGAGGGGATTGGGAGTGGCGGTCTTAGATGTCCCTGTGCCTGGGGAGAGGGGAGTGGGAGATGGTGGTGTTAGATGTCCCTGTGCCTGGGGAGGGGGAATTGGCGGTGTTAGATGGTCCTGTGTCTGGGGAAAGGGGAGTGGGAGATGGCGGTGTTTGATGTGCCTGTGTCTGGCTAAAGGGTAGGGGGAGATGGCTGTGTTAGATGTCCCTGTGCCTGGGGGAAGAGGGGAGTGGGAGATGGTGGTGTTAGATGTCCCTGTGTCTGGGGAGTGGGAGATGGCGGTGCTAGATGGTCCTGTGTCTGGGGAGAGGGGGGAGATGGCGGTGTTTGATGTCCCTGTGCCTGGGGAGAGGGGATGGGGATATGTTGGTTTTAGATGGCCCTGTGCCTGGGGGAGAGGGGAGGGGGAGATGGCTGTGTTAGTTGTCCCTGTGTCTGGGGAGAGGGGAGTGGGAGATGGTGGTGTTAGATGTCCCTGTGCCTGGGGGAGAGGGGAGCGGGAGATGGAGGTGTTAGATGTCCCTGTGCCGGGGGGAGGGGGAGATGGCGGTGTTAGATAGTCCTGTGTCTGGGGAAAGGGGAGTGGGAGTTGGTGGTGTTTGATGTGCCTGTGTCTAGTTAAAGGGTAGGGGGAGATGGCTGTGTTAGATGTCCCTGTGCCTGGGGGAAGAGGGGAGTGGGAGATGGTGGTGTTAGATGTCCCTGTGCCGGCGGGAGGGCGGAGTGGGAAAATGCGGTGTTAGATGGTCCTGTGTCTGGGGAGAGGGTAGGGGGAGATGGTGGTGTTAGATGGCCATGTGTTTGGGGAGTGGGAAATGGCGGTGTTAGATGGTCCTGTGTCTGGGGAGAGGGGAGAGGGAGGCGGTGGTGTTCGATGTCCCTGTGCCTGGGGAGAGGGGAGGGGGAGATGGTTGTGTTAGATGTCCCTGTGTCTGTGGAGGTGGAGATGGTGTTGTTAGATGTCCCTGTGCCTGGGGAGTGGGAGATGGCGGTGTCAGATATCCCTGTGCCTGGGGAGAGGGGAGCGGGAGATCGCGGTTTTAGATGGCCCTGTGTCTGGGGAGATGGGTGGGGGGAGCTGGCGGTGTTAAATGTCCCTGTGCCTGGGGAGAGGGGATTGGGAGTGGCGGTGTTAGATGTCCCTGTGCCTGGCGAGAGGGGAGTGGGAGATGGTGGTGTTAGATGTCCCTGTGCCTGGGGAGGGGGAATTGGCGGTGTTAGATGGTCCTGTGTCTGGGGAAAGGGGAGTGGGAGATGGCGGTGTTTGATGTGCCTGTGTCTGGTTAAAGGGTAGGGGGAGATGGCTGTGTTAGATGTCCCTGTGCCTGGGGGAAGAGGGGAGTGGGAGATGGTGGTGTTAGATGTCCCTGTGCCGGGGGGAGGGCGGAGTGGGAAAATGCGGTGTTAGATGGTCCTGTGTCTGGGGAGAGGGTAGGGGGAGATGGTGGTGTTAGATGGACATGTGTTTGGGGAGTGGGAGATGGCGGTGTTAGATGGTCCGGTGTCTGGGGAGAGGGGAGAGGGAGACGGTGGTGTTAGATGTCCCTGTGCCTGGGGAGAGGGGAGGGGGAGATGGTTGTGTTAGATGTCCCTGTGTCTGGGGAGAGGGGAGGGGGAGATGGCGTTGTTAGATGTCCCTGTGTCTGTGGAGAGGGGCGGGGGAGATGGCAGTGTTAGATGTCCCAGTGACTGGGGGAGAGGGGAGTGGGAGTGGTGGTGTTAGATATCCCTGTGCCTGGTGAGGGAGAGATGGCGGTATTAGATGTACCTGTGTCAGGGGAGTGGGAGTTGGTGGTGTGAGATGTCCCTGTGCCTAGGGAGGGGGAGATGGCGGTGTTTGATGTCCTTGTGTCTGGGGGAGTGGGAGATGGTGGTGTTAGATGTCCCTGTGCCTGGGGGAGAGGGGGAGTGGGAGATGGCGGTGTTAGATGTCCCTGTGTCTGTGCAGTGGAGAGTGGGAGATGGTGGTGTTAGATGTCCCTGTGCCTAGGGAGAGGGGAGGGGGAGATGGTGTTAGATGTCCCTGTGTTCTGGGAGAGGGGAGTGGGAGATGGCGGTGTTAGATGTCCCTGTGTCTGGGGAGTGGGAGATGGCGGTGCTAGATGGTCCTGTGTCTGGGGAGAGGGGGGAGATGGCGGTGTTTGATGTCCCTGTGCCTGGGGAGAGGGGATGGGGATATGTTGGTTTTAGATGGCCCTGTGCCTGGGGGAGAGGGGAGGGGGAGATGGCTGTGTTAGACGTCCCTGTGTCTGGGGAGAGGGGAGTGGGAGATGGTGGTGTTAGATGTCCCTGTGCCTGGGGGAGAGGGGAGCGGGAGATGGAGGTGTTAGATGTCCCTGTGCCTGGGGAGGGGGAGATGGCGGTGTTAGATAGTCCTGTGTCTGGGGAGAGGGAAGGGGGAGATGGTGGTGTTAGATGTCCTTGTGTCTGGGGAGGCGGAGATGGTGTTGTTAGATGTCCCTGTGCTTGGGGAGTGGGAGATGACGGTGTCAGATGTCCCTGTGCCTGGGGAGAGGGGAGGGGGAGATCGCGGTTTTAGATGGCCCTGTGTCTGGGGAGAGGGGAGTGGGAGTTGGTGGTGTTAGATATCCCTGTGTCTGGGGAGAGGGGTGGGGGGAGCTGGCGGTGTTAGATGTCCCTGTGCCTGGGGAGAGGGGAGTGGGAGTGGCGGTGTTAGATGTCCCTGTGCCTGGGGAGAGGGGAGTGGGAGATGGTGGTATTAGATGTCCCTGTGCCTGGGGAGTGGGAGATGGCGGTGTCAGATGTCCCTGTGCCTGGGGAGAGGGGAGCGGGTGATCGCGGTTTTAGATGGCCCTGTGTCTGGGGAGAGGGGAGTGGGAGATGGCGGTGTTAGATATCCCTGTGTCTGGTTAAAGGGTAGGGGGAGATGGCGGTGTTAGATGTCCCTGTGCCTGGGGAGAGGGGAGTGGGAGATGGTGGTGTTAGATGTCCCTGTGCCTGGGGGAGAGGGGAGCGGGTGATGGTGGTGTTAGATGGTCCTGTGTCTGGGGAAAGGGGAGTGGGTGATGGCGGTGTTTGATGTGCCTGTGTCTGGTTAAAGGATAGGGGGAGATGGCTGTGTTAGATGTCCCGGTGCCTGAGGGAGAGGGGAGTGGGAGATGGCAGTGTTAGATGTTCCTGTGTCTGTGGAGAGGGGAGTGGGAGATGGTGGTGTTGGATGTCACTGTGCCGGGGGGAAGGGGGAGTGGGAAAATGCGGTATTAGATGGTCCTGTGTCTGGGGAGAGGGTCGGGGGAGATGGTGGTGTTAGATCGCTGTGTGTCTGGGGAGTGGGAGATGTTGGTGTTAGATGGTCCTGTGTCTGGGGAGAGGGGAGAGGGAGACGGCGGTGTTAGATGGTACTGTGTCTGGGGAGAGGGTAGGGGAAGATGTCGGTGTTAGATGTCCCTGTATCCGGGGAGAGGGGAGGGGGAGAGGGCGGTGTTAGATGTCCCTGTGTCTGGGGAGTGGGAGATGGCGGTGTTAGATGTCACTGTGCCGGGGGGAGGGGGGAGTGGGAAAATGCGGTGTTAGATGGTCCTGTATCTTGGGAGAGGGTAGGGGGCGATGGTGGTGTTAGATGCTGCTGTGCCTGGGGTGTGGGAGATGGCGGTGTCAGATGTCCCTGTGCCTGGGGAGAGAGGAGGGGGAGATGGCGGTTTTAGATGGCCCTGTGTCTGGGGAGAGGGGAGGGGGAGATGGCGGTGTTAGATGTCCCTGTGTCTGGGGAGAGGGGAGGGGGAGATGGTGGTGTTACATGTCCCTGTGTCTGGGGAGAGGGGAGGGGGAGATGGCGGTTTTAGATGACCCTGTGTCTGGGGTGAGGGGAGTGGGAGATGGCGGTGTTAGATGTCCCTGTGTCTGGGGAGAGGGGAGGGGGAGATGGCGGTGTTAGATGTCCCTGTGTCTGTGGAGAGGGGCAGGGGAGATAGCAGTGTTAGATGTCCCAGTGACTGGGGAGAGGGGAGTGGGAGTGGTGGTGTTAGATATCCCAGTGCCTGGTGAGGGAGAGATGGCGGTATTAGATGTCCCTGTGTCAGGGGAGTGGGAGTTGGTGGTGTGAGATGTCCCTGTGCCTAGGGAGTGGGAGATGGTGGTGTTAGATGTCCCTGTGCCTGGGGGAGAGGGGAGTGGGAGATGGCGGTGTTAGATGTCCCTGTGTCTGTGGAGAGGGGAGTGGGAGATAGCGGTATTAGATGTCCCTGTGTCTGTGCAGAGGAGAGTGGGAGATGGTGGTGTTAGATGTGCCTGTGCCTAGGGAGAGGGGAGGGGGAGATGGTGTTAGATGTCCCTGTGTTCTGGGAGAGGGGAGTGGGAGATGGCGGTGTTAGATGTCCCTGTGTCTGGGGAGTGGGAGATGGCGGTGCTAGATGGTCCTGTGTCTGGGGAGAGGGGGGATATGATGGTGTTTGATGTCCCTGTGCCTGGGGAGAGGGGATGGGGATATGTTGGTTTTTGATGGCCCTGTGCCTGGGGGAGAGGGGAGGGGGAGATGGCTGTGTTAGTTGTCCCTGTGTCTGGGGAGAGGGGAGTGGGAGATGGTGGTGTTAGATGTCCCTGTGCCTGGGGGAGAGGGGAGCGGGAGATGGAGGTGTTAGATGTCCCTGTGCCTGGGGAGGGGGAGATGGCGGTGTTAGATAGTCCTGTGTCTGGGGAAAGGGGAGTGGGAGTTGGCGGTGTTTGATGTGCCTGTGTCTAGTTAAAGGGTAGGGGGAGATGGCTGTGTTAGATGTCCCTGTGCCTGGGGGAAGAGGGGAGTGGGAGATGGTCGTGTTAGATGTCCCTGTGCCGGGGGGAGGGCGGAGTGGGAAAATGCGGTGTTAGATGGTCCTGTGTCTGGGGAGAGGGAAGGGGGAGATGGTGGTGTTAGATGTCCCTGTGTCTGGGGAGGCGGAGATGGTGTTGTTAGATGTCCCTGTGCTTGGGGATTGGGAGATGGCGGTGTCAGATGTCCCTGTGCCTGGGGAGAGGGGAGGGGGAGATCGCAGTTTTAGATGGCCCTGTGTCTGGGGAGAGGGGAGTGGGAGTTGGCAGTGTTAGCTATCCCTGTGTCTGGGGAGAGGGGTGGGGGGAGCTGGCGGTGTTAGATGTCCCTGTGCCTGGGGAGAGGGGAGTGGGAGTGGCGGTGTTAGATGTCCCTGTGCCTGGGGAGAGGGGAGTGGGAGATGGTGGTATTAGATTTCCCTTTGCCTGGGGAGTGGGAGATGGCGGTGTCAGATGTCCCTGTGCCTGGGGAGAGGGGAGCGGGTGATCGCGGTTTTAGATGGCACTGTGTCTGGGGAGAGGGCAGTGGGAGATGGCGGTGTTAGATATCCCTGTGTCTGGTTAAAGGGTAGGGGGAGATGGCGGTGTTAGATGTCCCTGTGCCTGGGGAGAGGGGAGTGGGAGATGGTGGTGTTAGATGTCCCTGTGCCTGGGGGAGAGGGGAGCGGGAGATGGTGGTGTTAGATGTCCCTGTGCCTGGGGAGGGGGAGATGGTGGTGTTAGATGGTCCTGTGTCTGGGGAAAGGGGAGTGGGTGATGGCGGTGTTTGATGTGCCTGTGTCTGGTTAAAGGATAGGGGGAGATTGCTGTGTTAGATGTCCCGGTGCCTGGGGGAGAGGGGAGTGGGAGATGGCAGTGTTAGATGTGCCTGTGTCTGTGGAGAGGGGAATGGGAGATTCGGTGTTAGATGTCCCTGTGCCTGGTGGAGACGGGAGTGGGAGATGGTGGTGTTGGATGTCACTGTGCCGGGGGGAAGGGGGAGTGGGAAAATGCGGTATTAGATGGTCCTGTGTCTGGGGAGAGGGTCGGGGGAGATGGTGGTGTTAGATCGCTGTGTGTCTGGGGAGTGGGAGATGTTGGTGTTAGATGGTCCTGTGTCTGGGGAGAGGGGAGAGGGAGACGGCGGTGTTAGATGGTGCTGTGTCTGGGGAGAGGGTAGGGGAAGATGTCGGTGTTAGATGTCCCTGTGTCCGGGGAGAGGGGAGGGGGAGAGGGCGGTGTTAGATGTCCCTGTGTCTGGGGAGTGGGAGATGGCGGTGTTAGATGTCACTGTGCCGGGGGGAGGGGGGAGTGGGAAAATGCGGTGTTAGATGGTCCTGTATCTTGGGAGAGGGTAGGGGGCGATGGTGGTGTTAGATGCTGCTGTGCCTGGGGTGTGGGAGATGGCGGTGTCAGATGTCCCTGTGCCTGGGGAGAGAGGAGGGGGAGATGGCGGTTTTAGATGGCCCTGTGTCTGGGGAGAGGGGAGGGGGAGATGGCGGTGTTAGATGTCCCTGTGTCTGGGGAGAGGGGAGGGGGAGATGGTGGTGTTACATGTCCCTGTGTCTGGGGAGAGGGGAGGGGGAGATGGCGGTTTTAGATGACCCTGTGTCTGGGGTGAGGGGAGTGGGAGATGGCGGTGTTAGATGTCCCTGTGTCTGGGGAGAGGGGAGGGGGAGATGGCGGTGTTAGATGTCCCTGTGTCTGTGGAGAGGGGCAGGGGAGATAGCAGTGTTAGATGTCCCAGTGACTGGGGAGAGGGGAGTGGGAGTGGTGGTGTTAGATATCCCAGTGCCTGGTGAGGGAGAGATGGCGGTATTAGATGTCCCTGTGTCAGGGGAGTGGGAGTTGGTGGTGTGAGATGTCCCTGTGCCTAGGGAGTGGGAGATGGTGGTGTTAGATGTCCCTGTGCCTGGGGGAGAGGGGAGTGGGAGATGGCGGTGTTAGATGTCCCTGTGTCTGTGGAGAGGGGAGTGGGAGATAGCGGTATTAGATGTCCCTGTGTCTGTGCAGAGGAGAGTGGGAGATGGTGGTGTTAGATGTGCCTGTGCCTAGGGAGAGGGGAGGGGGAGATGGTGTTAGATGTCCCTGTGTTCTGGGGAGGGGGAATTGGCGGTGTTAGATGGTCCTGTGTCTGGGGAAAGGGGAGTGGGAGATGGCGGTGTTTGATGTGCCTGTGTCTGGTTAAAGGGTAGGGGGAGATGGCTGTGTTAGATGTCCCTGTGCCTGGGGGAAGAGGGGAGTGGGAGATGGTGGTGTTAGATGTCCCTGTGCCGGGGGGAGGGCGGAGTGGGAAAATGCGGTGTTAGATGGTCCTGTGTCTGGGGAGAGGGTAGGGGGAGATGGTGGTGTTAGATGGACATGTGTTTGGGGAGTGGGAGATGGCGGTGTTAGATGGTCCGGTGTCTGGGGAGAGGGGAGAGGGAGACGGTGGTGTTAGATGTCCCTGTGCCTGGGGAGAGGGGAGGGGGAGATGGTTGTGTTAGATGTCCCTGTGTCTGGGGAGAGGGGAGGGGGAGATGGCGTTGTTAGATGTCCCTGTGTCTGTGGAGAGGGGCGGGGGAGATGGCAGTGTTAGATGTCCCAGTGACTGGGGAGAGGGGAGTGGGAGTGGTGGTGTTAGATATCCCTGTGCCTGGTGAGGGAGAGATGGCGGTATTAGATGTACCTGTGTCAGGGGAGTGGGAGTTGGTGGTGTGAGATGTCCCTGTGCCTAGGGAGGGGGAGATGGCGGTGTTTGATGTCCTTGTGTCTGGGGAGTGGGAGATGGTGGTGTTAGATGTCCCTGTGCCTGGGGGAGAGGGGAGTGGGAGATGGCGGTGTTAGATGTCCCTGTGTCTGTGCAGTGGAGAGTGGGAGATGGTGGTGTTAGATGTCCCTGTGCCTAGGGAGAGGGGAGGGGGAGATGGTGTTAGATGTCCCTGTGTTCTGGGAGAGGGGAGTGGGAGATGGCGGTGTTAGATGTCCCTGTGTCTGGGGAGTGGGAGATGGCGGTGCTAGATGGTCCTGTGTCTGGGGAGAGGGGGGAGATGGCGGTGTTTGATGTCCCTGTGCCTGGGGAGAGGGGATGGGGATATGTTGGTTTTAGATGGCCCTGTGCCTGGGGGAGAGGGGAGGGGGAGATGGCTGTGTTAGACGTCCCTGTGTCTGGGGAGAGGGGAGTGGGAGATGGTGGTGTTAGATGTCCCTGTGCCTGGGGGAGAGGGGAGCGGGAGATGGAGGTGTTAGATGTCCCTGTGCCTGGGGAGGGGGAGATGGCGGTGTTAGATAGTCCTGTGTCTGGGGAGAGGGAAGGGGGAGATGGTGGTGTTAGATGTCCTTGTGTCTGGGGAGGCGGAGATGGTGTTGTTAGATGTCCCTGTGCTTGGGGAGTGGGAGATGACGGTGTCAGATGTCCCTGTGCCTGGGGAGAGGGGAGGGGGAGATCGCGGTTTTAGATGGCCCTGTGTCTGGGGAGAGGGGAGTGGGAGTTGGTGGTGTTAGATATCCCTGTGTCTGGGGAGAGGGGTGGGGGGAGCTGGCGGTGTTAGATGTCCCTGTGCCTGGGGAGAGGGGAGTGGGAGTGGCGGTGTTAGATGTCCCTGTGCCTGGGGAGAGGGGAGTGGGAGATGGTGGTATTAGATGTCCCTGTGCCTGGGGAGTGGGAGATGGCGGTGTCAGATGTCCCTGTGCCTGGGGAGAGGGGAGCGGGTGATCGCGGTTTTAGATGGCCCTGTGTCTGGGGAGAGGGGAGTGGGAGATGGCGGTGTTAGATATCCCTGTGTCTGGTTAAAGGGTAGGGGGAGATGGCGGTGTTAGATGTCCCTGTGCCTGGGGAGAGGGGAGTGGGAGATGGTGGTGTTAGATGTCCCTGTGCCTGGGGGAGAGGGGAGCGGGTGATGGTGGTGTTAGATGGTCCTGTGTCTGGGGAAAGGGGAGTGGGTGATGGCGGTGTTTGATGTGCCTGTGTCTGGTTAAAGGATAGGGGGAGATGGCTGTGTTAGATGTCCCGGTGCCTGAGGGAGAGGGGAGTGGGAGATGGCAGTGTTAGATGTTCCTGTGTCTGTGGAGAGGGGAGTGGGAGATGGTGGTGTTGGATGTCACTGTGCCGGGGGGAAGGGGGAGTGGGAAAATGCGGTATTAGATGGTCCTGTGTCTGGGGAGAGGGTCGGGGGAGATGGTGGTGTTAGATCGCTGTGTGTCTGGGGAGTGGGAGATGTTGGTGTTAGATGGTCCTGTGTCTGGGGAGAGGGGAGAGGGAGACGGCGGTGTTAGATGGTGCTGTGTCTGGGGAGAGGGTAGGGGAAGATGTCGGTGTTAGATGTCCCTGTGTCCGGGGAGAGGGGAGGGGGAGAGGGCGGTGTTAGATGTCCCTGTGTCTGGGGAGTGGGAGATGGCGGTGTTAGATGTCACTGTGCCGGGGGGAGGGGGGAGTGGGAAAATGCGGTGTTAGATGGTCCTGTATCTTGGGAGAGGGTAGGGGGCGATGGTGGTGTTAGATGCTGCTGTGCCTGGGGTGTGGGAGATGGCGGTGTCAGATGTCCCTGTGCCTGGGGAGAGAGGAGGGGGAGATGGCGGTTTTAGATGGCCCTGTGTCTGGGGAGAGGGGAGGGGGAGATGGCGGTGTTAGATGTCCCTGTGTCTGGGGAGAGGGGAGGGGGAGATGGTGGTGTTACATGTCCCTGTGTCTGGGGAGAGGGGAGGGGGAGATGGCGGTTTTAGATGACCCTGTGTCTGGGGTGAGGGGAGTGGGAGATGGCGGTGTTAGATGTCCCTGTGTCTGGGGAGAGGGGAGGGGGAGATGGCGGTGTTAGATGTCCCTGTGTCTGTGGAGAGGGGCAGGGGAGATAGCAGTGTTAGATGTCCCAGTGACTGGGGAGAGGGGAGTGGGAGTGGTGGTGTTAGATATCCCTGTGCCTGGTGAGGGAGAGATGGCGGTATTAGATGTCCCTGTGTCAGGGGAGTGGGAGTTGGTGGTGTGAGATGTCCCTGTGCCTAGGGAGTGGGAGATGGTGGTGTTAGATGTCCCTGTGCCTGGGGGAGAGGGGAGTGGGAGATGGCGGTGTTAGATGTCCCTGTGTCTGTGGAGAGGGGAGTGGGAGATAGCGGTATTAGATGTCCCTGTGTCTGTGCAGAGGAGAGTGGGAGATGGTGGTGTTAGATGTGCCTGTGCCTAGGGAGAGGGGAGGGGGAGATGGTGTTAGATGTCCCTGTGTTCTGGGAGAGGGGAGTGGGAGATGGCGGTGTTAGATGTCCCTGTGTCTGGGGAGTGGGAGATGGCGGTGCTAGATGGTCCTGTGTCTGGGGAGAGGGGGGAGATGACGGTGTTTGATGTCCCTGTGCCTGGGGAGAGGGGATGGGGATATGTTGGTTTTTGATGGCCCTGTGCCTGGGGGAGAGGGGAGGGGGAGATGGCTGTGTTAGTTGTCCCTGTGTCTGGGGAGAGGGGAGTGGGAGATGGTGGTGTTAGATGTCCCTGTGCCTGGGGGAGAGGGGAGCGGGAGATGGAGGTGTTAGATGTCCCTGTGCCTGGGGAGGGGGAGAAGGCGGTGTTAGATAGTCCTGTGTCTGGGGAAATGGGAGTGGGAGTTGGCGGTGTTTGATGTGCCTGTGTCTAGTTAAAGGGTAGGGGGAGATGGCTGTGTTAGATGTCCCTGTGCCTGGGGGAAGAGGGGAGTGGGAGATGGTGGTGTTAGATGTCCCTGTGCCGGGGGGAGGGCGGAGTGGGAAAATGCGGTGTTAGATGGTCCTGTGTCTGGGGAGAGGGAAGGGGGAGATGGTGGTGTTAGATGTCCCTGTGTCTGTGGAGGCGGAGATGGTGTTGTTAGATGTCCCTGTGCTTGGGGAGTGGGAGTTGGCGGTGTTAGCTATCCCTGTGTCTGGGGAGAGGGGTGGGGGGAGCTGGCGGTGTTAGATGTCCCTGTGCCTGGGGAGAGGGGAGTGGGAGTGGCGGTGTTAGATGTCCCTGTGCCTGGGGAGAGGGGAGTGGGAGATGGTGGTATTAGATTTCCCTTTGCCTGGGGAGTGGGAGATGGCGGTGTCAGATGTCCCTGTGCCTGGGGAGAGGGGAGCGGGTGATCGCGGTTTTAGATGGCACTGTGTCTGGGGAGAGGGCAGTGGGAGATGGCGGTGTTAGATATCCCTGTGTCTGGTTAAAGGGTAGGGGGAGATGGCGGTGTTAGATGTCCCTGTGCCTGGGGAGAGGGGAGTGGGAGATGGTGGTGTTAGATGTCCCTGTGCCTGGGGGAGAGGGGAGCGGGAGATGGTGGTGTTAGATGTCCCTGTGCCTGGGGAGGGGGAGATGGTGGTGTTAGATGGTCCTGTGTCTGGGGAAAGGGGAGTGGGTGATGGCGGTGTTTGATGTGCCTGTGTCTGGTTAAAGGATAGGGGGAGTTGGCTGTGTTAGATGTCCCGGTGCCTGGGGGAGAGGGGAGTGGGAGTTGGCAGTGTTAGATGTGCCTGTGTCTGTGGAGAGGGGAATGGGAGATTCGGTGTTAGATGTCCCTGTGCCTGGTGCACACGGGAGTGGCAGATGGTGGTGTTGGATGTCACTGTGCCGGGGGGAAGGGGGAGTGGGAAAATGCGGTATTAGATGGTCCTGTGTCTGGGGAGAGGGTCGGGGGAGATGGAGGTGTTAGATCGCTGTGTGTCTGGGGAGTGGGAGATGTTGGTGTTAGATGGTCCTGTGTCTGGGGAGAGGGGAGAGGGAGACGGCGGTGTTAGATGGTGCTGTGTCTGGGGAGAGGGTAGGGGAAGATGTCGGTGTTAGATGTCCCTGTGTCTGGGGAGAGGGGAGGGGGAGAGGGCGGTGTTAGATGTCCCTGTGTCTGGGGAGTGGGAGATGGCGGTGTTAGATGTCACTGTGCCCGGGGGGAGGGGGGAGTGGGAAAATGCGGTGTTAGTTGGTCCTGTATCTTGGGAGAGGGTACGGGGCGATGGTGGTGTTCGATGGCCGTGTGTCTGGGGAGTGGGAGATGTTGGTGTTAGATGGTCCTGTGTCTGGGGAGAAGGGAGAGGGAGACGGCGGTGTTAGATGGTGCTGTGTCTGGGGAGAGGGGAGGGGAAGATGTCGGTGTTAGATGTCCCTGTGTCTGGGGAGAGGGGAGGGGGAGATGGCGGTGTTAGATTTCCCTGTGTCTGGGGAGGCGGAGATGGTGGTGTTAGATGCTGCTGTGCCTGGGGTGTGGGAGATGGCGGTGTTAGATGTCCCTGTGCCTGGGGAGAGAGGAGGGGGAGATGGCGCTTTTAGATGGCCCTGTGTCTGGGGAGAGGGGAGGGGGAGATGGCGGTGTTAGATGTCCCTGTGTCTGGGGAGAGGGGAGGGGGAGATGGTGGTGTTAGATGTCCCTGTGTCTGGGGAGAGGGGAGGGGGAGATGGCGGTTTTAGATGACCCTGTGTCTGGGGAGAGGGGAGTGGGAGATGGTGGTGTTAGATGTCCCTGTGTCTGGTGAGAGGGGAGGGGGAGATGGCGTTGTTAGATGTCCCTGTGTCTGTGGAGGGGGGCAGGGGAGATGGCAGTGTTAGATGTCCCAGTGACTGGGGAGAGGGGAGTGGGAGTGGTGGTGTTAGATATCCCTGTGCCTGGTGAGGGAGAGATGGCGGTATTAGATGTCCCTGTGTCAGGGGAGTGGGAGTTAGTGGTGTGAGATGTCCCTGTGCCTAGGGAGGGGGAGATGGCGGTGTTTGATGTCCTTGTGTCTGGGGAGTGGGAGATGGTGGTGTTAGATGTCCCTGTGCCTGGGGGAGAGGGGAGTGGGTGATGGCGGTGTTAGATGTCCCTGTGTCTGTGGAGATGGGAGTGGGAGATGGCAGTATTAGATGTCCCTGTGTCTGTGCAGAGGAGAGTGGGAGATGGTGGTGTTAGATGTCCCTGTGCCTAGGGAGAGGAGAGGGGGAGATGGTGTTAGATGTCCCTGTGTTCTGGGAGAGGGGAGTGGGAGATGGCGGTGTTAGATGTCCCTGTGTCTGGGGAGTGGGAGATGGCGGTGCTAGATGGTCCTGTGTCTGGGGAGAGGGGGGAGATGACGGTGTTTGATGTCCCTGTGCCTGGGGAGAGGGGATGGGGATATGTTGGTTTTAGATGGCCCTGTGCCTGGGGGAGAGGGGAGGGGGAGATGGCTGTGTTAGTTGTCCCTGTGTCTGGGGAGAGGGGAGTGGGAGATGGTGGTGTTAGATGTCCCTGTGCCTGGGGGAGAGGGGAGCGGGAGATGGAGGTGTTAGATGTCCCTGTGCCTGGGGAGGGGGAGATGGCGGTGTTAGATAGTCCTGTGTCTGGGGAAAGGGGAGTGGGAGTTGGCGGTGTTTGATGTGCCTGTGTCTAGTTAAAGGGTAGGGGGAGATGGCTGTGTTAGATGTCCCTGTGCCTGGGGGAAGAGGGGAGTGGGAGATGGTGGTGTTAGATGTCCCTGTGCCGGGGGGAGGGCGGAGTGGGAAAATGCGGTGTTAGATGGTCCTGTGTCTGGGGAGAGGGAAGGGGGAGATGGTGGTGTTAGATGGCCATGTGTTTGGGGAGTGGGAAATGGCGGTGTTAGATGGTCCTGTGTCTGGGGAGAGGGGAGAGGGAGACGGTGGTGTTCGATGTCCCTGTGCCTGGGGAGAGGGGAGGGGGAGATGGTTGTGTTAGATGTCCCTGTGTCTGGGGAGGTGGAGATGGTGTTGTTAGATGTCCCTGTGCCTGGGGAGTGGGAGATGGCGGTGTCAGATATCCCTGTGCCTGGGGAGAGGGGAGCGGGAGATCTTGGTTTTAGATGGCCCTGTGTCTTGGGAGATGGGTGGGGGGAGCTGGCGGTGTTAGATGTCCCTGTGCCTAGGGAGAGGGGATTGGGAGTGGCGGTGTTAGATGTCGCTGTGCCTGGGAAGAGGGGAGTGGGAGATGGTGGTGTTAGATGTCCCTGTGCCTGGGGAGGGGGAATTGGCGGTGTTAGATGGTCCTGTGTCTGGGGAAAGGGGAGTGGGAGATGGCGGTGTTTGATGTGCCTGTGTCTGGTTAAAGGGTAGGGGGAGATGGCTGTGTTAGATGTCCCTGTGCCTGGGGGAAGAGGGGAGTGGGAGATGGTGGTGTTAGATGTCCCTGTGCCGGGGGGAGGGCGGAGTGGGAAAATGCAGTGTTAGATGGTCCTGTGTCTGGGGAGAGGGTAGGGGGAGATGGTGGTGTTAGATGGACATGTGTTTGGGGAGTGGGAGATGGCGGTGTTAGATGGTCCTGTGTCTGGGGAGAGGGGAGAGGGAGATGGCGGTGTTAGATATCCCTGTGTCTGGGGAGAGGGGTGGGGGGAGCTGGCGGTGTTAGATGTCCCTGTGCCTGGGGAGAGGGGATTGGGAGTGGCGGTGTTAGATGTCCCTGTGCCTGGGGAGAGGGGAGTGGGAGATGGCGGTGTTAGATGTCACTGTGCCGGGAGGAGGGGGTGTGGGAAAATGCGGTGTTAGCTGGTCCTGTATCTTGGGAGAGGGTAGGGGGCGATGGTGGTGTTAAATGGCCGTGTGTCTGGGGATTGGGAGATGTTGGTGTTAGATGGTCCTGTGTCTGGGGAGAAGGGAGAGGGAGACGGCGGTGTTAGATGGTGCTGTGTCTGGGGAGAGGGGAGGGGAAGATGTCGTTGTTAGATGTCCCTGTGTCTGGGGAGAGGGGAGGGGGAGATGGCGGTGTTAGATGTCCCTGTGTCTGAGGAGGCGGAGATGGTGGTGTTAGATGCTGCTGTGCCTGGGGTGTGGGAGATGGCAGTGTCAGATGTCCCTGTGCCTGGGGAGAGAGGAGGGGGAGATGACAGTTTTAGATGGCCCTGTGTCTGGGGAGAGGGGAGGGGGAGATGGTGGTGTTAGATGTCCCTGTGTCTGGGGAGAGGGGAGGGGGAGATGGTGGTTTTAGATGACCCTGTGTCTGGGGAGAGGGGAGTGGGAGATGGCGGTGTTAGATGTCCCTGTGTCTGGGGAGACGGGCGGGGGAGATGGCGTTGTTAGATGTCCCTGTGTCTGTGGAGAGGGGCGGGGGAGATGGCAGTGTTAGATGTCCCAGTGACTGGGGAGAGGGGAGTGGGAGTGGTGGTGTTAGATATCCCTGTGCCTGGTGAGGGAGAGATGGCGGTATTAGATGTCCCTGTGTCAGGGGAGTGGGAGTTGGTGGTGTGAGATGTCCCTGTGCCTAGGGAGTGGGAGATGGTGGTGTTAGATGTCCCTGTGCCTGGGGGAGAGGGGAGTGGGAGATGGCGGTGTTAGATGTCCCTGTGTCTGTGGAGAGGGGAGTGGGAGATGGCGGTATTAGATGTCCCTGTGTCTGTGCAGAGGAGAGTGGGAGATGGTGGTGTTAGATGTCCCTGTGCCTAGGGAGAGGGGAGGGGGAGATGGTGTTAGATGTCCCTGTGTCTGGGGAGTGGGAGATGGCGGTGCTAGATGGTCCTGTGTCTGGGGAGAGGGGGGAGATGGCGGTGTTTGATGTCCCTGTGCCTGGGGAGAGGTGATGGGGATATTTTGGTTTAGATGGCCCTGTGCCTGGGGGAGAGGGGAGGGGGAGATGGCTGTGTTAGTTTTCCCTGTGTCTGGGGAGAGGGGAGTGGGAGATGGTGGTGTTAGATGTCCCTGTGCCTGGGGGAGAGGGGAGCGGGAGATGGTGGTGTTAGATGTCCCTGTGCCTGGGGAGGGGGAGATGGCAGTGTTAGATGGTCCTGTGTCTGGGGAAAGGGGAGTGGGAGATGGCGTTGTTTGATGTGCCTGTGTCTAGTTAAAGGGTAGGGGGAGATGGCTGTGTTAGATGTCCCAGTGCTTGGGGGAGAGGGGAGTGGGAGATGGCAGTGTTAGATGTCCCTATGTCTGTGGAGAGGGGAGTGGGAGATCGCGGTGTTAGATGTCCCTGTGCCTGGGGGAGACGGGAGTGGGAGATGGTTGTGTCAGATGTCAAACTGCCGGGGGGAAGGGGGAGTGGGAAAATGCGGTATTAGATGGTCCTGTGTCTGGGGAGAGGGGAGAGGGAGACGGCGGTGTTAGATGGTGCTGTGTCTGGGGAGAGGGTAGGGGAAGATGGCGGTGTTAGATGTCCCTGTGTCTGGGGAGAGGGGAGGGGGAGATGGCGGTGTTAGATGTCCCTGTGCCGGGGGGAGGGTGGAGTGGGAAAATGCGGTATTAGATGGTCCTGTGTCTGGGGAAAGGGTAGGGGGAGATGGTGGTGTTAGATGGCCGTGTGTCTGGGGGGTGGGAGATGGTGGTGTTAGATGGTACTGTGTCTGGGGAGAGGGGAGAGGGAGTCGGCGGTGTTAGATGGTCCTGTGTCTGGGGAGAGGGTAGGGGGAGATGGTGGTGTTACATGTCCCTGTGTCAGGGGAGAGAGGAGTTGGAGCAGGCGGAGTTAGATGTCCCTGTGTCTGGGGAGAGGGGCGGGGGAGCTGGCGGTGTTAGATGTCCCTGTGTCTTGGGAAAGGGGAGGGGGAGATGGCGGTGTTAGATGTCCCTGTGTCTGGGGAGTGGGAGATGGCGGTGTTACATGTCCCTGTATCTAGGGAGTGGGAGATGGTGGTGTTAGATGTCCCTGTGCCTGGGGGAGAGTGGAGGGGGAGATGGCGGTGTTAGATGTCCCTGTATCTGGGGAGAGGGGAGGGGGAGATGGTGGTGTTAGATGTCCCTGTGCCTGGGGGAGAGGGGAGCGGGCGATGGTGGTTTTAGATGTCCATGTGCCTGGGGAGGGGGAGATGGCGGTGTTAGATGTCACTGTGCCGGGAGGAGGGGGGAGTGGGAAAATGCGGTGTTAGATGGTCCTGTATCTTGGGAGAGGGTAGGGGGCGATGGTGGTGTTAGATCGCCGTGTGTCTGGGGAGTGGGAGATGTTGGTGTTAGATGGTCCTGTGTCTGGGGAGAAGGGAGAGGGAGACGGCGGTGTTAGATGGTGCTGTGTCTGGGGAGAGGGGAGGGGAAGATGGCGGAGTTAGATGTCCCTGTGTCTGGGGAGAGGGGAGGGGGAGCTGGCGGTGTTAGATGTCCCTGTGTCTTGGGAAAGGGGAAGGGGGAGATGGCGGTGTTAGATGTCCCTGTGTCTGGGGAGTGGGAGATGGTGGTGTTAGATGTCCCTGTGTCTGGGGAAAGGGGAGAGGGAGATGGCGGTGTTTGATGTGCCTGTGTCTGGTTAAATGGTAGGGGGAGATGGCTGTGTTAGATGTCCCTGTGCCTGTGGGAGAGGGGAGTGGGAGAGGGCGGTGTTAGATGTCCCTGTGTCTGGGGAGTGGGAGATGGCGGTGTTAGATGTCACTGTGCCGGGAGGAGGGGGGAGTGGGAAAATGCGGTGTTAGCTGGTCCTGTATCTTGGGAGAGGGTAGGGGGTGATGGTGGTGTTAAATGGCCGTGTGTCTGGGGAGTGGGAGATGTTGGTGTTAGATGGTCCTGTGTCTGGGGAGAAGGGAGAGGGAGACGGCGGTGTTAGATGGTGCTGTGTCTGGGGAGAGGGGAGGGGAAGATGTCGTTGTTAGATGTCCCTGTGTCTGGGGAGAGGGGAGGGGGAGATGGCGGTGTTAGATGTCCCTGTGTCTGAGGAGGCGGAGATGGTGGTGTTAGATGCTGCTGTGCCTGGGGTGTGGGAGATGGCAGTGTCAGATGTCCCTGTGCCTGGGGAGAGAGGAGGGGGAGATGGCAGTTTTAGATGGCCCTGTGTCTGGGGAGAGGGGAGGGGGAGATGGCGGTGTTAGATGTCCCTGTGTCTGGGGAGAGGGGAGGGGGAGATGGTGGTTTTAGATGACCCTGTGTCTGGGGAGAGGGGAGTGGGAGATGGCGGTGTTAGATGTCCCTGTTTCTGGGGAGAGGGGAGGGGGAGATGGCGTTGTTAGATGTCCCTGTGTCTGTGGAGAGGGGCGGGGGAGATGGCAGTGTTAGATGTCCCAGTGACTGGGGAGAGGGGAGTGGGAGTGGTGGTGTTAGATATCCCTGTGCCTGGTGAGGGAGAGATGGCGGTATTAGTTGTCCCTGTGTCAGGGGAGTGGGAGTTGGTGGTGTGAGATGTCCCTGTGCCTCGGGAAGGGGAGATGGCGGTGTTTGATGTCCTTGTGTCTGGGGAGTGGGAGATGGTGGTGTTAGATGTCCCTGTGCCTGGGGTAGAGGGGAGTGGGAGATGGCGGTGTTAGATGTCCCTGTGTCTGTGGAGAGGGGAGTGGGAGATGGCGGTATTAGATGTCCCTGTGTCTGTGCAGAGGAGATTGGGAGATGGTGGTGTTAGATGTCCCTGTGCCTAGGGAGAGGGGAGGGGGAGATGGTGTTAGATGTCCCTGTGTTCTGGGAGAGGGGAGTGGGAGATGGCGGTGTTAGATGTCCCTGTGTCTGCGGAGTGGGAGATGGCGGTGCTAGATGGTCCTGTGTCTGGGGAGAGGGGGGAGATGGCGGTGTTTGATGTCCCTGTGCCTGGGGAGAGGGGATGGGGATATTTTGGTTTAGATGGCCCTGTGCCTGGGGGAGAGGGGAGGGGGAGATGGCTGTGTTAGTTTTCCCTGTGTCTGGGGAGAGGGGAGTGGGAGATGGTGGTGTTAGATGTCCCTGTGCCTGGGGGAGAGGGGAGCGGGAGATGGAGGTGTTAGATGTCCCTGTGCCTGGGGAGGGGGAGAAGGCGGTGTTAGATAGTCCTGTGTCTGGGGAAAGGGGAGTGGGTGTTGGCGGTGTTTGATGTGCCTGTGTCTAGTTAAAGGGTAGGGGGAGATGGCTGTGTTAGATGTCCCTGTGCCTGGGGGAAGAGGGGAGTGGGAGATGGTGGTGTTAGATGTCCCTGTGCCGGGGGGTGGGCGGAGTGGGAAAATGCGGTGTTAGATGGTCCTGTGTCTGGGGAGAGGGTAGGGGGAGATGGTGGTGTTAGATGGCCATGTGTTTGGGGAGTGGGAAATGGCGGTGTTAGATGGTCCTGTGTCTGGGGAGAGGGGAGAGGGAGACGGTGGTTTTCGATTTCCCTGTGCCTGGGGAGAGGGGAGGGGGAGATGGTGGTCTTTGATGTCCCTGTGCCTGGGGAGAGGGGAGGGGGAGATGGTTTTGTTAGATGTCCCTGTGCCTGGGGAGAGGGGAGGGGGAGATGGTGGTGTTAGATGTCCCTGTGTCTGGGGAGGTGGACATGGTGTTGTTAGATGTCCCTGTGCCTGGGGAGTGGGAGATGGCGGTGTCAGATATCCCTGTGCCTGGGGAGAGTGGAGGGGGAGATCGCGGTTTTAGATGGCCCTGTGTCTGGGGAGAGGGGAGTGGGAGATGGCAGTGTTAGATGTCCCTGTGCCGGGGCGAGAGGGGAGTGGGAGATGGCAGTGTTAGATGGTCCTGTGTCTGGAGAAAGGGGAGGGGGAGATGGCGGTGTTAGATGTCCCAGTGCCTGGGCCGAGGGGAGGGTTAGATGGCGGTGTTAGATGTCCCTGGGTCTGTGGAGAAGGGACTGGGAGATGGTGGTGTTAGATGTCCCTGTTCCGTGGTGAGGGGTGAGTGGGAAATGGTGGTGTTAAATGTTCCTTTGTCTGGGGAGAGGGTTGTGGGAGATGGTGGTGTTAGATGGCCGTGTGTCTGGGGAGTGGGAGATGGTTGTGCTAGATGGTCCTGTGTCTGGGGAGAGGGGAGTGGGAGACGGTGGTGTTCGATGTCCCTATGTCTGGGGAGAGGTGAGGGGGAGATTGCGGTGTTAGATGTCACTGTGCCGGGGGGAGGGTGTGTGGGAGATGGTGGTGTTAGATGGTCCTGCGTCTGGGGGGAGGGGAGAGGGAGACGGCGGTGTTTGATGGTCCTGTGTCTGGGGAGCGGGTAGGGGGAGATGGTGGTGTTAGATCGCCGTGTGTCTGGCGAGTGGGAGATGGCGGTGTTAGATGGTCCTGTGTCTGGGGAAAGGGGAGGTGGAGATGGTGGTGTTGGATGTCCCAGTGCCTGGGGCGAGGGGAAGGGTAGATGGCGGTGTTAGATGGTCCTGTGTCTGGGGAAAGGGGAGGGGTAGATGGCGGTGTTAGATGTTCCTGTGTCTGGGGAGAGGGGAGGGGGAGATGGCGGTTTTAGATGTCCCTGTGTCACGGGAGAGGGGAGGGGGAGATGGCGGTGTTAGATGTCCCTGTGTCTGGGGAGTGGGAGATGGTGGTTTTTAGATGTCCCTGCGCCTAGGGAGGGGGAGATGGCGTAGTTAGATGTCGCAGTGCCTGGGGGAGAGGGGAGTGGGAGATGGCGGTGTTAGATGTTCCTGTGCCTGGTGGAAAGGGGAGTGGGAGATGGCGTTATTAGATGTCCCAGTGTCTGTGTAGAGGGGAGTGGGAGATGGTGGAGTTAGATGTCCCTGTGCCGGGGCGAGAGGGGAGTGTGAGATGGTGGTGTTAGATGGTCCTGTGTCTGGGGAGAGGGTAGGGGGAGATAGTGGTGTTAGATGGTCCTGTGTCTGGCAGAGGTTAGGGGGAGATGGTGGTGTTAGATGTCGCTGTGTCTGGGGAGAGGGTAGGGGGAGATGGTGGTGTTAGATGGCCCTGTGTCGCGGGAGTGGGAGATGGCAGTGTTAGATGGTCCTGTGTCTGGGGAAAGGGGAGGGGGAGATAGCGGTGTTAGATGTCCCAGTGCCTGGGGCGAGGGAGATGGCGGTGTTAGATGTCCCTGTGTCTGGGTAGAGGGGAGGGGGAGATGGCGGTGTTAGATGTCCCTGTGTCTGGGGAGGGGGAGATGGTGGTTTTAGATCTTCCTGTGTCTGTGGAGAGGGGACTGGGAGATGGTGGTGTTAGATGACCCTGTGCCGGGGTGAGGGGTGAGTGGGAAATGGTGGTGTTAGCTGTTCCTGTGTCTGGGGAGAGGGTTGGGGGAGATGGTGGTGTTAGATGGCCGTGTGTCTGGGGAGTGGGAGATGGTGGTGCTAGATGGTCCTGTGTCTGGGGAGAGGGGAGAGGGGGACGGTGGTGTTAGATGGTCCTGTGTCTGGGGAGAGGGGAGAGGGAGACGGTGGTGTTAAAAGGTCCTGTGTCTGGGGAAAGGGGAGGGGGAGATGGCGGTGTTAGATGTCCTTGTGTCTGGTCAGAGGGGAGTGGGAGATGGCGGTGTCAGTTGTCCCTGTGTCTAGGGAGAGGGGAGGGGGAGATGGCGGTGTTAGATATCCCTGTGTCTGGGGAGAGGGGAGTGGGAAATGGCTGTGTTAGATGTCCCTGTGTCTGGGGAGGATGCAGTGGGAGATGGCGGTGTTAGATGTCTCTGTGTCTGGGGAGAGGGAGTGGGAGATGGCGGTGTTAGTTGTCCCTGTGTCCGGGGAGAGGGGGGATATGGCGGTTTTAGATGTCCCTGTGTCTGGGGAGAGGGGAGGGGGAGATGGCGGTTTTAGATGTCCCTGTGCCTGGGGAGAGGGGAGCGGGAGATGGCAGTGTTAAATGTCCCTGTGCCGAGGGAGGGGGAGATGGCTGTGTTAGATATCCCTGTGACTGGAGAGCAGGGAGGGGGAGATGGAGGTGCTAGATGTCCCTGTGTCTGGGAAGTGGGGAGGGGGATATGGCGGTGTTAGATGTCCCTGTGGCTGGGGAGGGGGAGATGGCGGTGTTAGATGTCCCTGTGTCTGGGGAGAGTGGAGGTGGAAATGGCGATGTTAGATCTCCATGTGTCTGGGGAGAGGGGAGTGGGAGATGGCGTTGTTAGATGTCCCTCTGTCTGCGGAGATGGTAGGGAGAGATGGCTGTTTTAGATGTCCCTGTGCCTAGGGAGAGTGTTGGGGTTGGCGTTGAGTGTTGGCTCGGAGCTGTGGTACGGGTCGGTGCTGAGGTACTGGGTCGGAGCTGAGGTACTGGGTCGGTGCTGAGGTACTGGCTCAGTGCTGAGGTACAGGGTCAGTGCTGAGGTACTGGGTCACTGCTGAGGTAATGGGTTACTGCTGAGGGACTGGGTTGGTGCTGTGGTACAGGGTCACTGCTGAGGTACTGGTTCACTGCTGAGTTACTGGATCAGTGCTGAGGTCCTGGGTCGGTGCTGAGGTACTGTGTCACTGCTGAGGTACCGGGTCGGTGCTGAGGTACTGGGTCACTGCTGAGGTACTGGGTCACTACTGAGGTACTGGGTCACTGCTGAGGTACTGGGTCGGTGCTGAGGTACTGGGTCATTGCTGAGGTACTTGGTCACTTCTGAGGTACTGGGTCGGTGCTGAGGTACTGGGTCGGTGCTGAGGCACTGGGTCGGTGCTGAGGTACTGGGTCGGTGCTGAGGTACTGGGTCGTTGCTGAGGTACTGGGTCACTGCTGAGGTACTGGGTCGGTGCTGAGGTAGTGGGTCGGTGCTGAGGTACTGGGTCGTTGCTGAGGTACTGGGTCACTGCTGAGGTACTGGGTCGGTGCTGAGGTAGTGGGTCGGTGCTGAGGTACTGGGTCACTGCTGAGGTACTAGGTCGGTGCTGAGTTACTGGGTCGGGGCTGAGGTACTGAGATGGTGCAGAGGTACTGGGTCACTGCTGAGTTACTGGGTCAATGCTGAGGTACTGGGTCGGTGCTGAGGTACTGGGTCAATGCTGAGATACTGGGTCGGTGCTGAAGTACTGGGTCGGTGCTGAGGTACTGGGTCGCTGCTGAGGTACTGGGTCGGTGCTGAGTTACTGGGTCAGTGCTCAGGTACTGGGTCGGTGCTGAGGTACTGGGTCGGTGCGGAGGAACTGGGTCGGTGCTGAGGTACTGGGTATCTGCTGAGGTACTGGTTCGGTGCTGAGGTACTGGGTCACTGCTGAGGTACTGGGTCACTGCTGAGGTACTGGGTCGGTGCTGAGGTACTGGGTTGCAGCTGAGGTACTGGGTCACTGCTGAGGTACTGGTTCGGAGCTGAGGTACTGGGTCGGTGCTGAGCTACTGGGTCGGTGCTGAGGTTCTGGATCGATGCTGAGGTACAGGGTCACTGCTGAGTTACTGGGTCGGTGCTAAGGTACTGGGTCACTGCTGAGGTACTGCGTCAGTGCTGAGGTACGGGGTCACTGCTGAGGTACTGGGTCACTGCTGAGGTACTGGATCGATGCTGAGGTTCTGGGTCACTGCTGAGGTCCTGGGTCGGTGCTGACGTACTGGGTCACTGCTGAGGTACTGGGTCACTGCTGAGGTACTGGGTCGGTGCTGAGGTATTGGGTCGGTGCTGAGGTTCTTGGTCGGTGCTGAGGTACTGTGTCGGTGCTGATGTACTGGGATCACTGCTGAGGTACTGGGTCACTGCTGAGGTAGTGGGTCGGAGCAGAGGTACTGGGTGACTGCTGAGGTCCTGGGTCGTTGCTGAGTTACTGGGTCGGTGCTGAGGTAATGGGTCGGTGCTGAGGTACTGGGTCACTGCTGAGGTACTAGGTCACTGCTGAGGTACTGGGATGGTGCTGTGCTACTGGGTCACTGATGAGGTACTGTGTCAGTGCTGAGGTACTGGGTCAGCGCTGAGGTAATGGGTCACTGCTGAGGTACTGGGTTGGTGCTGTGGTACAGGGTCACTGCTGATGTACTGGGTCACTGCTGAGTTACTGGGTCGGTGCTGAGGTCCTGGGTCGGTGCTGAGGTACTGGGTCACTGCTGAGGTACCGGGTCAGTGCTGAGGTACTGGGTCACTGCTGAGGTACTGGGTCACTGCTGAGGTACTGGGTCACTGCTGAGGTACTGGGTCGATGCTGAGGTACTAGGTCACTGCTGAGGTACTGGGTCACTGCTGAGGTACTGGGTCGGTGCTGAGGTACTGGGTCCATGCTGAGGTACTGGGTCGGTGCTGAGGTACTGGGTCGGTGCTGAACAACTGGGTCGGTGCTGAGGTACAGGGTTGGTGCTGAGGTAATGTTTCGGTGCTGAGGTACTGGTCACTGCTGAGGTACTGGGTCACTGCTGAGGTACTGGGTCGGAGCTGAGGTACTGGGTCACTGCTGAGGTACTGGGTCGGTGCTGAGTTTCTGGGTCGGCGCTGAGTTACTGGGTCACTGCTGAGGTACTGCCTCGGTGCTGAGGTCCTGCGTCACTGCTGAGGTACTGGGTCGGTGCTGAGGTACTGGGTCAGTGCTGAGGTACTTGGTCACTTCTGAGGTACTGGGTCACTGCTGAGGTACTGGATTGGTGCTGAGGTAGTGGGTCTGTGCTGAGGTACGGTGTCGGTGCAGAGGTACTGGGTCGTTGCTGAGGTACTGGGTCACTGCTGAAGTCCTGGTTCGGTGCTGAGGTACTGGGTCGTTGCTGAGGTACTGGGTCACTGCTGAGGTACTAGGTCGATGCTGAGGTACTGGGTCGGTGCTGAGGTACTGGGTCGGTGCTGAGGAACTGGGTCGGTGCTGAGTTACTGTGTCGGTGCTGAGGTACTGCCTCGGTGCTGAGGTACTGGTTCGTTGCTGAGGTACTTGGTCACTGCTGAGGTACTGGGTCGGTGCTGAGGTTCTGGTTCACTGCTGAGGTACTGGTTCGGTGCTGAGGTACTGGGTCGCTGCTGAGGTACTGGCTCACTGCTGAGGTACTGGGTACCTGCTGAGGTACTGGGTCGGTGCTGAGGTACTGGGTCGGTGCTGAGGTACTCGGTCACTGCTGAGTTACTGCGTCGATGCTGAGGTACTGGGTCGGTGCTGAGGTACTGGGTCGGTGCTGAAGTACTGGGTCGGTGTTGAGGTACTGTGTCACTGCTGAGGAGCTGGGTCACTGCTGAGGTACTGGGTCACTGCTGAGGTACTGGGTCACAGCTGAGGTACTGGGTCGGTGCTGAGGTACTGGGTCGGTGCTGAGATACTGGGTCGGTGCTGAACTACTTGGTCGGTGCTGAGGTACTGTTTCACTGCTGAGGAGCTGGGTCACTGCTGAGGTACTGGGTCGGTGCTGAGGTACTGGGTCGGTGCTGAGGATCTGGATCACTGCTCAGGTACTCTGTCGGTGCTGAGGTACTGGTGTGGTTCTGAGGTACTGGTCGGTGCTGAGGTACTATGTCACTGCTGAGGTACTGGGTCGGTGCTGAGGTACTGGGTCACTGCTGAGGTACTGGGTCGGAGCTGAGGTACTGGTTTGATGCTGAGGTACTGGGTCACTGCTGAGGTACTGGGTCGGTGCTGAGCTACTGGGTCGGTGCTGAGGTAGTGGGTAAGTGCTGAGGTACTGTGTTGGTGCTGGTGTATTGGGTCGTTCCTGAGGAACTGGGTCACTGCTGTGGCACTGAGTCGGTGCTGAGGTACTGGGTCGGCGCTGAGTTACTGGGTCACTGCTGAGGTACTGCCTCGGTGCTGAGGTCCTGCGTCACTGCTGAGGTACTGGGTCGGTGCTGAGGTACTGGGTCAGTGCTGAGGTACTTGGTCACTGCTGAGGTACTGGATTGGTGCTGAGGTAGTGGGTCTGTGCTGAGGTACGGTGTCGGTGCAGAGGTACTGGGTCGTTGCTGAGGTACTGGGTCACTGCTGAAGTCCTGGTTCGGTGCTGAGGTACTGGGTCGTTGCTGAGGTACTGGGTCACTGCTGAGGTACTAGGTCGATGCTGAGGTACTGGGTCGGTGCTGAGGTACTGGGTCGGTGCTGAGGAACTGGGTCGGTGCTGAGTTACTGTGTCGGTGCTGAGGTACTGCCTCGGTGCTGAGGTACTGGTTCGTTGCTGAGGTACTTGGTCACTGCTGAGGTACTGGGTCGGTGCTGAGGTTCTGGTTCACTGCTGAGGTACTGGTTCGGTGCTGAGGTACTGGGTCGCTGCTGAGGTACTGGCTCACTGCTGAGGTACTGGGAACCTGCTGAGGTACTGGGTCGGTGCTGAGGTACTGGGTCGGTGCTGAGGTACTCGGTCACTGCTGAGTTACTGCGTCGATGCTGAGGTACTGGGTCGGTGCTGAGGTACTGGCTCGGTGCTGAAGTACTGGGTCGGTGCTGAGGTAATGTGTCACTGCTGAGGAGCTGGGTCACTGCTGAGGTACTGGGTCACTGCTGAGGTACTGGGTCACAGCTGAGGTACTGGGTCGGTGATGAGGTACTGGGTCGGTGCTGAGGTACTGTGTCGGTGCTGAGGTACTGGGTCGGTGCTGAGTTATTGGGTCGCTGCTGAGGTACTGGTTTGGTTCTGAGGTACTGGTCGGTGCTGAGGTACTAGGTCACTGCTGAGGTACTGGGTCGGTGCTGAGGTACTGGGTCACTGCTGAGGTACTGGGTCGGAGCTGAGGTACTGGGTTGATGCTGAGGTACTGGGTCACTGCTGAGGTACTGGGTCGGTGCTGAGCTACTGGGTCGGTGCTGAGGTAGTGGGTCAGTGCTGAGGTACTGTGTTGGTGCTGGTGTATTGGGTCGTTCCTGAGGAACTGGGTCACTGCTGTGGTACTGAGTCGGTGCTGAGGTACTGGGTCGGTGCTGAGGTACTGGGTCAGTGCTGAGGTACTTGGTCACTGCTGAGGTACTGGGTCGGTGCTGAGGTACTGGGTCACTGCTGAGGTACTGGGTCGGTGCTGAGTTAATGGGTCGGCGCTGAGGTACTGGGTCACTGCTCAGGTACTGTGTCGCTGCTGAGGTACTGGGTCACTGCTGAGGTACTGGGTCGGTGCTGAGGTACTGGGTCGGTGCTGAGGTACTTGGTCACTGCCGAGGTACTGGGTCACTGCTGAGGTACTGGGTCACTGCTGAGGTACTGGGTCGCTGCTGAGGTACTGGGTCGGTGCTGAGGTACTGGGTCACTGCTGAGGTACTGGGTCACTGCTGAGGTACTGGGTCGGTGCTGAGGTACTGGGTCACTGCTGAGGTACTGGGTCGGTGCTGAGGTACTGGGGCGTTGCTGAGTTACTGGGTCACTTCTGAGGCACTAGGTCGGAGCTGAGTTACTGGGTCGGGGCTGAGGTACTGGCTCAATGCTGAGGTACTGGGTCGGTGCTGAGGTACTGGGTCGGTGCTGAGGTACTGGGTCACTGCTGAGTGACTGGGTCGGTGCTGAGATTCTGGGTCACTGCTGAGGTACTGAGTCGGTGCTGAGGTACTGGCTCGGTGCTGAGGTACTGGTTCGTTGCTGAGGTATTGGGTCACTGCTGAGGTACTGGGTCGGAGCTGAGGTTCTGGGTCACTGCTGAAGTACTGGGTCGGTGCTGAGGTACTGGCTCGGTGCTGAGGTACTGGCTCACTGCTGAGGTACTAGGTCTCTGCTGAGGTACTGGGTTGGTGCTGAGGTACTGGGTCGGTGCTGAGGTACTGGGTCGGTGCTGAGGTACTGGGTCGGTGCTGAGATACTGGGTCGGTGCTGAACTACTTGGTCGGTGCTGAGGTACTGTTTCACTGCTGAGGAGCTGGGTCACTGCTGAGGTACTGGGTCGGTGCTGAGGTACTGGGTCGGTGCTGAGGATCTGGATCACTGCTCAGGTACTCTGTCGGTGCTGAGGTACTGGTGTGGTTCTGAGGTACTGGTCGGTGCTGAGGTACTATGTCACTGCTGAGGTACTGGGTCGGAGCTGAGGTACTGGTTTGATGCTGAGGTACTGGGTCACTGCTGAGGTACTGGGTCGGTGCTGAGCTACTGGGTCGGTGCTGAGGTAGTGGGTCAGTGCTGAGGTACTGTGTTGGTGCTGGTGTATTGGGTCGTTCCTGAGGAACTGGGTCACTGCTGTGGCACTGAGTCGGTGCTGAGGTACTGGGTCGGTGCTGAGGTACTGGGTCAGTGCTGAGGTACTTGGTCACTGCTGAGGTACTGGGTCGGTGCTGAGGTACTGGGTCAGTGCTGAGGTACTTGGTCACTGCTGAGGTACTGGGTCGGTGCTGAGGTACTGGGTCGGTGCTGAGGTACTGGGTCAGTGCTGAGGTACTTGGTCACTGCTGAGGTACTGGGTCGGTGCTGAGGTACTGGGTCACTGCTGAGGTACTGGATCGGTGCTGAGGTACTGGGTCAATGCTGAGATACTGGGTCGGTGCTGAAGTACTGTGTCGGTGCTGAGGTACTGGGTCGCTGCTGAGTTACTGGGTCAATGTTGAGGTACTGGGTCGGTGCTGAGGTACTGGGTCAATGCTGAGATACTGGGTCGGTGCTGAAGTACTGGGTCGGTGCTGAGGTACTGGGTCGCTGCTGAGGTACTGGGTCGGTGCTGAGTTACTGGGTCAGTGCTCAGGTACTGGGTCGGTGCTGAGGTACTGGGTCGGTGCTGAGGTACTGGGTCGGTGCTGAGGTACTGGGTATCTGCTGAGGTACTGGTTCGGTGCTGAGGTACTGGGTCACTGCTGAGGTACTGGGTCACTGCTGAGGTACTGGGTCGGTGCTGAGGTACTGGGTTGCAGCTGAGGTACTGGGTCACTGCTGAGGTACTGGTTCGGAGCTGAGGTACAGGGTCGGTGCTGAGCTACTGGGTCGGTGCTGAGGCACTGGGTCACTGCTGAGGTTCTGGATCGATGCTGAGGTACAGGGTCACTGCTGAGTTACTGGGTCGGTGCTGAGGTACTGGGTCACTGCTGAGGTACTGCGTCAGTGCTGAGGTACGGGGTCACTGCTGATGTACTGGATCGGTGCTGAGGTACGGGGTCACTGCCGAGGTACTGGGTCACTGCTGAGGTACTGGATCGATGCTGAGGTTCTGGGTCACCGCTGAGGTCCTGGGTCGGTGCTGACGTACTGGGTCACTGCTGAGGTACTGGGTCACTGCTGAGGTACTGGGTCGGTGCTGAGGTATTGGGTCGGTGCTGAGGTTCTTGGTCGGTGCTGAGGTACTGTGTCGGTGCCGATGTACTGGGATCACTGCTGAGGTACTGGGTCACTTCTGAGGTACTGGGTCGGAGCAGAGGTACTGGGTGACTGCTGAGGTCCTGGGTCGTTGCTGAGTTACTGGGTCGGTGCTGAGGTAATGGGTCGGTGCTGAGGTACTGGTTCACTGCTGAGGTACTACGTCACTGCTGAGGTACTGGGATGGTGCTGTGGTACTGGGTCACTGCTGAGGTACTGTGTCCGTGCTGAGGTACTGTGTCAGTGCTGAGGTACTGGGTCAGCGCTGAGGTACTGGGTCACTGCTGAGGTACTGGGTTGGTGCTGTGGTACAGGGTCACTGCTGAGGTACTGGGTCACTGCTGAGTTACTGGGTCGGTGCTGAGGTCCTGGGTCGGTGCTGAGGTACTGGGTCACTGCTGAGGTACCGGGTCGGTGCTGAGGTACTGGGTCACTGCTGAGGTACTGGGTCACTGCTGAGGTACTGGGTCACTGCTGAGGTACTGGGTCGATGCTGAGGTACTAGGTCACTGCTGAGGTACTGGGTTACTGCTGAGGTACTGGGTCGGTGCTGAGGTACTGGATCCGTGCTGAGGTACTGGGTCGGAGCTGAGGTACAGGGTCGGTGCTGAGGTAATGTTTCGGTGCTGAGGTACTGGTCACTGCTGAGGTACTGGGTCACTGCTGAGGTACTGGGTCGGAGCTGAGGTACTGGGTCACTGCTGAGGTACTGGGTCACTGCTGAGGTACTGGGTCGGTGCTGAGGTACTGGGTCACTGCTGAGGTACTGGGTCGGTGCTGAGGTACTGGGGCGTTGCTGCGTTACTGGGTCACTTCTGAGGTACTAGGTCGGAGCTGAGTTACTGGGTCGGGGCTGAGGTACTGGCTCAGTGCTGAGGTACTGGGTCGGTGCTGAGGTACTGGGTCGGTGCTGAGGTACTGGGTCACTGCTGAGTGACTGGGTCGGTGCTGAGATTCTGGGTCACTGCTGAGGTACTGAGTCGGTGCTGAGGTACTGGCTCGGTGCTGAGGTACTGGTTCGTTGCTGAGGTATTGGGTCACTGCTGAGGTACTAGGTCTCTGCTGAGGTACTGGGTTGGTGCTGAGGTACTGGTTCGGTGCTGAGGTACTGGGTCGGTGCTGAGGTACTGGGTCGGTGCTGAGATACTGGGTCGGTGCTGAACTACTTGGTCGGTGCTGAGGTACTGTTTCACTGCTGAGGAGCTGGGTCACTGCTGAGGTACTGGGTCGGTGCTGAGGTACTGGGTCGGTGCTGAGGTACTGGGTCACTGCTGAGGTACTGGGTCGGAGCTGAGGTACTGGTTTGATGCTGAGGTACTGGGTCACTGCTGAGGTACTGGGTCGGTGCTGAGCTACTGGGTCGGTGCTGAGGTAGTGGGTCAGTGCTGAGGTACTGTGTTGGTGCTGGTGTATTGGGTCGTTCCTGAGGAACTGGGTCACTGCTGTGGTACTGAGTCGGTGCTGAGGTACTGGGTCGGTGCTGAGGTACTGGGTCAGTGCTGAGGTACTTGGTCACTGCTGAGGTACTGGGTCGGTGCTGAGGTACTGGGTCACTGCTGAGGTACTGGGTCGGTGCTGAGGTACTGGGTCAATGCTGAGATACTGGGTCGGTGCTGAAGTACTGTGTCGGTGCTGAGGTACTGGGTCGCTGCTGAGTTACTGGGTGAATGTTGAGGTACTGGGTCGGTGCTGAGGTACTGGGTCAATGCTGAGATACTGGGTCGGTGCTGAAGTACTGGGTCGGTGCTGAGGTACTGGGTCGCTGCTGAGGTACTGGGTCGGTGCTGAGTTACTGGGTCAGTGCTCAGGTACTGGGTCGGTGCTGAGGTACTGGGTCGGTGCTGAGGTACTGGGTCGGTGCTGAGGTACTGGGTATCTGCTGAGGTACGGGTTCGGTGCTGAGGTACTGGGTCACTGCTGAGGTACTGGGTCACTGCTGAGGTACTGGGTCGGTGCTGAGGTACTGGGTTGCAGCTGAGGTACTGGGTCACTGCTGAGGTACTGGTTCGGAGCTGAGGTACAGGGTCGGTGCTGAGCTACTGGGTCGGTGCTGAGGCACTGGGTCACTGCTGAGGTTCTGGATCGATGCTGAGGTACAGGGTCACTGCTGAGTTACTGGGTCGGTGCTGAGGTACTGGGTCACTGCTGAGGTACTGCGTCAGTGCTGAGGTACGGGGTCACTGCTGATGTACTGGATCGGTGCTGAGGTACGGGGTCACTGCTGAGGTACTGGGTCACTGCTGAGGTACTGGATCGATGCTGAGGTTCTGGGTCACCGCTGAGGTCCTGGGTCGGTGCTGACGTACTGGGTCACTGCTGAGGTACTGGGTCACTGCTGAGGTACTGGGTCGGTGCTGAGGTATTGGGTCGGTGCTGAGGTTCTTGGTCGGTGCTGAGGTACTGTGTCGGTGCTGATGTACTGGGATCACTGCTGAGGTACTGGGTCACTGCTGAGGTACTGGGTCGGAGCAGAGGTACTGGGTGACTGCTGAGGTCCTGGGTCGTTGCTGAGTTACTGGGTCGGTGCTGAGGTAATGGGTCGGTGCTGAGGTACTGGTTCACTGCTGAGGTACTACGTCACTGCTGAGGTACTGGGATGGTGCTGTGGTACTGGGTCACTGCTGAGGTACTGTGTCCGTGCTGAGGTACTGTGTCAGTGCTGAGGTAGTGGGTCAGCGCTGAGGTACTGGGTCACTGCTGAGGTACTGGGTTGGTGCTGTGGTACAGGGTCACTGCTGAGGTACTGGGTCACTGCTGAGGTACTGGGTCGGTGCTGAGGTCCTGGGTCGGTGCTGAGGTACAGGGTCACTGCTGAGGTACTGGGTCACTGCTGAGGTACTGGGTCGGTGCTGAGGTCCTGGGTCGGTGCTGAGGTACTGGGTCACTGCTGAGGTACCGGGTCGGTGCTGAGGTACTGGGTCACTGCTGAGGTACTGGGTCACTGCTGAGGTACTGGGTCACTGCTGAGGTACTGGGTCGATGCTGAGGTACTAGGTCACTGCTGAGGTACTGGGTCACTGCTAAGGTACTGGGTCGGTGCTGAGGTACTGGATCCGTGCTGAGGTACTGGGTCGGAGCTGAGGTACAGGGTCGGTGCTGAGGTAATGTTTCGGTGCTGAGGTACTGGTCAATGCTGAGGTACTGGGTCACTGCTGAGGTACTGGTTCGGAGCTGAGGTACTGGGTCACTGCTGAGGTACTGGGTCGGTGCTGAGTTTCTGGGTCGGCGCTGAGTTACTGGGTCACTGCTGAGGTACTGCCTCGGTGCTGAGGTCCTGCGTCACTGCTGAGGTACTGGGTCGGTGCTGAGGTACTGGGTCAGTGCTGAGGTACTTGGTCACTTCTGAGGTACTGGGTCACTGCTGAGGTACTGGATTGGTGCTGAGGTAGTGGGTCTGTGCTGAGGTACGGTGTCGGTGCTGAGGTACTGGGTCGGTGCTGAGGTACTGGGTCGGTGTTGAGGTACTGGGTCGTTGCTGAGGTACTGGGTCACTGCTGAAGTCCTGGGTCGGTGCTGAGGTACTGGGTCGTTGCTGAGGTACTGGGTCACTGCTGAGGTACTAGGTCGATGCTGAGGTACTGGGTCGGTGCTGAGGTACTGGGTCGGTGCTGAGGAACTGGGTCGGTGCTGAGTTACTGTGTCGGTGCTGAGGTACTGCCTCGGTGCTGAGGTACTGGTTCGTTGCTGAGGTACTTGGTCACTGCTGAGGTACTGGGTCGGTGCTGAGGTTCTGGGTCACTGCTGAGGTACTGGTTCGGTGCTGAGGTACTGGGTCGCTGCTGAGGTACTGGCTCACTGCTGAGGTACTGGGTCTCTGCTGAGGTACTGGGTCGGTGCAGAGGTACTGGGTCGGTGCTGAGTTACTGAGTCACTGCTGAGTTACTGCGTCGATGCTGAGGTACTGGGTCGGTGCTGAGGTACTGGGTCGGTGCTGAAGTACTGGGTCGGTGCTGAGGTAATGTGTCACTGCTGAGGAGCTGGGTCACTGCTGAAGTACTGTGTCACTGCTGAGGTACTGGGTCACAGCTGAGGTACTGGGTCGGTTATGAGGTACTGGGTCGGTGCTGAGGTGCTGGGTCGGTGCTGAGGTACTGGATCACTGCTGAGGTACTGTGTCGGTGCTGAGGTACTGGGTCGGTGCTGAGGTATTGGGTCGCTGCTGAGGTACTGGTTTGGTTCTGAGGTACTGGTCGGTGCTGAGGTACTAGGTCACTGCTGAGGTACTGGGTCGGTGCTGAGGTACTGGGTCACTGCTGAGGTACTGGGTCGGAGCTGAGGTACTGGGTTGATGCTGAGGTACTGGGTCACTGCTGAGGTACTGGGTCGGTGCTGAGCTACTGGGTCGGTGCTGAGGTAGTGGGTCAGTGCTGAGGTACTGTGTTGGTGCTGGTGTATTGGGTCGTTCCTGAGGAACTGGGCCACTGCTGTGGAACTGAGTCGGTGCTGAGGTACTGGGTCAGTGCTGAGGTACTGGGTCAGTGCTGAGGTACTTGGTCACTGCTGAGGTACTGGGTCGGTGCTGAGGTACTGGGTCACTGCTGAGGTACTGGGTCGGTGCTGAGTTAATGGGTCGGCGCTGAGGTACTGGGTCACTGCTCAGGTACTGTGTCGCTGCTGAGGTACTGGGTCACTGCTGAGGTACTGGGTCGGTGCTGAGGTACTGGGTCGGTGCTGAGGTACTGGGTCAGTGCTGAGGTACTTGGTCACTGCTGAGGTACTGGGTCACTGCTGAGGTACTGGGTCACTGCTGAGGTACTGGGTCGCTGCTGAGGTACTGGGTCGGTGCTGAGGTACTGGGTCACTGCTGAGGTACTGGGTCACTGCTGAGGTACTGGGTCGGTGCTGAGGTACTGGGTCACTGCTGAGGTACTGGGTCGGTGCTGAGGTACTGGGGCGTTGCTGAGTTACTGGGTCACTTCTGAGGTACTAGGTCAGAGCTGAGTTACTGGGTCGGGGCTGAGGTACTGGCTCAGTGCTGAGGTACTGGGTCGGTGCTGAGGTACTGGGTCGGTGCTGAGGTACTGGGTCACTGCTGAGTGACTGGGTCGGTGCTGAGATTCTGGGTCACTGCTGAGGTACTGAGTCGGTGCTGAGGTACTGGCTCGGTGCTGAGGTACTGGTTCGTTGCTGAGGTACTGGGTCACTGCTGAGGTACTGGGTCGGTGCTGAGGTTCTGGGTCACTGCTGAAGTACTGGGTCGTGCTGAGGTAATGGCTCGGTGCTGAGGTACTGGCTCACTGCTGAGGTACTAGGTCTCTGCTGAGGTACTGGGTTGGAGCTGAGGTACTGGGTCGGTGCTGAGGTACTGGGTCGGTGCTGAGATACTGGGTCGGTCACGAACTACTTGGTCGGTGCTGAGGTACTGTTTCACTGCTGAGGAGCTGGGTCACTGCTGAGGTACTGGGTCGGTGCTGAGGTACTGGGTCGGTGCTGAGTATCTGGCTCACTGCTCAGGTACTCTGTCGGTGCTGAGGTACTGGTTTGGTTCTGAGGTACTGGTCGGTGCTGAGGTACTATGTCACTGCTGAGGTACTGGGTCGGAGCTGAGGTACTGGGTTGATGCTGAGGTACTGGGTCACTGCTGAGGTACTGGGTCGGTGCTGAGCTACTGGGTCGGTGCTGAGGTAGTGGGTCAGTGCTGAGGTACTGTGTTGGTGCTGGTGTATTGGGTCGTTCCTGAGGAACTGGGTCACTGCTGTGGTACTGAGTCGGTGCTGAGGTACTGGGTCGGTGCTGAGGTACTGGGTCAGTGCTGAGGTACTTGGTCACTGCTGAGGTACTGGGTCGGTGCTGAGGTACTGGGTCACTGCTGAGGTACTGGGTCGGTGCTGAGGTACTGAGTCGGTGCTGAGGTACTGGGTCGGTGCTGAGGTACTGGGTCAGTGCTGAGGTACTTGGTCACTGCTGAGGTACTGGGTCGGTGCTGAAGTACTGTATCGGTGCTGAGGTACTGGGTCGCTGCTGAGTTACTGGGTCAATGTTGAGGTACTGGGTCGGTGCTGAGGTACTGGGTCAATGCTGAGATACTGGGTCGGTGCTGAAGTACTGGGTCGGTGCTGAGGTACTGGGTCGCTGCTGAGGTACTGGGTCGGTGCTGAGTTACTGGGTCAGTGCTCAGGTACTGGGTCGGTGCTGAGGTACTGGGTCGGTGCTGAGGTACTGGGTCGGTGCTGAGGTACTGGGTATCTGCTGAGGTACTGGTTCGGTGCTGAGGTACTGGGTCACTGCTGAGGTACTGGGTCACTGCTGAGGTACTGGGTCGGTGCTGAGGTACTGGGTTGCAGCTGAGGTACTGGGTCACTGCTGAGGTACTGGTTCGGAGCTGAGGTACAGGGTCGGTGCTGAGCTACTGGGTCGGTGCTGAGGCACTGGGTCACTGCTGAAGTTCTGGATCGATGCTGAGGTACAGGGTCACTGCTGAGTTACTGGGTCGGTGCTGAGGTACTGGGTCACTGCTGAGGTACTGCGTCAGTGCTGAGGTACGGGGTCACTGCTGATGTACTGGATCGGTGCTGAGGTACGGGGTCACTGCTGAGGTACTGTGTCACTGCTGAGGTACTGGATCGATGCTGAGGTTCTGGGTCACCGCTGAGGTCCTGGGTCGGTGCTGACGTACTGGGTCACTGCTGAGGTACTGGGTCACTGCGGAGGTACTGGGTCGGTGCTGAGGTATTGGGTCGGTGCTGAGGTTCTTGGTCGGTGCTGAGGTACTGTGTCGGTGCTGATGTACTGGGATCACTGCTGAGGAACTGGGTCACTGCTGAGGTACTGGGTCGGAGCAGAGGTACTGGGTGACTGCTGAGGTCCTGGGTCGTTGCTGAGTTACTGGGTCGGTGCTGAGGTAATGGGTCGGTGCTGAGGTACTGGTTCACTGCTGAGATACTAGGTCACTGCTGAGGTACTGGGATGGTGCTGTGGTACTGGGTCACTGCTGAGGTACTGTGTCCGTGCTGAGGTACTGTGTCAGTGCTGAGGTACTGGGTCAGCGCTGAGGTACTGGGTCACTGCTGAGGTACTGGGTTGGTGCTGTGGTACAGGGTCACTGCTGAGGTACTGGGTCACTGCTGAGTTACTGGGTCGGTGCTGAGGTCCTGGGTCAGTGCTCAGGTACTGGGTCGGTGCTGAGGTACTGGGTCGGTGCTGAGATACTGGGTCGGTGCTGAGGTACTGGGTATCTGCTGAGGTACTGGTTCGGTGCTGAGGTACTGGGTCACTGCTGAGGTACTGGGTCACTGCTGAGGTACTGGGTCGGTGCTGAGGTACTGGGTTGCAGCTGAGGTACTGGGTCACTGCTGAGGTACTGGTTCGGAGCTGAGGTACAGGGTCGGTGCTGAGCTACTGGGTCGGTGCTGAGGCACTGGGTCACTGCTGAGGTTCTGGATCGATGCTGAGGTACAGGGTCACTGCTGAGTTACTGGGTCGGTGCTGAGGTACTGGGTCACTGCTGAGGTACTGCGTCAGTGCTGAGGTACGGGGTCACTGCTGATGTACTGGATCGGTGCTGAGGTACGGGGTCACTGCTGAGGTACTGGGTCACTGCTGAGGTACTGGATCGATGCTGAGGTTCTGGGTCACCGCTGAGGTCCTGGGTCGGTGCTGACGTACTGGGTCACTGCTGAGGTACTGGGTCACTGCGGAGGTACTGGGTCGGTGCTGAGGTATTGGGTCGGTGCTGAGGTTCTTGGTCGGTGCTGAGGTACTGTGTCGGTGCTGATGTACTGGGATCACTGCTGAGGAACTGGGTCACTGCTGAGGTACTGGGTCGGAGCAGAGGTACTGGGTGACTGCTGAGGTCCTGGGTCGTTGCTGAGTTACTGGGTCGGTGCTGAGGTAATGGGTCGGTGCTGAGGTACTGGTTCACTGCTGAGATACTAGGTCACTGCTGAGGTACTGGGATGGTGCTGAGGTACTGGGTCACTGCTGAGGTACTGGGTCGGTGCTGAGGATCTGGATCACTGCTCAGGTACTGTGTCGGTGCTGAGGTACTGGGTCGGTGATGAGGTACTGGGTCGGTGCTGAGGTACTGAGTCACTGCTGAGGTACTGGGTCACTTCTGAGGTACTGGTCGGTGTTGAGGTACTAGGTCATTGCTGAGGTACTGGGTCATTGCTGAGGTACTGGGTCGGTGCAGAGGTACTGGGTCACTGCTGAGGTACTTGGTCGGTGCTGAGGTACTGGATCACTGCTGAGGTACTGTGTCGGTGCTGAGTAACTGTGTCACTGCTGACGTACTGGTTTGGTTCTGAGGTACTGGTCGGTGCTGAGGTACTAGGTCACTGCTGAGGTACTGGGTCGGTGCTGAGGTACTGGGTCACTGCTGAGGTACTGGGTCGGAGCTGAGGTACTGGGTTGATGCTGAGGTACTGGGTCGGTGCTGAGCTACTGGGTCGGTGCTGAGGTAGTGGGTCAGTGCAGAGCTACTGTGTTGGTGCTGGTGTATTGGGTCGTTCCTGAGGAACTGGGTCACTGCTGTGGTACTGAGTTGGTGCTGAGGTACTGGGTCGGTGCTGAGGTACTGGGTCAGTGCTGAGGTACTTGGTCACTGCTGAGGTGCTGGGTCGGTGCTGAGGTACTGGGTCACTGCTGAGGTACTGGGTCGGTGCTGAGTTAATGGGTCGGCGCTGAGGTACTGGGTCACTGCTCAGGTACTGTGTCGGTGCTGAGGTACTGGGTCGGTGCTGAGGTACTGGGTCGGTGCTGAGGTACTGGGTCGTTGCTGAGGTACTGGGTCACTGCTGAGGTATTGGGTCGGTGCTGAGATACTGGGGCGTTGCTGAGTTACTGGGTCACTTCTGAGGTACTAGGTCGGAGCTGAGTTACTGGGTCGGGGCTGAGGTACTGGCTCAGTGCTGAGGTACTGGGTCGGTGCTGAGGTACTGAGTCGTTGCTGAGGTACTGGGTCACTGCTGAGTTACTGGGTCGGTGCTGAGATTCTGGGTCACTGCTGAGGTACTGAGTCGGTGCTGAGGTACTGGCTCGGTGCTGAGGTACTGGTTCGTTGCTGAGGTACTGGGTCACTGCTGAGGTACTGGGTCGGTGCTGAGGTTCTTGGTCACTGCTGAAGTACTGGGTCAGTGCTGAGGTACTGGCTCGGTGCTGAGGTACTGGCTGACTGCTGAGGTACTAGGTCTCTGCTGAGGTACTGGGTTGGTCCTGGGGTACTGGGTCGGTGCTGAGGTACTGGGTCGGTGCTGAGGTACTGGGTCGGTGCTGAGATACTGGGTCGGTGCTGAACTACTTGGTCGGTGCTGAGGTACTGTTTCACTGCTGAGGAGCTGGGTCACTGCTGAGATACTGGGTCGGTGCTGAGGTACTGGGTCGGTGCTGATGATCTGGATCACTGCTCAGGTACTGTGTCGGTGCTGAGGTACTGGGTCGGTGATGAGGTACTGGGTCGGTGCTGAAGTACTGAGTCACTGCTGAGGTACTGGTTCACTTCTGAGGTACTGGTCGGTGTTGAGGTACTGGGTCATTGCTGAGGTACTGGGTCGGTGCAGAGGTACTGGGTCGGTGCTGAGGTAGTGGGTCGGTGCTGAGGTACTGTGTCGGTGCTGATGTATTGGGTCGTTCCTGAGGTACTGGGTCACTGCTGAGGTACTGGGTCAGAGCTGAGGTACTGGGTCGGTTATGAGCTACTGGGTCAGTGCTGAGGTACTTGGTCACTGCTGAGGTACTGGGTCGGTGCTGAGGTACTGGGTCACTGCTGAGGTACTGGGTCGGTGCTGAGGTACTGGGTCACTGCTGAGGTACTGGGTCGGTGCTGAGGTACTGGGTCGGTGCTGACGTACTGGGTCGGTGCTGACGTACTGGATCACTGCTGAGGTACTGTGTCGGTGCTGAGGTACTGGGTCGGTGCTGAGGTACTGGGTCGCTGCTGAGGTACTGGTTTGGTTCTGAGGTACTGGTCGGTGCTGAGGTACTAGGTCACTGCTGAGGTACTGGGTCGGTGCTGAGGTACTGGGTCACTGCTGAGGTACTGGGTCGGAGCTGAGGTACTGGGTTGATGCTGAGGTACTGGGTCACCGCTGAGGTACTGGGTCGGTGCTGAGCTACTGGGTCGGTGCTGAGGTAGTGGGTCAGTGCTGAGCTACTGTGTTGGTGCTGGTGTATTGGGTCGTTCCTGAGGAACTGGGTCACTGCTGTGGTACTGAGTTGGTGCTGAGGTACTGGTCGGTGCTGAGGTACTGGGTCGGTGCTGAGGTACTGGGTCACTGCTGAGGTACTGGTTCGGAGCTGAGGTACTGGGTTGATGCTGAGGTACTGGGTCACTGCTGAGGTACTGGGTCGGTGCTGAGCTACTGGGTCGGTGCTGAGGTAGTGGGTCAGTGCAGAGCTACTGTGTTGGTGCTGGTGTATTGGGTCGTTCCTGAGGAACTGGGTCACTGCTGTGGTACTGAGTTGGTGCTGAGGTACTGGGTCGGTGCTGAGGTACTGGGTCAGTGCTGAGGTACTTGGTCACTGCTGAGGTGCTGGGTCGGTGCTGAGGTACTGGGTCACTGCTGAGGTACTGGGTCGGTGCTGAGTTAATGGGTCGGCGCTGAGGTACTGGGTCACTGCTCAGGTACTGTGTCGGTGCTGAGGTACTGGGTCGGTGCTGAGGTACTGGGTCGGTGCTGAGGTACTGGGTCGTTGCTGAGGTACTGGGTCACTGCTGAGGTATTGGGTCGGTGCTGAGATACTGGGGCGTTGCTGAGTTACTGGGTCACTTCTGAGGTACTAGGTCGGAGCTGAGTTACTGGGTCGGGGCTGAGGTACTGGCTCAGTGCTGAGGTACTGGGTCGGTGCTGAGGTACTGAGTCGTTGCTGAGGTACTGGGTCACTGCTGAGTTACTGGGTCGGTGCTGAGATTCTGGGTCACTGCTGAGGTACTGAGTCGGTGCTGAGGTACTGGCTCGGTGCTGAGGTACTGGTTCGTTGCTGAGGTACTGGGTCACTGCTGAGGTACTGGGTCGGTGCTGAGGTTCTTGGTCACTGCTGAAGTACTGGGTCAGTGCTGAGGTACTGGCTCGGTGCTGAGGTACTGGCTGACTGCTGAGGTACTAGGTCTCTGCTGAGGTACTGGGTTGGTCCTGGGGTACTGGGTCGGTGCTGAGGTACTGGGTCGGTGCTGAGGTACTGGGTCGGTGCTGAGATACTGGGTCGGTGCTGAACTACTTGGTCGGTGCTGAGGTACTGTTTCACTGCTGAGGAGCTGGGTCACTGCTGAGATACTGGGTCGGTGCTGAGGTACTGGGTCGGTGCTGATGATCTGGATCACTGCTCAGGTACTGTGTCGGTGCTGAGGTACTGGGTCGGTGATGAGGTACTGGGTCGGTGCTGAAGTACTGAGTCACTGCTGAGGTACTGGTTCACTTCTGAGGTACTGGTCGGTGTTGAGGTACTGGGTCATTGCTGAGGTACTGGGTCGGTGCAGAGGTACTGGGTCGGTGCTGAGGTAGTGGGTCGGTGCTGAGGTACTGTGTCGGTGCTGATGTATTGGGTCGTTCCTGAGGTACTGGGTCACTGCTGAGGTACTGGGTCAGAGCTGAGGTACTGGGTCGGTTATGAGCTACTGGGTCAGTGCTGAGGTACTTGGTCACTGCTGAGGTACTGGGTCGGTGCTGAGGTACTGGGTCACTGCTGAGGTACTGGGTCGGTGCTGAGGTACTGGGTCACTGCTGAGGTACTGGGTCGGTGCTGAGGTACTGGGTCGGTGCTGACGTACTGGATCACTGCTGAGGTACTGTGTCGGTGCTGAGGTACTGGGTCGGTGCTGAGGTACTGGGTCGCTGCTGAGGTACTGGTTTGGTTCTGAGGTAAAGGTCGGTGCTGAGGTACTAGGTCACTGCTGAGGTACTGGGTCGGTGCTGAGGTACTGGGTCACTGCTGAGGTACTGGGTCGGAGCTGAGGTACTGGGTTGATGCTGAGGTACTGGGTCACCGCTGAGGTACTGGGTCGGTGCTGAGCTACTGGGTCGGTGCTGAGGTAGTGGGTCAGTGCTGAGCTACTGTGTTGGTGCTGGTGTATTGGGTCGTTCCTGAGGAACTGGGTCACTGCTGTGGTACTGAGTTGGTGCTGAGGTACTGGTCGGTGCTGAGGTACTGGGTCGGTGCTGAGGTACTGGGTCACTGCTGAGGTACTGGTTCGGAGCTGAGGTACTGGGTTGATGCTGAGGTACTGGGTCACTGCTGAGGTACTGGGTCGGTTTTGAGCTACTGGGTCGGTGCTGAGGTACTGGTTCACTGCTGAGGTACTGGGTCGGTGCTGAGTTAATGGGTCGGCGCTGAGGTACTGGGTCACTGCTCAGGTACTGTGTCGGTGCTGAGGTACTGGGTCACTGCTGAGGTACTGGGTCGGTGCTGAGGTACTGGGTCGGTGCTGAATTACTGGGTCGGTACTGAGGTACTGAGTCACTGCTGAGGTACTGGGTCGGTGCTGAGGTACTGGGTCGGTGCTGAGGTACTGGGTCGGTGCTGAGGTACTGGGTCACTGCTGAGGTACTGGGTCGTTGCTGAGGTACTGGGGCGTTGCTGAGTTACTGGGTCACTTCTGAGGTACTAGGTCGGAGCTGAGTTACTGGGTCGGGGCTGAGGTACTGGCTCAGTGCTGAGGTACTGGGTCGGTGCTGAGGTACTGTGTTGGTGCTGGTGTATTGGGTCGTTCCTGAGGAACTGGGTCACTGCTGTGGTAGTGAGTCGGTGCTGAGGTACTGGGTCGGTGCTGAGGTACTGGGTCGGTGCTGAGGTACTGGGTCGGTGCTGAGGTACTGGGTCAGCGCTGATGTACTTGGTCACTGCTGAGGTACTGGGTCACTGCTGAGGTACTGGGTCGCTGCTGAGGTACTGGGTCGGTACTGAGGTACTGAGTCACTGCTGAGGTACTGGGTCGGTGCTGAGGTACTGGGTCGGTGCTGAGGTACTGGGTCGTTGCTGAGGTACTGGGTCACTGCTGAGGTACTGGGTCGTTGCTGAGGTACTGGGGCGTTGCTGAGTTACTGGGTCACTTCTGAGGTACTCGGTCGGAGCTGACTTACTGGGTCGGGGCTGAGGTACTGGCTCAGTGCTGAGGTACTGGGTCGGTGCTGAGGTACTGTGTTGGTGCTGGTGTATTGGGTCGTTCCTGAGGAACTGGGTCACTGCTGTGGTACTGAGTCGGTGCTGAGGTACTGGCTCGGTGCTGAGGTACTGGCTCGGTGCTGAGGTACTGGTTCGTTGCTGAGGTACTGGGTCACTGCTGAGGTACTGGGTCGGTGCTGAGGTTCTGGGTCACTGCTGAAGTACTGGGTCGGTGCTGAGGTACTGGCTCGGTGCTGAGGTACTGGCTCACTGCTGAGGTACTCGGTCGCTGCTGAGGTACTGGGTTGGTGCTGAGGTACTGGGTCGGTGTTGAGATACTGGGTCGGTGCTGAGGTACTGGGTCGGTGCTGAGATACTGGGTCGGTGCTGAACTACTTGGTCGGTGCTGAGGTACTGTTTCACTGCTGAGGAGCTGGGTCACTTCTGAGGTACTGGGTCGGTGCTGATGTACTGGGTCGGTGCTGAGGATCTGGATCACTGCTCAGGTACTGTGTCGGTGCTGAGGTACTGGGTCGGTGATGAGGTACTGGGTCGGTGCTGAGGTACTGAGTCACTGCTGAGGTACTGGTTCACTTCTGAGGTACTGTTCTGTGTTGAGGTACTGGGTCATTGCTGAGGTACTGGGTCGGTGCAGAGGTACTGGGTCACTGGTGAGGTACTTGGTCGGTGCTGAGGTACAGGATCACTGCTGAGGTACTGTGTCGGTGCAGAGGTACTGGGTCCCTGCTGAGGTACTGGTTTTCTGCTGAGGTACTGGTTTGGTTCTGAGGTACTGGTCGGTGCTGAGGTACTAGGTCACTGCTGAGGTACTGGGTCGGTGCTGAGGTACTGGGTCACTGCTGAGGTACTGGGTAGGAGCTGAGGTACTGGGTTGATGCTGAGGTACTGGGTCACTGCTGAGGTACTGGGTCGGTGCTGAGCTACTGGGTCGGTGCTGAGGTAGTGGGTCAGTGCAGAGCTACTGTGTTGGTGCTGGTGTATTGGGTCGTTCCTGAGGAACTGGGTCACTGCTGTGGTACTGAGTTGGTGCTGAGGTACTGGGTCGGTGCTGAGGTACTGGGTCAGTGCTGAGGTACTTGGTCACCGCTGAGGTACTGGGTCGGTGCTGAGGTACTGGGTCACTGCTGAGGTACTGGGTCGGTGCTGAGTTAATGGGTTGGCGCTGAGGTACTGGGTCACTGCTCAGGTACTGTGTCGGTGCTGAGGTACTGGGTCGGTGCTGAGGTACTGGGTCGGTGCTGAGGTACTGGGTCAGCGCTGATGTACTTGGTCACTGCTGAGGTACTGGGTCACTGCTGAGGTACTGGGTCGCTGCTGAGGTACTGGGTCGGTGCTGAGGTACTGGGTCGGTGCTGAGGTACTGGGTCGGTGCTGAGGTACTGGGTCGGTGCTGAGGTAATGGGTCGTTGCTGAGGTACTGGGTCACTGCTGAGGTACTGGGTCGGTGCTGAGGTACTGGGGCGTTGCTGAGTTACTGGGTCACTTCTGAGGTACTAGGTCGGAGCTGAGTTACTGGGTCGGGGCTGAGGTACTGGCTCAGTGCTGAGGTACTGGGTCGGTGCTGAGGTACTGGGTCGGTGCTGAGGTACTGGGTCACTGCTGAGTTACTGGGTCGGTGCTGAGATTCTGGGTCACTGCTGAGGTACTGAGTCGGTGCTGAGGTACTGGCTCGGTGCTGAGGTACTGGCTGACTGCTGAGGTACTAGGTCTCTGCTGAGGTACTGGGTTGGTGCTGAGGTACTGGGTCGGTGCTGAGGTACTGGGTTGATGCTGAGGTACTGGGTCACTGCTGAGGTACTGGGTCGGTGCTGAGGTACTGGGTTACTGCTGAGGTACTGGGTCGGTGCTGAGTTAATGGGTCGGCGCTGAAGTACTGGGTCACTGCTCAGGTACTGTGTCGGTGCTGAGGTACTGGGTCGCTGCTGAGGTACTGGGTCGGAGCTGAGGTACTGGGTTGATGCTGAGGTACTGGGTCACTGCTGAGGTACTGGGTCGGTGCTGAGCTACTGGGTCGGTGCTGAGGTAGTGGGTCAGTGCTGAGCTACTGTGTTGGTGCTGGTGTATTGGGTCGTTCCTGAGGAACTGGGTCACTGCTGTGGTACTGAGTTGGTGCTGAGGTACTGGGTCGGTGCTGAGGTACTGGGACGGTGCTGAGGTACTGGGTCACTGCTGAGGTACTGGGTCGGAGCTGAGGTACTGGGTTGATGCTGAGGTACTGGGTCACTGCTGAGGTACTGGGTCGGTGCTGAGCTACTGGGTCGGTGCTGAGGTAGTGGGTCAGTGCTGAGCTACTGTGTTGGTGCTGGTGTATTGGGTCGTTCCTGAGGAACTGGGTCACTGCTGTGGTACTGAGTCGGTGCTGAGGTACTGGGTCACTGCTGAGGTACTGTGTCGGTGCAGAGGTACTGGGTCCTTGCTGAGGTACTGGTTTGGTTCTGAGGTACTGGTCGGTGCTGAGGTACTAGGTCACTGCTGAGGTACTGGGTCGGTGCTGAGGTACTGGGTCACTGCTGAGGTACTGGGTCGGAGCTGAGGTACTGGGTTGATGCTGAGGTACTGGGTCACTGCTGAGGTACTGGGTCGGTGCTGAGCTACTGGGTCGGTGCTGAGGTAGTGGGTCAGTGCAGAGCTACTGTGTTGGTGCTGGTGTATTGGGTCGTTCCTGAGGAACTGGGTCACTGCTGTGGTACTGAGTTGGTGCTGAGGTACTGGGTCGGTGCTGAGGTACTGGGTCAGTGCTGAGGTACTTGGTCACTGCTGAGGTACTGGGTCGGTGCTGAGGTACTGGGTCACTGCTGAGGTACTGGGTGGGTGCTGAGTTAATGGGTCGGCGCTGAGGTACTGGGTCTCTGCTCAGGTACTGTGTCGGTGCTGAGGTACTGGGTCGGTGCTGAGGTACTGGGTCGGTGCTGAGGTACTGGGTCGGTGCTGAGATACTGGGTCAGCGCTGATGTACTTGGTCACTGCTGAGGTACTGGGACACTGCTGAGGTACTGGGTCGCTGCTGAGGTACTGGGTCGGTGCTGAGGTACTGGGTCGGTGCTGAGGTACTAGGTCGGTGCTGAGGTAATGGGTCGTTGCTGAGGTACTGGGTCACTGCTGAGGTACTGGGTCGGTGCTGAGGTACTGGGGCGTTGCTGAGTTACTGGGTCACTTCTGAGGTACTAGGTCGGAGCTGAGTTACTGGGTCGGGGCTGAGGTACTGGCTCAGTGCTGAGGTACTGGGTCGGTGCTGAGGTACTGGGTCGGTGATGAGGTACAGGGTCCGTGCTGAGGTACTGAGTCACTGCTGAGGTACTGGTTCACTTCTGAGGTACTGGTCGGTGTTGAGGTACTGGGTCATTGCTGAGGTACTGGGTCGGTGCAGAGGTACTGGGTCACTGCTGAGGTACTTGGTCGGTGCTGAGGTACTGGATCACTGCTGAGGTACTGTGTCGGTGCAGAGGTACTGGGTCCCTGCTGAGGTACTGGTTTTCTGCTGAGGTACTGGTTTGGTTCTGAGGTACTGGTCGGTGCTGAGGTACTAGGTCACTGCTGAGGTACTGGGTCGGTGCTGAGGTACTGGGTCACTGCTGAGGTACTGGGTCGGAGCTGAGGTACTGGGTTGATGCTGAGGTACTGGGTCACTGCTGAGGTACTGGGTCGGTGCTGAGCTACTGGGTCGGTGCTGAGGTAGTGGGTCAGTGCAGAGCTACTGTGTTGGTGCTGGTGTATTGGGTCGTTCCTGAGGAACTGGGTCACTGCTGTGGTACTGAGTTGGTGCTGAGGTACTGGGTCGGTGCTGAGGTACTGGGTCAGTGCTGAGGTACTTGGTCACTGCTGAGGTACTGGGTCACTGCTGAGGTACTGGGTCACTGCTGAGGTACTGGGTCAGTGCTGAGTTAATGGGTCGGCGCTGAGGTACTGGGTCACTGCTCAGGTACTGTGTCGGTGCTGAGGTACTGGGTCGGTGCTGAGGTACTGGGTCGGTGCTGAGGTACTGGGTCGGTGCTGAGGTACTGGGTCAGCGCTGATGTACTTGGTCACTGCTGAGGTACTGGGTCACTGCTGAGGTACTGGGTCGCTGCTGAGGTACTGGGTCGGTACTGAGGTACTGAGTCACTGCTGAGGTACTGGGTCGGTGCTGAGGTACTGGGTCGGTGCTGAGGTACTGGGTCGTTGCTGAGGTACTGGGTCACTGCTGAGGTACTGGGTCGTTGCTGAGGTACTGGGGCGTTGTTGAGTTACTGGGTCACTTCTGAGGTACTAGGTCGGAGCTGAGTTACTGGGTCGGGGCTGAGGTACTGGCTCAGTGCTGAGGTACTGGGTCGGTGCTGAGGTACTGTGTTGGTGCTGGTGTATTGGGTCGTTCCTGAGGAACTGGGTCACTGCTGTGGTACTGAGTCGGTGCTGAGGTACAGGCTCGGTGCTGAGGTACTGGCTCGGTGCTGAGGTACTGGTTCGTTGCTGAGGTACTGGGTCACTGCTGAGGTACTGGGTCGGTGCTGAGGTTCTGGGTCACTGCTGAAGTACTGGGTCGGTGCTGAGGTACTGGCTCGGTGCTGAGGTACTGGCTCACTGCTGAGGTACTCGGTCGCTGCTGAGGTACTGGGTTGGTGCTGAGGTACTGGGTCGGTGTTGAGATACTGGGTCGGTGCTGAGGTACTGGGTCGGTGCTGAGCTACTGGGTCGGTGCTGAGATACTGGGTCGGTGCTGAACTACTTGGTCGGTGCTGAGGTACTGTTTCACTGCTGAGGAGCTGGGTCACTTCTGAGGTACTGGGTCGGTGCTGAGGTACTGGGTCGGTGCTGAGGTACTGGGTCGGTGCTGAGGTACTGGATCACTGCTCAGGTCCTGTGTCGGTGCTGAGGTACTGGGTCGGTGATGAGGTACTGGGTCGGTGCTGAGGTACTGAGTCACTGCTGAGGTACTGGTTCACTTCTGAGGTACTGTTCTGTGTTGAGGTACTGGGTCATTGCTGAGGTACTGGGTCGGTGCAGAGGTACTGGGTCACTGGTGAGGTACTTGGTCGGTGCTGAGGTACAGGATCACTGCTGAGGTACTGTGTCGGTGCAGAGGTACTGGGTCCCTGCTGAGGTACTGAGTCGGTGCTGAGGTACTGGCTCGGTGCTGAGGTACTGGCTGACTGCTGAGGTAATAGGTCTCTGCTGAGGTACTGGGTTGGTGCTGAGGTACTGGGTCGGTGCTGAGGTACTGGGTTACTGCTGAGGTATTGGGTCGGTGCTGAGTTAATGGGTCGGCGCTGAAGTACTGGGTCACTGCTCAGGTACTGTGTCGGTGCTGAGGTACTGGGTCACTGCTGAGGTACTGGGTCGGTGCTGAGGTACTGGGTCGCTGCTGAGGTTCTGAGTCACTGCTGAGGTACTGGTTCACTTCTGAGGTACTGGTCGGTGTTGAGTTACTGGGTCATTGCTAAGGTACTGGGTCGGTGCAGAGGTACTGGGTCGGTGCTGAGGTAATGGGTCGGTGCTAAAGGTACTGTGTCGGTGCTGATGTATTGGGTCGTTCCTGAGGTACTGGGTCACTGCTGAGGTACTGGGTCGGAGCTGAGTTACTGGGTCGGTCATGAGCTACTGGGTCAGTGCTGAGGTACTTGGTCACTGCTGAGGTACTGGGTCGGTGCTGAGGTACTGGGTCACTGCTGAGGTACTGGGTCAGTGCTGAGGTACTGGGTCACTTTTGAGGTACTGGGTCGGTGCTGAGGTACTGGGTCGGTGCTGAGGTACTGGATCACTGCTGAGGTACTGTGTCGGTGCTGAGGTACTGGGTCGGTGCTGAGGTACTGGGTCGCTGCTGAGGTACTGGTTTGGTTCTGAGGTACTAGTCGGTGCTGAGGTACTAGGTCACTGCTGAGGTACTGGGTCGGTGCTGAGGTACTGGGTCACTGCTGAGGTACTGGGTCGGAGCTGAGGTACTGGGTTGATGCTGAGGTACTGGGTCACTGCTGAGGTACTGGGTCGGTGCTGAGCTACTGGGTCGGTGCTGAGGTAGTGGGTCAGTGCTGAGCTATTGTGTTGGTGCTGGTGTATTGGGTCGTTCCTGAGGAACTGGGTCACTGCTGTGGTACTGAGTTGGTGCTGAGGTACTGGGTCGGTGCTGAGGTACTGGGTCGGTGCTGAGGTACTGGGTCACTGCAGAGGTACTGGGTCGGAGCTGAGGTACTGGGTTGATGATGAGGTACTGGGTCACTGCTGAGGTACTGGGTCGGTGCTGAGCTACTGGGTCGGTGCTGAGGTAGTGGGTCAGTGCTGAGCTACTGTGTTGGTGCTGGTGTATTGGGTCGTTCCTGATGAACTGGGTCCCTGCTGTGGTACTGAGTCGGTGCTGAGGTACTGGGTCGGTGCTGAGGTACTGGGTCAGTGCTGAGGTACTTGGTCACTGCTGAGGTACTGGGTCGGTGCTGAGGTACTGGGTCACTGCTGAGGTACTGGGTCGGTGTTGAGTTAATGGGTCGGTGCTGAGGTACTGGGTCACTGCTCAGGTACTGTGTCGGTGCTGAGGTACTGGGTCACTGCTGAGGTACTGGGTCGGTGCTGAGGTACTGGGTCGGTGCTGAGGTACTGGGTCAGTGCTGAGGTACTTGGTCACTGCTGAGGTACTGGGTCACTGCTGAGGTACTGGGTCGCTGCTGAGGTACTGGGTCGGTGCTGAGGTACTGGGTCACTGCTGAGGTACTGGGTCGGTGCTGAGGTACTGGGTCGGTGCTGAGGTACTGGGTCGGTGCTGAGGTACTGGGTCGTTGCTGAGGTACTGGGTCACTGCTGAGGTACTGGGTCGGTGCTGAGGTACTGGGGCGTTGCTGAGTTACTGGGTCACTTCTGAGGTACTAGGTCGGAGCTGAGTTACTGGGTCGGGGCTGAGGTACTGGCTCAGTGCTGAGGTACTGGGTCGGTGCTGAGGTACTGGGTCAGTGCTGAGGTACTGGGTCACTGCTGAGTTACTGGGTCGGTGCTGAGATTCTGGGTCACTGCTGAGGTACTGGGTCGGAGCTGAGGTACTGGGTTGATGCTGAGGTACTGGGTCACTGCTGAGGTACTGGGTCGGTGCTGAGCTACTGGGTCGGTGCTGAGGTAGTGGGTCAGTGCTGAGCTACTGTGTTGGTGCTGGTGTATTGGGTCGTTCCTGAGGAACTGGGTCACTGCTGTGGTACTGAGTTGGTGCTGAGGTACTGGGTCGGTGCTGAGGTACTGGGTCGGTGCTGAGGTACTGGGTCACTGCTGAGGTACTGGGTCGGAGCTGAGGTACTGGGTTGATGCTGAGGTACTGGGTCACTGCTGAGGTACTGGGTCGGTGCTGAGCTACTGGGTCGGTGCTGAGGTAGTGGGTCAGTGCTGAGCTACTGTGTTGGTGCTGGTGTATTGGGTCGTTCCTGAGGAACTGGGTCACTGCTGTGGTACTGAGTCAGTTCTGAGGTACTTGGTCACTGCTGAAGTACTGGGTCGGTGCTGAGGTACTGGTTCACTGCTGAGGTACTGGGTCGGTGCTGAGTTAATGGGTCGGCGCTGAGGTACTGGGTCACTGCTCAGGTACTGTGTCGGTGCTGAGGTACTGGGTCACTGCTGAGGTACTGGGTCGGTGCTGAGGTACTGGGTCGGTGCTGAGGTACTGGGTCAGTGCTGAGGTACTTGGTCACTGCTGAGGTACTGGGTCACCGCTGAGGTACTGGGTCGCTGCTGAGGTACTGGGTCGGTGCTGAGGTACTGAGTCACTGCTGAGGTACTGGGTCGGTGCTGAGGTACTGGGTCGGTGCTGAGGTACTGGGTTGGTGCTGAGGTACTGGGTCGTTGCTGAGGTACTGGGTCACTGCTGAGGTACTGGGTCGTTGCTGAGGGACTGGGGCGTTGCTGAGTTACTGGGTCACTTCTGAGTTACTAGGTCGGAGCTGAGTTACTGGGTCGGGGCTGAGGTACTGGCTCAGTGCTGAGGTACTGGGTCGGTGCTGAGGTACTGTGTTGGTGCTGGTGTATTGGGTCATTCCTGAGGAACTGGGTCACTGCTGTGGTACGGAGTCGGTGCTGAGGTACTGGGTCGGTGCTGAGGTACTGGCTCGGTGCTGAGGTACTGGTTCGTTGCTGAGGTACTGGGTCACTGCTGAGGTACTGGGTCGGTGCTGAGGTTCTGGGTCACTGCTGAAGTACTGGGTCGGTGCTGAGGTACTGGCTCGGTGCTGAGGTACTGGCTCACTGCTGAGGTACTAGGTCGCTGCTGAGGTACGGGGTTGGTGCTGAGGTACTGGGTCGGTGCTGAGATACTGGGTCGGTGCTGAGGTACTGGGTCGGTGCTGAGATACTGGGTCGGTGCTGAACTACTTGGTCGGTGCTGAGGTACTGTTTCACTGCTGAGGAGCTGGGTCACTTCTGAGGTACTGGGTCGGTGCTGAGGTACTGGGTCGGTGCTGAGGATCTGGATCACTGCTCAGGTACTGTGTCGGTGCTGAGGTACTGGGTCGGTGATGAGGTACTGGGTCGGTGCTGAGGTACTGAGTCACTGCTGAGGTACTGGTTCACTTCTGAGGTACTGGTCGGTGTTGAGGTACTGGGTCACTGCTGAGGTACTGTGTCGGTGCTGAGGTACTGGGTCGGTGCTGAGGTACTGGTTTTCTGCTGAGGTACTGGTTTGGTTCTGAGGTACTGGTCGGTGCTGAGGTACTAGGTCACTGCTGAGGTACTGGGTCACTGCTGAGGTACTGGGTCGGAGCTGAGGTACTGGGTTGATGCTGAGGTACTGGGTCACTGCTGAGGTACTGGGTCGGTGCTGAGCTACTGGGTCGTTGCTGAGGTAGTGGGTCAGTGCAGAGCTACTGTGTTGGTGCTGGTGTATTGGGTCGTTCCTGAGGAACTGGGTCACTGCTGTGGTACTGAGTTGGTGCTGAGGTACTGGGTCGGTGCTGAGGTACTGGGTCAGTGCTGAGGTACTTGGTCACTGCTGAGGTGCTGGGTCGGTGCTGAGGTACTGGGTCACTGCTGAGGTACTGGGTCGGTGCTGAGTTAATGGGTCGGCGCTGAGGTACTGGGTCACTGCTCAGGTACTGTGTCGGTGCTGAGGTACTGGGTCGGTGCTGAGGTACTGAGTCGGTGCTGAGGTACTGGGTCGTTGCTGAGGTACTGGGTCGCTGCTGAGGTATTGGGTCGGTGCTGAGGTACTGGGTCACTGCTGAGGTACTGGGTCACTTCTGAGGTACTAGGTCGGAGCTGAGTTACTGGTTCGGGGCTGAGGTACTGGCTCAGTGCTGAGGTACTGGGTCGGTGCTGAGGTACTGAGTCGTTGCTGAGGTACTGGGTCACTGCTGAGTTACTGGGTCGGTGCTGAGATTCTGGGTCACTGCTGAGGTACTGAGTCGGTGCTGAGGTACTGGCTCGGTGCTGAGGTTCTTGGTCACTGCTGAAGTACTGGGTCAGTGCTGAGGTACTGAGTCACTGCTGAGGTACTGGTTCACTTCTGAGGTACTGGGTCGGTGCAGAGGTACTGGGTCACTGCTGAGGTACTTGGTCGGTGCTGAGGTACTGGATCACTGCTGAGGTACTGGTTTGGTTCTGAGGTACTGGTCGGTGCTGAGGTACTAGGTCACTGCTGAGGTACTGGGTCGGTGCTGAGGTACTGGGTCACTGCTGAGGTACTGGGTCGGAGCTGAGGTACTGGGCTGATGCTGAGGTACTGGGTCACTGCTGAGGTACTGGGTCGGTGCTGAGCTACTGGGTCGGTGCTGAGGTAGTGGGTCAGTGCAGAGCTACTGTGTTGGTGCTGGTGTATTGGGTCGTTCCTGAGGAACTGGGTCACTGCTGTGGTACTGAGTTGGTGCTGAGGTACTGGGTCGGTGCTGAGGTACTGGGTCAGTGCTGAGGTACTTGGTCACTGCTGAGGTGCTGGGTCGGTGCTGAGGTACTGGGTCACTGCTGAGGTACTGGGTCGGTGCTGAGTTAATGGGTCGGCGCTGAGGTACTGGGTCACTGCTCAGGTACTGTGTCGGTGCTGAGGTACTGGGTCTGTGCTGAGGTACTGGGTCGGTGCTGAGGTACTGGGTCGTTGCTGAGGTACTGGGTCACTGCTGAGGTATTGGGTCGGTGCTGAGATACTGGGGCGTTGCTGAGTTACTGGGTCACTTCTGAGGTACTAGGTCGGAGCTGAGTTACTGGGTCGGGGCTGAGGTACTGGCTCAGTGCTGAGGTACTGGGTCGGTGCTGAGGTACTGAGTCGTTGCTGAGGTACTGGGTCACTGCTGAGTTACTGGGTCGGTGCTGAGATTCTGGGTCACTGCTGAGGTACTGAGTCGGTGCTGAGGTACTGGCTCGGTGCTGAGGTACTGGTTCGTTGCTGAGGTACTGGGTCACTGCTGAGGTACTGGGTCGGTGCTGAGGTTCTTGGTCACTGCTGAAGTACTGGGTCAGTGCTGAGGTACTGGCTCGGTGCTGAGGTACTGGCTGACTGCTGAGGTACTAGGTCTCTGCTGAGGTACTGGGTTGGTCCTGGGGTACTGGGTCGGTGCTGAGGTACTGGGTCGGTGCTGAGGTACTGGGTCGGTGCTGAGATACTGGGTCGGTGCTGAACTACTTGGTCGGTGCTGAGGTACTGTTTCACTGCTGAGGAGCTGGGTCACTGCTGAGATACTGGGTCGGTGCTGAGGTACTGGGTCGGTGCTGATGATCTGGATCACTGCTCAGGTACTGTGTCGGTGCTGAGGTACTGGGTCGGTGATGAGGTACTGGGTCGGTGCTGAAGTACTGAGTCACTGCTGAGGTACTGGTTCACTTCTGAGGTACTGGTCGGTGTTGAGGTACTGGGTCATTGCTGAGGTACTGGGTCGGTGCAGAGGTACTGGGTCGGTGCTGAGGTAGTGGGTCGGTGCTGAGGTACTGTGTCGGTGCTGATGTATTGGGTCGTTCCTGAGGTACTGGGTCACTGCTGAGGTACTGGGTCAGAGCTGAGGTACTGGGTCGGTTATGAGCTACTGGGTCAGTGCTGAGGTACTTGGTCACTGCTGAGGTACTGGGTCGGTGCTGAGGTACTGGGTCACTGCTGAGGTACTGGGTCGGTGCTGAGGTACTGGGTCACTGCTGAGGTACTGGGTCGGTGCTGAGGTACTGGGTCGGTGCTGACGTACTGGGTCGGTGCTGACGTACTGGATCACTGCTGAGGTACTGTGTCGGTGCTGAGGTACTGGGTCGGTGCTGAGGTACTGGGTCGCTGCTGAGGTACTGGTTTGGTTCTGAAGTACTGGTCGGTGCTGAGGTACTAGGTCACTGCTGAGGTACTGGGTCGGTGCTGAGGTACTGGGTCACTGCTGAGGTACTGGGTCGGAGCTGAGGTACTGGGTTGATGCTGAGGTACTGGGTCACCGCTGAGGTACTGGGTCGGTGCTGAGCTACTGGGTCGGTGCTGAGGTAGTGGGTCAGTGCTGAGCTACTGTGTTGGTGCTGGTGTATTGGGTCGTTCCTGAGGAACTGGGTCACTGCTGTGGTACTGAGTTGGTGCTGAGGTACTGGTCGGTGCTGAGGTACTGGGTCGGTGCCTAGGTACTGGGTCACTGCTGAGGTACTGGTTCGGAGCTGAGGTACTGGGTTGATGCTGAGGTACTGGGTCACTGCTGAGGTACTGGGTCGGTGCTGAGCTACTGGGTCGGTGCTGAGGTAGTGGGTCAGTGCAGAGCTACTGTGTTGGTGCTGGTGTATTGGGTCGTTCCTGAGGAACTGGGTCACTGCTGTGGTACTGAGTTGGTGCTGAGGTACTGGGTCGGTGCTGAGGTACTGGGTCAGTGCTGAGGTACTTGGTCACTGCTGAGGTGCTGGGTCGGTGCTGAGGTACTGGGTCACTGCTGAGGTACTGGGTCGGTGCTGAGTTAATGGGTCGGCGCTGAGGTACTGGGTCACTGCTCAGGTACTGTGTCGGTGCTGAGGTACTGGGTCGGTGCTGAGGTACTGGGTCGGTGCTGAGGTACTGGGTCGTTGCTGAGGTACTGGGTCACTGCTGAGGTATTGGGTCGGTGCTGAGATACTGGGGCGTTGCTGAGTTACTGGGTCACTTCTGAGGTACTAGGTCGGAGCTGAGTTACTGGGTCGGGGCTGAGGTACTGGCTCAGTGCTGAGGTACTGGGTCGGTGCTGAGGTACTGAGTCGTTGCTGAGGTACTGGGTCACTGCTGAGTTACTGGGTCGGTGCTGAGATTCTGGGTCACTGCTGAGGTACTGAGTCGGTGCTGAGGTACTGGCTCGGTGCTGAGGTACTGGTTCGTTGCTGAGGTACTGGGTCACTGCTGAGGTACTGGGTCGGTGCTGAGGTTCTTGGTCACTGCTGAAGTACTGGGTCAGTGCTGAGGTACTGGCTCGGTGCTGAGGTACTGGCTGACTGCTGAGGTACTAGGTCTCTGCTGAGGTACTGGGTTGGTCCTGGGGTACTGGGTCGGTGCTGAGGTACTGGGTCGGTGCTGAGGTACTGGGTCGGTGCTGAGATACTGGGTCGGTGCTGAACTACTTGGTCGGTGCTGAGGTACTGTTTCACTGCTGAGGAGCTGGGTCACTGCTGAGATACTGGGTCGGTGCTGAGGTACTGGGTCGGTGCTGATGATCTGGATCACTGCTCAGGTACTGTGTCGGTGCTGAGGTACTGGGTCGGTGATGTGGTACTGGGTCGGTGCTGAGGTACTGAGTCACTGCTGAGGTACTGGTTCACTTCTGAGGTACTGGTCGGTGTTGAGGTACTGGGTCATTGCTGAGGTACTGGGTCGGTGCAGAGGTACTGGGTCGGTGCTGAGGTAGTGGGTCGGTGCTGAGGTACTGTGTCGGTGCTGATGTATTGGGTCGTTCCTGAGGTACTGGGTCACTGCTGAGGTACTGGGTCAGAGCTGAGGTACTGGGTCGGTTATGAGCTACTGGGTCAGTGCTGAGGTACTTGGTCACTGCTGAGGTACTGGGTCGGTGCTGAGGTACTGGGTCACTGCTGAGGTACTGGGTCGGTGCTGAGGTACTGGGTCACTGCTGAGGTACTGGGTCGGTGCTGAGGTACTGGGTCGGTGCTGACGTACTGGATCACTGCTGAGGTACTGTGTCGGTGCTGAGGTACTGGGTCGGTGCTGAGGTACTGGGTCGCTGCTGAGGTACTGGTTTGGTTCTGAGGTACTGGTCGGTGCTGAGGTACTAGGTCACTGCTGAGGTACTGGGTCGGTGCTGAGGTACTGGGTCACTGCTGAGGTACTGGGTCGGAGCTGAGGTACTGGGTTGATGCTGAGGTACTGGGTCACCGCTGAGGTACTGGGTCGGTGCTGAGCTACTGGGCCGGTGCTGAGGTAGTGGGTCAGTGCTGAGCTACTGTGTTGGTGCTGGTGTATTGGGTCGTTCCTGAGGAACTGGGTCACTGCTGTGGTACTGAGTTGGTGCTGAGGTACTGGTCGGTGCTGAGGTACTGGGTCGGTGCTGAGGTACTGGGTCACTGCTGAGGTACTGGTTCGGAGCTGAGGTACTGGGTTGATGCTGAGGTACTGGGTCACTGCTGAGGTACTGGGTCGGTTTTGAGCTACTGGGTCGGTGCTGAGGTAGTGGGTCAATGCTGAGCTACTGTGTTGGTGCTGGTGTATTGGGTCGTTCCTGAGGAACTGGGTCACTGCTGTGGTACTGAGTCGGTGCTGAGGTACTGGGTCGGTGCTGAGGTACTGGGTCAGTTCTGAGGTACTTGGTCACTGATGAAGTACTGGGTCGGTGCTGAGGTACTGGTTCACTGCTGAGGTACTGGGTCGGTGCTGAGTTAATGGGTCGGCGCTGAGGTACTGGGTCACTGCTCAGGTACTGTGTCGGTGCTGAGGTACTGGGTCACTGCTGAGGTACTGGGTCGGTGCTGAGGTACTGGGTCGGTGCTGAATTACTGGGTCGGTACTGAGGTACTGAGTCACTGCTGAGGTACTGGGTCGGTGCTGAGGTACTGGGTCGGTGCTGAGGTACTGGGTCGGTGCTGAGGTACTGGGTCACTGCTGAGGTACTGGGTCGTTGCTGAGGTACTGGGGCGTTGCTGAGTTACTGGGTCACTTCTGAGGTACTAGGTCGGAGCTGAGTTACTGGGTCGGGGCTGAGGTACTGGCTCAGTGCTGAGGTACTGGGTCGGTGCTGAGGTACTGTGTTGGTGCTGGTGTATTGGGTCGTTCCTGAGGAACTGGGTCACTGCTGTGGTAGTGAGTCGGTGCTGAGGTACTGGGTCGGTGCTGAGGTACTGGGTCGGTGCTGAGGTACTGGGTCGGTGCTGAGGTACTGGGTCGGTGCTGAGGTACTGGGTCAGCGCTGATGTACTTGGTCACTGCTGAGGTACTGGGTCACTGCTGAGGTACTGGGTCGCTGCTGAGGTACTGGGTCGGTACTGAGGTACTGAGTCACTGCTGAGGTACTGGGTCGGTGCTGAGGTACTGGGTCGGTGCTGAGGTACTGGGTCGTTGCTGAGGTACTGGGTCACTGCTGAGGTACTGGGTCGTTGCTGAGGTACTGGGGCGTTGCTGAGTTACTGGGTCACTTCTGAGGTACTCGGTCGGAGCTGACTTACTGGGTCGGGGCTGAGGTACTGGCTCAGTGCTGAGGTACTGGGTCGGTGCTGAGGTACTGTGTTGGTGCTGGTGTATTGGGTCGTTCCTGAGGAACTGGGTCACTGCTGTGGTACTGAGTCGGTGCTGAGGTACTGGCTCGGTGCTGAGGTACTGGCTCGGTGCTGAGGTACTGGTTCGTTGCTGAGGTACTGGGTCACTGCTGAGGTACTGGGTCGGTGCTGAGGTTCTGGGTCACTGCTGAAGTACTGGGTCGGTGCTGAGGTACTGGCTCGGTGCTGAGGTACTGGCTCACTGCTGAGGTACTCGGTCGCTGCTGAGGTACTGGGTTGGTGCTGAGGTACTGGGTCGGTGTTGAGATACTGGGTCGGTGCTGAGGTACTGGGTCGGTGCTGAGATACTGGGTCGGTGCTGAACTACTTGGTCGGTGCTGAGGTACTGTTTCACTGCTGAGGAGCTGGGTCACTTCTGAGGTACTGGGTCGGTGCTGATGTACTGGGTCGGTGCTGAGGATCTGGATCACTGCTCAGGTACTGTGTCGGTGCTGAGGTACTGGGTCGGTGATGAGGTACTGGGTCGGTGCTGACGTACTGAGTCACTGCTGAGGTACTGGTTCACTTCTGAGGTACTGTTCTGTGTTGAGGTACTGGGTCATTGCTGAGGTACTGGGTCGGTGCAGAGGTACTGGGTCACTGGTGAGGTACTTGGTCGGTGCTGAGGTACAGGATCACTGCTGAGGTACTGTGTCGGTGCAGAGGTACTGGGTCCCTGCTGAGGTACTGGTTTTCTGCTGAGGTACTGGTTTGGTTCTGAGGTACTGGTCGGTGCTGAGGTACTAGGTCACTGCTGAGGTACTGGGTCGGTGCTGAGGTACTGGGTCACTGCTGAGGTACTGGGTAGGAGCTGAGGTACTGGGTTGATGCTGAGGTACTGGGTCACTGCTGAGGTACTGGGTCGGTGCTGAGCTACTGGGTCGGTGCTGAGGTAGTGGGTCAGTGCAGAGCTACTGTGTTGGTGCTGGTGTATTGGGTCGTTCCTGAGGAACTGGGTCACTGCTGTGGTACTGAGTTGGTGCTGAGGTACTGGGTCGGTGCTGAGGTACTGGGTCAGTGCTGAGGTACTTGGTCACCGCTGAGGTACTGGGTCGGTGCTGAGGTACTGGGTCACTGCTGAGGTACTGGGTCGGTGCTGAGTTAATGGGTTGGCGCTGAGGTACTGGGTCACTGCTCAGGTACTGTGTCGGTGCTGAGGTACTGGGTCGGTGCTGAGGTACTGGGTCGGTGCTGAGGTACTGGGTCAGCGCTGATGTACTTGGTCACTGCTGAGGTACTGGGTCACTGCTGAGGTACTGGGTCGCTGCTGAGGTACTGGGTCGGTGCTGAGGTACTGGGTCGGTGCTGAGGTACTGGGTCGGTGCTGAGGTACTGGGTCGGTGCTGAGGTAATGGGTCGTTGCTGAGGTACTGGGTCACTGCTGAGGTACTGGGTCGGTGCTGAGGTACTGGGGCGTTGCTGAGTTACTGGGTCACTTCTGAGGTACTAGGTCGGAGCTGAGTTACTGGGTCGGGGCTGAGGTACTGGCTCAGTGCTGAGGTACTGGGTCGGTGCTGAGGTACTGGGTCGGTGCTGAGGTACTGGGTCACTGCTGAGTTACTGGGTCGGTGCTGAGATTCTGGGTCACTGCTGAGGTACTGAGTCGGTGCTGAGGTACTGGCTCGGTGCTGAGGTACTGGCTGACTGCTGAGGTACTAGGTCTCTGCTGAGGTACTGGGTTGGTGCTGAGGTACTGGGTCGGTGCTGAGGTACTGGGTTGATGCTGAGGTACTGGGTCACTGCTGAGGTACTGGGTCGGTGCTGAGGTACTGGGTTACTGCTGAGGTACTGGGTCGGTGCTGAGTTAATGGGTCGGCGCTGAAGTACTGGGTCACTGCTCAGGTACTGTGTCGGTGCTGAGGTACTGGGTCGCTGCTGAGGTACTGGGTCGGAGCTGAGGTACTGGGTTGATGCTGAGGTACTGGGTCACTGCTGAGGTACTGGGTCGGTGCTGAGCTACTGGGTCGGTGCTGAGGTAGTGGGTCAGTGCTGAGCTACTGTGTTGGTGCTGGTGTATTGGGTCGTTCCTGAGGAACTGGGTCACTGCTGTGGTACTGAGTTGGTGCTGAGGTACTGGGTCGGTGCTGAGGTACTGGGACGGTGCTGAGGTACTGGGTCACTGCTGAGGTACTGGGTCGGAGCTGAGGTACTGGGTTGATGCTGAGGTACTGGGTCACTGCTGAGGTACTGGGTCGGTGCTGAGCTACTGGGTCGGTGCTGAGGTAGTGGGTCAGTGCTGAGCTACTGTGTTGGTTCTGGTGTATTGGGTCGTTCCTGAGGAACTGGGTCACTGCTGTGGTACTGAGTCGGTGCTGAGGTACTGGGTCACTGCTGAGGTACTGGTTCACTTCTGAGGTACTGGTCGGTGTTGAGGTACTGGGTCATTGCTGAGGTACTGGGTCGGTGCAGAGGTACTGGGTCACTGGTGAGGTACTTGGTCGGTGCTGAGGTACTGGATCACTGCTGAGGTACTGTGTCGGTGCAAAGGTACTGGGTCCTTGCTGAGGTACTGGTTTGGTTCTGAGGTACTGGTCGGTGCTGAGGTACTAGGTCACTGCTGAGGTACTGGGTCGGTGCTGAGGTACTGGGTCACTGCTGAGGTACTGGGTCGGAGCTGAGGTACTGGGTTGATGCTGAGGTACTGGGTCAGTGCTGAGGTACTGGGTCGGTGCTGAGCTACTGGGTCGGTGCTGAGGTAGTGGGTCAGTGCAGAGCTACTGTGTTGGTGCTGGTGTATTGGGTCGTTCCTGAGGAACTGGGTCACTGCTGTGGTACTGAGTTGGTGCTGAGGTACTGGGTCGGTGCTGAGGTACTGGGTCAGTGCTGAGGTACTTGGTCACTGCTGAGGTACTGGGTCGGTGCTGAGGTACTGGGTCACTGCTGAGGTACTGGGTCGGTGCTGAGTTAATGGGTCGGCGCTGAGGTACTGGGTCACTGCTCAGGTACTGTGTCGGTGCTGAGGTACTGGGTCGGTGCTGAGGTACTGGGTCGGTGCTGAGGTACTGGGTCGGTGCTGAGATACTGGGTCAGCGCTGATGTACTTGGTCACTGCTGAGGTACTGGGACACTGCTGAGGTACTGGGTCGCTGCTGAGGTACTGGGTCGGTGCTGAGGTACTGGGTCGGTGCTGAGGTACTAGGTCGGTGCTGAGGTAATGGGTCGTTGCTGAGGTACTGGGTCACTGCTGAGGTACTGGGTCGGTGCTGAGGTACTGGGGCGTTGCTGAGTTACTGGGTCACTTCTGAGGTACTAGGTCGGAGCTGAGTTACTGGGTCGGGGCTGAGGTACTGGCTCAGTGCTGAGGTACTGGGTCGGTGCTGAGGTACTGGGTCGGTGATGAGGTACAGGGTCGGTGCTGAGGTACTGAGTCACTGCTGAGGTACTGGTTCACTTCTGAGGTACTGGTCGGTGTTGAGGTACTGGGTCATTGCTGAGGTACTGGGTCGGTGCAGAGGTACTGGGTCACTGCTGAGGTACTTGGTCGGTGCTGAGGTACTGGATCACTGCTGAGGTACTGTGTCGGTGCAGAGGTACTGGGTCCCTGCTGAGGTACTGGTTTTCTGCTGAGGTACTGGTTTGGTTCTGAGGTACTGGTCGGTGCTGAGGTACTAGGTCACTGCTGAGGTACTGGGTCGGTGCTGAGGTACTGGGTCACTGCTGAGGTACTGGGTCGGAGCTGAGGTACTGGGTTGATGCTGAGGTACTGGGTCACTGCTGAGGTACTGGGTCGGTGCTGAGCTACTGAGTCGGTGCTGAGGTAGTGGGTCAGTGCAGAGCTACTGTGTTGGTGCTGGTGTATTGGGTCGTTCCTGAGGAACTGGGTCACTGCTGTGGTACTGAGTTGGTGCTGAGGTACTGGGTCGGTGCTGAGGTACTGGGTCAGTGCTGAGGTACTTGGTCACTGCTGAGGTACTGGGTCACTGCTGAGGTACTGGGTCACTGCTGAGGTACTGGGTCAGTGCTGAGTTAATGGGTCGGCGCTGAGGTACTGGGTCACTGCTCAGGTACTGTGTCGGTGCTGAGGTACTGGGTCGGTGCTGAGGTACTGGGTCGGTGCTGAGGTACTGGGTCGGTGCTGAGGTACTGGGTCAGCGCTGATGTACTTGGTCACTGCTGAGGTACTGGGTCACTGCTGAGGTACTGGGTCGCTGCTGAGGTACTGGGTCGGTACTGAGGTACTGTGTCGGTGCTGAGGTACTGGGTCGTTGCTGAGGTACTGGGTCACTGCTGAGGTACTGGGTCGTTGCTGAGGTACTGGGGCGTTGTTGAGTTACTGGGTCACTTCTGAGGTACTAGGTCGGAGCTGAGTTACTGGGTCGGGGCTGAGGTACTGGCTCAGTGCTGAGGTACTGGGTCGGTGCTGAGGTACTGTGTTGGTGCTGGTGTATTGGGTCGTTCCTGAGGAACTGGGTCACTGCTGTGGTACTGAGTCGGTGCTGAGGTACAGGCTCGGTGCTGAGGTACTGGCTCGGTGCTGAGGTACTGGTTCGTTGCTGAGGTACTGGGTCACTGCTGAGGTACTGGGTCGGTGCTGAGGTTCTGGGTCACTGCTGAAGTACTGGGTCGGTGCTGAGGTACTGGCTCGGTGCTGAGGTACTGGCTCACTGCTGAGGTACTCGGTCGCTGCTGAGGTACTGGGTTGGTGCTGAGGTACTGGGTCGGTGTTGAGATACTGGGTCGGTGCTGAGGTACTGGGTCGGTGCTGAGATACTGGGTCGGTGCTGAACTACTTGGTCGGTGCTGAGGTACTGTTTCACTGCTGAGGAGCTGGGTCACTTCTGAGGTACTGGGTCGGTGCTGATGTACTGGGTCGGTGCTGAGGATCTGGATCACTGCTCAGGTACTGTGTCGGTGCTGAGGTACTGGGTCGGTGATGAGGTACTGGGTCGGTGCTGAGGTACTGAGTCACTGCTGAGGTACTGGTTCACTTCTGAGGTACTGTTCTGTGTTGAGGTACTGGGTCATTGCTGAGGTACTGGGTCGGTGCAGAGGTACTGGGTCACTGGTGAGGTACTTGGTCGGTGCTGAGGTACAGGATCACTGCTGAGGTACTGTGTCGGTGCAGAGGTACTGGGTCCCTGCTGAGGTACTGAGTCGGTGCTGAGGTACTGGTTCGGTGCTGAGGTACTGGCTGACTGCTGAGGTAATAGGTCTCTGCTGAGGTACTGGGTTGGTGCTGAGGTACTGGGTCGGTGCTGAGGTACTGGGTCAGTGCTGATGTACTTGGTCACTGCTGAGGTACTGGGTCGGTGCTGAGGTACTGGGTTACTGCTGAGGTATTGGGTCGGTGCTGAGTTAATGGGTCGGCGCTGAAGTACTGGGTCACTGCTCAGGTACTGTGTCGGTGCTGAGGTACTGGGTCACTGCTGAGGTACTGGGTCGGTGCTGAGGTACTGGGTCGGTGCTGAGGTACTGGGTCAGTGCTGAGGATCTGGATCACTGCTCAGGTACTGTGTCGGTGCTGAGGTACTTGGTCGGTGATGAGGTACTGGGTCGCTGCTGAGGTACTGAGTCACTGCTGAGGTACTGGTTCACTTCTGAGGTACTGGTCGGTGTTGAGTTACTGGGTCATTGCTAAGGTACTGGGTCGGTGCAGAGGTACTGGGTCGGTGCTGAGGTAATGGGTCGGTGCTAAAGGTACTGTGTCGGTGCTGATGTATTGGGTCGTTCCTGAGGTACTGGGTCACTGCTGAGGTACTGGGTCGGAGCTGAGTTACTGGGTCGGTCATGAGCTACTGGGTCAGTGCTGAGGTACTTGGTCACTGCTGAGGTACTGGGTCGGTGCTGAGGTACTGGGTCACTGCTGAGGTACTGGGTCGGTGCTGAGGTACTGGGTCACTTTTGAGGTACTGGGTCGGTGCTGAGGTACTGGGTCGGTGCTGAGGTACTGGATCACTGCTGAGGTACTGTGTCGGTGCTGAGGTACTGGGTCGGTGCTGAGGTACTGGGTCGCTGCTGAGGTACTGGTTTGGTTGTGAGGTACTAGTCGGTGCTGAGGTACTAGGTCACTGCTGAGGTACTGGGTCGGTGCTGAGGTACTGGGTCACTGCTGAGGTACTGGGTCGGAGCTGAGGTACTGGGTTGATGCTGAGGTACTGGGTCACTGCTGAGGTACTGGGTCGGTGCTGAGCTACTGGGTCGGTGCTGAGGTAGTGGGTCAGTGCTGAGCTATTGTGTTGGTGCTGGTGTATTGGGTCGTTCCTGAGGAACTGGGTCACTGCTGTGGTACTGAGTTGGTGCTGAGGTACTGGGTCGGTGCTGAGGTACTGGGTCGGTGCTGAGGTACTGGGTCACTGCAGAGGTACTGGGTCGGAGCTGAGGTACTGGGTTGATGATGAGGTACTGGGTCACTGCTGAGGTACTGGGTCGGTGCTGAGCTACTGGGTCGGTGCTGAGGTAGTGGGTCAGTGCTGAGCTACTGTGTTGGTGCTGGTGTATTGGGTCGTTCCTGATGAACTGGGTCCCTGCTGTGGTACTGAGTCGGTGCTGAGGTACTGGGTCGGTGCTGAGGTACTGGGTCAGTGCTGAGGTACTTGGTCACTGCTGAGGTACTGGGTCGGTGCTGAGGTACTGGGTCACTGCTGAGGTACTGGGTCGGTGTTGAGTTAATGGGTCGGTGCTGAGGTACTGGGTCACTGCTCAGGTACTGTGTCGGTGCTGAGGTACTGGGTCACTGCTGAGGTACTGGGTCGGTGCTGAGGTACTGGGTCGGTGCTGCGGTACTGGGTCAGTGCTGAGGTACTTGGTCACTGCTGAGGTACTGGGTCACTGCTGAGGTACTGGGTCGCTGCTGAGGTACTGGGTCGGTGCTGAGGTACTGGGTCACTGCTGAGGTACTGGGTCGGTGCTGAGGTACTGGGTCGGTGCTGAGGTACTGGGTCGGTGCTGAGGTACTGGGTCGTTGCTGAGGTACTGGGTCACTGCTGAGGTACTGGGTCGGTGCTGAGGTACTGGGGCGTTGCTGAGTTACTGGGTCACTTCTGAGGTACTAGGTCGGAGCTGAGTTACTGGGTCGGGGCTGAGGTACTGGCTCAGTGCTGAGGTACTGGGTCGGTGCTGAGGTACTGGGTCAGTGCTGAGGTACTGGGTCACTGCTGAGTTACTGGGTCGGTGCTGAGATTCTGGGTCACTGCTGAGGTACTGGGTCGGAGCTGAGGTACTGGGTTGATGCTGAGGTACTGGGTCACTGCTGAGGTACTGGGTCGGTGCTGAGCTACTGGGTCGGTGCTGAGGTAGTGGGTCAGTGCTGAGCTACTGTGTTGGTGCTGGTGTATTGGGTCGTTCCTGAGGAACTGGGTCACTGCTGTGGTACTGAGTTGGTGCTGAGGTACTGGGTCGGTGCTGAGGTACTGGGTCGGTGCTGAGGTACTGGGTCACTGCTGAGGTACTGGGTCGGAGCTGAGGTACTGGGTTGATGCTGAGGTACTGGGTCACTGCTGAGGTACTGGGTCGGTGCTGAGCTACTGGGTCGGTGCTGAGGTAGTGGGTCAGTGCTGAGCTACTGTGTTGGTGCTGGTGTATTGGGTCGTTCCTGAGGAACTGGGTCACTGCTGTGGTACTGAGTCAGTTCTGAGGTACTTGGTCACTGCTGAAGTACTGGGTCGGTGCTGAGGTACTGGTTCACTGCTGAGGTACTGGGTCGGTGCTGAGTTAATGGGTCGGCGCTGAGGTACTGGGTCACTGCTCAGGTACTGTGTCGGTGCTGAGGTACTGGGTCACTGCTGAGGTACTGGGTCGGTGCTGAGGTACTGGGTCGGTGCTGAGGTACTGGGTCAGTGCTGAGGTACTTGGTCACTGCTGAGGTACTGGGTCACCGCTGAGGTACTGGGTCGCTGCTGAGGTACTGGGTCGGTGCTGAGGTACTGAGTCACTGCTGAGGTACTGGGTCGGTGCTGAGGTACTGGGTCGGTGCTGAGGTACTGGGTTGGTGCTGAGGTACTGGGTCGTTGCTGAGGTACTGGGTCACTGCTGAGGTACTGGGTCGTTGCTGAGGGACTGGGGCGTTGCTGAGTTACTGGGTCACTTCTGAGTTACTAGGTCGGAGCTGAGTTACTGGGTCGGGGCTGAGGTACTGGCTCAGTGCTGAGGTACTGGGTCGGTGCTGAGGTACTGGGTCACTGCTGAGGTACTGGGTCGGTGCTGAGGTACTGGGTCGGTGCTGAGGTACTGGGTCAGTGCTGAGGATCTGGATCACTGCTCAGGTACTGTGTCGGTGCTGAGGTACTTGGTCGGTGATGAGGTACTGGGTCGCTGCTGAGGTACTGAGTCACTGCTGAGGTACTGGTTCACTTCTGAGGTACTGGTCGGTGTTGAGTTACTGGGTCATTGCTAAGGTACTGGGTCGGTGCAGAGGTACTGGGTCGGTGCTGAGGTAATGGGTCGGTGCTAAAGGTACTGTGTCGGTGCTGATGTATTGGGTCGTTCCTGAGGTACTGGGTCACTGCTGAGGTACTGGGTCGGAGCTGAGTTACTGGGTCGGTCATGAGCTACTGGGTCAGTGCTGAGGTACTTGGTCACTGCTGAGGTACTGGGTCGGTGCTGAGGTACTGGGTCACTGCTGAGGTACTGGGTCGGTGCTGAGGTACTGGGTCACTTTTGAGGTACTGGGTCGGTGCTGAGGTACTGGGTCGGTGCTGAGGTACTGGATCACTGCTGAGGTACTGTGTCGGTGCTGAGGTACTGGGTCGGTGCTGAGGTACTGGGTCGCTGCTGAGGTACTGGTTTGGTTGTGAGGTACTAGTCGGTGCTGAGGTACTAGGTCACTGCTGAGGTACTGGGTCGGTGCTGAGGTACTGGGTCACTGCTGAGGTACTGGGTCGGAGCTGAGGTACTGGGTTGATGCTGAGGTACTGGGTCACTGCTGAGGTACTGGGTCGGTGCTGAGCTACTGGGTCGGTGCTGAGGTAGTGGGTCAGTGCTGAGCTATTGTGTTGGTGCTGGTGTATTGGGTCGTTCCTGAGGAACTGGGTCACTGCTGTGGTACTGAGTTGGTGCTGAGGTACTGGGTCGGTGCTGAGGTACTGGGTCGGTGCTGAGGTACTGGGTCACTGCAGAGGTACTGGGTCGGAGCTGAGGTACTGGGTTGATGATGAGGTACTGGGTCACTGCTGAGGTACTGGGTCGGTGCTGAGCTACTGGGTCGGTGCTGAGGTAGTGGGTCAGTGCTGAGCTACTGTGTTGGTGCTGGTGTATTGGGTCGTTCCTGATGAACTGGGTCCCTGCTGTGGTACTGAGTCGGTGCTGAGGTACTGGGTCGGTGCTGAGGTACTGGGTCAGTGCTGAGGTACTTGGTCACTGCTGAGGTACTGGGTCGGTGCTGAGGTACTGGGTCACTGCTGAGGTACTGGGTCGGTGTTGAGTTAATGGGTCGGTGCTGAGATACTGGGTCACTGCTCAGGTACTGTGTCGGTGCTGAGGTACTGGGTCACTGCTGAGGTACTGGGTCGGTGCTGAGGTACTGGGTCGGTGCTGCGGTACTGGGTCAGTGCTGAGGTACTTGGTCACTGCTGAGGTACTGGGTCACTGCTGAGGTACTGGGTCGCTGCTGAGGTACTGGGTCGGTGCTGAGGTACTGGGTCACTGCTGAGGTACTGGGTCGGTGCTGAGGTACTGGGTCGGTGCTGAGGTACTGGGTCGGTGCTGAGGTACTGGGTCGTTGCTGAGGTACTGGGTCACTGCTGAGGTACTGGGTCGGTGCTGAGGTACTGGGGCGTTGCTGAGTTACTGGGTCACTTCTGAGGTACTAGGTCGGAGCTGAGTTACTGGGTCGGGGCTGAGGTACTGGCTCAGTGCTGAGGTACTGGGTCGGTGCTGAGGTACTGGGTCAGTGCTGAGGTACTGGGTCACTGCTGAGTTACTGGGTCGGTGCTGAGATTCTGGGTCACTGCTGAGGTACTGGGTCGGAGCTGAGGTACTGGGTTGATGCTGAGGTACTGGGTCACTGCTGAGGTACTGGGTCGGTGCTGAGCTACTGGGTCGGTGCTGAGGTAGTGGGTCAGTGCTGAGCTACTGTGTTGGTGCTGGTGTATTGGGTCGTTCCTGAGGAACTGGGTCACTGCTGTGGTACTGAGTTGGTGCTGAGGTACTGGGTCGGTGCTGAGGTACTGGGTCGGTGCTGAGGTACTGGGTCACTGCTGAGGTACTGGGTCGGAGCTGAGGTACTGGGTTGATGCTGAGGTACTGGGTCACTGCTGAGGTACTGGGTCGGTGCTGAGCTACTGGGTCGGTGCTGAGGTAGTGGGTCAGTGCTGAGCTACTGTGTTGGTGCTGGTGTATTGGGTCGTTCCTGAGGAACTGGGTCACTGCTGTGGTACTGAGTCAGTTCTGAGGTACTTGGTCACTGCTGAAGTACTGGGTCGGTGCTGAGGTACTGGTTCACTGCTGAGGTACTGGGTCGGTGCTGAGTTAATGGGTCGGCGCTGAGGTACTGGGTCACTGCTCAGGTACTGTGTCGGTGCTGAGGTACTGGGTCACTGCTGAGGTACTGGGTCGGTGCTGAGGTACTGGGTCGGTGCTGAGGTACTGGGTCAGTGCTGAGGTACTTGGTCACTGCTGAGGTACTGGGTCACCGCTGAGGTACTGGGTCGCTGCTGAGGTACTGGGTCGGTGCTGAGGTACTGAGTCACTGCTGAGGTACTGGGTCGGTGCTGAGGTACTGGGTCGGTGCTGAGGTACTGGGTTGGTGCTGAGGTACTGGGTCGTTGCTGAGGTACTGGGTCACTGCTGAGGTACTGGGTCGTTGCTGAGGGACTGGGGCGTTGCTGAGTTACTGGGTCACTTCTGAGTTACTAGGTCGGAGCTGAGTTACTGGGTCGGGGCTGAGGTACTGGCTCAGTGCTGAGGTACTGGGTCGGTGCTGAGGTACTGTGTTGGTGCTGGTGTATTGGGTCATTCCTGAGGAACTGGGTCACTGCTGTGGTACGGAGTCGGTGCTGAGGTACTGGGTCGGTGCTGAGGTACTGGCTCGGTGCTGAGGTACTGGTTCGTTGCTGAGGTACTGGGTCACTGCTGAGGTACTGGGTCGGTGCTGAGGTTCTGGGTCACTGCTGAAGTACTGGGTCGGTGCTGAGGTACTGGCTCGGTGCTGAGGTACTGGCTCACTGCTGAGGTACTAGGTCGCTGCTGAGGTACGGGGTTGGTGCTGAGGTACTGGGTCGGTGCTGAGATACTGGGTCGGTGCTGAGGTACTGGGTCGGTGCTGAGATACTGGGTCGGTGCTGAACTACTTGGTCGGTGCTGAGGTACTGTTTCACTGCTGAGGAGCTGGGTCACTTCTGAGGTACTGGGTCGGTGCTGAGGTACTGGGTCGGTGCTGAGGATCTGGATCACTGCTCAGGTACTGTGTCGGTGCTGAGGTACTGGGTCGGTGATGAGGTACTGGGTCGGTGCTGAGGTACTGAGTCACTGCTGAGGTACTGGTTCACTTCTGAGGTACTGGTCGGTGTTGAGGTACTGGGTCACTGCTGAGGTACTGGGTCGGTGCAGAGGTACTGGGTCACTGCTGAGGTACTGGGTCGGTGCAGAGGTACTGGGTCACTGCTGAGGTACTGTGTCGGTGCTGAGGTACTGGGTCGGTGCTGAGGTACTGGTTTTCTGCTGAGGTACTGGTTTGGTTCTGAGGTACTGGTCGGTGCTGAGGTACTAGGTCACTGCTGAGGTACTGGGTCGGTGCTGAGGTACTGGGTCGGAGCTGAGGTACTGGGTTGATGCTGAGGTACTGGGTCACTGCTGAGGTACTGGGTCGGTGCTGAGCTACTGGGTCGTTGCTGAGGTAGTGGGTCAGTGCAGAGCTACTGTGTTGGTGCTGGTGTATTGGGTCGTTCCTGAGGAACTGGGTCACTGCTGTGGTACTGAGTTGGTGCTGAGGTACTGGGTCGGTGCTGAGGTACTGGGTCAGTGCTGAGGTACTTGGTCACTGCTGAGGTGCTGGGTCGTTGCTGAGGTACTGGGTCACTGCTGAGGTACTGGGTCGGTGCTGAGGTACTGGGGCGTTGCTGAGTTACTGGGTCACTTCTGAGGTACTAGGTCGGAGCTGAGTTACTGGGTCGGGGCTGAGGTACTGGCTCAGTGCTGAGGTACTTGGTCGGTGCTGAGGTACTGGGTCGGTGCTGAGGTACTGCGTCACTGCTGAGTTACTGGGTCGGTGCTGAGATTCTGGGTCACTGCTGAGGTACTGAGTCGGTGCTGAGGTACTGGCTCGGTGCTGAGGTACTGGCTGACTGCTGAGGTACTAGGTCTCTGCTCAGGTACTGGGTTGATGCTGAGGTACTGGGTCGGTGCTGAGGTACTGGGTCAGTGCTGAGGTACTTGGTCACTGCTGAGGTACTGGGTCGGTGCTGAGGTACTGGGTTACTGCTGAGGTACTGGGTCGGTGCTGAGTTAATGGGTCGGCGCTGAAGTACTGGGTCACTGCTCAGGTACTGTGTCGGTGCTGAGGTACTGGGTCACTGCTGAGGTACTGGGTCGGTGCTGAGGTACTGGGTCGGTGCTGAGGTACTGGGTTAGTGCTGAGGTACTTGGTCACTGCTGAGGTACATGGGTCAGTGCTGAGGTACAGGGTCACTGCTGAGGTACTGGGTCGGTGCTGAGGTACTGGGTCGGTGCTGAGATACTGGGTCGGTGCTGAACTACTTGGTCGGTGCTGAGGTACTGTTTCACTGCTGAGGAGCTGGGTCATTGCTGAGGTACTGGGTCGTTGCTGAGGTACTGGGTCGGTGCTGAGGACCTGGATCACTGCTCAGGTACTGTGTCGGTGCTGAGGTACTGGGTTGGTGATGAGGTACTGGGTCGGTGCTGAGGTACTGAGTCACTGCTGAGGTACTGGTTCACTTCTGAGGTACTGGTCGGTGTTGAGGTACTGGGTCATTGCTGAGGTACTTGGTCACTGCTGAGGTACTGGGTCGGTGCTGAGGTACTGGGTCACTGCTGAGGTACTGGGTCGGTGCTGAGGTACTGGGTCACTGCTGAGGTACTGGGTCGGTGCTGAGGTACTGGGTCGGTGCTGAGGTACTGGGTCACTGCTGAGGTACTGTGTCGGTGCTGAGGTACTGGGTCGGTGCTGAGGTACTGGGTCGCTGCTGAGGTACTGGTTTGGTTCTGAGGTACTAGTCGGTGCTGAGGTACTAGGTCACTGCTGAGGTACTGGGTCGGTGCTGAGGTACTGGGTCACTGCTGAGGTACTGGGTCAGAGCTGAGGTACTGGGTTGATGCTGAGGTACTGGGTCACTGCTGAGGTACTGGGTCGGTGCTGAGCTACTGGGTCGGTGCTGAGGTACTGGGTCACTGCTGAGGTACTGGGTCGGTGCTGAGGTACTGGGTCACTGCTGAGGTACTGGGTCGGAGCTGAGGTACTGGGTTGATGCTGAGGTACTGGGTCACTGCTGAGGTACTGGGTCGGTGCTGAGCTACTGGGTCGGTGCTGAGGTAGTGGGTCAGTGCTGAGCTATTGTGTTGGTGCTGGTGTATTGGGTCGTTCCTGAGGAACTGGGTCACTGCTGTGGTACTGAGTTGGTGCTGAGGTACTGGGTCGGTGCTGAGGTACTGGGTCGGTGCTGAGGTACTGGGTTACTGCAGAGGTACTGGGTCGGAGCTGAGGTACTGGGTTGATGCTGAGGTACTGGGTCACTGCTGAGGTACTGGGTCGGTGCTGATCTACTGGGTCGGTGCTGAGGTAGTGGGTCAGTGCTGAGCTACTGTGTTGGTGCTGGTGTATTGGGTCGTTCCTGAGGAACTGTGTCCCTGCTGTGGTACTGAGTCGGTGCTGAGGTACTGTGTCGGTGCTGAGGTCCTGGGTCAGTGCTGAGGTACTTGGTCACTGCTGAAGTACTGGGTCGGTGCTGAGGTACTGGGTCACTGCTGAGGTACTGGGTCGGTGCTGAGTTAATGGGTCGGTGCTGAGGTATTGGGTCACTGCTCAGGTACTGTGTCGGTGCTGAGGTACTGGGTCACTGCTGAGGTACTGGGTCGGTGCTGAGGTACTGTGTCGGTGCTGAGGTACTGGGTCAGTGCTGAGGTACTTGGTCACTGCTGAGGTACTGGGTCACTGCTGAGGTACTGGGTCGCTGCTGAGGTACTGGGTCGGTGCTGAGGTACTGGGTCACTGCTGAGGTACTGGGTCGGTGCTGAGGTACTGGGTCGGTGCTGAGGTACTGGGTCGGTGCTGAGGTACTGGGTCGCTGCTGAGGTACTGGGTCACTGCTGAGGTACTGGGTCGGTGCTGAGGTACTGGGTCGGTGCTGAGGTACTGGGTCAGTTCTGAGGTACTTGGTCACTGCTGAAGTACTGGGTCGGTGCTGAGGTACTGGTTCACTGCTGAGGTACTGGGTCGGTGCTGAGTTAATGGGTCGGCGCTGAGGTACTGGGTCACTGCTCAGGTACTGTGTCGGTGCTGAGGTACTGGGTCACTGCTGAGGTACTGGGTCGGTGCTGAGGTACTGGGTCGATGCTGAGGTACTGGGACAGTGCTGAGGTACTTGGTCACTGCTGAGGTACTGGGTCACTGCTGAAGTACTGGGTCGCTGCGGAGGTACTGGGTCGGTACTGAGGTACTGAGTCACTGCTGAGGTACTGGGTCGGTGCTGAGGTACTGGGTCGTTGCTGAGGTACTGGGTCACTGCTGAGGTACTGGGTCGTTGCTGAGGTACTGGGGCATTGCTGAGTTACTGGGTCACTTCTGAGGTCCTAGGTCGGAGCTGAGTTACTGGGTCAGGGCTGAGGTACTGGCTCAGTGCTGAGGTACTGGGTCGGTGCTGAGGTACTGTGTTGGTGCTGGTGTATTGGGTCGTTCCTGAGGAACTGGTTCAGTGCTGTGGTACTGAGTCGGTGCTGAGGTACTGGGTCGGTGCTGAGGTACTGGCTCGGTGCTGAGGTACTGGTTCGTTGCTGAGGTACTGGGTCACTGCTGAGGTACTGGGTCGGTGCTGAGGTTCTGGGTCACTGCTGAAGTACTGGGTCGGTGCTGAGGTACTGACTCGGTGCTGAGGTACTGGCTCACTGCTGAGGTACTAGGTCGCTGCTGAGGTACTGGGTTGGTGCTGAGGAACTGGGTCGGTGCTGAGATACTGGGTCGGTGCTGAGATACTGGGTCGGTGCTGAGGTACTGGGTCGGTGCTGAGATACTGGGTCGGTGCTGAACTACTTGGTCGGTGCTGAGGTACTGTTACACTGCTGAGGAGCTGGGTCACTGCTGAGGTACTGGGTCGGTGCTGAGCTACTGGGTCGGTGCTGAGGTAGTGGGTCAGTGCAGAGCTACTGTGTTGGTGCTGAGGTATTGGGTCGTTCCTGAGGAACTGGGTCACTGCTGTGGTACTGGGTCGGTGCTGAGCTACTGGGTCGGTGCTGAGGTAGTGTGTCAGTGCTGAGCTACTGTGTTGGTGCTGGTGTATTGGGTCGTTCCTGAGGAACTGGGTCACTGCTGTGGTACTGAGTTGGTGCTGAGGTACTGGGTCGGTGCTGAGGTACTGGGTCGGTGCTGAGGTACTGGGTCACTGCTGAGGTACTGGGTCGGAGCTGAGGTACTGGGTTGATGCTGAGGTACTGGGTCACTGCTGAGGTACTGGGTCGGTGCTGAGCTACTGGGTCGGTGCTGAGGTAGTGGGTCAGTGCTGAGCTACTGTGTTGGTGCTGGTGTATTGGGTCGTTCCTGAGGAACTGGGTCACTGCTGTGGTACTGAGTCAGTTCTGAGGTACTTGGTCACTGCTGAAGTACTGGGTCGGTGCTGAGGTACTGGTTCACTGCTGAGGTACTGGGTCGGTGCTGAGTTAATGGGTCGGCGCTGAGGTACTGGGTCACTGCTCAGGTACTGTGTCGGTGCTGAGGTACTGGGTCACTGCTGAGGTACTGGGTCGGTGCTGAGGTACTGGGTCGGTGCTGAGGTACTGGGTCAGTGCTGAGGTACTTGGTCACTGCTGAGGTACTGGGTCACTGCTGAGGTACTGGGTCGCTGCTGAGGTACTGGGTCGGTGCTGAGGTACTGAGTCACTGCTGAGGTACTGGGTCGGTGCTGAGATACTGGGTCGGTGCTGAGGTACTGGGTCGGTGCTGAGGTACTGGGTCGTTGCTGAGGTACTGGGTCACTGCTGACGTACTGGGTCGTTGCTGAGGGACTGGGGCGTTGCTGAGTTACTGGGTCACTTCTGAGGTACTAGGTCGGAGCTGAGTTACTGGGTCGGGGCTGAGGTACTGGCTCAGTGCTGAGGTACTGGGTCGGTGCTGAGGTACTGTGTTGGTGCTGGTGTATTGGGTCGTTCCTGAGGAACTGGGTCACTGCTGTGGTACGGAGTCGGTGCTGAGGTACTGGGTCGGTGCTGAGGTACTGGCTCGGTGCTGAGGTACTGGTTCGTTGCTGAGGTACTGGGTCACTGCTGAGGTACTGGGTCGGTGCTGAGGTTCTGGGTCACTGCTGAAGTACTGGGTCGGTGCTGAGGTACTGGCTCGGTGCTGAGGTACTGGCTCACTGCTGAGGTACTAGGTCACTGCTGAGGTACGGGGTTGGTGCTGAGGTACTGGGTCGGTGCTGAGATACTGGGTCGGTGCTGAGGTACTGGGTCGGTGCTGAGATACTGGGTCGGTGCTGAACTACTTGGTCGGTGCTGAGGTACTGTTTCACTGCTGAGGAGCTGGGTCACTTCTGAGGTACTGGGTCGGTGCTGATGTACTGGGTCGGTGCTGAGGATCTGGATCACTGCTCAGGTACTGTGTCGGTGCTGAGGTACTGGGTCGGTGATGAGGTACTGGGTCGGTGCTGACGTACTGAGTGACTGCTGAGGTACTGGTTCACTTCTGAGGTACTGGTCGGTGTTGAGGTACTGGGTCATTGCTGAGGTACTGGGTCGGTGCAGAGGTACTGGGTCACTGGTGAGGTACTTGATCGGTGCTGAGTCACTGGATCACTGCTGAGGTACTGTGTCGGTGCAGCGGTACTGGGTCCCTGCTGAGGTACTGGTTTTCTGCTGAGGTACTGGTTTGGTTCTGAGGTACTGGTCGGTGCTGAGGTACTGGGTCACTGCTGAGGTACTGGGTCGGAGCTGAGGTACTGGGTTGATGCTGAGGTACTGGGTCACTGCTGAGGTACTGGGTCGGTGCTGAGCTACTGGGTCGGTGCTGAGGTAGTGGGTCAGTGCAGAGCTACTGTGTTGGTGCTGGTGTATTGGGTCGTTCCTGAGGAACTGGGTCACTGCTGTGGTACTGAGTTGGTGCTGAGGTACTGGGTCGGTGCTGAGGTACTGGGTCAGTGCTGAGGTACTTGGTCACTGCTGAGGTACTGGGTCAGTGCTGAGGTACTGGGTCACTGCTGAGGTACTGGGTCGGTGCTGAGTTAATGGGTCGGCGCTGAGGTACTGGGTCACTGCTCAGGTACTGTGTCGGTGCTGAGGTACTGGGTCGGTGCTGAGGTACTGGGTCGGTGCTGAGGTACTGGGTCAGCGCTGATGTACTTGGTCACTGCTGAGGTACTGGGTCACTGCTGAGGTACTGGGTCGGTGCTGAGGTACTGGGTCGGTGCTGAGGTACTGGGTCGGTGCTGAGGTACTGGGTCGGTGCTGAGGTACTGGGTCGGTGCTGAGGTAATGGGTCGTTGCTGAGGTACTGGGTCACTGCTGAGGTACTGGGTCGGTGCTGAGGTACTGGGGCGTTGCTGAGTTACTGGGTCACTTCTGAGGTACTAGGTCGGAGCTGAGTTACTGGGTCGGGGCTGAGGTACTGGCTCAGTGCTGAGGTACTTGGTCGGTGCTGAGGTACTGGGTCGGTGCTGAGGTACTGCGTCACTGCTGAGTTACTGGGTCGGTGCTGAGATTCTGGGTCACTGCTGAGGTACTGAGTCGGTGCTGAGGTACTGGCTCGGTGCTGAGGTACTGGCTGACTGCTGAGGTACTAGGTCTCTGCTCAGGTACTGGGTTGATGCTGAGGTACTGGGTCGGTGCTGAGGTACTGGGTCAGTGCTGAGGTACTTGGTCACTGCTGAGGTACTGGGTCGGTGCTGAGGTACTGGGTTACTGCTGAGGTACTGGGTCGGTGCTGAGTTAATGGGTCGGCGCTGAAGTACTGGGTCACTGCTCAGGTACTGTGTCGGTGCTGAGGTACTGGGTCACTGCTGAGGTACTGGGTCGGTGCTGAGGTACTGGGTCGGTGCTGAGGTACTGGGTTAGTGCTGAGGTACTTGGTCACTGCTGAGGTACAGGGTCACTGCTGAGGTACTGGGTCGGTGCTGAGGTACTGGGTCGGTGCTGAGATACTGGGTCGGTGCTGAACTGCTTGGTCGGTGCTGAGGTACTGTTTCACTGCTGAGGAGCTGGGTCATTGCTGAGGTACTGGGTCGTTGCTGAGGTACTGGGTCGGTGCTGAGGACCTGGATCACTGCTCAGGTACTGTGTCGGTGCTGAGGTACTGGGTTGGTGATGAGGTACTGGGTCGGTGCTGAGGTACTGAGTCACTGCTGAGGTACTGGTTCACTTCTGAGGTACTGGTCGGTGTTGAGGTACTGGGTCATTGCTGAGGTACTGGGTCGGTGCTGAGGTACTGGGTCACTGCTGAGGTACTGGGTCGGTGCTGAGGTACTGGGTCACTGCTGAGGTACTGGGTCGGTGCTGAGGTACTGGGTCGGTGCTGAGGTACTGGATCACTGCTGAGGTACTGTGTCGGTGCTGAGGTACTGGGTCGGTGCTGAGGTACTGGGTCGCTGCTGAGTTACTGGTTTGGTTCTGAGGTACTAGTCGGTGCTGAGGTACTAGGTCACTGCTGAGGTACTGGGTCGGTGCTGAGGTACTGGGTCACTGCTGAGGTACTGGGTCAGAGCTGAGGTACTGGGTTGATGCTGAGGTACTGGGTCACTGCTGAGGTACTGGGTCGGTGCTGAGCTACTGGGTCGGTGCTGAGGTAGTGGGTCAGTGCTGAGCTATTGTGTTGGTGCTGGTGTATTGGGTCGTTCCTGAGGAACTGGGTCACTGCTGTGGTACTGAGTTGGTGCTGAGGTACTGGGTCGGTGCTGAGGTACTGGGTCGGTGCTGAGGTACTGGGTTACTGCAGAGGTACTGGGTCGGAGCTGAGGTACTGGGTTGATGCTGAGGTACTGGGTCACTGCTGAGGTACTGGGTCGGTGCTGAGCTACTGGGTCGGTGCTGAGGTAGTGGGTCAGTGCTGAGCTACTGTGTTGGTGCTGGTGTATTGGGTCGTTCCTGAGGAACTGGGTCCCTGCTGTGGTACTGAGTCGGTGCTGAGGTACTGTGCCGGTGCTGAGGTCCTGGGTCAGTGCTGAGGTACTTGGTCACTGCTGAAGTACTGGGTCGGTGCTGAGGTACTGGGTCACTGCTGAGGTACTGGGTCGGTGCTGAGTTAATGGGTCGGTGCTGAGGTATTGGGTCACTGCTCAGGTACTGTGTCGGTGCTGAGGTACTGGGTCACTGCTGAGGTACTGGGTCGGTGCTGAGGTACTGGGTCGGTGCTGAGGTACTGGGTCAGTGCTGAGGTACTTGGTCACTGCTGAGGTACTGGGTCACTGCTGAGGTACTGGGTCGCTGCTGAGGTACTGGGTCGGTGCTGAGGTACTGGGTCACTGCTGAGGTACTGGGTCGGTGCTGAGGTACTGGGTCGGTGCTGAGGTACTGGGTCGGTGCTGAGGTACTGGGTCGCTGCTGAGGTACTGGGTCACTGCTGAGGTACTGGGTCGGTGCTGAGGTACTGGGGCGTTGCTGAGCTACTGGGTCACTTCTGAGGTACTAGGTCGGAGCTGAGATACTGGGTCGGGGCTGAGGTACTGGCTCAGTGCTGAGGTACTGGGTCGGTGCTGAGGTACTGGGTCGGTGCTGAGGTACTGGGTCACTGCTGAGTTACTGGGTCGGTGCTGAGATTCTGGGTCACTGCTGAGGTACTGAGTCGGTGCTGAGGTACTGGCTCGGTGCTGAGGTACTGGTTCGTTGCTGAGGTACTGGGTCACTGCTGAGGTACTGGGTCGGTGCTGAGGTTCTTGGTCACTGCTGAAGTACTGGGTCAGTGCTGAGGTAGTGGCTCGGTGCTGAGGTACTGGGTCAGTGCTGAGGTACTTGGTCACTGCTGAGGTACTGGGTCACTGCTGAGGTACTGGGTCGCTGCTGAGGTACTGGGTCGGTGCTGAGGTACTGGGTCACTGCTGAGGTACTGGGTCGGTGCTGAGGTACTGGGTCGGTGCTGAGGTACTGGGTCGGTGCTGAGGTACTGGGTCGCTGCTGAGGTACTGGGTCACTGCTGAGGTACTGGGTCGGTGCTGAGGTACTGGGGCGTTGCTGAGCTACTGTGTCACTTCTGAGGTACTAGGTCGGAGCTGAGTTACTGGGTCGGGGCTGAGGTACTGGCTCAGTGCTGAGGTACTGGGTCGGTGCTGAGGTACTGGGTCGGTGCTGAGGTACTGGGTCACTGCTGAGTTACTGGGTCGGTGCTGAGATTCTGGGTCACTGCTGAGGTACTGAGTCGGTGCTGAGGTACTGGCTCGGTGCTGAGGTACTGGTTCGTTGCTGAGGTACTGGGTCACTGCTGAGGTACTGGGTCGGTGCTGAGGTTCTTGGTCACTGCTGAAGTACTGGGTCAGTGCTGAGGTAGTGGCTCGGTGCTGAGGTACTGGCTCACTGCTGAGGTACTAGGTCTCTGCTGAGGTACTGGGTTGGTGCTGAGGTACTGGGTCGGTGCTGAGGTACTGGGTCGGTGCTGAGGTACTGGGTCGGAGCTGAGATACTGGGTCGGTGCTGAACTACTTGGTCGGTGCTGAGGTACTGTTTCACTGCTGAGGAGCTGGGTCACTGCTGAGGTACTGGGTCGGTGCTGAGGTACTGGGTCGGTGCTGAGGATCTGGATTACTACTCAGGTACTGTGTCGGTGCTGAGGTACTGGGTCGGTGATGAGGTACTGGGTCGGTGCTGAGGTACTGAGTGACTGCTGAGGTACTGGTTCACTTCTGAGGTACTGGTCGGTGTTGAGGTACTGGGTCATTGCTGAGGTACTGGGTTGGTGCAGAGGTACTGGGTCACTGCTGAGGTACTGGTTCGGTGCTGAGGTACTTTGTTGGTGCTGAGGTACTGGGTCACTGCTGAATTACTGGGTCGGTGCTGAGGTTTTGGGTCGGTGCTGAGGTAGTGGGTCGGTGCTGAGGTACTGTGTCGGTGCTGATGTATTGGGTCGTTCCTGAGGTACTGGGTCACTGCTGAGGTACTGGGTCGGAGCTGAGGTACTGGGTCGGTTATGAGGTACTGGGTCAGTGCTGAGGTACTTGGTCACTGCTGAGGTACTGGGTCGGTGCTGAGGTACTGGGTCACTGCTGAGGTACTGGGTCGGTGCTGAGGTACTGGGACGGTGCTGAGGTACTGGGTCGGTGCTGAGGTACTGGGTTGCAGCTGAGGTACTGTGTCGGTGCTGAGGTACTGGTCACTGATGAGGTTCTGGGTCGGTGCTGAGGTACTCGTTCGGAGCTCAGGTTCTGTGTCACTGCTGAGGTACAGTGTCGGTTCTGAGGTATTGGTCACTGCTGAGGTACTGGGTCGGTGCTGAGGTTCTGTGTCACTGCTGAGGTACTGGGTCAGTGCTGAGGTACTGGGTCGCTGCTGAGGTACAGGGTCGGTGCTGAGGTACTGGGTCACTGCTGAGGTACTGGGTCGGTGCTGAGGTACTGGGTCACTGCTGAGGTACTGGGACGGTGCTGAGGTACTGGGTTGCAGCTGAGGTACTGTGTCGGTGCTGAGGTACTGGTCACTGCTGAGGTTCTGGGTCGGGGCTGAGGTATTGGGTCGGTGCTGAGGTACTGGGTCGGTGCTGAGGTACTGCGTCACTGCTGAGATACTGGGTCACTGCTGAGGTACTGGATCGATGCTGAGGTACTGGGTCACTGCTGAGGTACTGGGTCCCTGCTGAGGTAGTGGATCGATGCTGAGTTACTGGGTCACTGCTGAGGTATTGGGTCGGTGCTGAGGTACTGGGTCACTGCTGAGGTACTGGGTCACTGCTGAGGTAGTGGGTCACTGCTGAGGTACTGGGTCTGTGCTGAGGTATTGGGTCGGTGCTGAGGTACTGGGTTGGTGCTGAGGTACTGGGTCGGTGCTGAGGTACTGTGTCGATGCTGAGGTACTGGGTCGCTGCTGAGGTACTGGGTCAGTGCTGAGGTACTGGGCTGGAGCTGAGGTACTGGGTCTCTGCTGAGGTCATGGGTCGGTGCTGAGTTACTGGGTCAGTGCTCAGGTACTGTGTCGGTGCTGAGGTACTGGGTCGGTGCTGAGGTACTGGGTCACTGCTGAGGTACTGGGTCACTGCTGAGGTACGGGGTCGGTGCTGAGGTACTGGGTCGGTGCTGAGGTACTGGTTCACCGCTGAGGTACTGGGTCGGTGCTGAGGTACTGGGTCGGTCCGGAGGTTCTGGGTCAGGTTTGAGGTACTGTGTCACTGCTGAGGTACTGGGACTGTGCTGAGGTACTGGGTCGGTGCTGAGATACTGGGTCACTGCTGAGGTACTGGGTTGGTGCTGAGGTACTGGGTCAGTGCTGAGATACTGGGTCGGTGCTGAGGTACTGGGTCACTGCTGAGGTACTGGGTCGGTGCTGAGGTACTGGGTCAGTGCTGAGGTACTTGGTCACTGCTGAGGTACTGAGTCGGTGCTGAGGTACTGGGTCACTTCTGAGGTACAGGGTCACTGCTGAGGTAGTGGGTCACTGCTGAGGTTCTGGGTCTGTGCTGAGGTATTGGGTCGGTGCTGAGGTACTGGGTTGGTGCTGAGGTACTGGGTCGGTGCTGAGGTACTGTGTCGATGCTGAGGTACTGGGTCGCTGCTGAGGTACTGGGTCAGTGCTGAGGTACTGGGCTGGAGCTGAGGTACTGGGTCGCTGCTGAGGTCCTGGGTCGGTGCTGAGTTACTGGGTCAGTGCTCAGGTACTCTGTCGGTGCTGAGGTACTGGTTCGGTGCTGAGGTACTGGGTCACTGCTGAGGTACGGGGTCGGTGCTGAGGTACTGGGTCGGTGCTGAGGTACTGGTTCACCGCTGAGGTACTGGGTCGGTGCTGAGGTACTGGGTCGGTCCGGAGGTTCTGGGTCAGGTTTGAGGTACTGTGTCACTGCTGAGGTACTGGGACTGTGCTGAGGTACTGGGTCGGTGCTGAGATACTGGGTCACTGCTGAGATACTGGGTTGGTGCTGAGGTACTGGGTCAGTGCTGAGATACTGGGTCGGTGCTGAGGTACTGGGTCACTGCTGAGGTACTGGGTCGGTGCTGAGGTACTGGGTCAGTGCTGAGGTCCTTGGTCACTGCTGAGGTACTGAGTCGGTGCTGAGGTACTGGGTCACTGCTGAGGTACTGGGTCGGTGCTGAGGTACTTGGTCACTGCTGAGATACTGGCTTGGTGCTGAGTAACTGTGTCACTGCTGATGTACTGGGTCAGTGCTGAGATACTTGGTCGGTTCTGAGGTACTGGTCACTGCTGAGGTACTCGGTCGGAGCTGAGGTTCTGTGTCACTGCTGAGGTACTGGGTCGGTGCTGAGTTACTTGTTTGGTGCTGAGGTACTGGGTCACTGCTGAGGTACCACGTCGGTGCTGAGGTACTGGGTCACTGCTGAGATACTGGGTCGGTGGTGAGGTTCTGTGTCACTGCTGAGGTACTGGGTCGGTGCTGAGTTACAGGGTCGGTGCTGAGGTACAGGGTCGGTGCTGAGGTACTGGGTCACTGCTGAGGTACCGGGTCGGTGCTGAGGTACTGGGTCACTGCTAAGGTACTGTGTCGGTGCTGAGGTACTGGTTCGCTCCTGCGGTACTGGGTCACTGCTCAGGTTCTGGGTCAGTGCTGAGGTACTGGCTCGGTTCTGAGGTACAGGGTCACTGCTGAGGAACTGGGTCAGTGCTGAGGTACTTGGTCACTGCTGAGGAACTGGGTCAGTGCTGAGGTACGGGGTCACTGCTGAGATACTTGTTTCAGTACTGAGGTACTGGTCGCTGCTGAGGTACTGGCTCGCTGCTGAGGTACTGGGTCACTGCTGAGGTACTGGGTCCCTGCTGAGGTACTGGGTCGGTGCTGAGGTACTGGGTCACTGCTGAGGTACTGGGTCGGTGCTGAGGTACTGGGTCCGTGCTGAGGTACTGGGTCGGTGCTGAGGTACTGGGTCAGTGCTGAGGTACTGGGTCACTGCTGAGGTACTGGGTCATTGCTGAGGTACTGGGTCGGTGCTGAGGTACCGGGTCGGTGCTGAGATACTGGTTCACTGCTGAGGTACTAGGTCGGTGCTGAGGTACTGGGTCGGTGCTGAGGTTCTGGTTCACTGCTGAGGTACTGGGTCAGTGCTGAGGTACTGGGTCAGTGCTGAGGTACGGGGTCACTGCTGAGATACTGGTTCAGTACTGAGGTACTGGTCGCTGCTGAGGTACTGGCTCGCTGCTGAGGTACTGGGTCGCTGCTGAGGTACTGGGTCACTGCTGAGGTACTGGGTCCCTGCTGAGGTACTGGGTCACTGCTGAGGTACTGGGTCACTGCTGAGGTACTGGGTGACTGCTGAGGTACTGGGTCCGTGCTGAGGTACTGGGTCGGTGCTGAGGTACTGGGTCAGTGCTGAGGTACTGGGTCGCTGCTGAGGTACTGGGTCGGTGCTGAGGTACTGGGTCACTGCTGAGGTACTGGGTCGGTGCTGAGGTACTGGGTCGGTGCTGAGGTACTGGGTCGGTGCTGAGGTACTGGGTCGTTGCTGAGGTACTGGGTCACTGCTGAGGTACTGGGTCGGTGCTGAGGTACTGGGGCGTTGCTGAGTTACTGGGTCACTTCTGAGGTACTAGGTCGGAGCTGAGTTACTGGGTCGGGGCTGAGGTACTGGCTCAGTGCTGAGGTACTGGGTCGGTGCTGAGGTACTGGGTCGGTGCTGAGGTACTGGGTTACTGCTGAGTTACTGGGTCGGTGCTGAGATTCTGGGTCACTGCTGAGGTACTGAGTCGGTGCTGAGGTACTGGCTCGGTGCTGAGGTACTGGTTCGTTGCTGAGGTACTGGGTCTCTGCTGAGGTACTGGGTCGGTGCTGAGGTTCTTGGTCACTGCTGAAGTACTGGGTCAGTGCTGAGGTACTAGGTCTCTGCTGAGGTACTGGGTTGGTGCTGAGGTACTGGGTCGGTGCTGAGGTACTGGGTCGGTGCTGAGGTACTGGGTCGGTGCTGAGATACTGGGTCGGTGCTGAACTACTTGGTCGGTGCTGAGGTACTGTTTCACTGCTGAGGAGCTGGGTCACTGCTGAGGTACTGGGTCGGTGCTGAGGTACTGGGTCGGTGCTGAGGATCTGGATCACTGCTCAGGTACTGTGTCGGTGCTGAGGTACTGGGTCGGTGATGAGGTACTGGGTCGGTGCTGAGGTACTGAGTCACTGCTGAGGTACTGGTTCACTTCTGAGGTACTGGTCGGTGTTGAGGTACTGGGTCATTGCTGATGTACTGGGTCGGTGCAGAGGTACTGGGTCACTGCTGAGGTACTGGTTCGGTGCTGAGGTATTTTGTTGGTGCTGAGGTACTGGGTCACTGCTGAGATACTGGCTCGGTGCTGAGGTTTTGGGTCGGTGCTGAGGTAGTGGGTCGGTGCTGAGGTACTGTGTCGGTGCTGATGTATTGGGTCGATCCTGAGGTACTGGGTCACTGCTGAGGTACTGGGTCGGAGCTGACGTACTGGGTCGGTTATGAGGTACTGGGTCAGTGCTGAGGTACTTGGTCACTGCTGAGGTACTGGGTCGGTGCTGAGGTACTGGGTCACTGCTGAAGTACTGGGTCGGTGATGAGGTACTGGGTCACTGCTGAAATACTGGCTCGGTGCTGAGGTACTGGGTCCGTGCTGAGGTACTAGGTCGGAGCAGAGGTACTGGGTAGGTGCTGAGTTACTGGGTCAGTGCTGAGATTCTGTGTCGCTGCTGAGGTACTGGGTCGGTGCTGAGTTACTGGGTCATTGCTCAGGTACTGGGTCGGGGTTGTGGTTCTGGGTCACTGCTGAGGTACTGGGTCTCTGCTGAGGTACTGGGTCTCTGCTGAGGTACTGGGTCGGTGCTGACATACTGGGTCACTGCTGAGGTACTGGGTCGGTGCTGAGTTAATGGGTCGGCGCTGAGGTACTGGGTCACTGCTGAGGTACTGGGTCACTGCTCAGGTACTGTGTCGGTGCTGAGGTACTGGGTCACTGCTGAGGTACTGGGTCGGTGCTGAGGTACTGGGTCGGTGCTGAGGTACTGGGTCAGCGCTGAGGTGCTTGGTCACTGCTGAGGTACTGGGTCACTGCTGAGGTACTGGGTCGCTGCTGAGGTACTGGGTCGGTGCTGAGGTACTGGGTCACTGCTGAGGTACTGGGTCGGTGCTGAGGTACTGGGTCGGTGCTGAGGTACTGGGTCGGTGCTGAGGTACTGGGTCGTTGCTGAGGTACTGGGTCACTGCTGAGGTACTGGGTCGGTGCTGAGGTACTGGGGCGTTGCTGAGTTACTGGGTCACTTCTGAGGTACTAGGTCGGAGCTGAGTTACTGGGTCGGGGCTGAGGTACTGGCTCAGTGCTGAGGTACTGGGTCGGTGCTGAGGTACTGGGTCGGTGCTGAGGTACTGGGTCACTGCTGAGTTACTGGGTCGGTGCTGAGATTCTGGGTCACTGCTGAGGTACTGAGTCGGTGCTGAGGTACTGGCTCGGTGCTGAGGTACTGGCTGACTGCTGAGGTACTAGGTCTCTGCTGAGGTACTGGGTTGGTGCTGAGGTTCTGGGTCGGTGCTGAGGTACTGGGTCGGTGCCTTGGTACTGAGTTGGTGCTGAGGTACTGGGTTGGTGCTGAGGTACTGGGTCAGTGCTGAGGTACTGGGTCACTGCTGAGGTACTGGGTCACTGCTAAGGTACTGGGTCACTGCTGAGGTACTGGGTCGGTGCTGAGGTACTGGGTCGGTGCTGAGGTACTGGTTCGGTCCTGACGCACTGGGTCACTGCTGAGGTACTGGGTCACTGCTGAGGTACTGGGTCGGTGCTGAGGTACTGGGTCACTGCTGATGTACTGGGTCGGTGCTGATTTATGGGTCGGCGCTGAGGTACTGGGTCACTGCTCAGGTACTGTGTCGGTGCTGAGGTACTGGGTCACTGCTGAGGTACTGGGTCGGTGCTGAGGTACTGGGTCGGTGCTGAGGTACTGGGTCAGTGCTGAGGTACTTGGTCACTGCTGAGGTACAGGGTCAGTGCTGAGGTACTGGGTCGCTGCTGAGGTACTGGGTCGGTGCTGAGGTACTGGGTCAATGCTGAGGTACTGGGTCGGTGCTGAGGTACTGGGTCGGTGCTGAGGTACTGGGTCGGTGCTGAGGTACTGGGTCGTTGCTGAGGTACTGGGTCACTGCTGAGGTACTGGGTCGGTGCTGAGGTACTGGGGCGTTGCTGAACTACTTGGTCGGTGCTGAGGTACTGTTTCACTGCTGAGGAGCTGGGTCACTGCTGAGGTACTGGGTCGGTGCTGAGGTACTGGGTCGGTGCTGAGGATCTGGATTACTACTCAGGTACTGTGTCGGTGCTGAGGTACTGGGTCGGTGATGAGGTACTGGGTCGGTGCTGAGGTACTGAGTGACTGCTGAGGTACTGGTTCACTTCTGAGGTACTGGTCGGTGTTGAGGTACTGGGTCATTGCTGAGGTACTGGGTCGGTGCAGAGGTATTGGGTCACTGCTGAGGTACTGGTTCGGTGCTGAGGTACTTTGTTGGTGCTGAGGTACTGGGTCACTGCTGAATTACTGGGTCGGTGCTGAGGTTTTGGGTCGGTGCTGAGGTAGTGGGTCGGTGCTGAGGTACTGTGTCGGTGCTGATGTATTGGGTCGTTCCTGAGGTACTGGGTCACTGCTGAGGTACTGGGTCGGAGCTGAGGTACTGGGTCGGTTATGAGGTACTGGGTCAGTGCTGAGGTACTTGGTCACTGCTGAGGTACTGGGTCGGTGCTGAGGTACTGGGTCACTGCTGAGGTACTGGGTCGGTGCTGAGGTACTGGGTCACTGCTGAGATACTGGCTCGGTGCTGAGTAACTGTGTCACTGCTGACGTACTGGGTCAGTGCTGAGATACTTGGTCGGTGCTGAGGTACTGGGTCACTGCTGAGGTACTAGATTGGTGCTGAGGTACTGGGTCCGTGCTGAGGTACTAGGTCGGAGCAGACGTACTGGGTAGGTGCTGAGTTACTGGGTCAGTGCTGAGATTCTGTGTCGCTGCTGAGGTACTGGGTCAGTGCTGAGTTACTGGGTCATTGCTCAGGTACTGGGTCGGTGTTGTGGTTCTGGGTCACTGCTGAGGTACTGGGTCTCTGCTGAGGTACTGGGTCTCTGCTGAGGTACTGGGTCGGTGCTGACATACTGGGTCACTGCTGAGGTACTGGGTCGGTGCTGAGGTACTGTTCACTGCTGAGGTCCTGTGTAACTGCTGAGGTACTGGGTCGGTGATGAGATACTGGCTCGGTGCTGAGGTACTGGGTCACTGCTGAGGTACTGGGTCACTGCTGAGGTACTGGGTCGGTGATGAGGTATTGGGTCGGTGCTGAGGTACAGGGTCGGTGCTGAGGGACTGTGTCGGTGCTGAGGTACTTGGACGTTGCTGAGGTACTGGGTCACTGCTGAGGTACTGTGTCGGAGCAGAGGTACTGTGTCACTGCTGAGGTCCTGGGTCGGTGCTGAGTTACTGGGTCGGTGCTGATGTACTGGGTCACTGCTGAGGTACTGGGTCACTGCTGAGGTACTGGGTCACTGCTGAGGTACTGGGTCGGTGCTGAGGTACTGGGTCGGTGCTGAGGTACTGGTTCGGTCCTGACGCACTGGGTCACTGCTGAGGTACTGGTCACTGATGAGGTTCTGGGTCGGTGCTGAGGTACTCGTTCGGAGCTCAGGTTCTGTGTCACTGCTGAGGTACAGTGTCGGTTCTGAGGTATTGGTCACTGCTGAGGTAGTGGATCGATGCTGAGTTACTGGGTCAGTGCTGAGATACTGGGTCGGTGCTGAGGTACTGGGTCACTGCTGAGGTACTGGGTCGGTGCTGAGGTACTGGGTCAGTGCTGAGGTACTTGGTCACTGCTGAGGTACTGAGTCGGTGCTGAGGTACTGGTTCGGTGCTGACGTACTGGGTCACTGCTGAGGTACTGGGTCGATGCTGAGGTACTGGTTCGGTGCTGAGGTACTGGGTCACTGCTGAGGTACTGGGTCGGTGCTGAGGTACTGGGTCGGTGCTGAGGTACTGGGTTGCAGCTGAGGTACTGTGTCGGTGCTGAGGTACTGGTCACTGATGAGGTTCTGGGTCGGTGCTGAGGTACTGGGTTGCAGCTGAGGTACTGTGTCGGTGCTGAGGTACTGGTCACTGATGAGGTTCTGGGTCGGTGCTGAGGTACTCGTTCGGAGCTCAGGTTCTGTGTCACTGCTGAGGTACAGTGTCGGTTCTGAGGTATTGGTCACTGCTGAGGTACTCGGTCGGAGCTGAGGTTCGGTGTCACTGCTGAGGTACTGGGTCGGGGCTGAGGTATTGGGTCGGTGCTGAGGTACTGGGTCGGTGCTGAGGTACTGCGTCACTGCTGAGATACTGGGTCACTGCTGAGGTACTGGATCGATGCTGAGGTACTGGGTCACTGCTGAGGTACTGGGTCCCTGCTGAGGTAGTGGATCGATGCTGAGTTACTGGGTCAGTGCTGAGATACTGGGTCGGTGCTGAGGTACTGGGTCACTGCTGAGGTACTGGGTCGGTGCTGAGGTACTGGGTCAGTGCTGAGGTACTTGGTCACTGCTGAGGTACTGAGTCGGTGCTGAGGTACTGGGTCACTGCTGAGGTACAGGGTCACTGCTGAGGTAGTGGGTCACTGCTGAGGTTCTGGGTCTGTGCTGAGGTATTGGGTCGGTGCTGAGGTACTGGGTTGGTGCTGAGGTACTGGGTCGGTGCTGAGGTACTGTGTCAATGCTGAGGTACTGGGTCGCTGCTGAGGTACTGGGTCAGTGCTGAGGTACTGGGCTGGAGCTGAGGTACTGGGTCGCTGCTGAGGTCCTGGGTCGGTGCTGAGTTACTGGGTCAGTGCTCAGGTACTGTGTCGGTGCTGAGGTACTGGGTCGGTGCTGAGGTACTGGGTCATTGCTGAGGTACGGGGTCGGTGCTGAGGTACTGGGTCGGTGCTGAGGTACTGGTTCACCGCTGAGGTACTGGGTCGGTGCTGAGGTACTGGGTCGGTCCGGAGGTTCTGGGTCAGGTTTGAGGTACTGTGTCACTGCTGAGGTACTGGGACTGTGCTGAGTTACTGGGTCGGTGCTGAGATACTGGGTCACTGCTGAGGTACTGGGTTGGTGCTGAGGTACTGGGTCAGTGCTGAGATACTGGGTCGGTGCTGAGGTACTGGGTCACTGCTGAGGTACTGGGTCGTAGCTGAGGTACTGGGTCACTGCTGAGGTACTTGGTCACTGCTGAGGTACTGAGTCGGTGCTGAGGTACTGGGTCACTGCTGAGGTACTGGGTCGGTGCTGAGGTACTTGGTCACTGCTGAGATACTGGCTTGGTGCTGAGTAACTGTGTCACTGCTGATGTACTGGGTCAGTGCTGAGATACTTGGTCGGTTCTGAGGTACTGGTCACTGCTGAGGTACTCGGTCGGAGCTGAGGTTCTGTGTCACTGCTGAGGTACTGGGTCGGTGCTGAGTTACTTGTTTGGTGCTGAGGTACTAGGTCACTGCTGAGGTACCACGTCGGTGCTGAGGTACTGGGTCACTGCTGAGATACTGGGTCGGTGGTGAGGTACTGTGTCACTGCTGAGGTACTGGGTCGGTGCTGAGTTACAGGGTCGGTGCTGAGGTACAGGGTCGGTGCTGAGGTACTGGGTCACTGCTGAGGTACCGGGTCACTGCTGAGGTACTGGGTCACTGCTGAGGTACTGTGTCGGTGCTGAGGTACTAGGTCGCTCCTGCGGTACTGGGTCACTGCTCAGGTTCTGGGTCAGTGCTGAGGTACTGGCTCGGTTCTGAGGTACTGGGTCACTGCTGAGGAACTGGGTCAGTGCTGAGGTAATTGGTCACTGCTGAGGAACTGGGTCAGTGCTGAGGTACGGGGTCACTGCTGAGATACTGGTTCAGTACTGAGGTACTGGTCGCTGCTGAGGTACTGGCTCGCTGCTGAGGTACTGGGTCGCTGCTGAGGTACTGGGTCACTGCTGAGGTACTGGGTCCCTGCTGAGGTACTGGGTCACTGCTGAGGTACTGGGTCACTGCTGAGGTACTGGGTCACTGCTGAGGTACTGGGTCCGTGCTGAGGTACTGGGTCGGTGCTGAGGTACTGGGCCAGTGCTGAGGTACTGGGTCGCTGCTGAGGTACTGGGTCGGTGCTGAGGTACTGGGTCACTGCTGAGGTACTGGGTCGGTGCTGAGGTACTGGGTCGGTGCTGAGGTACTGGGTCGGTGCTGAGGTACTGGGTCGTTGCTGAGGTACTGGGTCACTGCTGAGGTACTGGGTCGGTGCTGAGGTACTGGGGCGTTGCTGAGTTACTGGGTCACTTCTGAGGTACTAGGTCGGAGCTGAGTTACTGGGTCGGGGCTGAGGTACTGGCTCAGTGCTGAGGTACTGGGTCGGTGCTGAGGTACTGGGTCGGTGCTGAGGTACTGGGTCACTGCTGAGTTACTGGGTCGGTGCTGAGATTCTGGGTCACTGCTGAGGTACTGAGTCGGTGCTGAGGTACTGGCTCGGTGCTGAGGTACTGGTTCGTTGCTGAGGTACTGGGTCACTGCTGAGGTACTGGGTCGGTGCTGAGGTTCTTGGTCACTGCTGAAGTACTGGGTCAGTGCTGAGGTACTAGGTCTCTACTGAGGTACTGGGTTGGTGCTGAGGTACTGGGTCGGTGCTGAGGTACTGGGTCGGTGCTGAGGTACTGGGTCGGTTCTGAGATACTGGGTCGGTGCTGAACTACTTGGTCGGTGCTGAGGTACTGTTTCACTGCTGAGGAGCTGGGTCACTGCTGAGGTACTGGGTCGGTGCTGAGGTACTGGGTCGGTGCTGAGGATCTGGATCACTGCTCAGGTACTGTGTCGGTGCTGAGGTACTGGGTCGGTGATGAGGTACTGGGTCGGTGCTGAGGTACTGAGTCACTGCTGAGGTACTGGTTCACTTCTGAGGTACTGGTCGGTGTTGAGGTACTGGGTCATTGCTGATGTACTGGGTCGGTGCAGAGGTACTGGGTCACTGCTGAGGTACTGGTTCGGTGCTGAGGTATTTTGTTGGTGCTGAGGTACTGGGTCACTGCTGAGATACTGGCTCGGTGCTGAGGTTTTGGGTCGGTGCTGAGGTAGTGGGTCGGTGCTGAGGTACTGTGTCGGTGCTGATGTATTGGGTCGATCCTGAGGTACTGGGTCACTGCTGAGGTACTGGGTCGGAGCTGACGTACTGGGTCGGTTATGAGTTACTGGGTCAGTGCTGAGGTACTTGGTCACTGCTGAGGTACTGGGTCGGTGCTGAGGTACTGGGTCACTGCTGAGGTACTGGGTCGGTGATGAGGTACTGGGTCACTGCTGAAATACTGGCTCGGTGCTGAGGTACTGGGTCCGTGCTGAGGTACTAGGTCGGAGCAGAGGTACTGGGTAGGTGCTGAGTTACTGGGTCAGTGCTGAGATTCTGTGTCGCTGCTGAGGTACTGGGTCGGTGCTGAGTTACTGGGTCATTGCTCAGGTACTGGGTCGGGGTTGTGGTTCTGGGTCACTGCTGAGGTACTGGGTCTCTGCTGAGGTACTGGGTCTCTGCTGAGGTACTGGGTCGGTGCGGACATACTGGGTCACTGCTGAGGTACTGGGTCGGTGCTGAGTTAATGGGTCGGCGCTGAGGTACTGGGTCACTGCTCAGGTACTGTGTCGGTGCTGAGGTACTGGGTCACTGCTGAGGTACTGGGTCGGTGCTGAGGTACTGGGTCGGTGCTGAGGTACTGGGTCAGCGCTGAGGTGCTTGGTCACTGCTGAGGTACTGGGTCACTGCTGAGGTACTGGGTCGCTGCTGAGGTACTGGGTCGGTGCTGAGGTACTGGGTCACTGCTGAGGTACTGGGTCGGTGCTGAGGTACTGGGTCGGTGCTGAGGTACTGGGTCGGTGCTGAGGTACTGGGTCGTTGCTGAGGTACTGGGTCACTGCTGAGGTACTGGGTCGGTGCTGAGGTACTGGGGCGTTGCTGAGTTACTGGGTCACTTCTGAGGTACTAGGTCGGAGCTGAGTTACTGGGTCGGGGCTGAGGTACTGGCTCAGTGCTGAGGTACTGGGTCGGTGCTGAGGTACTGGGTCGGTGCTGAGGTACTGGGTCACTGCTGAGTTACTGGGTCGGTGCTGAGATTCTGGGTCACTGCTGAGGTACTGGGTCGGTGCTGAGGTACTGGCTCGGTGCTGAGGTACTGGCTGACTGCTGAGGTACTAGGTCTCTGCTGAGGTACTGGGTTGGTGCTGAGGTACTGGGTCGGTGCTGAGGTACTGGGTCGGTGCCTTGGTACTGAGTTGGTGCTGAGGTACTGGGTTGGTGCTGAGGTACTGGGTCAGTGCTGAGGTACTTGGTCACTGCTGAGGTACTGGGTCGGTGCTGAGGTACTGGGTCACTGCTGATGTACTGGGTCGGTGCTGATTTATGGGTCGGCGCTGAGGTACTGGGTCACTGCTCAGGTACTGTGTCGGTGCTGAGGTACTGGGTCACTGCTGAGGTACTGGGTCGGTGCTGAGGTACTGGGTCGGTGCTGAGGTACTGGGTCAGTGCTGAGGTACTTGGTCACTGCTGAGGTACAGGGTCAGTGCTGAGGTACTGGGTCGCTGCTGAGGTACTGGGTCGGTGCTGAGGTACTGGGTCAATGCTGAGGTACTGGGTCGGTGCTGAGGGACTGGGTCGGTGCTGAGGTACTGGGTCGGTGCTGAGGTACTGGGTCGTTGCTGAGGTACTGGGTCACTGCTGAGGTACTGGGTCGGTGCTGAGGTACTGGGGCGTTGCTGAGTTACTGGGTCACTTCTGAGGTACTAGCTCGGAGCTGAGTTACTGGGTCGGGGCTGAGGTACTGGCTCAGTGCTGAGGTACTGGGTCGGTGCTGAGGTACTGAGTCGTTGCTGAGGTACTGGGTCACTGCTGAGTTACTGGGTCGGTGCTGAGATTCTGGGTCACTGCTGAGGTACTGAGTCGGTGCTGAGGTACTGGCTCGGTGCTGAGGTACTGGTTCGTTGCTGAGGTACTGGGTCACTGCTGAGGTACTGGGTCGTTGCTGAGGTACTGGGTCGGTGCTGAGGTTCTTGGTCACTGCTGAAGTACTGGGTCAGTGCTGAGGTACTGGCTCGGTGCTGAGGTACTGGCTCACTGCTGAGGTACTAGGTCTCTGCTGAGGTACTGGGTTGGAGCTGAGGTACTGGGTCGGTGCTGAGGTACTGGGTCGGTGCTGAGGTACTGGGTCGGTGCTGAGATACTGGGTCGGTGCTGAACTACTTGGTCGGTGCTGAGGTACTGTTTCACTGCTGAGGAGCTGGGTCACTGCTGAGGTACTGGGTCGGTGCTGAGGTACTGGGTCGGTGCTGAGGATCTGGATCACTGCTCAGGTACTGTGTCGGTGCTGAGGTACTGGGTCGGTGATGAGGTACTGGGTCGGTGCTGAGGTACTGAGTCACTGCTGAGGTACTGGTTCACTTCTGAGGTACTGGTCGGTGTTGAGGTACTGGGTCATTGCTGAGGTACTGGGTCGGTGCAGAGGTACTGGGTCGGTGCTGAGGTAGTGGGTCGGTGCTGAGGTACTGTGCCGGTGCTAATGTATTGGGTCGTTCCTGAGGTACTGGGTCACTGCTGAGGTACTGGGTCGGAGCCTAGGTACTGGGTCGGTTATGAGGTACTGGGTCAGTGCTGAGGTACTTGGTCACTGCTGAGGTACTGGGTCGGTGCTGAGGTACTGGGTCGGTGCTGAGGTACTGGGTCGGTGCTGAGGTACTGGGTCACCTCTGAGGTACTGGGTCGGTGCTGAGGTACTGGGTCGGTGCTGAGGTACTGGATCACTGCTGAGGTACTGTGTCGGTGCTGAGGTACTGGGTCGGTGCTGAGGTACTGGGTCGCTGCTGAGGTACTGGTTTGGTTCTGAGGTACTAGTCGGTGCTGAGGTACTGGGTCACTGCTGAGGTACTGGGTCGGAGCTGAGGTACTGGGTTGATGCTGAGGTACTGGGTCACTGCTGAGGTACTGGGTCGGTGCTGAGCTACTGGGTCGGTGCTGAGGTAGTGGGTCAGTGCTGAGCTACTGTGTTGGTGCTGGTGTATTGGGTCGTTCCTGAGGAACTGGGTCACTGCTGTGGTACTGAGTTGTTGCTGAGGTACTGGGTCGGTGCTGAGGTACTGGGTCGGTGCTGAGGTACTGGGTCACTGCTGAGGTACTGGGTCGGAGCTGAGGTACTGGGTTGATGCTGAGGTACTGGGTCACTGCTGAGGTTCTGGGTCGGTGCTGAGCTACTGGGTCGGTGCTGAGGTAGTGGGTCAGTGCTGAGCTACTGTGTTGGTGCTGGTTTATTGGGTCGTTCCTGAAGAACTGGGTCACTGCTGTGGTACTGAGTCCGTGCTGAGGTTCTGGGTCGGTGCTGAGGTACTGGGTCAGTGCTGAGGTACTTGGTCACTGCTGAAGTACTGGGTCGGTGCTGAGGTACTGGGTCACTGCTGAGGTACTGGGTCGGTGCTGAGTTAATGGGTCGGCGCTGAGGTACTGGGTCACTGCTCAGGTACTGTGTCGGTGCTGAGGTACTGGGTCACTGCTGAGGTACTGGGTCGGTGCTGAGGTACTGGGTCGGTGCTGACGTACTGGGTCAGTGCTGAGGTACTTGGTCACTGCTGAGGTACTGGGTCACTGCTGAGGTACTGGGTCGCTGCTGAGGTACTGGGTCGGTGCTGAGGTACTGGGTCACTGCTGAGGTACTGGGTCGGTGCTGAGGTACTGGGTCGGAGCTGAGGAACTGGGTCGGTGCTGAGGTACTGGGTCGTTGCTGAGGTACTGGGTCACTGCTGAGGTACTGGGTCGGTGCTGAGGTACTGGGGCGTTGCTGAGTTACTGGGTCACTTCTGAGGTACTAGTTCGGAGCTGAGTTACTGGGTCGGGGCTGATGTACTGGCTCAGTGCTGAGGTACTGTGTCGGTGCTGAGGTACTGGGTCGGTGCTGAGGTACTGGGTCACTGCTGAGGTACTGGGTCGGTGCTGAGGTTCTTGGTCACTGCTGAAGTACTGGGTCAGTGCTGAGGTACTAGGTCTCTGCTGAGGTACTGGGTTGGTGCTGAGGTACTGGGTCGGTGCTGAGATACTGGGTCGGTGCTGAACTACTTGGTCGGTGCTGAGGTACTGTTTCACTGCTGAGGAGCTGGGTCACTGCTGAGGTACTGGGTCGGTGCTGAGGTACTGGGTCGGTGCTGAGGATCTGGATCACTGCTCAGGTACTGTGTCGGTGCTGAGGTACTGGGTCGGTGATGAGGTACTGGGTCGGTGCTGTGGTACTGAGTCACTGCTGAGGTACTGGTTCACTTCTGAAGTACTGGTCGGTGTTGAGGTACTGGGTCATTGCTGATGTACTGGGTCGGTGCAGAGGTACTGGGGCGTTGCTGAGTTACTTTGTTGGTGCTGAGGTACTGGGTCACTGCTGAGATACTGGCTCGGTGCTGAGGTTTTGGGTCGGTGCTGAGGTAGTGGGTCGGTGCTGAGGTACTGTGTCGGTGCTGATGTATTGGGTCGATCCTGAGGTACTGGGTCACTGCTGAGGTACTGGGTCGGAGCTGACGTACTGGGTCGGTTATGAGGTACTGGGTCAGTGCTGAGGTTCTTGGTCACTGCTGAGGTACTGGGTCGGTGCTGAGGTACTGGGTCACTGCTGAGGTACTGGGTCGGTGCTGAGGTACTGGGTCACTGCTGAAATACTGGCTCGGTGCTGAGTAACTGTCACTGCTGACGTACTGGGTCAGTGCTGAGATACTTGGTCGGTGCTGAGGTACTGGGTCACTGCTGAGGTACTAGATCGGTGCTGAGGTACTGGGTCCGTGCTGAGGTACTAGGTCGGAGCAGAGGTACTGGGTAGGTGCTGAGTTACTGGGTCATTGCTGAGATTCTGTGTCGCTGCTGAGGTACTGGGTCGGTGCTGAGTTACTGGGTCATTGCTCAGGTACTGGGTCGGTGTTGTGGTTCTGGGTCACTGCTGAGGTACTGGGTCTCTGCTGAGGTACTGGGTCTCTGCTGAGGTACTGGGTCGGTGCTGACATACTGGGTCACTGCTGAGGTACTGGGTCGGTGCTGAGTTAATGGGTCGGCGCTGAGGTACTGGGTCACTGCTCAGGTACTGTTGTCGGTGCTGAGGTACTGGGTCACTGCTGAGGTACTGGGTCGGTGCTAAGGTACTGGGTCAGCGCTGAGGTGCTTGGTCACTGCTGAGGTACTGGGTCACTGCTGAGGTACTGGGTCGCGGCTGAGGTACTGGGTCGGTGCTGAGGTACTGGGTCACTGCTGAGGTACTGGGTCGGTGCTGAGGTACTGGGTCGGTGCTGAGGTACTGGGTCGGTGCTGAGGTACTGGGTCGTTGCTGAGGTACTGGGTCACTGCTGAGGTACTGGGTCGGTGCTGAGGTACTGGGGTGTTGCTGAGTTACTGGGTCACTTCTGAGGTACTAGGTCGGAGCTGAGTTACTGGGTCGGGGCTGAGGTACTGGCTCAGTGCTGAGGTACTGGGTCGGTGCTGAGGTACTGGGTTGCAGCTGAGGTACTGTGTCGGTGCTGAGGTACTGGTCACTGATGAGGTTCTGGGTCGGTGCTGAGGTACTCGTTCGGAGCTCAGGTTCTGTGTCACTGCTGAGGTACAGTGTCGGTTCTGAGGTATTGGTCACTGCTGAGGTACTCGGTCCGAGCTGAGGTTCTGTGTCACTGCTGAGGTACTGGGTCGGGGCTGAGGTTCGGTGTCACTGCTGAGGTACTGGGTCGGGGCTGAGGTATTGGGTCGGTGCTGAGGTACTGGGTCGGTGCTGAGGTACTGCGTCACTGCTGAGATACTGGGTCACTGCTGAGGTACTGGATCGATGCTGAGGTACTGGGTCACTGCTGAGGTACTGGGTCCCTGCTGAGGTAGTGGATCGATGCTGAGTTACTGGGTCAGTGCTGAGATACTGGGTCGGTGCTGAGGTACTGGGTCACTGCTGAGGTACTGGGTCGGTGCTGAGGTACTGGGTCAGTGCTGAGGTACTTGGTCACTGCTGAGGTACTGAGTCGGTGCTGAGGTACTGGGTCACTGCTGAGGTACAGGGTCACTGCTGAGGTAGTGGGTCACTGCTGAGGTTCTGGGTCTGTGCTGAGGTATTGGGTCGGTGCTGAGGTACTGGGTTGGTGCTGAGGTACTGGGTCGGTGCTGAGGTACTGTGTCAATGCTGAGGTACTGGGTCGCTGCTGAGGTACTGGGTCAGTGCTGAGGTACTGGGCTGGAGCTGAGGTACTGGGTCGCTGCTGAGGTCCTGGGTCGGTGCTGAGTTACTGGGTCAGTGCTCAGGTACTGTGTCGGTGCTGAGGTACTGGGTCGGTGCTGAGGTACTGGGTCATTGCTGAGGTACGGGGTCGGTGCTGAGGTACTGGGTCGGTGCTGAGGTACTGGTTCACCGCTGAGGTACTGGGTCGGTGCTGAGGTACTGGGTCGGTCCGGAGGTTCTGGGTCAGGTTTGAGGTACTGTGTCACTGCTGAGGTACTGGGACTGTGCTGAGTTACTGGGTCGGTGCTGAGATACTGGGTCACTGCTGAGGTACTGGGTTGGTGCTGAGGTACTGGGTCAGTGCTGAGATACTGGGTCGGTGCTGAGGTACTGGGTCACTGCTGAGGTACTGGGTCGGTGCTGAGGTACTGGGTCACTGCTGAGGTACTTGGTCACTGCTGAGGTACTGAGTCGGTGCTGAGGTACTGGGTCACTGCTGAGGTACTGGGTCGGTGCTGAGGTACTTGGTCACTGCTGAGATACTGGCTTGGTGCTGAGTAACTGTGTCACTGCTGATGTACTGGGTCAGTGCTGAGATACTTGGTCGGTTCTGAGGTACTGGTCACTGCTGAGGTACTCGGTCGGAGCTGAGGTTCTGTGTCACTGCTGAGGTACTGGGTCGGTGCTGAGTTACTTGTTTGGTGCTGAGGTACTAGGTCACTGCTGAGGTACCACGTCGGTGCTGAGGTACTGGGTCACTGCTGAGATACTGGGTCGGTGGTGAGGTACTGTGTCACTGCTGAGGTACTGGGTCGGTGCTGAGTTACAGGGTCGGTGCTGAGGTACAGGGTCGGTGCTGAGGTACTGGGTCACTGCTGAGGTACCGGGTCACTGCTGAGGTACTGGGTCACTGCTGAGGTGCTGTGTCGGTGCTGAGGTACAGGGTTAGTGCTGAGGTACTGGGTCACTGCTGAGGTACCGGGTCGGTGCTGAGGTACTGGGTCACTGCTAAGGTACTGTGTCGGTGCTGAGGTACTAGGTCGCTCCTGCGGTACTGGGTCACTGCTCAGGTTCTGGGTCAGTGCTGAGGTACTGGCTCGGTTCTGAGGTACTGGGTCACTGCTGAGGAACTGGGTCAGTGCTGAGGTAATTGGTCACTGCTGAGGAACTGGGTCAGTGCTGAGGTACGGGGTCACTGCTGAGATACTGGTTCAGTACTGAGGTACTGGTCGCTGCTGAGGTACTGGCTCGCTGCTGAGGTACTGGGTCGCTGCTGAGGTACTGGGTCACTGCTGAGGTACTGGGTCCCTGCTGAGGTACTGGGTCACTGCTGAGGTACTGGGTCACTGCTGAGGTACTGGGTCACTGCTGAGGTACTGGGTCCGTGCTGAGGTACTGGGTCGGTGCTGAGGTACTGGGCCAGTGCTGAGGTACTGGGTCGCTGCTGAGGTACTGGGTCGGTGCTGAGGTACTGGGTCACTGCTGAGGTACTGGGTCGGTGCTGAGGTACTGGGTCGGTGCTGAGGTACTGGGTCGGTGCTGAGGTACTGGGTCGTTGCTGAGGTACTGGGTCACTGCTGAGGTACTGGGTCGGTGCTGAGGTACTGGGGCGTTGCTGAGTTACTGGGTCACTTCTGAGGTACTAGGTCGGAGCTGAGTTACTGGGTCGGGGCTGAGGTACTGGCTCAGTGCTGAGGTACTGGGTCGGTGCTGAGGTACTGGGTCGGTGCTGAGGTACTGGGTCACTGCTGAGTTACTGGGTCGGTGCTGAGATTCTGGGTCACTGCTGAGGTACTGAGTCGGTGCTGAGGTACTGGCTCGGTGCTGAGGTACTGGTTCGTTGCTGAGGTACTGGGTCACTGCTGAGGTACTGGGTCGGTGCTGAGGTTCTTGGTCACTGCTGAAGTACTGGGTCAGTGCTGAGGTACTAGGTCTCTACTGAGGTACTGGGTTGGTGCTGAGGTACTGGGTCGGTGCTGAGGTACTGGGTCGGTGCTGAGGTACTGGGTCGGTTCTGAGATACTGGGTCGGTGCTGAACTACTTGGTCGGTGCTGAGGTACTGTTTCACTGCTGAGGAGCTGGGTCACTGCTGAGGTACTGGGTCGGTGCTGAGGTACTGGGTCGGTGCTGAGGATCTGGATCACTGCTCAGGTACTGTGTCGGTGCTGAGGTACTGGGTCGGTGATGAGGTACTGGGTCGGTGCTGAGGTACTGAGTCACTGCTGAGGTACTGGTTCACTTCTGAGGTACTGGTCGGTGTTGAGGTACTGGGTCATTGCTGATGTACTGGGTCGGTGCAGAGGTACTGGGTCACTGCTGAGGTACTGGTTCGGTGCTGAGGTATTTTGTTGGTGCTGAGGTACTGGGTCACTGCTGAGATACTGGCTCGGTGCTGAGGTTTTGGGTCGGTGCTGAGGTAGTGGGTCGGTGCTGAGGTACTGTGTCGGTGCTGATGTATTGGGTCGATCCTGAGGTACTGGGTCACTGCTGAGGTACTGGGTCGGAGCTGACGTACTGGGTCGGTTATGAGTTACTGGGTCAGTGCTGAGGTACTTGGTCACTGCTGAGGTACTGGGTCGGTGCTGAGGTACTGGGTCACTGCTGAGGTACTGGGTCGGTGATGAGGTACTGGGTCACTGCTGAAATACTGGCTCGGTGCTGAGGTACTGGGTCCGTGCTGAGGTACTAGGTCGGAGCAGAGGTACTGGGTAGGTGCTGAGTTACTGGGTCAGTGCTGAGATTCTGTGTCGCTGCTGAGGTACTGGGTCGGTGCTGAGTTACTGGGTCATTGCTCAGGTACTGGGTCGGGGTTGTGGTTCTGGGTCACTGCTGAGGTACTGGGTCTCTGCTGAGGTACTGGGTCTCTGCTGAGGTACTGGGTCGGTGCGGACATACTGGGTCACTGCTGAGGTACTGGGTCGGTGCTGAGTTAATGGGTCGGCGCTGAGGTACTGGGTCACTGCTCAGGTACTGTGTCGGTGCTGAGGTACTGGGTCACTGCTGAGGTACTGGGTCGGTGCTGAGGTACTGGGTCGGTGCTGAGGTACTGGGTCAGCGCTGAGGTGCTTGGTCACTGCTGAGGTACTGGGTCACTGCTGAGGTACTGGGTCGCTGCTGAGGTACTGGGTCGGTGCTGAGGTACTGGGTCACTGCTGAGGTACTGGGTCGGTGCTGAGGTACTGGGTCGGTGCTGAGGTACTGGGTCGGTGCTGAGGTACTGGGTCGTTGCTGAGGTACTGGGTCACTGCTGAGGTACTGGGTCGGTGCTGAGGTACTGGGGCGTTGCTGAGTTACTGGGTCACTTCTGAGGTACTAGGTCGGAGCTGAGTTACTGGGTCGGGGCTGAGGTACTGGCTCAGTGCTGAGGTACTGGGTCGGTGCTGAGGTACTGGGTCGGTGCTGAGGTACTGGGTCACTGCTGAGTTACTGGGTCGGTGCTGAGATTCTGGGTCACTGCTGAGGTACTGAGTCGGTGCTGAGGTACTGGCTCGGTGCTGAGGTACTGGCTGACTGCTGAGGTACTAGGTCTCTGCTGAGGTACTGGGTTGGTGCTGAGGTACTGGGTCGGTGCTGAGGTACTGGGTCGGTGCCTTGGTACTGAGTTGGTGCTGAGGTACTGGGTTGGTGCTGAGGTACTGGGTCAGTGCTGAGGTACTTGGTCACTGCTGAGGTACTGGGTCGGTGCTGAGGTACTGGGTCACTGCTGATGTACTGGGTCGGTGCTGATTTATGGGTCGGCGCTGAGGTACTGGGTCACTGCTCAGGTACTGTGTCGGTGCTGAGGTACTGGGTCACTGCTGAGGTACTGGGTCGGTGCTGAGGTACTGGGTCGGTGCTGAGGTACTGGGTCAGTGCTGAGGTACTTGGTCACTGCTGAGGTACAGGGTCAGTGCTGAGGTACTGGGTCGCTGCTGAGGTACTGGGTCGGTGCTGAGGTACTGGGTCAATGCTGAGGTACTGGGTCGGTGCTGAGGGACTGGGTCGGTGCTGAGGTACTGGGTCGGTGCTGAGGTACTGGGTCGTTGCTGAGGTACTGGGTCACTGCTGAGGTACTGGGTCGGTGCTGAGGTACTGGGTCCGTGCTGAGGTACTAGGTCGGAGCAGAGGTACTGGGTAGGTGCTGAGTTACTGGGTCAGTGCTGAGATTCTGTGTCGCTGCTGAGGTACTGGGTCGGTGCTGAGTTACTGGGTCATTGCTCAGGTACTGGGTCGGGGTTGTGGTTCTGGGTCACTGCTGAGGTACTGGGTCTCTGCTGAGGTACTGGGTCTCTGCTGAGGTACTGGGTCGGTGCGGACATACTGGGTCACTGCTGAGGTACTGGGTCGGTGCTGAGTTAATGGGTCGGCGCTGAGGTACTGGGTCACTGCTCAGGTACTGTGTCGGTGCTGAGGTACTGGGTCACTGCTGAGGTACTGGGTCGGTGCTGAGGTACTGGGTCGGTGCTGAGGTATTGGGTCAGCGCTGAGGTGCTTGGTCACTGCTGAGGTACTGGGTCACTGCTGAGGTACTGGGTCGCTGCTGAGGTACTGGGTCGGTGCTGAGGTACTGGGTCACTGCTGAGGTACTGGGTCGGTGCTGAGGTACTGGGTCGGTGCTGAGGTACTGGGTCGGTGCTGAGGTACTGGGTCGTTGCTGAGGTACTGGGTCACTGCTGAGGTACTGGGTCGGTGCTGAGGTACTGGGGCGTTGCTGAGTTACTGGGTCACTTCTGAGGTACTAGGTCGGAGCTGAGTTACTGGGTCGGGGCTGAGGTACTGGCTCAGTGCTGAGGTACTGGGTCGGTGCTGAGGTACTGGGTCGGTGCTGAGGTACTGGGTCACTGCTGAGTTACTGGGTCGGTGCTGAGATTCTGGGTCACTGCTGAGGTACTGAGTCGGTGCTGAGGTACTGGCTCGGTGCTGAGGTACTGGCTGACTGCTGAGGTACTAGGTCTCTGCTGAGGTACTGGGTTGGTGCTGAGGTACTGGGTCGGTGCTGAGGTACTGGGTCGGTGCCTTGGTACTGAGTTGGTGCTGAGGTACTGGGTTGGTGCTGAGGTACTGGGTCAGTGCTGAGGTACTTGGTCACTGCTGAGGTACTGGGTCGGTGCTGAGGTACTGGGTCACTGCTGATGTACTGGGTCGGTGCTGATTTATGGGTCGGCGCTGAGGTACTGGGTCACTGCTCAGGTACTGTGTCGGTGCTGAGGTACTGGGTCACTGCTGAGGTACTGGGTCGGTGCTGAGGTACTGGGTCGGTGCTGAGGTACTGGGTCAGTGCTGAGGTACTTGGTCACTGCTGAGGTACAGGGTCAGTGCTGAGGTACTGGGTCGCTGCTGAGGTACTGGGTCGGTGCTGAGGTACTGGGTCAATGCTGAGGTACTGGGTCGGTGCTGAGGGACTGGGTCGGTGCTGAGGTACTGGGTCGGTGCTGAGGTACTGGGTCGTTGCTGAGGTACTGGGTCACTGCTGAGGTACTGGGTCGGTGCTGAGGTACTGGGGCGTTGCTGAGTTACTGGGTCACTTCTGAGGTACTAGCTCGGAGCTGAGTTACTGGGTCGGGGCTGAGGTACTGGCTCAGTGCTGAGGTACTGGGTCGGTGCTGAGGTACTGAGTCGTTGCTGAGGTACTGGGTCACTGCTGAGTTACTGGGTCGGTGCTGAGATTCTGGGTCACTGCTGAGGTACTGAGTCGGTGCTGAGGTACTGGCTCGGTGCTGAGGTACTGGTTCGTTGCTGAGGTACTGGGTCACTGCTGAGGTACTGGGTCGTTGCTGAGGTACTGGGTCGGTGCTGAGGTTCTTGGTCACTGCTGAAGTACTGGGTCAGTGCTGAGGTACTGGCTCGGTGCTGAGGTACTGGCTCACTGCTGAGGTACTAGGTCTCTGCTGAGGTACTGGGTTGGAGCTGAGGTACTGGGTCGGTGCTGAGGTACTGGGTCGGTGCTGAGGTACTGGGTCGGTGCTGAGATACTGGGTCGGTGCTGAACTACTTGGTCGGTGCTGAGGTACTGTTTCACTGCTGAGGAGCTGGGTCACTGCTGAGGTACTGGGTCGGTGCTGAGGTACTGGGTCGGTGCTGAGGATCTGGATCACTGCTCAGGTACTGTGTCGGTGCTGAGGTACTGGGTCGGTGATGAGGTACTGGGTCGGTGCTGAGGTACTGAGTCACTGCTGAGGTACTGGTTCACTTCTGAGGTACTGGTCGGTGTTGAGGTACTGGGTCATTGCTGAGGTACTGGGTCGGTGCAGAGGTACTGGGTCGGTGCTGAGGTAGTGGGTCGGTGCTGAGGTACTGTGCCGGTGCTAATGTATTGGGTCGTTCCTGAGGTACTGGGTCACTGCTGAGGTACTGGGTCGGAGCCTAGGTACTGGGTCGGTTATGAGGTACTGGGTCAGTGCTGAGGTACTTGGTCACTGCTGAGGTACTGGGTCGGTGCTGAGGTACTGGGTCGGTGCTGAGGTACTGGGTCGGTGCTGAGGTACTGGGTCACCTCTGAGGTACTGGGTCGGTGCTGAGGTACTGGGTCGGTGCTGAGGTACTGGATCACTGCTGAGGTACTGTGTCGGTGCTGAGGTACTGGGTCGGTGCTGAGGTACTGGGTCGCTGCTGAGGTACTGGTTTGGTTCTGAGGTACTAGTCGGTGCTGAGGTACTGGGTCACTGCTGAGGTACTGGGTCGGAGCTGAGGTACTGGGTTGATGCTGAGGTACTGGGTCACTGCTGAGGTACTGGGTCGGTGCTGAGCTACTGGGTCGGTGCTGAGGTAGTGGGTCAGTGCTGAGCTACTGTGTTGGTGCTGGTGTATTGGGTCGTTCCTGAGGAACTGGGTCACTGCTGTGGTACTGAGTTGTTGCTGAGGTACTGGGTCGGTGCTGAGGTACTGGGTCGGTGCTGAGGTACTGGGTCACTGCTGAGGTACTGGGTCGGAGCTGAGGTACTGGGTTGATGCTGAGGTACTGGGTCACTGCTGAGGTTCTGGGTCGGTGCTGAGCTACTGGGTCGGTGCTGAGGTAGTGGGTCAGTGCTGAGCTACTGTGTTGGTGCTGGTTTATTGGGTCGTTCCTGAAGAACTGGGTCACTGCTGTGGTACTGAGTCCGTGCTGAGGTTCTGGGTCGGTGCTGAGGTACTGGGTCAGTGCTGAGGTACTTGGTCACTGCTGAAGTACTGGGTCGGTGCTGAGGTACTGGGTCACTGCTGAGGTACTGGGTCGGTGCTGAGTTAATGGGTCGGCGCTGAGGTACTGGGTCACTGCTCAGGTACTGTGTCGGTGCTGAGGTACTGGGTCACTGCTGAGGTACTGGGTCGGTGCTGAGGTACTGGGTCGGTGCTGACGTACTGGGTCAGTGCTGAGGTACTTGGTCACTGCTGAGGTACTGGGTCACTGCTGAGGTACTGGGTCGCTGCTGAGGTACTGGGTCGGTGCTGAGGTACTGGGTCACTGCTGAGGTACTGGGTCGGTGCTGAGGTACTGGGTCGGAGCTGAGGAACTGGGTCGGTGCTGAGGTACTGGGTCGTTGCTGAGGTACTGGGTCACTGCTGAGGTACTGGGTCGGTGCTGAGGTACTGGGGCGTTGCTGAGTTACTGGGTCACTTCTGAGGTACTAGTTCGGAGCTGAGTTACTGGGTCGGGGCTGATGTACTGGCTCAGTGCTGAGGTACTGTGTCGGTGCTGAGGTACTGGGTCGGTGCTGAGGTACTGGGTCACTGCTGAGGTACTGGGTCGGTGCTGAGGTTCTTGGTCACTGCTGAAGTACTGGGTCAGTGCTGAGGTACTAGGTCTCTGCTGAGGTACTGGGTTGGTGCTGAGGTACTGGGTCGGTGCTGAGATACTGGGTCGGTGCTGAACTACTTGGTCGGTGCTGAGGTACTGTTTCACTGCTGAGGAGCTGGGTCACTGCTGAGGTACTGGGTCGGTGCTGAGGTACTGGGTCGGTGCTGAGGATCTGGATCACTGCTCAGGTACTGTGTCGGTGCTGAGGTACTGGGTCGGTGATGAGGTACTGGGTCGGTGCTGTGGTACTGAGTCACTGCTGAGGTACTGGTTCACTTCTGAAGTACTGGTCGGTGTTGAGGTACTGGGTCATTGCTGATGTACTGGGTCGGTGCAGAGGTACTGGGGCGTTGCTGAGTTACTTTGTTGGTGCTGAGGTACTGGGTCACTGCTGAGATACTGGCTCGGTGCTGAGGTTTTGGGTCGGTGCTGAGGTAGTGGGTCGGTGCTGAGGTACTGTGTCGGTGCTGATGTATTGGGTCGATCCTGAGGTACTGGGTCACTGCTGAGGTACTGGGTCGGAGCTGACGTACTGGGTCGGTTATGAGGTACTGGGTCAGTGCTGAGGTTCTTGGTCACTGCTGAGGTACTGGGTCGGTGCTGAGGTACTGGGTCACTGCTGAGGTACTGGGTCGGTGCTGAGGTACTGGGTCACTGCTGAAATACTGGCTCGGTGCTGAGTAACTGTCACTGCTGACGTACTGGGTCAGTGCTGAGATACTTGGTCGGTGCTGAGGTACTGGGTCACTGCTGAGGTACTAGATCGGTGCTGAGGTACTGGGTCCGTGCTGAGGTACTAGGTCGGAGCAGAGGTACTGGGTAGGTGCTGAGTTACTGGGTCATTGCTGAGATTCTGTGTCGCTGCTGAGGTACTGGGTCGGTGCTGAGTTACTGGGTCATTGCTCAGGTACTGGGTCGGTGTTGTGGTTCTGGGTCACTGCTGAGGTACTGGGTCTCTGCTGAGGTACTGGGTCTCTGCTGAGGTACTGGGTCGGTGCTGACATACTGGGTCACTGCTGAGGTACTGGGTCGGTGCTGAGTTAATGGGTCGGCGCTGAGGTACTGGGTCACTGCTCAGGTACTGTTGTCGGTGCTGAGGTACTGGGTCACTGCTGAGGTACTGGGTCGGTGCTAAGGTACTGGGTCAGCGCTGAGGTGCTTGGTCACTGCTGAGGTACTGGGTCACTGCTGAGGTACTGGGTCGCGGCTGAGGTACTGGGTCGGTGCTGAGGTACTGGGTCACTGCTGAGGTACTGGGTCGGTGCTGAGGTACTGGGTCGGTGCTGAGGTACTGGGTCGGTGCTGAGGTACTGGGTCGTTGCTGAGGTACTGGGTCACTGCTGAGGTACTGGGTCGGTGCTGAGGTACTGGGGTGTTGCTGAGTTACTGGGTCACTTCTGAGGTACTAGGTCGGAGCTGAGTTACTGGGTCGGGGCTGAGGTACTGGCTCAGTGCTGAGGTACTGGGTCGGTGCTGAGGTACTGGGTTGGTGCTGAGGTACTGGGTCACTGCTGAGTTACTGGGTCGGTGCTGAGATTCTGGGTCACTGCTGAGGTACTGAGTCGGTGCTGAGTAACTGGCTCGGTGCTGAGGTACTGTCTGACTGCTGAGGTACTAGGTCTCTGCTGAGGTACTGGGTTGGTGCTGAGGTACTGGGTCGGTGCTGAGGTACTGGGTCGGTGCCTTGGTACTGAGTTGGTGCTGAGGTACTGGGTTGGTGCTGAGGTAATGGTCCAGTGCTGAGGTACTTGGTCACTGCTGAGGTACTGGGTCGGTGCTGAGGTACTGGGTTACTGCTGAGGTACTGGGTCGGTGCTGATTTATGGGTCGGCGCTGAGGTACTGGGTCACTGCTCAGGTACTGTGTCGGTGCTGAGGTACTGGGTCACTGCTGAGGTACTGGGTCGGTGCTGAGGTACTGGGTCGGTGCTGAGGTACTGGGTCAGTGCTGAGGTACAGGGTCGGTGCTGAAGGACTGTGTCGGTGCTGAGGTACTTGGACGCTGCTGAGGTACTGGGTCACTGCTGAGGTACTGGGTCGGAGCAGAGGTACTGTGTCACTGCTGAGGTCCTGGGTCGGCGCTGAGTAACTTGGTCGGTGCTGATGTACTGGGTCACTGCTGAGGTACTGGGTCGTTGCTGAGGTACTGGGTCATTGCTGAGGTACTGGGTCGGTGCTGAGGTACAGGTTCGGTGCTGAGGTACTGGGTCGGTGCTGACGTACTGGGTCACAGCTGAGGTACTGGGTCACTGCTGAGGTACTGGCTCGGTGCTGAGGTACTGGCTCACTGCTGAGGTACTAGGTCGCTGCTGAGGTACTGGGTTGGTGCTGAGGTACTGGGTCGGTGCTGAGATACTGGGTCGGTGCTGAGGTACTGGGTCGGTGCTGAGATACTGGGTCGGTGCTGAACAACTTGGTCGGTGCTGAGGTACTGTTTCACTGCTGAGGAGCTGGGTCACTGCTGAGGTACTGGGTCGGTGCTGAGGAACTGGGTCGGTGCTGAGATACTGGGTCGGTGCTGAGGTACTGGGTCGGTGCTGAGATACTGGGTCGGTGCTGAACTACTTGGTCGGTGCTGAGGTACTGTTTCACTGCTGAGGAGCTGGGTCACTGCTGAGGTACTGGGTCGGTGCTGAGGTACTGGGTCGGTGCTGAGGATCTGGATCACTGCTCAGGTACTGTGTCGGTGCTGAGGTACTGGGTTGGTGATGAGGTACTGTGTCGGTGCTGAGGTACTGTGTCGGTGATGAGGTACTGGGTCGGTGCTGAGGTACTGAGTCACTGCTGAGGTACTGGTTTGGTTCTGAGGTACTGGTCGGTGTTGAGGTACTAGGTCAGTGCTGAGGTACTGTGTCGGTGCTGAGGTACTGGGTCACTGCTGAGGTACTGGGTCGGAGCTGAGGTACTGGGTTGATGCTGAGGTACTGGGTCAGTGCTGAGGTACTGGGTAGGAGCTGAGGTACTGGGTTGATGCTGAGGTACTGGGTCACTGCTGAGGTACTGGGTCGGTGCTGAGCTACTGGGTCGGTGCTGAGGTAGTGGGTCAGTGCTGAGCTACTGTGTTGGTGCTGGTGTATTGGGTCGTTCCTGAGGAACTGGGTCACTGCTGTGGTACTGAGTTGGTGCTGAGGTACTGGGTCGGTGCTGAGGTACTGGGTCAGTGCTGAGGTACTTGGTCACTGCTGAAGTACTGGGTCGGTGCGGAGGTACTGGGTCACTGCTGAGGTACTGGGTCGGTGCTGAGTTAATGGGTCGGCGCTGAGGTACTGGGTCACTGCTGAGGTACTGCGTCGGTGATGAGGTACTGGGTCGGTGCTGAGGTACTGGGTCGGTGCTGAGGTACTGGGTCAGTGCTGAGGTACTTGGTCACTGCGGAGGTACTGGGTCACTGCTGAGGTACTGGGTCGCTGCTGAGGTACTGGGTCGGTGCTGAGGTACTGGGTCACTGCTGAGGTACTGGGTCGGTGCTGAGGTACTGGGTCGGTGCTGAGGTACTGGGTCGGTGCTGAGGTACTGGGTCGTTGCTGAGGTACTGGGTCACTGCTGAGGTACTGGGTCGGTGCTGAGGTACTGGGGCGTTGCTGAGTTACTGGGTCACTTCTGAGGTACTAGGTCGGAGCTGAGTTACTGGGTCGGGGCTGAGGTACTGGCTCAGTGCTGAGGTACTTGGTCGGTGCTGAGGTACTGGGTCGGTGCTGAGGTACTGGTTTGGTGCTGAGTTACTGGGTTGGTGCTGAGATTCTGGGTCACTGCTGAGGTACTGAGTCGGTGCTGAGGTACTGGTTCGTTGCTGAGGTACTGGTTCGTTGCTGAGGTACTGGATCTCTGCTGAGGTACTGGGTTGGTGCTGAGGTTCTTGGTCACTGCTGAAGTACTGGGTCAGTGCTGAGGTACTGGCTCGGTGCTGAGGTACTGGCTGACTGCTGAGGTACTAGGTCTCTGCTGAGGTACTGGGTCGGGGCTGAGGTTCTGTGTCACTGCTGAGGTACTGGGTCGGGGCTGAGGTACTGGGTCGGTGCTGAGGTACTGGGTCGGTGCTGAGGTACTGCGTCACTGCTGAGATACTGGGTCACTGCTGAGGTACTGGATCGATGCTGAGGTACTGGGTCACTGCTGAGGTACTGGGTCCCTGCTGAGGTAGTGGATCGATGCTGAGTTACTGGGTCACTGCTGAGGTATTGGGTCGGTGCTGAGGTACTGGGTCACTGCTGAGGTACTGGGTCACTGCTGAGGTAGTGGATCGATGCTGAGGTACTGGGTCACTGCTGAGGTACTGGGTCACTGCTGAGGTACTGGGTCTGTGCTGAGGTATTGGGTCGGTGCTGAGGTACTGAGTTGGTGCTGAGGTACTGGGTCGGTGCTGAGGTACTGTGTCGATGCTGAGGTACTGGGTCGCTGCTGAGGTACTGGGTCAGTGCTGAGGTACTGGGCTGGAGCTGAGGTACTGGGTCGCTGCTGAGGTCCTGGGTCGGTGCTGAGTTACTGGGTCAGTGCTCAGGTACTGTGTCGGTGCTGAGATACTGTGTCGGTGCTGAGGTACTGGGTCACTGCTGAGGTACGGGGTCGGTGCTGAGGTACTGGGTCGGTGCTGAGGTACTGGGTCACCGCTGAGGTACTGGGTCGGTGCTGAAGTACTGGGTCGGTCCGGAGGTTCTGGGTCAGGTTTGAGGTACTGTGTCACTGCTGAGGTACTGGGTCAGTGCTGAGATACTGGGTCGGTGCTGAGGTACTGGGTCACTGCTGAGGTACTGGGTCGGTGCTGAGGTACTGGGTCGGTGCTGAGGTACTGGGTCAGTGCTGAGGTACTTGGTCACTGCTGAGGTACTGAGTCGGTGCTGAGGTACTGGGTCACTGCTGAGGTACTGGGTCGGTGCTGAGGTACTGGGTCACTGCTGAGATACTGGCTCGGTGCTGAGTAACTGTGTCACTGCTGACGTACTGGGTCAGTGCTGAGATACTTGGTCGGTTCTGAGGTACTGGTCACTGCTGAGGTACTCGGTCGGAGCTGAGGTTCTGTGTCACTGCTGAGGTACTGGGTCGGTGCTGAGTTACTTGTTTGGTGCTGAGGTACTGCGTCACTGCTGAGGTACCACGTCGGTGCTGAGGTACTGGGTCGGTGCTGAGATACTGGGTCGGTGGTGAGGTTCTGTGTCACTGCTGAGGTACTGGGTCGGTGCTGAGTTACAGGGTCGGTGCTGAGGTACAGGGTCGGTGCTGAGGTACTGGGTCACTGCTGAGGTACCGGGTCGGTGCTGAGGTACTGGGTCACTGCTAAGGTACTGTGTCGGTGCTGAGGTACTGGGTCACTGCTGAGGTACTGGGTCGGTGCTGAGTTACAGGGTCGGTGCTGAGGTACTGGGTTGCAGCTGAGGTACTGTGTCGGTGCTGAGGTACTGGTCACTGATGAGGTTCTGGGTCGGTGCTGAGGTACTCGTTCGGAGCTCAGGTTCTGTGTCACTGCTGAGGTACAGTGTCGGTTCTGAGGTATTGGTCACTGCTGAGGTAGTGGATCGATGCTGAGTTACTGGGTCAGTGCTGAGATACTGGGTCGGTGCTGAGGTACTGGGTCACTGCTGAGGTACTGGGTCGGTGCTGAGGTACTGGGTCAGTGCTGAGGTACTTGGTCACTGCTGAGGTACTGAGTCGGTGCTGAGGTACTGGTTCGGTGCTGACGTACTGGGTCACTGCTGAGGTACTGGGTCGATGCTGAGGTACTGGTTCGGTGCTGAGGTACTGGGTCACTGCTGAGGTACTGGGTCGGTGCTGAGGTACTGGGTCGGTGCTGAGGTACTGGGTTGCAGCTGAGGTACTGTGTCGGTGCTGAGGTACTGGTCACTGATGAGGTTCTGGGTCGGTGCTGAGGTACTGGGTTGCAGCTGAGGTACTGTGTCGGTGCTGAGGTACTGGTCACTGATGAGGTTCTGGGTCGGTGCTGAGGTACTCGTTCGGAGCTCAGGTTCTGTGTCACTGCTGAGGTACAGTGTCGGTTCTGAGGTATTGGTCACTGCTGAGGTACTCGGTCGGAGCTGAGGTTCGGTGTCACTGCTGAGGTACTGGGTCGGGGCTGAGGTATTGGGTCGGTGCTGAGGTACTGGGTCGGTGCTGAGGTACTGCGTCACTGCTGAGATACTGGGTCACTGCTGAGGTACTGGATCGATGCTGAGGTACTGGGTCACTGCTGAGGTACTGGGTCCCTGCTGAGGTAGTGGATCGATGCTGAGTTACTGGGTCAGTGCTGAGATACTGGGTCGGTGCTGAGGTACTGGGTCACTGCTGAGGTACTGGGTCGGTGCTGAGGTACTGGGTCAGTGCTGAGGTACTTGGTCACTGCTGAGGTACTGAGTCGGTGCTGAGGTACTGGGTCACTGCTGAGGTACAGGGTCACTGCTGAGGTAGTGGGTCACTGCTGAGGTTCTGGGTCTGTGCTGAGGTATTGGGTCGGTGCTGAGGTACTGGGTTGGTGCTGAGGTACTGGGTCGGTGCTGAGGTACTGTGTCAATGCTGAGGTACTGGGTCGCTGCTGAGGTACTGGGTCAGTGCTGAGGTACTGGGCTGGAGCTGAGGTACTGGGTCGCTGCTGAGGTCCTGGGTCGGTGCTGAGTTACTGGGTCAGTGCTCAGGTACTGTGTCGGTGCTGAGGTACTGGGTCGGTGCTGAGGTACTGGGTCATTGCTGAGGTACGGGGTCGGTGCTGAGGTACTGGGTCGGTGCTGAGGTACTGGTTCACCGCTGAGGTACTGGGTCGGTGCTGAGGTACTGGGTCGGTCCGGAGGTTCTGGGTCAGGTTTGAGGTACTGTGTCACTGCTGAGGTACTGGGACTGTGCTGAGTTACTGGGTCGGTGCTGAGATACTGGGTCACTGCTGAGGTACTGGGTTGGTGCTGAGGTACTGGGTCAGTGCTGAGATACTGGGTCGGTGCTGAGGTACTGGGTCACTGCTGAGGTACTGGGTCGTAGCTGAGGTACTGGGTCACTGCTGAGGTACTTGGTCACTGCTGAGGTACTGAGTCGGTGCTGAGGTACTGGGTCACTGCTGAGGTACTGGGTCGGTGCTGAGGTACTTGGTCACTGCTGAGATACTGGCTTGGTGCTGAGTAACTGTGTCACTGCTGATGTACTGGGTCAGTGCTGAGATACTTGGTCGGTTCTGAGGTACTGGTCACTGCTGAGGTACTCGGTCGGAGCTGAGGTTCTGTGTCACTGCTGAGGTACTGGGTCGGTGCTGAGTTACTTGTTTGGTGCTGAGGTACTAGGTCACTGCTGAGGTACCACGTCGGTGCTGAGGTACTGGGTCACTGCTGAGATACTGGGTCGGTGGTGAGGTACTGTGTCACTGCTGAGGTACTGGGTCGGTGCTGAGTTACAGGGTCGGTGCTGAGGTACAGGGTCGGTGCTGAGGTACTGGGTCACTGCTGAGGTACCGGGTCACTGCTGAGGTACTGGGTCACTGCTGAGGTACTGTGTCGGTGCTGAGGTACTAGGTCGCTCCTGCGGTACTGGGTCACTGCTCAGGTTCTGGGTCAGTGCTGAGGTACTGGCTCGGTTCTGAGGTACTGGGTCACTGCTGAGGAACTGGGTCAGTGCTGAGGTAATTGGTCACTGCTGAGGAACTGGGTCAGTGCTGAGGTACGGGGTCACTGCTGAGATACTGGTTCAGTACTGAGGTACTGGTCGCTGCTGAGGTACTGGCTCGCTGCTGAGGTACTGGGTCGCTGCTGAGGTACTGGGTCACTGCTGAGGTACTGGGTCCCTGCTGAGGTACTGGGTCACTGCTGAGGTACTGGGTCACTGCTGAGGTACTGGGTCACTGCTGAGGTACTGGGTCCGTGCTGAGGTACTGGGTCGGTGCTGAGGTACTGGGCCAGTGCTGAGGTACTGGGTCGCTGCTGAGGTACTGGGTCGGTGCTGAGGTACTGGGTCACTGCTGAGGTACTGGGTCGGTGCTGAGGTACTGGGTCGGTGCTGAGGTACTGGGTCGGTGCTGAGGTACTGGGTCGTTGCTGAGGTACTGGGTCACTGCTGAGGTACTGGGTCGGTGCTGAGGTACTGGGGCGTTGCTGAGTTACTGGGTCACTTCTGAGGTACTAGGTCGGAGCTGAGTTACTGGGTCGGGGCTGAGGTACTGGCTCAGTGCTGAGGTACTGGGTCGGTGCTGAGGTACTGGGTCGGTGCTGAGGTACTGGGTCACTGCTGAGTTACTGGGTCGGTGCTGAGATTCTGGGTCACTGCTGAGGTACTGAGTCGGTGCTGAGGTACTGGCTCGGTGCTGAGGTACTGGTTCGTTGCTGAGGTACTGGGTCACTGCTGAGGTACTGGGTCGGTGCTGAGGTTCTTGGTCACTGCTGAAGTACTGGGTCAGTGCTGAGGTACTAGGTCTCTACTGAGGTACTGGGTTGGTGCTGAGGTACTGGGTCGGTGCTGAGGTACTGGGTCGGTGCTGAGGTACTGGGTCGGTTCTGAGATACTGGGTCGGTGCTGAACTACTTGGTCGGTGCTGAGGTACTGTTTCACTGCTGAGGAGCTGGGTCACTGCTGAGGTACTGGGTCGGTGCTGAGGTACTGGGTCGGTGCTGAGGATCTGGATCACTGCTCAGGTACTGTGTCGGTGCTGAGGTACTGGGTCGGTGATGAGGTACTGGGTCGGTGCTGAGGTACTGAGTCACTGCTGAGGTACTGGTTCACTTCTGAGGTACTGGTCGGTGTTGAGGTACTGGGTCATTGCTGATGTACTGGGTCGGTGCAGAGGTACTGGGTCACTGCTGAGGTACTGGTTCGGTGCTGAGGTATTTTGTTGGTGCTGAGGTACTGGGTCACTGCTGAGATACTGGCTCGGTGCTGAGGTTTTGGGTCGGTGCTGAGGTAGTGGGTCGGTGCTGAGGTACTGTGTCGGTGCTGATGTATTGGGTCGATCCTGAGGTACTGGGTCACTGCTGAGGTACTGGGTCGGAGCTGACGTACTGGGTCGGTTATGAGTTACTGGGTCAGTGCTGAGGTACTTGGTCACTGCTGAGGTACTGGGTCGGTGCTGAGGTACTGGGTCACTGCTGAGGTACTGGGTCGGTGATGAGGTACTGGGTCACTGCTGAAATACTGGCTCGGTGCTGAGGTACTGGGTCCGTGCTGAGGTACTAGGTCGGAGCAGAGGTACTGGGTAGGTGCTGAGTTACTGGGTCAGTGCTGAGATTCTGTGTCGCTGCTGAGGTACTGGGTCGGTGCTGAGTTACTGGGTCATTGCTCAGGTACTGGGTCGGGGTTGTGGTTCTGGGTCACTGCTGAGGTACTGGGTCTCTGCTGAGGTACTGGGTCTCTGCTGAGGTACTGGGTCGGTGCGGACATACTGGGTCACTGCTGAGGTACTGGGTCGGTGCTGAGTTAATGGGTCGGCGCTGAGGTACTGGGTCACTGCTCAGGTACTGTGTCGGTGCTGAGGTACTGGGTCACTGCTGAGGTACTGGGTCGGTGCTGAGGTACTGGGTCGGTGCTGAGGTACTGGGTCAGCGCTGAGGTGCTTGGTCACTGCTGAGGTACTGGGTCACTGCTGAGGTACTGGGTCGCTGCTGAGGTACTGGGTCGGTGCTGAGGTACTGGGTCACTGCTGAGGTACTGGGTCGGTGCTGAGGTACTGGGTCGGTGCTGAGGTACTGGGTCGGTGCTGAGGTACTGGGTCGTTGCTGAGGTACTGGGTCACTGCTGAGGTACTGGGTCGGTGCTGAGGTACTGGGGCGTTGCTGAGTTACTGGGTCACTTCTGAGGTACTAGGTCGGAGCTGAGTTACTGGGTCGGGGCTGAGGTACTGGCTCAGTGCTGAGGTACTGGGTCGGTGCTGAGGTACTGGGTCGGTGCTGAGGTACTGGGTCACTGCTGAGTTACTGGGTCGGTGCTGAGATTCTGGGTCACTGCTGAGGTACTGAGTCGGTGCTGAGGTACTGGCTCGGTGCTGAGGTACTGGCTGACTGCTGAGGTACTAGGTCTCTGCTGAGGTACTGGGTTGGTGCTGAGGTACTGGGTCGGTGCTGAGGTACTGGGTCGGTGCCTTGGTACTGAGTTGGTGCTGAGGTACTGGGTTGGTGCTGAGGTACTGGGTCAGTGCTGAGGTACTTGGTCACTGCTGAGGTACTGGGTCGGTGCTGAGGTACTGGGTCACTGCTGATGTACTGGGTCGGTGCTGATTTATGGGTCGGCGCTGAGGTACTGGGTCACTGCTCAGGTACTGTGTCGGTGCTGAGGTACTGGGTCACTGCTGAGGTACTGGGTCGGTGCTGAGGTACTGGGTCGGTGCTGAGGTACTGGGTCAGTGCTGAGGTACTTGGTCACTGCTGAGGTACAGGGTCAGTGCTGAGGTACTGGGTCGCTGCTGAGGTACTGGGTCGGTGCTGAGGTACTGGGTCAATGCTGAGGTACTGGGTCGGTGCTGAGGGACTGGGTCGGTGCTGAGGTACTGGGTCGGTGCTGAGGTACTGGGTCGTTGCTGAGGTACTGGGTCACTGCTGAGGTACTGGGTCGGTGCTGAGGTACTGGGGCGTTGCTGAGTTACTGGGTCACTTCTGAGGTACTAGCTCGGAGCTGAGTTACTGGGTCGGGGCTGAGGTACTGGCTCAGTGCTGAGGTACTGGGTCGGTGCTGAGGTACTGAGTCGTTGCTGAGGTACTGGGTCACTGCTGAGTTACTGGGTCGGTGCTGAGATTCTGGGTCACTGCTGAGGTACTGAGTCGGTGCTGAGGTACTGGCTCGGTGCTGAGGTACTGGTTCGTTGCTGAGGTACTGGGTCACTGCTGAGGTACTGGGTCGTTGCTGAGGTACTGGGTCGGTGCTGAGGTTCTTGGTCACTGCTGAAGTACTGGGTCAGTGCTGAGGTACTGGCTCGGTGCTGAGGTACTGGCTCACTGCTGAGGTACTAGGTCTCTGCTGAGGTACTGGGTTGGAGCTGAGGTACTGGGTCGGTGCTGAGGTACTGGGTCGGTGCTGAGGTACTGGGTCGGTGCTGAGATACTGGGTCGGTGCTGAACTACTTGGTCGGTGCTGAGGTACTGTTTCACTGCTGAGGAGCTGGGTCACTGCTGAGGTACTGGGTCGGTGCTGAGGTACTGGGTCGGTGCTGAGGATCTGGATCACTGCTCAGGTACTGTGTCGGTGCTGAGGTACTGGGTCGGTGATGAGGTACTGGGTCGGTGCTGAGGTACTGAGTCACTGCTGAGGTACTGGTTCACTTCTGAGGTACTGGTCGGTGTTGAGGTACTGGGTCATTGCTGAGGTACTGGGTCGGTGCAGAGGTACTGGGTCGGTGCTGAGGTAGTGGGTCGGTGCTGAGGTACTGTGCCGGTGCTAATGTATTGGGTCGTTCCTGAGGTACTGGGTCACTGCTGAGGTACTGGGTCGGAGCCTAGGTACTGGGTCGGTTATGAGGTACTGGGTCAGTGCTGAGGTACTTGGTCACTGCTGAGGTACTGGGTCGGTGCTGAGGTACTGGGTCGGTGCTGAGGTACTGGGTCGGTGCTGAGGTACTGGGTCACCTCTGAGGTACTGGGTCGGTGCTGAGGTACTGGGTCGGTGCTGAGGTACTGGATCACTGCTGAGGTACTGTGTCGGTGCTGAGGTACTGGGTCGGTGCTGAGGTACTGGGTCGCTGCTGAGGTACTGGTTTGGTTCTGAGGTACTAGTCGGTGCTGAGGTACTGGGTCACTGCTGAGGTACTGGGTCGGAGCTGAGGTACTGGGTTGATGCTGAGGTACTGGGTCACTGCTGAGGTACTGGGTCGGTGCTGAGCTACTGGGTCGGTGCTGAGGTAGTGGGTCAGTGCTGAGCTACTGTGTTGGTGCTGGTGTATTGGGTCGTTCCTGAGGAACTGGGTCACTGCTGTGGTACTGAGTTGTTGCTGAGGTACTGGGTCGGTGCTGAGGTACTGGGTCGGTGCTGAGGTACTGGGTCACTGCTGAGGTACTGGGTCGGAGCTGAGGTACTGGGTTGATGCTGAGGTACTGGGTCACTGCTGAGGTTCTGGGTCGGTGCTGAGCTACTGGGTCGGTGCTGAGGTAGTGGGTCAGTGCTGAGCTACTGTGTTGGTGCTGGTTTATTGGGTCGTTCCTGAAGAACTGGGTCACTGCTGTGGTACTGAGTCCGTGCTGAGGTTCTGGGTCGGTGCTGAGGTACTGGGTCAGTGCTGAGGTACTTGGTCACTGCTGAAGTACTGGGTCGGTGCTGAGGTACTGGGTCACTGCTGAGGTACTGGGTCGGTGCTGAGTTAATGGGTCGGCGCTGAGGTACTGGGTCACTGCTCAGGTACTGTGTCGGTGCTGAGGTACTGGGTCACTGCTGAGGTACTGGGTCGGTGCTGAGGTACTGGGTCGGTGCTGACGTACTGGGTCAGTGCTGAGGTACTTGGTCACTGCTGAGGTACTGGGTCACTGCTGAGGTACTGGGTCGCTGCTGAGGTACTGGGTCGGTGCTGAGGTACTGGGTCACTGCTGAGGTACTGGGTCGGTGCTGAGGTACTGGGTCGGAGCTGAGGAACTGGGTCGGTGCTGAGGTACTGGGTCGTTGCTGAGGTACTGGGTCACTGCTGAGGTACTGGGTCGGTGCTGAGGTACTGGGGCGTTGCTGAGTTACTGGGTCACTTCTGAGGTACTAGTTCGGAGCTGAGTTACTGGGTCGGGGCTGATGTACTGGCTCAGTGCTGAGGTACTGTGTCGGTGCTGAGGTACTGGGTCGGTGCTGAGGTACTGGGTCACTGCTGAGGTACTGGGTCGGTGCTGAGGTTCTTGGTCACTGCTGAAGTACTGGGTCAGTGCTGAGGTACTAGGTCTCTGCTGAGGTACTGGGTTGGTGCTGAGGTACTGGGTCGGTGCTGAGATACTGGGTCGGTGCTGAACTACTTGGTCGGTGCTGAGGTACTGTTTCACTGCTGAGGAGCTGGGTCACTGCTGAGGTACTGGGTCGGTGCTGAGGTACTGGGTCGGTGCTGAGGATCTGGATCACTGCTCAGGTACTGTGTCGGTGCTGAGGTACTGGGTCGGTGATGAGGTACTGGGTCGGTGCTGTGGTACTGAGTCACTGCTGAGGTACTGGTTCACTTCTGAAGTACTGGTCGGTGTTGAGGTACTGGGTCATTGCTGATGTACTGGGTCGGTGCAGAGGTACTGGGGCGTTGCTGAGTTACTTTGTTGGTGCTGAGGTACTGGGTCACTGCTGAGATACTGGCTCGGTGCTGAGGTTTTGGGTCGGTGCTGAGGTAGTGGGTCGGTGCTGAGGTACTGTGTCGGTGCTGATGTATTGGGTCGATCCTGAGGTACTGGGTCACTGCTGAGGTACTGGGTCGGAGCTGACGTACTGGGTCGGTTATGAGGTACTGGGTCAGTGCTGAGGTTCTTGGTCACTGCTGAGGTACTGGGTCGGTGCTGAGGTACTGGGTCACTGCTGAGGTACTGGGTCGGTGCTGAGGTACTGGGTCACTGCTGAAATACTGGCTCGGTGCTGAGTAACTGTCACTGCTGACGTACTGGGTCAGTGCTGAGATACTTGGTCGGTGCTGAGGTACTGGGTCACTGCTGAGGTACTAGATCGGTGCTGAGGTACTGGGTCCGTGCTGAGGTACTAGGTCGGAGCAGAGGTACTGGGTAGGTGCTGAGTTACTGGGTCATTGCTGAGATTCTGTGTCGCTGCTGAGGTACTGGGTCGGTGCTGAGTTACTGGGTCATTGCTCAGGTACTGGGTCGGTGTTGTGGTTCTGGGTCACTGCTGAGGTACTGGGTCTCTGCTGAGGTACTGGGTCTCTGCTGAGGTACTGGGTCGGTGCTGACATACTGGGTCACTGCTGAGGTACTGGGTCGGTGCTGAGTTAATGGGTCGGCGCTGAGGTACTGGGTCACTGCTCAGGTACTGTTGTCGGTGCTGAGGTACTGGGTCACTGCTGAGGTACTGGGTCGGTGCTAAGGTACTGGGTCAGCGCTGAGGTGCTTGGTCACTGCTGAGGTACTGGGTCACTGCTGAGGTACTGGGTCGCGGCTGAGGTACTGGGTCGGTGCTGAGGTACTGGGTCACTGCTGAGGTACTGGGTCGGTGCTGAGGTACTGGGTCGGTGCTGAGGTACTGGGTCGGTGCTGAGGTACTGGGTCGTTGCTGAGGTACTGGGTCACTGCTGAGGTACTGGGTCGGTGCTGAGGTACTGGGGTGTTGCTGAGTTACTGGGTCACTTCTGAGGTACTAGGTCGGAGCTGAGTTACTGGGTCGGGGCTGAGGTACTGGCTCAGTGCTGAGGTACTGGGTCGGTGCTGAGGTACTGGGTTGCAGCTGAGGTACTGTGTCGGTGCTGAGGTACTGGTCACTGATGAGGTTCTGGGTCGGTGCTGAGGTACTCGTTCGGAGCTCAGGTTCTGTGTCACTGCTGAGGTACAGTGTCGGTTCTGAGGTATTGGTCACTGCTGAGGTACTCGGTCCGAGCTGAGGTTCTGTGTCACTGCTGAGGTACTGGGTCGGGGCTGAGGTTCGGTGTCACTGCTGAGGTACTGGGTCGGGGCTGAGGTATTGGGTCGGTGCTGAGGTACTGGGTCGGTGCTGAGGTACTGCGTCACTGCTGAGATACTGGGTCACTGCTGAGGTACTGGATCGATGCTGAGGTACTGGGTCACTGCTGAGGTACTGGGTCCCTGCTGAGGTAGTGGATCGATGCTGAGTTACTGGGTCAGTGCTGAGATACTGGGTCGGTGCTGAGGTACTGGGTCACTGCTGAGGTACTGGGTCGGTGCTGAGGTACTGGGTCAGTGCTGAGGTACTTGGTCACTGCTGAGGTACTGAGTCGGTGCTGAGGTACTGGGTCACTGCTGAGGTACAGGGTCACTGCTGAGGTAGTGGGTCACTGCTGAGGTTCTGGGTCTGTGCTGAGGTATTGGGTCGGTGCTGAGGTACTGGGTTGGTGCTGAGGTACTGGGTCGGTGCTGAGGTACTGTGTCAATGCTGAGGTACTGGGTCGCTGCTGAGGTACTGGGTCAGTGCTGAGGTACTGGGCTGGAGCTGAGGTACTGGGTCGCTGCTGAGGTCCTGGGTCGGTGCTGAGTTACTGGGTCAGTGCTCAGGTACTGTGTCGGTGCTGAGGTACTGGGTCGGTGCTGAGGTACTGGGTCATTGCTGAGGTACGGGGTCGGTGCTGAGGTACTGGGTCGGTGCTGAGGTACTGGTTCACCGCTGAGGTACTGGGTCGGTGCTGAGGTACTGGGTCGGTCCGGAGGTTCTGGGTCAGGTTTGAGGTACTGTGTCACTGCTGAGGTACTGGGACTGTGCTGAGTTACTGGGTCGGTGCTGAGATACTGGGTCACTGCTGAGGTACTGGGTTGGTGCTGAGGTACTGGGTCAGTGCTGAGATACTGGGTCGGTGCTGAGGTACTGGGTCACTGCTGAGGTACTGGGTCGGTGCTGAGGTACTGGGTCACTGCTGAGGTACTTGGTCACTGCTGAGGTACTGAGTCGGTGCTGAGGTACTGGGTCACTGCTGAGGTACTGGGTCGGTGCTGAGGTACTTGGTCACTGCTGAGATACTGGCTTGGTGCTGAGTAACTGTGTCACTGCTGATGTACTGGGTCAGTGCTGAGATACTTGGTCGGTTCTGAGGTACTGGTCACTGCTGAGGTACTCGGTCGGAGCTGAGGTTCTGTGTCACTGCTGAGGTACTGGGTCGGTGCTGAGTTACTTGTTTGGTGCTGAGGTACTAGGTCACTGCTGAGGTACCACGTCGGTGCTGAGGTACTGGGTCACTGCTGAGATACTGGGTCGGTGGTGAGGTACTGTGTCACTGCTGAGGTACTGGGTCGGTGCTGAGTTACAGGGTCGGTGCTGAGGTACAGGGTCGGTGCTGAGGTACTGGGTCACTGCTGAGGTACCGGGTCACTGCTGAGGTACTGGGTCACTGCTGAGGTACTGTGTCGGTGCTGAGGTACAGGGTTAGTGCTGAGGTACTGGGTCACTGCTGAGGTACCGGGTCGGTGCTGAGGTACTGGGTCACTGCTAAGGTACTGTGTCGGTGCTGAGGTACTAGGTCGCTCCTGCGGTACTGGGTCACTGCTCAGGTTCTGGGTCAGTGCTGAGGTACTGGCTCGGTTCTGAGGTACTGGGTCACTGCTGAGGAACTGGGTCAGTGCTGAGGTAATTGGTCACTGCTGAGGAACTGGGTCAGTGCTGAGGTACGGGGTCACTGCTGAGATACTGGTTCAGTACTGAGGTACTGGTCGCTGCTGAGGTACTGGCTCGCTGCTGAGGTACTGGGTCGCTGCTGAGGTACTGGGTCACTGCTGAGGTACTGGGTCCCTGCTGAGGTACTGGGTCACTGCTGAGGTACTGGGTCACTGCTGAGGTACTGGGTCACTGCTGAGGTACTGGGTCCGTGCTGAGGTACTGGGTCGGTGCTGAGGTACTGGGCCAGTGCTGAGGTACTGGGTCGCTGCTGAGGTACTGGGTCGGTGCTGAGGTACTGGGTCACTGCTGAGGTACTGGGTCGGTGCTGAGGTACTGGGTCGGTGCTGAGGTACTGGGTCGGTGCTGAGGTACTGGGTCGTTGCTGAGGTACTGGGTCACTGCTGAGGTACTGGGTCGGTGCTGAGGTACTGGGGCGTTGCTGAGTTACTGGGTCACTTCTGAGGTACTAGGTCGGAGCTGAGTTACTGGGTCGGGGCTGAGGTACTGGCTCAGTGCTGAGGTACTGGGTCGGTGCTGAGGTACTGGGTCGGTGCTGAGGTACTGGGTCACTGCTGAGTTACTGGGTCGGTGCTGAGATTCTGGGTCACTGCTGAGGTACTGAGTCGGTGCTGAGGTACTGGCTCGGTGCTGAGGTACTGGTTCGTTGCTGAGGTACTGGGTCACTGCTGAGGTACTGGGTCGGTGCTGAGGTTCTTGGTCACTGCTGAAGTACTGGGTCAGTGCTGAGGTACTAGGTCTCTACTGAGGTACTGGGTTGGTGCTGAGGTACTGGGTCGGTGCTGAGGTACTGGGTCGGTGCTGAGGTACTGGGTCGGTTCTGAGATACTGGGTCGGTGCTGAACTACTTGGTCGGTGCTGAGGTACTGTTTCACTGCTGAGGAGCTGGGTCACTGCTGAGGTACTGGGTCGGTGCTGAGGTACTGGGTCGGTGCTGAGGATCTGGATCACTGCTCAGGTACTGTGTCGGTGCTGAGGTACTGGGTCGGTGATGAGGTACTGGGTCGGTGCTGAGGTACTGAGTCACTGCTGAGGTACTGGTTCACTTCTGAGGTACTGGTCGGTGTTGAGGTACTGGGTCATTGCTGATGTACTGGGTCGGTGCAGAGGTACTGGGTCACTGCTGAGGTACTGGTTCGGTGCTGAGGTATTTTGTTGGTGCTGAGGTACTGGGTCACTGCTGAGATACTGGCTCGGTGCTGAGGTTTTGGGTCGGTGCTGAGGTAGTGGGTCGGTGCTGAGGTACTGTGTCGGTGCTGATGTATTGGGTCGATCCTGAGGTACTGGGTCACTGCTGAGGTACTGGGTCGGAGCTGACGTACTGGGTCGGTTATGAGTTACTGGGTCAGTGCTGAGGTACTTGGTCACTGCTGAGGTACTGGGTCGGTGCTGAGGTACTGGGTCACTGCTGAGGTACTGGGTCGGTGATGAGGTACTGGGTCACTGCTGAAATACTGGCTCGGTGCTGAGGTACTGGGTCCGTGCTGAGGTACTAGGTCGGAGCAGAGGTACTGGGTAGGTGCTGAGTTACTGGGTCAGTGCTGAGATTCTGTGTCGCTGCTGAGGTACTGGGTCGGTGCTGAGTTACTGGGTCATTGCTCAGGTACTGGGTCGGGGTTGTGGTTCTGGGTCACTGCTGAGGTACTGGGTCTCTGCTGAGGTACTGGGTCTCTGCTGAGGTACTGGGTCGGTGCGGACATACTGGGTCACTGCTGAGGTACTGGGTCGGTGCTGAGTTAATGGGTCGGCGCTGAGGTACTGGGTCACTGCTCAGGTACTGTGTCGGTGCTGAGGTACTGGGTCACTGCTGAGGTACTGGGTCGGTGCTGAGGTACTGGGTCGGTGCTGAGGTACTGGGTCAGCGCTGAGGTGCTTGGTCACTGCTGAGGTACTGGGTCACTGCTGAGGTACTGGGTCGCTGCTGAGGTACTGGGTCGGTGCTGAGGTACTGGGTCACTGCTGAGGTACTGGGTCGGTGCTGAGGTACTGGGTCGGTGCTGAGGTACTGGGTCGGTGCTGAGGTACTGGGTCGTTGCTGAGGTACTGGGTCACTGCTGAGGTACTGGGTCGGTGCTGAGGTACTGGGGCGTTGCTGAGTTACTGGGTCACTTCTGAGGTACTAGGTCGGAGCTGAGTTACTGGGTCGGGGCTGAGGTACTGGCTCAGTGCTGAGGTACTGGGTCGGTGCTGAGGTACTGGGTCGGTGCTGAGGTACTGGGTCACTGCTGAGTTACTGGGTCGGTGCTGAGATTCTGGGTCACTGCTGAGGTACTGAGTCGGTGCTGAGGTACTGGCTCGGTGCTGAGGTACTGGCTGACTGCTGAGGTACTAGGTCTCTGCTGAGGTACTGGGTTGGTGCTGAGGTACTGGGTCGGTGCTGAGGTACTGGGTCGGTGCCTTGGTACTGAATTGGTGCTGAGGTACTGGGTTGGTGCTGAGGTACTGGGTCAGTGCTGAGGTACTTGGTCACTGCTGAGGTACTGGGTCGGTGCTGAGGTACTGGGTCACTGCTGATGTACTGGGTCGGTGCTGATTTATGGGTCGGCGCTGAGGTACTGGGTCACTGCTCAGGTACTGTGTCGGTGCTGAGGTACTGGGTCACTGCTGAGGTACTGGGTCGGTGCTGAGGTACTGGGTCGGTGCTGAGGTACTGGGTCAGTGCTGAGGTACTTGGTCACTGCTGAGGTACAGGGTCAGTGCTGAGGTACTGGGTCGCTGCTGAGGTACTGGGTCGGTGCTGAGGTACTGGGTCAATGCTGAGGTACTGGGTCGGTGCTGAGGGACTGGGTCGGTGCTGAGGTACTGGGTCGGTGCTGAGGTACTGGGTCGTTGCTGAGGTACTGGGTCACTGCTGAGGTACTGGGTCGGTGCTGAGGTACTGGGTCCGTGCTGAGGTACTAGGTCGGAGCAGAGGTACTGGGTAGGTGCTGAGTTACTGGGTCAGTGCTGAGATTCTGTGTCGCTGCTGAGGTACTGGGTCGGTGCTGAGTTACTGGGTCATTGCTCAGGTACTGGGTCGGGGTTGTGGTTCTGGGTCACTGCTGAGGTACTGGGTCTCTGCTGAGGTACTGGGTCTCTGCTGAGGTACTGGGTCGGTGCGGACATACTGGGTCACTGCTGAGGTACTGGGTCGGTGCTGAGTTAATGGGTCGGCGCTGAGGTACTGGGTCACTGCTCAGGTACTGTGTCGGTGCTGAGGTACTGGGTCACTGCTGAGGTACTGGGTCGGTGCTGAGGTACTGGGTCGGTGCTGAGGTACTGGGTCAGCGCTGAGGTGCTTGGTCACTGCTGAGGTACTGGGTCACTGCTGAGGTACTGGGTCGCTGCTGAGGTACTGGGTCGGTGCTGAGGTACTGGGTCACTGCTGAGGTACTGGGTCGGTGCTGAGGTACTGGGTCGGTGCTGAGGTACTGGGTCGGTGCTGAGGTACTGGGTCGTTGCTGAGGTACTGGGTCACTGCTGAGGTACTGGGTCGGTGCTGAGGTACTGGGGCGTTGCTGAGTTACTGGGTCACTTCTGAGGTACTAGGTCGGAGCTGAGTTACTGGGTCGGGGCTGAGGTACTGGCTCAGTGCTGAGGTACTGGGTCGGTGCTGAGGTACTGGGTCGGTGCTGAGGTACTGGGTCACTGCTGAGTTACTGGGTCGGTGCTGAGATTCTGGGTCACTGCTGAGGTACTGAGTCGGTGCTGAGGTACTGGCTCGGTGCTGAGGTACTGGCTGACTGCTGAGGTACTAGGTCTCTGCTGAGGTACTGGGTTGGTGCTGAGGTACTGGGTCGGTGCTGAGGTACTGGGTCGGTGCCTTGGTACTGAGTTGGTGCTGAGGTACTGGGTTGGTGCTGAGGTACTGGGTCAGTGCTGAGGTACTTGGTCACTGCTGAGGTACTGGGTCGGTGCTGAGGTACTGGGTCACTGCTGATGTACTGGGTCGGTGCTGATTTATGGGTCGGCGCTGAGGTACTGGGTCACTGCTCAGGTACTGTGTCGGTGCTGAGGTACTGGGTCACTGCTGAGGTACTGGGTCGGTGCTGAGGTACTGGGTCGGTGCTGAGGTACTGGGTCAGTGCTGAGGTACTTGGTCACTGCTGAGGTACAGGGTCAGTGCTGAGGTACTGGGTCGCTGCTGAGGTACTGGGTCGGTGCTGAGGTACTGGGTCAATGCTGAGGTACTGGGTCGGTGCTGAGGGACTGGGTCGGTGCTGAGGTACTGGGTCGGTGCTGAGGTACTGGGTCGTTGCTGAGGTACTGGGTCACTGCTGAGGTACTGGGTCGGTGCTGAGGTACTGGGGCGTTGCTGAGTTACTGGGTCACTTCTGAGGTACTAGCTCGGAGCTGAGTTACTGGGTCGGGGCTGAGGTACTGGCTCAGTGCTGAGGTACTGGGTCGGTGCTGAGGTACTGAGTCGTTGCTGAGGTACTGGGTCACTGCTGAGTTACTGGGTCGGTGCTGAGATTCTGGGTCACTGCTGAGGTACTGAGTCGGTGCTGAGGTACTGGCTCGGTGCTGAGGTACTGGTTCGTTGCTGAGGTACTGGGTCACTGCTGAGGTACTGGGTCGTTGCTGAGGTACTGGGTCGGTGCTGAGGTTCTTGGTCACTGCTGAAGTACTGGGTCAGTGCTGAGGTACTGGCTCGGTGCTGAGGTACTGGCTCACTGCTGAGGTACTAGGTCTCTGCTGAGGTACTGGGTTGGAGCTGAGGTACTGGGTCGGTGCTGAGGTACTGGGTCGGTGCTGAGGTACTGGGTCGGTGCTGAGATACTGGGTCGGTGCTGAACTACTTGGTCGGTGCTGAGGTACTGTTTCACTGCTGAGGAGCTGGGTCACTGCTGAGGTACTGGGTCGGTGCTGAGGTACTGGGTCGGTGCTGAGGATCTGGATCACTGCTCAGGTACTGTGTCGGTGCTGAGGTACTGGGTCGGTGATGAGGTACTGGGTCGGTGCTGAGGTACTGAGTCACTGCTGAGGTACTGGTTCACTTCTGAGGTACTGGTCGGTGTTGAGGTACTGGGTCATTGCTGAGGTACTGGGTCGGTGCAGAGGTACTGGGTCGGTGCTGAGGTAGTGGGTCGGTGCTGAGGTACTGTGCCGGTGCTAATGTATTGGGTCGTTCCTGAGGTACTGGGTCACTGCTGAGGTACTGGGTCGGAGCCTAGGTACTGGGTCGGTTATGAGGTACTGGGTCAGTGCTGAGGTACTTGGTCACTGCTGAGGTACTGGGTCGGTGCTGAGGTACTGGGTCGGTGCTGAGGTACTGGGTCGGTGCTGAGGTACTGGGTCACCTCTGAGGTACTGGGTCGGTGCTGAGGTACTGGGTCGGTGCTGAGGTACTGGATCACTGCTGAGGTACTGTGTCGGTGCTGAGGTACTGGGTCGGTGCTGAGGTACTGGGTCGCTGCTGAGGTACTGGTTTGGTTCTGAGGTACTAGTCGGTGCTGAGGTACTGGGTCACTGCTGAGGTACTGGGTCGGAGCTGAGGTACTGGGTTGATGCTGAGGTACTGGGTCACTGCTGAGGTACTGGGTCGGTGCTGAGCTACTGGGTCGGTGCTGAGGTAGTGGGTCAGTGCTGAGCTACTGTGTTGGTGCTGGTGTATTGGGTCGTTCCTGAGGAACTGGGTCACTGCTGTGGTACTGAGTTGTTGCTGAGGTACTGGGTCGGTGCTGAGGTACTGGGTCGGTGCTGAGGTACTGGGTCACTGCTGAGGTACTGGGTCGGAGCTGAGGTACTGGGTTGATGCTGAGGTACTGGGTCACTGCTGAGGTTCTGGGTCGGTGCTGAGCTACTGGGTCGGTGCTGAGGTAGTGGGTCAGTGCTGAGCTACTGTGTTGGTGCTGGTTTATTGGGTCGTTCCTGAAGAACTGGGTCACTGCTGTGGTACTGAGTCCGTGCTGAGGTTCTGGGTCGGTGCTGAGGTACTGGGTCAGTGCTGAGGTACTTGGTCACTGCTGAAGTACTGGGTCGGTGCTGAGGTACTGGGTCACTGCTGAGGTACTGGGTCGGTGCTGAGTTAATGGGTCGGCGCTGAGGTACTGGGTCACTGCTCAGGTACTGTGTCGGTGCTGAGGTACTGGGTCACTGCTGAGGTACTGGGTCGGTGCTGAGGTACTGGGTCGGTGCTGACGTACTGGGTCAGTGCTGAGGTACTTGGTCACTGCTGAGGTACTGGGTCACTGCTGAGGTACTGGGTCGCTGCTGAGGTACTGGGTCGGTGCTGAGGTACTGGGTCACTGCTGAGGTACTGGGTCGGTGCTGAGGTACTGGGTCGGAGCTGAGGAACTGGGTCGGTGCTGAGGTACTGGGTCGTTGCTGAGGTACTGGGTCACTGCTGAGGTACTGGGTCGGTGCTGAGGTACTGGGGCGTTGCTGAGTTACTGGGTCACTTCTGAGGTACTAGTTCGGAGCTGAGTTACTGGGTCGGGGCTGATGTACTGGCTCAGTGCTGAGGTACTGTGTCGGTGCTGAGGTACTGGGTCGGTGCTGAGGTACTGGGTCACTGCTGAGGTACTGGGTCGGTGCTGAGGTTCTTGGTCACTGCTGAAGTACTGGGTCAGTGCTGAGGTACTAGGTCTCTGCTGAGGTACTGGGTTGGTGCTGAGGTACTGGGTCGGTGCTGAGATACTGGGTCGGTGCTGAACTACTTGGTCGGTGCTGAGGTACTGTTTCACTGCTGAGGAGCTGGGTCACTGCTGAGGTACTGGGTCGGTGCTGAGGTACTGGGTCGGTGCTGAGGATCTGGATCACTGCTCAGGTACTGTGTCGGTGCTGAGGTACTGGGTCGGTGATGAGGTACTGGGTCGGTGCTGTGGTACTGAGTCACTGCTGAGGTACTGGTTCACTTCTGAAGTACTGGTCGGTGTTGAGGTACTGGGTCATTGCTGATGTACTGGGTCGGTGCAGAGGTACTGGGGCGTTGCTGAGTTACTTTGTTGGTGCTGAGGTACTGGGTCACTGCTGAGATACTGGCTCGGTGCTGAGGTTTTGGGTCGGTGCTGAGGTAGTGGGTCGGTGCTGAGGTACTGTGTCGGTGCTGATGTATTGGGTCGATCCTGAGGTACTGGGTCACTGCTGAGGTACTGGGTCGGAGCTGACGTACTGGGTCGGTTATGAGGTACTGGGTCAGTGCTGAGGTTCTTGGTCACTGCTGAGGTACTGGGTCGGTGCTGAGGTACTGGGTCACTGCTGAGGTACTGGGTCGGTGCTGAGGTACTGGGTCACTGCTGAAATACTGGCTCGGTGCTGAGTAACTGTCACTGCTGACGTACTGGGTCAGTGCTGAGATACTTGGTCGGTGCTGAGGTACTGGGTCACTGCTGAGGTACTAGATCGGTGCTGAGGTACTGGGTCTGTGCTGAGGTACTAGGTCGGAGCAGAGGTACTGGGTAGGTGCTGAGTTACTGGGTCATTGCTGAGATTCTGTGTCGCTGCTGAGGTACTGGGTCGGTGCTGAGTTACTGGGTCATTGCTCAGGTACTGGGTCGGTGTTGTGGTTCTGGGTCACTGCTGAGGTACTGGGTCTCTGCTGAGGTACTGGGTCTCTGCTGAGGTACTGGGTCGGTGCTGACATACTGGGTCACTGCTGAGGTACTGGGTCGGTGCTGAGTTAATGGGTCGGCGCTGAGGTACTGGGTCACTGCTCAGGTACTGTTGTCGGTGCTGAGGTACTGGGTCACTGCTGAGGTACTGGGTCGGTGCTAAGGTACTGGGTCAGCGCTGAGGTGCTTGGTCACTGCTGAGGTACTGGGTCACTGCTGAGGTACTGGGTCGCGGCTGAGGTACTGGGTCGGTGCTGAGGTACTGGGTCACTGCTGAGGTACTGGGTCGGTGCTGAGGTACTGGGTCGGTGCTGAGGTACTGGGTCGGTGCTGAGGTACTGGGTCGTTGCTGAGGTACTGGGTCACTGCTGAGGTACTGGGTCGGTGCTGAGGTACTGGGGTGTTGCTGAGTTACTGGGTCACTTCTGAGGTACTAGGTCGGAGCTGAGTTACTGGGTCGGGGCTGAGGTACTGGCTCAGTGCTGAGGTACTGGGTCGGTGCTGAGGTACTGGGTTGGTGCTGAGGTACTGGGTCACTGCTGAGTTACTGGGTCGGTGCTGAGATTCTGGGTCACTGCTGAGGTACTGAGTCGGTGCTGAGTAACTGGCTCGGTGCTGAGGTACTGTCTGACTGCTGAGGTACTAGGTCTCTGCTGAGGTACTGGGTTGGTGCTGAGGTACTGGGTCGGTGCTGAGGTACTGGGTCGGTGCCTTGGTACTGAGTTGGTGCTGAGGTACTGGGTTGGTGCTGAGGTAATGGTCCAGTGCTGAGGTACTTGGTCACTGCTGAGGTACTGGGTCGGTGCTGAGGTACTGGGTTACTGCTGAGGTACTGGGTCGGTGCTGATTTATGGGTCGGCGCTGAGGTACTGGGTCACTGCTCAGGTACTGTGTCGGTGCTGAGGTACTGGGTCACTGCTGAGGTACTGGGTCGGTGCTGAGGTACTGGGTCGGTGCTGAGGTACTGGGTCAGTGCTGAGGTACAGGGTCGGTGCTGAAGGACTGTGTCGGTGCTGAGGTACTTGGACGCTGCTGAGGTACTGGGTCACTGCTGAGGTACTGGGTCGGAGCAGAGGTACTGTGTCACTGCTGAGGTCCTGGGTCGGCGCTGAGTAACTTGGTCGGTGCTAATGTACTGGGTCACTGCTGAGGTACTGGGTCGTTGCTGAGGTACTGGGTCATTGCTGAGGTACTGGGTCGGTGCTGAGGTACAGGTTCGGTGCTGAGGTACTGGGTCGGTGCTGACGTACTGGGTCACAGCTGAGGTACTGGGTCACTGCTGAGGTACTGGCTCGGTGCTGAGGTACTGGCTCACTGCTGAGGTACTAGGTCGCTGCTGAGGTACTGGGTTGGTGCTGAGGTACTGGGTCGGTGCTGAGATACTGGGTCGGTGCTGAGGTACTGGGTCGGTGCTGAGATACTGGGTCGGTGCTGAACAACTTGGTCGGTGCTGAGGTACTGTTTCACTGCTGAGGAGCTGGGTCACTGCTGAGGTACTGGGTCGGTGCTGAGGAACTGGGTCGGTGCTGAGATACTGGGTCGGTGCTGAGGTACTGGGTCGGTGCTGAGATACTGGGTCGGTGCTGAACTACTTGGTCGGTGCTGAGGTACTGTTTCACTGCTGAGGAGCTGGGTCACTGCTGAGGTACTGGGTCGGTGCTGAGGTACTGGGTCGGTGCTGAGGATCTGGATCACTGCTCAGGTACTGTGTCGGTGCTGAGGTACTGGGTTGGTGATGAGGTACTGTGTCGGTGCTGAGGTACTGTGTCGGTGATGAGGTACTGGGTCGGTGCTGAGGTACTGAGTCACTGCTGAGGTACTGGTTTGGTTCTGAGGTACTGGTCGGTGTTGAGGTACTAGGTCAGTGCTGAGGTACTGTGTCGGTGCTGAGGTACTGGGTCACTGCTGAGGTACTGGGTCGGAGCTGAGGTACTGGGTTGATGCTGAGGTACTGGGTCAGTGCTGAGGTACTGGGTAGGAGCTGAGGTACTGGGTTGATGCTGAGGTACTGGGTCACTGCTGAGGTACTGGGTCGGTGCTGAGCTACTGGGTCGGTGCTGAGGTAGTGGGTCAGTGCTGAGCTACTGTGTTGGTGCTGGTGTATTGGGTCGTTCCTGAGGAACTGGGTCACTGCTGTGGTACTGAGTTGGTGCTGAGGTACTGGGTCGGTGCTGAGGTACTGGGTCAGTGCTGAGGTACTTGGTCACTGCTGAAGTACTGGGTCGGTGCGGAGGTACTGGGTCACTGCTGAGGTACTGGGTCGGTGCTGAGTTAATGGGTCGGCGCTGAGGTACTGGGTCACTGCTGAGGTACTGCGTCGGTGATGAGGTACTGGGTCGGTGCTGAGGTACTGGGTCGGTGCTGAGGTACTGGGTCAGTGCTGAGGTACTTGGTCACTGCGGAGGTACTGGGTCACTGCTGAGGTACTGGGTCGCTGCTGAGGTACTGGGTCGGTGCTGAGGTACTGGGTCACTGCTGAGGTACTGGGTCGGTGCTGAGGTACTGGGTCGGTGCTGAGGTACTGGGTCGGTGCTGAGGTACTGGGTCGTTGCTGAGGTACTGGGTCACTGCTGAGGTACTGGGTCGGTGCTGAGGTACTGGGGCGTTGCTGAGTTACTGGGTCACTTCTGAGGTACTAGGTCGGAGCTGAGTTACTGGGTCGGGGCTGAGGTACTGGCTCAGTGCTGAGGTACTTGGTCGGTGCTGAGGTACTGGGTCGGTGCTGAGGTACTGGTTTGGTGCTGAGTTACTGGGTTGGTGCTGAGATTCTGGGTCACTGCTGAGGTACTGAGTCGGTGCTGAGGTACTGGTTCGTTGCTGAGGTACTGGTTCGTTGCTGAGGTACTGGATCTCTGCTGAGGTACTGGGTTGGTGCTGAGGTTCTTGGTCACTGCTGAAGTACTGGGTCAGTGCTGAGGTACTGGCTCGGTGCTGAGGTACTGGCTGACTGCTGAGGTACTAGGTCTCTGCTGAGGTACTGGGTCGGGGCTGAGGTTCTGTGTCACTGCTGAGGTACTGGGTCGGGGCTGAGGTACTGGGTCGGTGCTGAGGTACTGGGTCGGTGCTGAGGTACTGCGTCACTGCTGAGATACTGGGTCACTGCTGAGGTACTGGATCGATGCTGAGGTACTGGGTCACTGCTGAGGTACTGGGTCCCTGCTGAGGTAGTGGATCGATGCTGAGTTACTGGGTCACTGCTGAGGTATTGGGTCGGTGCTGAGGTACTGGGTCACTGCTGAGGTACTGGGTCACTGCTGAGGTAGTGGATCGATGCTGAGGTACTGGGTCACTGCTGAGGTACTGGGTCACTGCTGAGGTACTGGGTCTGTGCTGAGGTATTGGGTCGGTGCTGAGGTACTGAGTTGGTGCTGAGGTACTGGGTCGGTGCTGAGGTACTGTGTCGATGCTGAGGTACTGGGTCGCTGCTGAGGTACTGGGTCACTGCTGAGGTACTGGGCTGGAGCTGAGGTACTGGGTCGCTGCTGAGGTCCTGGGTCGGTGCTGAGTTACTGGGTCAGTGCTCAGGTACTGTGTCGGTGCTGAGATACTGTGTCGGTGCTGAGGTACTGGGTCACTGCTGAGGTACGGGGTCGGTGCTGAGGTACTGGGTCGGTGCTGAGGTACTGGGTCACCGCTGAGGTACTGGGTCGGTGCTGAAGTACTGGGTCGGTCCGGAGGTTCTGGGTCAGGTTTGAGGTACTGTGTCACTGCTGAGGTACTGGGTCAGTGCTGAGATACTGGGTCGGTGCTGAGGTACTGGGTCACTGCTGAGGTACTGGGTCGGTGCTGAGGTACTGGGTCGGTGCTGAGGTACTGGGTCAGTGCTGAGGTACTTGGTCACTGCTGAGGTACTGAGTCGGTGCTGAGGTACTGGGTCACTGCTGAGGTACTGGGTCGGTGCTGAGGTACTGGGTCACTGCTGAGATACTGGCTCGGTGCTGAGTAACTGTGTCACTGCTGACGTACTGGGTCAGTGCTGAGATACTTGGTCGGTTCTGAGGTACTGGTCACTGCTGAGGTACTCGGTCGGAGCTGAGGTTCTGTGTCACTGCTGAGGTACTGGGTCGGTGCTGAGTTACTTGTTTGGTGCTGAGGTACTGCGTCACTGCTGAGGTACCACGTCGGTGCTGAGGTACTGGGTCGGTGCTGAGATACTGGGTCGGTGGTGAGGTTCTGTGTCACTGCTGAGGTACTGGGTCGGTGCTGAGTTACAGGGTCGGTGCTGAGGTACAGGGTCGGTGCTGAGGTACTGGGTCACTGCTGAGGTACCGGGTCGGTGCTGAGGTACTGGGTCACTGCTAAGGTACTGTGTCGGTGCTGAGGTACTGGGTCACTGCTGAGGTACTGGGTCGGTGCTGAGTTACAGGGTCGGTGCTGAGGTACTGGGATGGTGCTGAGGTACTGGGTCACTGCTGAGGTACCGGGTCGGTGCTGAGGTACTGGGTCACTGCTAAGGTACTGTGTCGGTGCTGAGGTACTGGGTCGCTCCTGCGGTACTGGGTCACTGCTCAGGTTCTGGGTCAGTGCTGAGGTACTGGCTCGGTTCTGAGGTACAGGGTCACTGCTGAGGAACTGGGTCAGTGCTGAGGTACTTGGTCACTGCTGAGGAACTGGGTCAGTGCTGAGGTACGGGGTCACTGCTGAGATACTGGTTCAGTACTGAGGTACTGGTCGCTGCTGAGGTACTGGCTCGCTGCTGAGGTACTGGGTCGCTGCTGAGGTACTGGCTCACTGCTGAGGTACTGGGTCCCTGCTGAGGTATTGGGTCACTGCTGAGGTACTGGGTCACTGCTGAGGTACTGGGTCGGTGCTGAGGTACTGGGTCCGTGCTGAGGTACTGGGTCGGTGCTGAGGTACTGGGTCAGTGCTGAGGTACTGGGTCGCTGCTGAGGTACTGGGTCGGTGCTGAGGTACTGGGTCACTGCTGAGGTACTGGGTCGGTGCTGAGGTACTGGGTCGGTGCTGAGGTACTGGGTCGGTGCTGAGGTACTGGGTCGTTGCTGAGGTACTGGGTCACTGCTGAGGTACTGGGTCGGTGCTGAGGTACTGGGTCGGTGCTGAGGTACTGGGGCGTTGCTGAGTTACTGGGTCACTTCTGAGGTACTAGGTCGGAGCTGAGTTACTGGGTCGGGGCTGAGGTACTGGCTCAGTGCTGAGGTACTGGGTCGGTGCTGAGGTACTGGGTCGGTGCTGAGGTACTGGGTCACTGCTGAGTTACTGGGTCGGTGCTGAGATTCTGGGTCACTGCTGAGATACTGAGTCGGTGCTGAGGTACTGGCTCGGTGCTGAGGTACTGGTTCGTTGCTGAGGTACTGGGTCACTGCTGAGGTACTGGGTCGGTGCTGAGGTTCTTGGTCACTGCTGAAGTACTGGGTCAGTGCTGAGGTACTGGGTTGGTGCTGAGGTACTGGGTCGGTGCTGAGGTACTGGGTCGGTGCTGAGGTACTGGGTCGGTGGTGAGATACTGGGTCGGTGCTGAACTACTTGGTCGGTGCTGAGGTACTGTTTCACTGCTGAGGAGCTGGGTCACTGCTGAGGTACTGGGTCGGTGCTGAGGTACTGGGTCGGTGCTGAGGATCTGGATCACTGCTCAGGTACTCTGTCGGTGCTGAGGTACTGGGTCGGTGATGAGGTACTGGGTCGGTGCTGAGGTACTGAGTCACTGCTGAGGTACTGGTTCACTTCTGAGGTACTGGTCGGTGTTGAGGTACTGGGTCATTGCTGATGTACTGGGTCGGTGCAGAGGTACTGGGTCACTGCTGAGGTACTGGTTCGGTGCTGAGGTACTTTGTTGGTGCTGAGGTACTGGGTCACTGCTGAGATACTGGGTCGGTGCTGAGGTTTTGGGTCGGTGCTGAGGTAGTAGGTCGGTGCTGAGGTACTGTGTCGGTGCTGATGTATTAGGTCGATCCTGAGGTACTGGGTCACTGCTGAGGTACTGGGTCGGAGCTGACGTACTGGGTCGGTTATGAGGTACTGGGTCAGTGCTGAGGTACTTGGTCACTGCTGAGGTACTGGGTCGGTGCTGAGGTACTGGGTCACTGCTGAGGTACTGGGTCGGTGCTGAGGTACTGGGTCACTGCTGAAATACTGGCTCGGTGCTGAGTAACTGTGTCACTGCTGACGTACTGGGTCAGTGCTGAGATACTTGGTCGGTGCTGAGGTACTGGGTCACTGCTGAGGTACTAGATCGGTGCTGAGGTACTGGGTCCGTGCTGAGGTACTAGGTCAGAGCAGAGGTACTGGGTAGGTGCTGAGTTACTGGGTCAGTGCTGAGATTCTGTGTCGCTGCTGAGGTACTGGGTCGGTGCTGAGTTACTGGGTCATTGCTCAGGTACTGGGTCGGGGTTGTGGTTCTGGGTAACTGCTGAGGTACTGGGTCTCTGCTGAGGTACTGGGTCTCTGCTGAGGTACTGGGTCGGTGCTGACATACTGGGTCACTGCTGAGGTACTGGGTCACTGCTGAGGTACTGGGTCGCTGCTGAGGTACTGGTCACTGCTGAGGTCCTGTGTCACTGCTGAGGTACTGGGTCGGTGCTGAGATACTGGCTCGGTGCTGAGGTACTGGGTCACTGCTGAAGTTCTGCGTCGATGCTGAGGTACTGGGTCACTGCTGAGGTACTGGCTCACTGCTGAGGTACTGGGTCGGTGATGAGGTATTGGGTCGGTGCTGAGGTACAGGGTCGATGCTGAGGGACTGTGTCGGTGCTGAGGTACTTGGACGCTGCTGAGGTACTGGGTCACTGCTGAGGTACTGGGTCGGAGCAGAGGTACTGTGTCACTGCTGACGTCCTGGGTCGGTGCTGAGTTACTGGGTCGGTGCTGATGTACTGGGTCACTGCTGAGGTACTGGGTCGTTGCTGAGGTACTGGGTCACTGCTGAGGTACTGGGTCGGTGCTGAGGTACTGGGTCGGTGCTGAGGTACTGGTTCGGTGCTGACGTACTGGGTCACTGCTGAGGTACTGGGTCACTGCTGAGGTACTGGCTCGGTGCTGAGGTACTGGCTCACTGCTGAGGTACTAGGTCGCTGCTGAGGTACTGGGTTGGTGCTGAGGTATTGGGTCGGCGGTGAGATACTGGGTCGGTGCTGAGGTACTGGGTCGGTGCTGAGATACTGGGTCGGTGCTGAACTACTTGGTCGGTGCTGAGGTACTGTTTCACTGCTGAGGAGCTGGGTCACTGCTGAGGAACTGGGTCGGTGCTGAGGTACTGGGTCGGTGCTGAGGATCTGGATCACTGCTCAGGTACTCTGTCGGTGCTGAGGTACTGGGTCGGTGATGAGGTACTGGGTCGGTGCTGAGGTACTTGGTCGGTGCTGAGGTACTGGATCACTGCTGAGGTACTGTGTCGGTGCTGAGGTACTGGGTCGGTGCTGAGGTACTGGGTCCCTGCTGAGGTACTGGTTTGGTTCTGAGGTACTGGTCGGTGCTGAGGTACTAGGTCACTGCTGAGGTACTGGGTCGGTGCTGAGGTACTGGGTCACTGCTGAGGTACTGGGTCGGAGCTGAGGTACTGGGTTGATGCTCAGGTACTGGGTCACTGCTGAGGTACTGGGTCGGTGCTGAGCTACTGGGTCGGTGCTGAGGTAGTGGGTCAGTGCTGAGCTACTGTGTTGGTGCTGGTGTATTGGGTCGTTCCTGAGGAACTGGGTCACTGCTGTGGTACTGAGTTGGTGCTGAGGTACTGGGTCGGTGCTGAGGTACTGGGTCAGTGCTGAGGTACTTGGTCACTGCTGAAGTACTGGGTCGGTGCTGAGGTACTGGGTCACTGCTGAGGTACTGGGTCGGTGCTGAGTTAACGGGTCGGCGCTGAGGTACTGGGTCACTGCTGAGGTACTGCGTCGGTGATGAGGTACTGGGTCACTGCTGAGGTACTGGGTCGGTGCTGAGGTACTGTGTCGGTGCTGAGGTACTGGGTCAGTGCTGAGGTACTTGGTCACTGCTGAGGTACTGGGTCACTGCTGAGGTACTGGATCGCTGCTGAGGTACTGGGTCGGTGCTGAGGTACTGGGTCACTGCTGAGGTACTGGGTCGGTGCTGAGGTACTGGGTCGGTGCTGAGGTACTGGGTCGGTGCTGAGGTACTGGGTCGTTGCTGAGGTACTGGGTCACTGCTGAGGTACTGGGTCGGTGCTGAGGTACTGGTTCGGTGCTGAGGTACTGGGTCGGTGCTGAGGTACTGGTTCGGTGCTGAGGTACTGGGTCGGTGCTGAGGTACTGGGTCAGTGCTGAGGTACTGGGTCCCTGCTGAGGTACTGGGTCACAGCTGAGGTACTGGGACACTGCTGAGGTACTGGCTCGGTGCTGAGGTACTGGCTCACTGCTGAGGTACTAGGTCGCTGCTGAGGTACTGGTTTGGTGCTGAGGTACTGGGTCGGTGCTGAGATACTTGGTCGGTGCTGAGGTACTGGGTCGGTGCTGAGATACTGGGTCGGTGCTGAACTACTTGGTCGGTGCTGAGGTACTGTTTCACTGCTGAGGAGCTGGGTCACTGCTGAGGTACTGGGTCGGTGCTGAGGTACTGGGTCGGTGCTGAGGATCTGGATCACTGCTCAGGTACTCTGTCGGTGCTGAGGTACTGGGTCGGTAATGAGGTACTGGGTCGGTGCTGAGGTACTTGGTCGGTGCTGAGGTACTGGATCACTGCTGAGGTACTGTGTCGGTGCTGAGGTACTGGGTCGGTGCTGAGGTACTGGGTCCCTGCTGAGGTACTGGTTTGGTTCTGAGGTACTGGTCGGTGCTGAGGTACTAGGTCACTGCTGAGGTACTGGGTCGGTGCTGAGGTACTGGGTCACTGCTGAGGTACTGGGTCGGAGCTGAGGTACTGGGTTGATGCTGAGGTACTGGGTCACTGCTGAGGTAGTGGGTCAGTGCTGAGCTACTGTGTTGGTGCTGGTGTATTGGGTCGTTCCTGAGGAACTGGGTCACTGCTGTGGTACTGAGTTGGTGCTGAGGTACTGGGTCGGTGCTGAGGTACTGGGTCAGTGCTGAGGTACTTGGTCACTGCTGAAGTACTGGGTCGGTGCGGAGGTACTGGGTCACTGCTGAGGTACTGGGTCGGTGCTGAGTTAATGGGTCGGCGCTGAGGTACTGGGTCACTGCTGAGGTACTGCGTCGGTGATGAGGTACTGGGTCGGTGCTGAGGTACTGGGTCGGTGCTGAGGTACTGGGTCAGTGCTGAGGTACTTGGTCACTGCTGAGGTACTGGGTCACTGCTGAGGTACTGGGTCGCTGCTGAGGTACTGGGTCGGTGCTGAGGTACTGGGTCACTGCTGGGGTACTGGGTCGGTGCTGAGGTACTGGGTCGGTGCTGAGGTACTGGGTCGGTGCTGAGGTACTGGGTTGTTGCTGAGGTACTGGGTCACTGCTGAGGTACTGGGTCGGTGCTGAGGTACTGGGGCGTTGCTGAGTTACTGGGTCACTTCTGAGGTACTAGGTCGGAGCTGAGTTACTGGGTCGGGGCTGAGGTACTGGCTCAGTGCTGAGGTACTTGGTCGGTGCTGAGGTACTGGGTCGGTGCTGAGGTACTGGGTCACTGCTGAGTTACTGGGTCGGTGCTGAGATTCTGGGTCACTGCTGAGGTACTGAGTCGGTGCTGAGGTACTGGCTCGGTGCTGAGGTACTGGTTCGTTGCTGAGGTACTGGGTCACTGCTGAGGTACTGGGTTGGTGCTGAGGTTCTTGGTCACTGCTGAAGTACTGGGTCAGTGCTGAGGTACTGGCTCGGTGCTGAGGTACTGGCTGACTGCTGAGGTACTAGGTCTCTGCTGAGGTACTGGGTCGGGGCTGAGGTTCTGTGTCACTGCTGAGGTACTGGGTCGGGGCTGAGGTACTGGGTCGGTGCTGAGGTACTGGGTCGGTGCTGAGGTACTGCGTCACTGCTGAGATACTGGGTCACTGCTGAGGTACTGGATCGATGCTGAGGTACTGGGTCACTGCTGAGGTACTGGGTCCCTGCTGAGGTAGTGGATCGATGCTGAGTTACTGGGTCACTGCTGAGGTATTGGGTCGGTGCTGAGGTACTGGGTCACTGCTGAGGTACTGGGTCACTGCTGAGGTAGTGGATCAATGCTGAGGTACTGGGTCACTGCTGAGGTACTGGGTCACTGCTGAGGTACTGGGTCGGTGCTGAGGTATTGGGTCGGTGCTGAGGTACTGGGTCGGTGCTGAGGTACTGTGTCGATGCTGAGGTACTGGGTCGCTGCTGAGGTACTGGGTCACTGCTGAGGTACTGGGCTGGAGCTGAGGTACTGGGTCGCTGCTGAGGTCCTGGGTCGGTGCTGAGTTACTGGGTCAGTGCTCAGGTACTGTGTCGGTGCTGAGTTACAGGGTCGGTGCTGAGGTACTGTGTCGGTGCTGAGGTACTGGGTCACTGCTGAGGTACGGGGTCGGTGCTGAGGTACTGGGTCGGTGCTGAGGTACTGGGTCACCGCTGAGGTACTGGGTCGGTGCTGAGGTACTGGGTCGGTCCGGAGGTTCTGGGTCAGGTTTGAGGTACTGTGTCACTGCTGAGGTACTGGGTCAGTGCTGAGATACTGGGTCGGTGCTGAGGTACTGGGTCACTGCTGAGGTACTGGGTCGGTGCTGAGGTACTGGGTCGGTGCTGAGGTACTGGGTCAGTGCTGAGGTACTTGGTCACTGCTGAGGTACTGAGTCGGTGCTGAGGTACTGGGTCACTGCTGAGGTACTGGGTCGGTGCTGAGGTACTGGGTCACTGCTGAGATACTGGCTCGGTGCTGAGTAACTGTGTCACTGCTGAAGTACTGGGTCAGTGCTGAGATACTTGGTCGGTTCTGAGGTACTGGTCACTGCTGAGGTACTCGGTCGGAGCTGAGGTTCTGTGTCACTGCTGAGGTACTGGGTCGGTGCTGAGTTACTTGTTTGGTGCTGAGGTACTGCGTCACTGCTGAGGTACCACGTCGGTGCTGAGGTACTGGGTCACTGCTGAGATACTGGGTCGGTGGTGAGGTACTGTGTCACTGCTGAGGTACTGGGTCAGTGCTGAGGTACTCGGTCGGAGCTGAGGTTCTGTGTCACTGCTGAGGTACAGGGTCGGTGCTGAGTTACTTGTTTGGTGCTGAGGTACTGCGTCACTGCTGAGGTACCACGTCGGTGCTGAGGTACTGGGTCACTGCTGAGATACTGGGTCGGTGGTGAGGTACTGTGTCACTGCTGAGGTACTGGGTCGGTGCTGAGTTACAGGGTCGGTGCTGAGGTACAGGGTCGGTGCTGAGGTACTGGGTCACTGCTGAGGTACCGGGTCGGTGCTGAGGTACTGGGTCACTGCTAAGGTACTGTGTCGGTGCTGAGGTACTGGGTCGGTGCTGAGGTACCGGGTCGGTGCTGAGGTACTGGGTCACTGCTAAGGTACTGTGTCGGTGCTGAGGTACTGGGTCGCTCCTGCGGTACTGGGTCACTGCTCAGGTTCTGGGTCAGTGCTGAGGTACTGGCTCGGTTCTGAGGTACAGGGTCACTGCTGAGGAACTGGGTCAGTGCTGAGGTACTTGGTCACTGCTGAGGAACTGGGTCAGTGCTGAGGTACGGGGTCACTGCTGAGATACTGGTTCAGTACTGAGGTACTGGTCGCTGCTGAGGTACTGGCTCGCTGCTGAGGTACTGGGTCGCTGCTGAGGTACTGGGTCACTGCTGAGGTACTGGGTCCCTGCTGAGGTACTGGGTCACTGCTGAGGTACTGGGTCACTGCTGAGGTACTGGGTCGGTGCTGAGGTACTGGGTCCGTGCTGAGGTACTGGGTCGGTGCTGAGGTACTGGGTCAGTGCTGAGGTACTGGGTCGCTGCTGAGGTACTGGGTCGGTGCTGAGGTACTGGGTCACTGCTGAGGTACTGTGTCGATGCTGAGGTACTGGGTCGCTGCTGAGGTACTGGGTCACTGCTGAGGTACTGGGCTGGAGCTGAGGTACTGGGTCGCTGCTGAGGTCCTGGGTCGGTGCTGAGTTACTGGGTCAGTGCTCAGGTACTGTGTCGGTGCTGAGGTACTGTGTCGGTGCTGAGGTACTGGGTCACTGCTGAGGTACGGGGTCGGTGCTGAGGTACTGGGTCGGTGCTGAGGTACTGGGTCACCGCTGAGGTACTGGGTCGGTGCTGAGGTACTGGGTCGGTCCGGAGGTTCTGGGTCAGGTTTGAGGTACTGTGTCACTGCTGAGGTACTGGGACTGTGCTGAGGTACTGGGTCGGTGCTGAGGTACTGGGTCACAGCTGAGGTACTGGGTTGGTGCTGAGGTACTGGGTCAGTGCTGAGATACTGGGTCGGTGCTGAGGTACTGGGTCACTGCTGAGGTACTGGGTCGGTGCTGAGGTACTGGGTCGGTGCTGAGGTACTGGGTCAGTGCTGAGGTACTTGGTCACTGCTGAGGTACTGAGTCGGTGCTGAGGTACTGGGTCACGGCTGAGGTACTGTGTCGGTGCTGAGGTACTGGGTCACTGCTGAGATACTGGCTCGGTGCTGAGTAACTGTGTCACTGCTGACGTACTGGGTCAGTGCTGAGATACTTGGTCGGTTCTGAGGTACTGGTCACTGCTGAGGTACTCGGTCGGAGCTGAGGTTCTGTGTCACTGCTGAGGTACAGGGTCGGTGCTGAGTTACTTGTTTGGTGCTGAGGTACTGCGTCACTGCTGAGGTACCACGTCGGTGCTGAGGTACTGGGTCACTGCTGAGATACTGGGTCGGTGGTGAGGTACTGTGTCACTGCTGAGGTACTGGGTCGGTGCTGAGTTACAGGGTCGGTGCTGAGGTACAGGGTCGGTGCTGAGGTACTGGGTCACTGCTGAGGTACCGGGTCGGTGCTGAGGTACTGGGTCACTGCTAAGGTACTGTGTCGGTGCTGAGGTACTGGGTCGCTCCTGCGGTACTGGGTCACTGCTCAGGTTCTGGGTCAGTGCTGAGGTACTGGCTCGGATCTGAGGTAGAGGGTCACTGCTGAGGAACTGGGTCAGTGCTGAGGTAGTTGGTCACTGCTGAGGAACTGGGTCAGTGCTGAGGTACGGGGTCACTGCTGAGATACTGGTTCAGTACTGAGGTACTGGTCGCTGCTGAGGTACTGGCTCGCTGCTGAGGTACTGGGTCGCTGCTGAGTTACTGGGTCATTGCTCAGGTACTGGGTCGGGGTTGTGGTTCTGGGTAACTGCTGAGGTACTGGGTCTCTGCTGAGGTACTGGGTCTCTGCTGAGGTACTGGGTCGGTGCTGACATACTGGGTCACTGCTGAGGTACTGGGTCACTGCTGAGGTACTGGGTCGCTGCTGAGGTACTGGTCACTGCTGAGGTCCTGTGTCACTGCTGAGGTACTGGGTCGGTGCTGAGATACTGGCTCGGTGCTGAGGTACTGGGTCACTGCTGAAGTTCTGCGTCGATGCTGAGGTACTGGGTCACTGCTGAGGTACTGGCTCACTGCTGAGGTACTGGGTCGGTGATGAGGTATTGGGTCGGTGCTGAGGTACAGGGTCGATGCTGAGGGACTGTGTCGGTGCTGAGGTACTTGGACGCTGCTGAGGTACTGGGTCACTGCTGAGGTACTGGGTCGGAGCAGAGGTACTGTGTCACTGCTGACGTCCTGGGTCGGTGCTGAGTTACTGGGTCGGTGCTGATGTACTGGGTCACTGCTGAGGTACTGGGTCGTTGCTGAGGTACTGGGTCACTGCTGAGGTACTGGGTCGGTGCTGAGGTACTGGGTCGGTGCTGAGGTACTGGTTCGGTGCTGACGTACTGGGTCACTGCTGAGGTACTGGGTCACTGCTGAGGTACTGGCTCGGTGCTGAGGTACTGGCTCACTGCTGAGGTACTAGGTCGCTGCTGAGGTACTGGGTTGGTGCTGAGGTATTGGGTCGGCGGTGAGATACTGGGTCGGTGCTGAGGTACTGGGTCGGTGCTGAGATACTGGGTCGGTGCTGAACTACTTGGTCGGTGCTGAGGTACTGTTTCACTGCTGAGGAGCTGGGTCACTGCTGAGGAACTGGGTCGGTGCTGAGGTACTGGGTCGGTGCTGAGGATCTGGATCACTGCTCAGGTACTCTGTCGGTGCTGAGGTACTGGGTCGGTGATGAGGTACTGGGTCGGTGCTGAGGTACTTGGTCGGTGCTGAGGTACTGGATCACTGCTGAGGTACTGTGTCGGTGCTGAGGTACTGGGTCGGTGCTGAGGTACTGGGTCCCTGCTGAGGTACTGGTTTGGTTCTGAGGTACTGGTCGGTGCTGAGGTACTAGGTCACTGCTGAGGTACTGGGTCGGTGCTGAGGTACTGGGTCACTGCTGAGGTACTGGGTCGGAGCTGAGGTACTGGGTTGATGCTCAGGTACTGGGTCACTGCTGAGGTACTGGGTCGGTGCTGAGCTACTGGGTCGGTGCTGAGGTAGTGGGTCAGTGCTGAGCTACTGTGTTGGTGCTGGTGTATTGGGTCGTTCCTGAGGAACTGGGTCACTGCTGTGGTACTGAGTTGGTGCTGAGGTACTGGGTCGGTGCTGAGGTACTGGGTCAGTGCTGAGGTACTTGGTCACTGCTGAAGTACTGGGTCGGTGCTGAGGTACTGGGTCACTGCTGAGGTACTGGGTCGGTGCTGAGTTAACGGGTCGGCGCTGAGGTACTGGGTCACTGCTGAGGTACTGCGTCGGTGATGAGGTACTGGGTCACTGCTGAGGTACTGGGTCGGTGCTGAGGTACTGTGTCGGTGCTGAGGTACTGGGTCAGTGCTGAGGTACTTGGTCACTGCTGAGGTACTGGGTCACTGCTGAGGTACTGGATCGCTGCTGAGGTACTGGGTCGGTGCTGAGGTACTGGGTCACTGCTGAGGTACTGGGTCGGTGCTGAGGTACTGGGTCGGTGCTGAGGTACTGGGTCGGTGCTGAGGTACTGGGTCGTTGCTGAGGTACTGGGTCACTGCTGAGGTACTGGGTCGGTGCTGAGGTACTGGTTCGGTGCTGAGGTACTGGGTCGGTGCTGAGGTACTGGTTCGGTGCTGAGGTACTGGGTCGGTGCTGAGGTACTGGGTCAGTGCTGAGGTACTGGGTCCCTGCTGAGGTACTGGGTCACAGCTGAGGTACTGGGACACTGCTGAGGTACTGGCTCGGTGCTGAGGTACTGGCTCACTGCTGAGGTACTAGGTCGCTGCTGAGGTACTGGTTTGGTGCTGAGGTACTGGGTCGGTGCTGAGATACTGGGTCGGTGCTGAGGTACTGGGTCGGTGCTGAGATACTGGGTCGGTGCTGAACTACTTGGTCGGTGCTGAGGTACTGTTTCACTGCTGAGGAGCTGGGTCACTGCTGAGGTACTGGGTCGGTGCTGAGGTACTGGGTCGGTGCTGAGGATCTGGATCACTGCTCAGGTACTCTGTCGGTGCTGAGGTACTGGGTCGGTAATGAGGTACTGGGTCGGTGCTGAGGTACTTGGTCGGTGCTGAGGTACTGGATCACTGCTGAGGTACTGTGTCGGTGCTGAGGTACTGGGTCGGTGCTGAGGTACTGGGTCCCTGCTGAGGTACTGGTTTGGTTCTGAGGTACTGGTCGGTGCTGAGGTACTAGGTCACTGCTGAGGTACTGGGTCGGTGCTGAGGTACTGGGTCACTGCTGAGGTACTGGGTCGGAGCTGAGGTACTGGGTTGATGCTGAGGTACTGGGTCACTGCTGAGGTAGTGGGTCAGTGCTGAGCTACTGTGTTGGTGCTGGTGTATTGGGTCGTTCCTGAGGAACTGGGTCACTGCTGTGGTACTGAGTTGGTGCTGAGGTACTGGGTCGGTGCTGAGGTACTGGGTCAGTGCTGAGGTACTTGGTCACTGCTGAAGTACTGGGTCGGTGCGGAGGTACTGGGTCACTGCTGAGGTACTGGGTCGGTGCTGAGTTAATGGGTCGGCGCTGAGGTACTGGGTCACTGCTGAGGTACTGCGTCGGTGATGAGGTACTGGGTCGGTGCTGAGGTACTGCGTCGGTGCTGAGGTACTGGGTCAGTGCTGAGGTACTTGGTCACTGCTGAGGTACTGGGTCACTGCTGAGGTACTGGGTCGCTGCTGAGGTACTGGGTCGGTGCTGAGGTACTGGGTCACTGCTGGGGTACTGGGTCGGTGCTGAGGTACTGGGTCGGTGCTGAGGTACTGGGTCGGTGCTGAGGTACTGGGTTGTTGCTGAGGTACTGGGTCACTGCTGAGGTACTGGGTCGGTGCTGAGGTACTGGGGCGTTGCTGAGTTACTGGGTCACTTCTGAGGTACTAGGTCGGAGCTGAGTTACTGGGTCGGGGCTGAGGTACTGGCTCAGTGCTGAGGTACTTGGTCGGTGCTGAGGTACTGGGTCGGTGCTGAGGTACTGGGTCACTGCTGAGTTACTGGGTCGGTGCTGAGATTCTGGGTCACTGCTGAGGTACTGAGTCGGTGCTGAGGTACTGGCTCGGTGCTGAGGTACTGGTTCGTTGCTGAGGTACTGGGTCACTGCTGAGGTACTGGGTTGGTGCTGAGGTTCTTGGTCACTGCTGAAGTACTGGGTCAGTGCTGAGGTACTGGCTCGGTGCTGAGGTACTGGCTGACTGCTGAGGTACTAGGTCTCTGCTGAGGTACTGGGTCGGGGCTGAGGTTCTGTGTCACTGCTGAGGTACTGGGTCGGGGCTGAGGTACTGGGTCGGTGCTGAGGTACTGGGTCGGTGCTGAGGTACTGCGTCACTGCTGAGATACTGGGTCACTGCTGAGGTACTGGATCGATGCTGAGGTACTGGGTCACTGCTGAGGTACTGGGTCCCTGCTGAGGTAGTGGATCGATGCTGAGTTACTGGGTCACTGCTGAGGTATTGGGTCGGTGCTGAGGTACTGGGTCACTGCTGAGGTACTGGGTCACTGCTGAGGTAGTGGATCAATGCTGAGGTACTGGGTCACTGCTGAGGTACTGGGTCACTGCTGAGGTACTGGGTCTGTGCTGAGGTATTGGGTCGGTGCTGAGGTACTGGGTCGGTGCTGAGGTACTGTGTCGATGCTGAGGTACTGGGTCGCTGCTGAGGTACTGGGTCACTGCTGAGGTACTGGGCTGGAGCTGAGGTACTGGGTCGCTGCTGAGGTCCTGGGTCGGTGCTGAGTTACTGGGTCAGTGCTCAGGTACTGTGTCGGTGCTGAGTTACAGGGTCGGTGCTGAGGTACTGTGTCGGTGCTGAGGTACTGGGTCACTGCTGAGGTACGGGGTCGGTGCTGAGGTACTGGGTCGGTGCTGAGGTACTGGGTCACCGCTGAGGTACTGGGTCGGTGCTGAGGTACTGGGTCGGTCCGGAGGTTCTGGGTCAGGTTTGAGGTACTGTGTCACTGCTGAGGTACTGGGTCAGTGCTGAGATACTGGGTCGGTGCTGAGGTACTGGGTCACTGCTGAGGTACTGGGTCGGTGCTGAGGTACTGGGTCGGTGCTGAGGTACTGGGTCAGTGCTGAGGTACTTGGTCACTGCTGAGGTACTGAGTCGGTGCTGAGGTACTGGGTCACTGCTGAGGTACTGGGTCGGTGCTGAGGTACTGGGTCACTGCTGAGATACTGGCTCGGTGCTGAGTAACTGTGTCACTGCTGAAGTACTGGGTCAGTGCTGAGATACTTGGTCGGTTCTGAGGTACTGGTCACTGCTGAGGTACTCGGTCGGAGCTGAGGTTCTGTGTCACTGCTGAGGTACTGGGTCGGTGCTGAGTTACTTGTTTGGTGCTGAGGTACTGCGTCACTGCTGAGGTACCACGTCGGTGCTGAGGTACTGGGTCACTGCTGAGATACTGGGTCGGTGGTGAGGTACTGTGTCACTGCTGAGGTACTGGGTCGGTGCTGAGGTACTGGGTCACTGCTGAGGTACCGGGTCGGTGCTGAGTTACAGGGTCGGTGCTGAGGTACAGGGTCGGTGCTGAGGTACTGGGTCACTGCTGAGGTACCGGGTCGGTGCTGAGGTACTGGGTCACTGCTAAGGTACTGTGTCGGTGCTGAGGTACTGGGTCGCTCCTGCGGTACTGGGTCACTGCTCAGGTTCTGGGTCAGTGCTGAGGTACTGGCTCGGTTCTGAGGTACAGGGTCACTGCTGAGGAACTGGGTCAGTGCTGAGGTACTTGGTCACTGCTGAGGAACTGGGTCAGTGCTGAGGTACGGGGTCACTGCTGAGATACTGGTTCAGTACTGAGGTACTGGTCGCTGCTGAGGTACTGGCTCGCTGCTGAGGTACTGGGTCGCTGCTGAGGTACTGGGTCACTGCTGAGGTACTGGGTCCCTGCTGAGGTACTGGGTCACTGCTGAGGTACTGGGTCACTGCTGAGGTACTGGGTCGGTGCTGAGGTACTGGGTCCGTGCTGAGGTACTGGGTCGGTGCTGAGGTACTGGGTCAGTGCTGAGGTACTGGGTCGCTGCTGAGGTACTGGGTCGGTGCTGAGGTACTGGGTCACTGCTGAGGTACTGTGTCGATGCTGAGGTACTGGGTCGCTGCTGAGGTACTGGGTCACTGCTGAGGTACTGGGCTGGAGCTGAGGTACTGGGTCGCTGCTGAGGTCCTGGGTCGGTGCTGAGTTACTGGGTCAGTGCTCAGGTACTGTGTCGGTGCTGAGGTACTGTGTCGGTGCTGAGGTACTGGGTCACTGCTGAGGTACGGGGTCGGTGCTGAGGTACTGGGTCGGTGCTGAGGTACTGGGTCACCGCTGAGGTACTGGGTCGGTGCTGAGGTACTGGGTCGGTCCGGAGGTTCTGGGTCAGGTTTGAGGTACTGTGTCACTGCTGAGGTACTGGGACTGTGCTGAGGTACTGGGTCACTGCTGAGGTACTGGGTCAGTGCTGAGGTACTGGGTCACAGCTGAGGTACTGGGTTGGTGCTGAGGTACTGGGTCAGTGCTGAGATACTGGGTCGGTGCTGAGGTACTGGGTCACTGCTGAGGTACTGGGTCGGTGCTGAGGTACTGGGTCGGTGCTGAGGTACTGGGTCAGTGCTGAGGTACTTGGTCACTGCTGAGGTACTGAGTCGGTGCTGAGGTACTGGGTCACGGCTGAGGTACTGTGTCGGTGCTGAGGTACTGGGTCACTGCTGAGATACTGGCTCGGTGCTGAGTAACTGTGTCACTGCTGACGTACTGGGTCAGTGCTGAGATACTTGGTCGGTTCTGAGGTACTGGTCACTGCTGAGGTACTCGGTCGGAGCTGAGGTTCTGTGTCACTGCTGAGGTACAGGGTCGGTGCTGAGTTACTTGTTTGGTGCTGAGGTACTGCGTCACTGCTGAGGTACCACGTCGGTGCTGAGGTACTGGGTCACTGCTGAGATACTGGGTCGGTGGTGAGGTACTGTGTCACTGCTGAGGTACTGGGTCGGTGCTGAGTTACAGGGTCGGTGCTGAGGTACAGGGTCGGTGCTGAGGTACTGGGTCACTGCTGAGGTACCGGGTCGGTGCTGAGGTACTGGGTCACTGCTAAGGTACTGTGTCGGTGCTGAGGTACTGGGTCGCTCCTGCGGTACTGGGTCACTGCTCAGGTTCTGGGTCAGTGCTGAGGTACTGGCTCGGTTCTGAGGTAGAGGGTCACTGCTGAGGAACTGGGTCAGTGCTGAGGTAGTTGGTCACTGCTGAGGAACTGGGTCAGTGCTGAGGTACGGGGTCACTGCTGAGATACTGGTTCAGTACTGAGGTACTGGTCGCTGCTGAGGTACTGGCTCGCTGCTGAGGTACTGGGTCGCTGCTGAGGTACTGGGTCACTGCTGAGGTACTGGGTCGGTGCTGAGGTACTGGGTCACTGCTGAGGTACTGGGTCACTGCTGAGGTACTGGGTCGGTGCTGAGGTACTGGGTCCGTGCTGAGGTACTGGGTCGGTGCTGAGGTACTGGGTCGGTGCTGAGGTACTGGGGCGTTGCTGAGTTACTGGGTCACTTCTGAGGTACTAGGTCGGAGCTGAGTTACTGGGTCGGGGCTGAGGTACTGGCTCAGTGCTGAGGTACTGGGTCGGTGCTGAGGTACTGGGTCGGTGCTGAGGTACTGGGTCACTGCTGAGTTACTGGGTCGGTGCTGAGATTCTGGGTCACTGCTGAGATACTGTGTCGGTGCTGAGGTACTGGCTCGGTGCTGAGGTACTGGTTCGTTGCTGAGGTACTGGGTCACTGCTGAGGTACTGGGTCGGTGCTGAGGTTCTTGGTCACTGCTGAAGTACTGGGTCAGTGCTGAGGTACTGGGTTGGTGCTGAGGTACTGGGTCGGTGCTGAGGTACTGGGTCGGTGCTGAGGTACTGGGTCGGTGGTGAGATACTGGGTCGGTGCTGAACTACTTGGTCGGTGCTGAGGTACTGTTTCACTGCTGAGGAGCTGGGTCACTGCTGAGGTACTGGGTCGGTGCTGAGGTACTGGGTCGGTGCTGAGGATCTGGATCACTGCTCAGGTACTGTGTCGGTGCTGAGGTACTGGGTCGGTGATGAGGTACCGGGTCGGTGCTGAGGTACTGAGTCACTGCTGAGGTACTGGTTCACTTCTGAGGTACTGGTCGGTGTTGAGGTACTGGGTCATTGCTGATGTACTGGGTCGGTGCAGAGGTACTGGGTCACTGCCGAGGTACTGTTTCGGTGCTGAGGTACTTTGTTGGTGCTGAGGTACTGGGTCACTGCTGAGATACTGGCTCGGTGCTGAGGTTTTGGGTCGGTGCTGAGGTAGTGGGTCGGTGCTGAGGTACTGTGTCGGTGCTGATGTATTGGGTCGATCCTGAGGTACTGGGTCACTGCTGAGGTACTGGGTCGGAGCTGACGTACTGGGTCGGTTATGAGGTACTGGGTCAGTGCTGAGGTACTTGGTCACTGCTGAGGTACTGGGTCGGTGCTGAGGTACTGGGTCACTGCTGAGGTACTGGGTCGGTGCTGAGGTACTGGGTCACTGCTGAAATACTGGCTCGGTGCTGAGTAACTGTGTCACTGCTGACGTACTGGGTCAGTGCTGAGATACTTGGTCGGTGCTGAGGTACTGGGTCACTGCTGAGGTACTAGATCGGTGCTGAGGTACTGGGTCCGTGCTGAGGTACTAGGTCAGAGCAGAGGTACTGGGTAGGTGCTGAGTTACTGGGTCAGTGCTGAGATTCTGTGTCGCTGCTGAGGTACTGGGTCGGTGCTGAGTTACTGGGTCATTGCTCAGGTACTGGGTCGGGGTTGTGGTTCTGGGTCACTGCTGAGGTACTGGGTCTATGCTGAGGTACTGGGTCTCTGCTGAGGTACTGGGTCGGTGCTGACATTCTGCGTCACTGCTGAGGTACCACGTCGGTGCTGAGGTACTGGGTCACTGCTGAGATACTGGGTCGGTGGTGAGGTACTGTGTCACTGCTGAGGTACTGGGTCGGTGCTGAGTTACAGGGTCGGTGCTGAGGTACAGGGTCGGTGCTGAGGTACTGGGTCACTGCTGAGGTACCGGGTCGGTGCTGAGGTACTGGGTCACTGCTAAGGTACTGTGTCGGTGCTGAGGTATTGGGTCGCTCCTGCGGTACTGGGTCACTGCTCAGGTTCTGGGTCAGTGCTGAGGTTCTGGCTCGGTTCTGAGGTACAGGGTCACTGCTGAGGAACTGGGTCAGTGCTGAGGTACTTGGTCACTGCTGAGGAACTGGGTCAGTGCTGAGGTACGGGGTCACTGCTGAGATACTGGTTCAGTACTGAGGTACTGGTCGCTGCTGAGGTACTGGCTCGCTGCTGAGGTACTGGGTCGCTGCTGAGGTACTGGCTCACTGCTGAGGTACTGGGTCCCTGCTGAGGTATTGGGTCACTGCTGAGGTACTGGGTCACTGCTGAGGTACTGGGTCGGTGCTGAGGTACTGGGTCCGTGCTGAGGTACTGGGTCGGTGCTGAGGTACTGGGTCAGTGCTGAGGTACTGGGTCGCTGCTGAGGTACTGGGTCGGTGCTGAGGTACTGGGTCACTGCTGAGGTACTGGGTCGGTGCTGAGGTACTGGGTCGGTGCTGAGGTACTGGGTCGGTGCTGAGGTACTGGGTCGTTGCTGAGGTACTGGGTCGCTGCTGAGGTACTGGCTCACTGCTGAGGTACTGGGTCCCTGCTGAGGTATTGGGTCACTGCTGAGGTACTGGGTCACTGCTGAGGTACTGGGTCGGTGCTGAGGTACTGGGTCCGTGCTGAGGTACTGGGTCGGTGCTGAGGTACTGGGTCGGTGATGAGGTACTGGGTCGGTGCTGAGGTACTGAGTCACTGCTGAGGTACTGGTTCACTTCTGAGGTACTGGTCGGTGTTGAGGTACTGGGTCATTGCTGATGTACTGGGTCGGTGCAGAGGTACTGGGTCACTGCCGAGGTACTGTTTCGGTGCTGAGGTACTTTGTTGGTGCTGAGGTACTGGGTCACTGCTGAGATACTGGCTCGGTGCTGAGGTTTTGGGTCGGTGCTGAGGTAGTGGGTCGGTGCTGAGGTACTGTGTCGGTGCTGATGTATTGGGTCGATCCTGAGGTACTGGGTCACTGCTGAGGTACTGGGTCGGAGCTGACGTACTGGGTCGGTTATGAGGTACTGGGTCAGTGCTGAGGTACTTGGTCACTGCTGAGGTACTGGGTCGGTGCTGAGGTACTGGGTCACTGCTGAGGTACTGGGTCGGTGCTGAGGTACTGGGTCACTGCTGAAATACTGGCTCGGTGCTGAGTAACTGTGTCACTGCTGACGTACTGGGTCAGTGCTGAGATACTTGGTCGGTGCTGAGGTACTGGGTCACTGCTGAGGTACTAGATCGGTGCTGAGGTACTGGGTCCGTGCTGAGGTACTAGGTCAGAGCAGAGGTACTGGGTAGGTGCTGAGTTACTGGGTCAGTGCTGAGATTCTGTGTCGCTGCTGAGGTACTGGGTCGGTGCTGAGTTACTGGGTCATTGCTCAGGTACTGGGTCGGGGTTGTGGTTCTGGGTCACTGCTGAGGTACTGGGTCTATGCTGAGGTACTGGGTCTCTGCTGAGGTACTGGGTCGGTGCTGACATTCTGCGTCACTGCTGAGGTACCACGTCGGTGCTGAGGTACTGGGTCACTGCTGAGATACTGGGTCGGTGGTGAGGTACTGTGTCACTGCTGAGGTACTGGGTCGGTGCTGAGTTACAGGGTCGGTGCTGAGGTACAGGGTCGGTGCTGAGGTACTGGGTCACTGCTGAGGTACCGGGTCGGTGCTGAGGTACTGGGTCACTGCTAAGGTACTGTGTCGGTGCTGAGGTACTGGGTCGCTCCTGCGGTACTGGGTCACTGCTCAGGTTCGGGTCAGTGCTGAGGTTCTGGCTCGGTTCTGAGGTACAGGGTCACTGCTGAGGAACTGGGTCAGTGCTGAGGTACTTGGTCACTGCTGAGGAACTGGGTCAGTGCTGAGGTACGGGGTCACTGCTGAGATACTGGTTCAGTACTGAGGTACTGGTCGCTGCTGAGGTACTGGCTCGCTGCTGAGGTACTGGGTCGCTGCTGAGGTACTGGCTCACTGCTGAGGTACTGGGTCCCTGCTGAGGTATTGGGTCACTGCTGAGGTACTGGGTCACTGCTGAGGTACTGGGTCGGTGCTGAGGTACTGGGTCCGTGCTGAGGTACTGGGTCGGTGCTGAGGTACTGGGTCAGTGCTGAGGTACTGGGTCGCTGCTGAGGTACTGGGTCGGTGCTGAGGTACTGGGTCACTGCTGAGGTACTGGGTCGGTGCTGAGGTACTGGGTCGGTGCTGAGGTACTGGGTCGGTGCTGAGGTACTGGGTCGTTGCTGAGGTACTGGGTCGCTGCTGAGGTACTGGCTCACTGCTGAGGTACTGGGTCCCTGCTGAGGTATTGGGTCACTGCTGAGGTACTGGGTCACTGCTGAGGTACTGGGTCGGTGCTGAGGTACTGGGTCCGTGCTGAGGTACTGGGTCGGTGCTGAGGTACTGGGTCAGTGCTGAGGTACTGGGTCGCTGCTGAGGTACTGGGTCGGTGCTGAGGTACTGGGTCACTGCTGAGGTACTGGGTCGGTGCTGAGGTACTGGGTCGGTGCTGAGGTACTGGGTCGGTGCTGAGGTACTGGGTCGTTGCTGAGGTACTGGGTCACTGCTGAGGTACTGGGTCGGTGCTGAGGTACTGGGGCGTTGCTGAGTTACTGGGTCACTTCTGAGGTACTAGGTCGGAGCTGAGTTACTGGGTCGGGGCTGAGGTACTGGCTCAGTGCTGAGGTACTGGGTCGGTGCTGAGGTACTGGGTCGGTGCTGAGGTACTGGGTCACTGCTGAGTTACTGGGTCGGTGCTGAGATTCTGGGTCACTGCTGAGATACTGAGTCGGTGCTGAGGTACTGGCTCGGTGCTGAGGTACTGGTTCGTTGCTGAGGTACTGGGTCACTGCTGAGGTACTGGGTCGGTGCTGAGGTTCTTGGTCACTGCTGAAGTACTGGGTCAGTGCTGAGGTACTGGGTTGGTGCTGAGGTACTGGGTCGGTGCTGAGGTACTGGGTCGGTGCTGAGGGACTGGGTCGGTGGTGAGATACTGGGTCGGTGCTGAACTACTTGGTCGGTGCTGAGGTACTGTTTCACTGCTGAGGCGCTGGGTCACTGCTGAGATACTGGGTCGATGCTGAGGTACTGGGTCGGTGCTGAGGATCTGGATCACTGCTCAGGTACTGTGTCGGTGCTGAGGTACTGGGTCGGTGATGAGGTACTGGGTCGGTGCTGAGGTACTGAGTCACTGCTGAGGTACTGGTTCACTTCTGAGGTACTGTGTCGGTGCTGAGGTACTGGGTCGGTGATGAGGTACCGGGTCGGTGCTGAGGTACTGAGTCACTGCTGAGGTACTGGTTCACTTCTGAGGTACTGGTCGGTGTTGAGGTACTGGGTCATTGCTGATGTACTGGGTCGGTGCAGAGGTACTGGGTCGGTGCTGAGGTACTGGGTCGGTGCTGAGGTACTGGGTCGGTGCTGAGGTACTGGGTCAGTGCTGAGGTACACGGTCGGTGCTGAAGGACTGTGTCGGTGCTGAGGTACTTGGACGCTGCTGAGGTACTGGGTCACTGCTGAGGTACTGGGTCGGAGCAGAGGTACTGTGTCACTGCTGAGGTCCTGGGTCGGCGCTGAGTAACTTGGTCGGTGCTGATGTACTGGGTTACTGCTGAGGTACTGGGTCGTTGCTGAGGTACTGGGTCATTGCTGAGGTACTGGGTCGGTGCTGAGGTACTGGTTCGGTGCTGAGGTACTGGGTCGGTGCTGACGTACTGGGTCACAGCTGAGGTACTGGGTCACTGCTGAGGTACTGGCTCGGTGCTGAGGTACTGGCTCACTGCTGAGGTACTAGGTCGCTGCTGAGGTACTGGGTTGGTGCTGAGGTACTGGGTCGGTGCTGAGATACTGGGTCGGTGCTGAGGTACTGGGTCGGTGCTGAGATACTGGGTCGGTGCTGAGGTACTGGGTCGGTGCTGAGATACTGGGTCGGTGCTGAACTACTTGGTCGGTGCTGAGGTACTGGGTCGGTGCTGAGATACTGGGTCGGTGCTGAGATACTGGGTTGGTGCTGAGGTACTGGGTCGGTGCTGAGGTACTGGGTCACTGCTGAGGTACTGTTTCACTGCTGAGGAGCTGGGTCACTGCTGAGGTACTGGGTCGGTGCTGAGGTACTGGGTCGGTGCTGAGGTACTGGGTCGGTGCTGAGGATCTGGATCACTGCTCAGGTACTCTGTCGGTGCTGAGGTACTGTGTCGGTGATGAGGTACTGGGTCGGTGCTGAGGTACTGGTCGGTGTTGAGGTACTAGGTCACTGCTGAGGTACTGGGTCGGAGCTGAGGTACTGGGTTGATGCTGAGGTACTGGGTCACTGCTGAGGTACTGGGTCAGTGCTGAGCTACTGGGTCGGTGCTGAGGAAGTGGGTCAGTGCTGAGCTACTCTGTTGGTGCTGGTGTATTGGGTCGTTCCTGAGGAACTGGGTCACTGCTGTGGTACTGAGTTGGTGCTGAGGTACTGGGTCGGTGCTGAGGTACTGGGTCAGTGCTGAGGTACTTGGTCACTGCTGAAGTACTGGGTCGGTGCTGAGGTACTGGGTCACTGCTGAGGTACTGGGTCGGTGCTGAGTTAATGGGTCGGCGCTGAGGTACTGGGTCACTGCTGAGGTACTGCGTCGGTGCTGAGGTACTGGGTCACTGCTGAGGTACTGGGTCGGTGCTGAGGTACTGGGTCACTGCTGAGGTACTGGGTCGGAGCTGAGGTACTGGGTTGATGCTGAGGTACTGGGTCACTGCTGAGGTACTGGGTCAGTGCTGAGCTACTGGGTCGGTGCTGAGGAAGTGGGTCAGTGCTGAGCTACTCTGTTGGTGCTGGTGTATTGGGTCGTTCCTGAGGAACTGGGTCACTGCTGTGGTACTGAGTTGGTGCTGAGGTACTGGGTCGGTGCTGAGGTACTGGGTCAGTGCTGAGGTACTTGGTCACTGCTGAAGTACTGGGTCGGTGCTGAGGTACTGGGTCACTGCTGAGGTACTGGGTCGGTGCTGAGTTAATGGGTCGGCGCTGAGGTACTGGGTCACTGCTGAGGTACTGCGTCGGTGATGAGGTACTGGGTCGGTGCTGAGGTACTGGGTCGGTGCTGAGGTACTGGGTCAGTGCTGAGGTACTTGGTCACTGCGGAGGTACTGGGTCACTGCTGAGGTACTGGGTCGCTGCTGAGGTACTGGGTCGGTGCTGAGGTACTGGGTCACTGCTGAGGTACTGGGTCGGTGCTGAGGTACTGGGTCGGTGCTGAGGTACTGGGTCGGTGCTGAGGTACTGGGTCGTTGCTGAGGTACTGGGTCACTGCTGAGGTACTGGGTCGGTGCTGAGGTACTGGGGCGTTGCTGAGTTACTGGGTCACTTCTGAGGTACTAGGTCGGAGCTGAGTTACTGGGTCGGGGCTGAGGTACTGGCTCAGTGCTGAGGTACTTGGTCGGTGCTGAGGTACTGGGTCGGTGCTGAGGTACTGGTTTGGTGCTGAGTTACTGGGTTGGTGCTGAGATTCTGGGTCACTGCTGAGGTACTGAGTCGGTGCTGAGGTACTGGTTCGTTGCTGAGGTACTGGTTCGTTGCTGAGGTACTGGATCACTGCTGAGGTACTGGGTTGGTGCTGAGGTTCTTGGTCACTGCTGAAGTACTGGGTCAGTGCTGAGGTACTGGCTCGGTGCTGAGGTACTGGCTGACTGCTGAGGTACTAGGTCTCTGCTGAGGTACTGGGTCGGGGCTGAGGTTCTGTGTCACTGCTGAGGTACTGGGTCGGGGCTGAGGTACTGGGTCGGTGCTGAGGTACTGGGTCGGTGCTGAGGTACTGCGTCACTGCTGAGATACTGGGTCACTGCTGAGGTACTGGATCGATGCTGAGGTACTGGGTCACTGCTGAGGTACTGGGTCCCTGCTGAGGTAGTGGATCGATGCTGAGTTACTGGGTCACTGCTGAGGTATTGGGTCGGTGCTGAGGTACTGGGTCACTGCTGAGGTACTGGGTCACTGCTGAGGTAGTGGATCGATGCTGAGGTACAGGGTCACTGCTGAGGTACTGGGTCACTGCTGAGGTACTGGGTCTGTGCTGAGGTATTGGGTCGGTGCTGAGGTACTGAGTTGGTGCTGAGGTACTGGGTCGGTGCTGAGGTACTGTGTCGATGCTGAGGTACTGGGTCGCTGCTGAGGTACTGGGTCACTGCTGAGGTACTGGGCTGGAGCTGAGGTACTGGGTCGCTGCTGAGGTCCTGGGTCGGTGCTGAGTTACTGGGTCAGTGCTCAGGTACTGTGTCGGTGCTGAGGTACTGTGTCGGTGCTGAGGTACTGGGTCACTGCTGAGGTACGGGGTCGGTGCTGAGGAACTGGGTCGGTGCTGAGGTACTGGGTCACCGCTGAGGTACTGGGTCGGTGCTGAAGTACTGGGTCGGTCCGGAGGTTCTGGGTCAGGTTTGAGGTACTGTGTCACTGCTGAGGTACTGGGTCAGTGCTGAGATACTGGGTCGGTGCTGAGGTACTGGGTCACTGCTGAGGTACTGGGTCGGTGCTGAGGTACTGGGTCGGTGCTGAGGTACTGGGTCAGTGCTGAGGTACTTGGTCACTGCTGAGGTACTGAGTCGCTGCTGAGGTACTGGGTCACTGCTGAGGTACTGGGTCGGTGCTGAGGTACTGGGTCACTGCTGAGATACTGGCTCGGTGCTGAGTAACTGTGTCACTGCTGACGTACTGGGTCAGTTCTGAGATACTTGGTCGGTTCTGAGGTACTGGTCACTGCTGAGGTACTCGGTCGGAGCTGAGGTTCTGTGTCACTGCTGAGGTACTGGGTCGGTGCTGAGTTACTTGTTTGGTGCTGAGGTACTGCGTCACTGCTGAGGTACCACGTCGGTGCTGAGGTACTGTGTCACTGCTGAGGTACTGGGTCGGTGCTGAGTTACAGGGTCGGTGCTGAGGTACAGGGTCGGTGCTGAGGTACTGGGTCACTGCTGAGGTACTGGGTCACTGCTGAGGTACCGGGTCGGTGCTGAGGTACTGGGTCACTGCTAAGGTACTGTGTCGGTGCTGAGGTACTGGGTCGCTCCTGCGGTACTGGGTCACTGCTCAGGTTCTGGGTCAGTGCTGAGGTACTGGCTCGGTTCTGAGGTACAGGGTCACTGCTGAGGAACTGGGTCAGTGCTGAGGTACTTGGTCACTGCTGAGGTACTGAGTCGGTGCTGAGGTACTGGGTCACTGCTGAGGTACTGGGTCGGTGCTGAGGTACTGGGTCACTGCTGAGATACTGGCTCGGTGCTGAGTAACTGTGTCACTGCTGACGTACTGGGTCAGTGCTGAGATACTTGGTCGGTTCTGAGGTACTGGTCACTGCTGAGGTACTCGGTCGGAGCTGAGGTTCTGTGTCACTGCTGAGGTACTGGGTCAGTGCTGAGGTACTGGCTCGGTTCTGAGGTACAGTGTCACTGCTGAGGAACTGGGTCAGTGCTGAGGTACTTGGTCACTGCTGAGGAACTGGGTCAGTGCTGAGGTACGGGGTCACTGCTGAGATACTGGTTCAGTACTGAGGTACTGGTCGCTGCTGAGGTACTGGCTCGCTGCTGAGGTACTGGGTCGCTGCTGAGGTACTGGCTCACTGCTGAGGTACTGGGTCCCTGCTGAGGTATTGGGTCACTGCTGAGGTACTGGGTCACTGCTGAGGTACTGGGTCGGTGCTGAGGTACTGGGTCCGTGCTGAGGTACTGGGTCGGTGCTGAGGTACTGGGTCAGTGCTGAGGTACTGGGTCGCTGCTGAGGTACTGGGTCGGTGCTGAGGTACTGGGTCACTGCTGAGGTACTGGGTCGGTGCTGAGGTACTGGGTCGGTGCTGAGGTACTGGGTCGGTGCTGAGGTACTGGGTCGTTGCTGAGGTACTGGGTCACTGCTGAGGTACTGGGTCGGTGCTGAGGTACTGGGTCGGTGCTGAGGTACTGGGGCGTTGCTGAGTTACTGGGTCACTTCTGAGGTACTAGGTCGGAGCTGAGTTACTGGGTCGGGGCTGAGGTACTGGCTCAGTGCTGAGGTACTGGGTCGGTGCTGAGGTACTGGGTCGGTGCTGAGGTACTGGGTCACTGCTGAGTTACTGGGTCGGTGCTGAGATTCTGGGTCACTGCTGAGATACTGAGTCGGTGCTGAGGTACTGGCTCGGTGCTGAGGTACTGGTTCGTTGCTGAGGTACTGGGTCACTGCTGAGGTACTGGGTCGGTGCTGAGGTTCTTGGTCACTGCTGAAGTACTGGGTCAGTGCTGAGGTACTGGGTTGGTGCTGAGGTACTGGGTCGGTGCTGAGGTACTGGGTCGGTGCTGAGGTACTGGGTCGGTGGTGAGATACTGGGTCGGTGCTGAACTACTTGGTCGGTGCTGAGGTACTGTTTCACTGCTGAGGAGCTGGGTCACTGCTGAGGTACTGGGTCGGTGCTGAGGTACTGGGTCGGTGCTGAGGATCTGGATCACTGCTCAGGTACTCTGTCGGTGCTGAGGTACTGGGTCGGTGATGAGGTACTGGGTCGGTGCTGAGGTACTGAGTCACTGCTGAGGTACTGGTTCACTTCTGAGGTACTGGTCGGTGTTGAGGTACTGGGTCATTGCTGATGTACTGGGTCGGTGCAGAGGTACTGGGTCACTGCTGAGGTACTGGTTCGGTGCTGAGGTACTTTGTTGGTGCTGAGGTACTGGGTCACTGCTGAGATACTGGGTCGGTGCTGAGGTTTTGGGTCGGTGCTGAGGTAGTGGGTCGGTGCTGAGGTACTGTGTCGGTGCTGATGTATTAGGTCGATCCTGAGGTACTGGGTCACTGCTGAGGTACTGGGTCGGAGCTGACGTACTGGGTCGGTTATGAGGTACTGGGTCAGTGCTGAGGTACTTGGTCACTGCTGAGGTACTGGGTCGGTGCTGAGGTACTGGGTCACTGCTGAGGTACTGGGTCGGTGCTGAGGTACTGGGTCACTGCTGAAATACTGGCTCGGTGCTGAGTAACTGTGTCACTGCTGACGTACTGGGTCAGTGCTGAGATACTTGGTCGGTGCTGAGGTACTGGGTCACTGCTGAGGTACTAGATCGGTGCTGAGGTACTGGGTCCGTGCTGAGGTACTAGGTCAGAGCAGAGGTACTGGGTAGGTGCTGAGTTACTGGGTCAGTGCTGAGATTCTGTGTCGCTGCTGAGGTACTGGGTCGGTGCTGAGTTACTGGGTCATTGCTCAGGTACTGGGTCGGGGTTGTGGTTCTGGGTAACTGCTGAGGTACTGGGTCTCTGCTGAGGTACTGGGTCTCTGCTGAGGTACTGGGTCGGTGCTGACATACTGGGTCACTGCTGAGGTACTGGGTCACTGCTGAGGTACTGGGTCGCTGCTGAGGTACTGGTCACTGCTGAGGTCCTGTGTCACTGCTGAGGTACTGGGTCGGTGCTGAGATACTGGCTCGGTGCTGAGGTACTGGGTCACTGCTGAAGTTCTGCGTCGATGCTGAGGTACTGGGTCACTGCTGAGGTACTGGCTCACTGCTGAGGTACTGGGTCGGTGATGAGGTATTGGGTCGGTGCTGAGGTACTGGGTCACTGCTGAGGTACTGGGTCGGAGCAGAGGTACTGTGTCACTGCTGACGTCCTGGGTCGGTGCTGAGTTACTGGGTCGGTGCTGATGTACTGGGTCACTGCTGAGGTACTGGGTCGTTGCTGAGGTACTGGGTCACTGCTGAGGTACTGGGTCGGTGCTGAGGTACTGGGTCGGTGCTGAGGTACTGGTTCGGTGCTGACGTACTGGGTCACTGCTGAGGTACTGGGTCACTGCTGAGGTACTGGCTCGGTGCTGAGGTACTGGCTCACTGCTGAGGTACTAGGTCGCTGCTGAGGTACTGGGTTGGTGCTGAGGTATTGGGTCGGTGGTGAGATACTGGGTCGGTGCTGAGGTACTGGGTCGGTGCTGAGATACTGGGTCGGTGCTGAACTACTTGGTCGGTGCTGAGGTACTGTTTCACTGCTGAGGAGCTGGGTCACTGCTGAGGAACTGGGTCGGTGCTGAGGTACTGGGTCGGTGCTGAGGATCTGGATCACTGCTCAGGTACTCTGTCGGTGCTGAGGTACTGGGTCGGTGATGAGGTACTGGGTCGGTGCTGAGGTACTTGGTCGGTGCTGAGGTACTGGATCACTGCTGAGGTACTGTGTCGGTGCTGAGGTACTGGGTCGGTGCTGAGGTACTGGGTCCCTGCTGAGGTACTGGTTTGGTTCTGAGGTACTGGTCGGTGCTGAGGTACTAGGTCACTGCTGAGGTACTGGGTCGGTGCTGAGGTACTGGGTCACTGCTGAGGTACTGGGTCGGAGCTGAGGTACTGGGTTGATGCTCAGGTACTGGGTCACTGCTGAGGTACTGGGTCGGTGCTGAGCTACTGGGTCGGTGCTGAGGTAGTGGGTCAGTGCTGAGCTACTGTGTTGGTGCTGGTGTATTGGGTCGTTCCTGAGGAACTGGGTCACTGCTGTGGTACTGAGTTGGTGCTGAGGTACTGGGTCGGTGCTGAGGTACTGGGTCAGTGCTGAGGTACTTGGTCACTGCTGAAGTACTGGGTCGGTGCTGAGGTACTGGGTCACTGCTGAGGTACTGGGTCGGTGCTGAGTTAACGGGTCGGCGCTGAGGTACTGGGTCACTGCTGAGGTACTGCGTCGGTGATGAGGTACTGGGTCACTGCTGAGGTACTGGGTCGGTGCTGAGGTACTGTGTCGGTGCTGAGGTACTGGGTCAGTGCTGAGGTACTGGGTCGGTGCTGAGGTACTGGGTCACTGCTGAGTTACTGGGTCGGTGCTGAGATTCTGGGTCACTGCTGAGATACTGTGTCGGTGCTGAGGTACTGGCTCGGTGCTGAGGTACTGGTTCGTTGCTGAGGTACTGGGTCACTGCTGAGGTACTGGGTCGGTGCTGAGGTTCTTGGTCACTGCTGAAGTACTGGGTCAGTGCTGAGGTACTGGGTTGGTGCTGAGGTACTGGGTCGGTGCTGAGGTACTGGGTCGGTGCTGAGGTACTGGGTCGGTGGTGAGATACTGGGTCGGTGCTGAACTACTTGGTCGGTGCTGAGGTACTGTTTCACTGCTGAGGAGCTGGGTCACTGCTGAGGTACTGGGTCGGTGCTGAGGTACTGGGTCGGTGCTGAGGATCTGGATCACTGCTCAGGTACTGTGTCGGTGCTGAGGTACTGGGTCGGTGATGAGGTACCGGGTCGGTGCTGAGGTACTGAGTCACTGCTGAGGTACTGGTTCACTTCTGAGGTACTGGTCGGTGTTGAGGTACTGGGTCATTGCTGATGTACTGGGTCGGTGCAGAGGTACTGGGTCACTGCCGAGGTACTGTTTCGGTGCTGAGGTACTTTGTTGGTGCTGAGGTACTGGGTCACTGCTGAGATACTGGCTCGGTGCTGAGGTTTTGGGTCGGTGCTGAGGTAGTGGGTCGGTGCTGAGGTACTGTGTCGGTGCTGATGTATTGGGTCGATCCTGAGGTACTGGGTCACTGCTGAGGTACTGGGTCGGAGCTGACGTACTGGGTCGGTTATGAGGTACTGGGTCAGTGCTGAGGTACTTGGTCACTGCTGAGGTACTGGGTCGGTGCTGAGGTACTGGGTCACTGCTGAGGTACTGGGTCGGTGCTGAGGTACTGGGTCACTGCTGAAATACTGGCTCGGTGCTGAGTAACTGTGTCACTGCTGACGTACTGGGTCAGTGCTGAGATACTTGGTCGGTGCTGAGGTACTGGGTCACTGCTGAGGTACTAGATCGGTGCTGAGGTACTGGGTCCGTGCTGAGGTACTAGGTCAGAGCAGAGGTACTGGGTAGGTGCTGAGTTACTGGGTCAGTGCTGAGATTCTGTGTCGCTGCTGAGGTACTGGGTCGGTGCTGAGTTACTGGGTCATTGCTCAGGTACTGGGTCGGGGTTGTGGTTCTGGGTCACTGCTGAGGTACTGGGTCTATGCTGAGGTACTGGGTCTCTGCTGAGGTACTGGGTCGGTGCTGACATTCTGCGTCACTGCTGAGGTACCACGTCGGTGCTGAGGTACTGGGTCACTGCTGAGATACTGGGTCGGTGGTGAGGTACTGTGTCACTGCTGAGGTACTGGGTCGGTGCTGAGTTACAGGGTCGGTGCTGAGGTACAGGGTCGGTGCTGAGGTACTGGGTCACTGCTAAGGTACTGTGTCGGTGCTGAGGTACTGGGTCGGTGCTGAGGTACTGGGTCACTGCTAAGGTACTGTGTCGGTGCTGAGGTACTGGGTCACTGCTGAGGTACCGGGTCGGTGCTGAGGTACTGGGTCACTGCTAAGGTACTGTGTCGGTGCTGAGGTACAGGGTCGCTCCTGCGGTACTGGGTCACTGCTCAGGTTCTGGGTCAGTGCTGAGGTTCTGGCTCGGTTCTGAGGTACAGGGTCACTGCTGAGGAACTGGGTCAGTGCTGAGGTACTTGGTCACTGCTGAGGTACTGGGTCAGTGCTGAGGTACGGGGTCACTGCTGAGATACTGGTTCAGTACTGAGGTACTGGTCGCTGCTGAGGTACTGGCTCGCTGCTGAGGTACTGGGTCGCTGCTGAGGTACTGGCTCACTGCTGAGGTACTGGGTCCCTGCTGAGGTATTGGGTCACTGCTGAGGTACTGGGTCACTGCTGAGGTACTGGGTCGGTGCTGAGGTACTGGGTCCGTGCTGAGGTACTGGGTCGGTGCTGAGGTACTGGGTCAGTGCTGAGGTACTGGGTCGCTGCTGAGGTACTGGGTCGGTGCTGAGGTACTGGGTCACTGCTGAGGTACTGGGTCGGTGCTGAGGTACTGGGTCGGTGCTGAGGTACTGGGTCGGTGCTGAGGTACTGGGTCGTTGCTGAGGTACTGGGTCGCTGCTGAGGTACTGGCTCACTGCTGAGGTACTGGGTCCCTGCTGAGGTATTGGGTCACTGCTGAGGTACTGGGTCACTGCTGAGGTACTGGGTCGGTGCTGAGGTACTGGGTCCGTGCTGAGGTACTGGGTCGGTGCTGAGGTACTGGGTCGGTGATGAGGTACTGGGTCGGTGCTGAGGTACTGAGTCACTGCTGAGGTACTGGTTCACTTCTGAGGTACTGGTCGGTGTTGAGGTACTGGGTCATTGCTGATGTACTGGGTCGGTGCAGAGGTACTGGGTCACTGCCGAGGTACTGTTTCGGTGCTGAGGTACTTTGTTGGTGCTGAGGTACTGGGTCACTGCTGAGATACTGGCTCGGTGCTGAGGTTTTGGGTCGGTGCTGAGGTAGTGGGTCGGTGCTGAGGTACTGTGTCGGTGCTGATGTATTGGGTCGATCCTGAGGTACTGGGTCACTGCTGAGGTACTGGGTCGGAGCTGACGTACTGGGTCGGTTATGAGGTACTGGGTCAGTGCTGAGGTACTTGGTCACTGCTGAGGTACTGGGTCGGTGCTGAGGTACTGGGTCACTGCTGAGGTACTGGGTCGGTGCTGAGGTACTGGGTCACTGCTGAAATACTGGCTCGGTGCTGAGTAACTGTGTCACTGCTGACGTACTGGGTCAGTGCTGAGATACTTGGTCGGTGCTGAGGTACTGGGTCACTGCTGAGGTACTAGATCGGTGCTGAGGTACTGGGTCCGTGCTGAGGTACTAGGTCAGAGCAGAGGTACTGGGTAGGTGCTGAGTTACTGGGTCAGTGCTGAGATTCTGTGTCGCTGCTGAGGTACTGGGTCGGTGCTGAGTTACTGGGTCATTGCTCAGGTACTGGGTCGGGGTTGTGGTTCTGGGTCACTGCTGAGGTACTGGGTCTATGCTGAGGTACTGGGTCTCTGCTGAGGTACTGGGTCGGTGCTGACATTCTGCGTCACTGCTGAGGTACCACGTCGGTGCTGAGGTACTGGGTCACTGCTGAGATACTGGGTCGGTGGTGAGGTACTGTGTCACTGCTGAGGTACTGGGTCGGTGCTGAGTTACAGGGTCGGTGCTGAGGTACAGGGTCGGTGCTGAGGTACTGGGTCACTGCTGAGGTACCGGGTCGGTGCTGAGGTACTGGGTCACTGCTAAGGTACTGTGTCGGTGCTGAGGTACTGGGTCGCTCCTGCGGTACTGGGTCACTGCTCAGGTTCTGGGTCAGTGCTGAGGTTCTGGCTCGGTTCTGAGGTACAGGGTCACTGCTGAGGAACTGGGTCAGTGCTGAGGTACTTGGTCACTGCTGAGGAACTGGGTCAGTGCTGAGGTACGGGGTCACTGCTGAGATACTGGTTCAGTACTGAGGTACTGGTCGCTGCTGAGGTACTGGCTCGCTGCTGAGGTACTGGGTCGCTGCTGAGGTACTGGCTCACTGCTGAGGTACTGGGTCCCTGCTGAGGTATTGGGTCACTGCTGAGGTACTGGGTCACTGCTGAGGTACTGGGTCGGTGCTGAGGTACTGGGTCCGTGCTGAGGTACTGGGTCGGTGCTGAGGTACTGGGTCAGTGCTGAGGTACTGGGTCGCTGCTGAGGTACTGGGTCGGTGCTGAGGTACTGGGTCACTGCTGAGGTACTGGGTCGGTGCTGAGGTACTGGGTCGGTGCTGAGGTACTGGGTCGGTGCTGAGGTACTGGGTCGTTGCTGAGGTACTGGGTCGCTGCTGAGGTACTGGCTCACTGCTGAGGTACTGGGTCCCTGCTGAGGTATTGGGTCACTGCTGAGGTACTGGGTCACTGCTGAGGTACTGGGTCGGTGCTGAGGTACTGGGTCCGTGCTGAGGTACTGGGTCGGTGCTGAGGTACTGGGTCAGTGCTGAGGTACTGGGTCGCTGCTGAGGTACTGGGTCGGTGCTGAGGTACTGGGTCACTGCTGAGGTACTGGGTCGGTGCTGAGGTACTGGGTCGTTGCTGAGGTACTGGGTCGGTGCTGAGGTACTGGGTCGTTGCTGAGGTACTGGGTCACTGCTGAGGTACTGGGTCGGTGCTGAGGTACTGGGGCGTTGCTGAGTTACTGGGTCACTTCTGAGGTACTAGGTCGGAGCTGAGTTACTGGGTCGGGGCTGAGGTACTGGCTCAGTGCTGAGGTACTGGGTCGGTGCTGAGGTACTGGGTCGGTGCTGAGGTACTGGGTCACTGCTGAGTTACTGGGTCGGTGCTGAGATTCTGGGTCACTGCTGAGATACTGAGTCGGTGCTGAGGTACTGGCTCGGTGCTGAGGTACTGGTTCGTTGCTGAGGTACTGGGTCACTGCTGAGGTACTGGGTCGGTGCTGAGGTTCTTGGTCACTGCTGAAGTACTGGGTCAGTGCTGAGGTACTGGGTTGGTGCTGAGGTACTGGGTCGGTGCTGAGGTACTGGGTCGGTGCTGAGGGACTGGGTCGGTGGTGAGATACTGGGTCGGTGCTGAACTACTTGGTCGGTGCTGAGGTACTGTTTCACTGCTGAGGCGCTGGGTCACTGCTGAGATACTGGGTCGGTGCTGAGGTACTGGGTCGGTGCTGAGGATCTGGATCACTGCTCAGGTACTGTGTCGGTGCTGAGGTACTGGGTCGGTGATGAGGTACTGGGTCGGTGCTGAGGTACTGAGTCACTGCTGAGGTACTGGTTCACTTCTGAGGTACTGGTCGGTGTTGAGGTACTGGGTCATTGCTGATGTACTGGGTCGGTGCAGAGGTACTGGGTCGGTGCTGAGGTACTGGTTCGGTGCTGAGGTACTGGGTCGGTGCTGAGGTACTGGGTCGGTGCTGAGGTACTGGGTCAGTGCTGAGGTACACGGTCGGTGCTGAAGGACTGTGTCGGTGCTGAGGTACTTGGACGCTGCTGAGGTACTGGGTCACTGCTGAGGTACTGGGTCGGAGCAGAGGTACTGTGTCACTGCTGAGGTCCTGGGTCGGCGCTGAGTAACTTGGTCGGTGCTGATGTACTGGGTTACTGCTGAGGTACTGGGTCGTTGCTGAGGTACTGGGTCATTGCTGAGGTACTGGGTCGGTGCTGAGGTACTGGTTCGGTGCTGAGGTACTGGGTCGGTGCTGACGTACTGGGTCACAGCTGAGGTACTGGGTCACTGCTGAGGTACTGGCTCGGTGCTGAGGTACTGGCTCACTGCTGAGGTACTAGGTCGCTGCTGAGGTACTGGGTTGGTGCTGAGGTACTGGGTCGGTGCTGAGATACTGGGTCGGTGCTGAGGTACTGGGTCGGTGCTGAGATACTGGGTCGGTGCTGAGGTACTGGGTCGGTGCTGAGATACTGGGTCGGTGCTGAGGTACTGGGTCGGTGCTGAACTACTTGGTCGGTGCTGAGGTACTGGGTCGGTGCTGAGATACTGGGTCGGTGCTGAGATACTGGGTTGGTGCTGAGGTACTGGGTCGGTGCTGAGGTACTGGGTCACTGCTGAGGTACTGTTTCACTGCTGAGGAGCTGGGTCACTGCTGAGGTACTGGGTCGGTGCTGAGGTACTGGGTCGGTGCTGAGGTACTGGGTCGGTGCTGAGGATCTGGATCACTGCTCAGGTACTCTGTCGGTGCTGAGGTACTGTGTCGGTGATGAGGTACTGGGTCGGTGCTGAGGTACTGGTCGGTGTTGAGGTACTTGGTCACTGCTGAGGTACTGGGTCGGAGCTGAGGTACTGGGTTGATGCTGAGGTACTGGGTCACTGCTGAGGTACTGGGTCAGTGCTGAGCTACTGGGTCGGTGCTGAGGAAGTGGGTCAGTGCTGAGCTACTCTGTTGGTGCTGGTGTATTGGGTCGTTCCTGAGGAACTGGGTCACTGCTGTGGTACTGAGTTGGTGCTGAGGTACTGGGTCGGTGCTGAGGTACTGGGTCAGTGCTGAGGTACTTGGTCACTGCTGAAGTACTGGGTCGGTGCTGAGGTACTGGGTCACTGCTGAGGTACTGGGTCGGTGCTGAGTTAATGGGTCGGCGCTGAGGTACTGGGTCACTGCTGAGGTACTGCGTCGGTGCTGAGGTACTGGGTCACTGCTGAGGTACTGGGTCGGTGCTGAGGTACTGGGTCACTGCTGAGGTACTGGGTCGGAGCTGAGGTACTGGGTTGATGCTGAGGTACTGGGTCACTGCTGAGGTACTGGGTCAGTGCTGAGCTACTGGGTCGGTGCTGAGGAAGTGGGTCAGTGCTGAGCTACTCTGTTGGTGCTGGTGTATTGGGTCGTTCCTGAGGAACTGGGTCACTGCTGTGGTACTGAGTTGGTGCTGAGGTACTGGGTCGGTGCTGAGGTACTGGGTCAGTGCTGAGGTACTTGGTCACTGCTGAAGTACTGGGTCGGTGCTGAGGTACTGGGTCACTGCTGAGGTACTGGGTCGGTGCTGAGTTAATGGGTCGGCGCTGAGGTACTGGGTCACTGCTGAGGTACTGCGTCGGTGATGAGGTACTGGGTCGGTGCTGAGGTACTGGGTCGGTGCTGAGGTACTGGGTCAGTGCTGAGGTACTTGGTCACTGCGGAGGTACTGGGTCACTGCTGAGGTACTGGGTCGCTGCTGAGGTACTGGGTCGGTGCTGAGGTACTGGGTCACTGCTGAGGTACTGGGTCGGTGCTGAGGTACTGGGTCGGTGCTGAGGTACTGGGTCGGTGCTGAGGTACTGGGTCGTTGCTGAGGTACTGGGTCACTGCTGAGGTACTGGGTCGGTGCTGAGGTACTGGGGCGTTGCTGAGTTACTGGGTCACTTCTGAGGTACTAGGTCGGAGCTGAGTTACTGGGTCGGGGCTGAGGTACTGGCTCAGTGCTGAGGTACTTGGTCGGTGCTGAGGTACTGGGTCGGTGCTGAGGTACTGGTTTGGTGCTGAGTTACTGGGTTGGTGCTGAGATTCTGGGTCACTGCTGAGGTACTGAGTCGGTGCTGAGGTACTGGTTCGTTGCTGAGGTACTGGTTCGTTGCTGAGGTACTGGATCACTGCTGAGGTACTGGGTTGGTGCTGAGGTTCTTGGTCACTGCTGAAGTACTGGGTCAGTGCTGAGGTACTGGCTCGGTGCTGAGGTACTGGCTGACTGCTGAGGTACTAGGTCTCTGCTGAGGTACTGGGTCGGGGCTGAGGTTCTGTGTCACTGCTGAGGTACTGGGTCGGGGCTGAGGTACTGGGTCGGTGCTGAGGTACTGGGTCGGTGCTGAGGTACTGCGTCACTGCTGAGATACTGGGTCACTGCTGAGGTACTGGATCGATGCTGAGGTACTGGGTCACTGCTGAGGTACTGGGTCCCTGCTGAGGTAGTGGATCGATGCTGAGTTACTGGGTCACTGCTGAGGTATTGGGTCGGTGCTGAGGTACTGGGTCACTGCTGAGGTACTGGGTCACTGCTGAGGTAGTGGATCGATGCTGAGGTACAGGGTCACTGCTGAGGTACTGGGTCACTGCTGAGGTACTGGGTCTGTGCTGAGGTATTGGGTCGGTGCTGAGGTACTGAGTTGGTGCTGAGGTACTGGGTCGGTGCTGAGGTACTGTGTCGATGCTGAGGTACTGGGTCGCTGCTGAGGTATTGGGTCACTGCTGAGGTACTGGGCTGGAGCTGAGGTACTGGGTCGCTGCTGAGGTCCTGGGTCGGTGCTGAGTTACTGGGTCAGTGCTCAGGTACTGTGTCGGTGCTGAGGTACTGTGTCGGTGCTGAGGTACTGGGTCACTGCTGAGGTACGGGGTCGGTGCTGAGGTACTGGGTCGGTGCTGAGGTACTGGGTCACCGCTGAGGTACTGGGTCGGTGCTGAAGTACTGGGTCGGTCCGGAGGTTCTGGGTCAGGTTTGAGGTACTGTGTCACTGCTGAGGTACTGGGTCAGTGCTGAGATACTGGGTCGGTGCTGAGGTACTGGGTCACTGCTGAGGTACTGGGTCGGTGCTGAGGTACTGGGTCGGTGCTGAGGTACTGGGTCAGTGCTGAGATACTGGGTCAGTGCTGAGGTACTTGGTCACTGCTGAGGTACTGAGTCGCTGCTGAGGTACTGGGTCACTGCTGAGGTACTGGGTCGGTGCTGAGGTACTGGGTCACTGCTGAGATACTGGCTCGGTGCTGAGTAACTGTGTCACTGCTGACGTACTGGGTCAGTGCTGAGATACTTGGTCGGTTCTGAGGTACTGGTCACTGCTGAGGTACTCGGTCGGAGCTGAGGTTCTGTGTCACTGCTGAGGTACTGGGTCGGTGCTGAGTTACTTGTTTGGTGCTGAGGTACTGCGTCACTGCTGAGGTACCACGTCGGTGCTGAGGTACTGTGTCACTGCTGAGGTACTGGGTCGGTGCTGAGTTACAGGGTCGGTGCTGAGGTACAGGGTCGGTGCTGAGGTACTGGGTCACTGCTGAGGTACTGGGTCACTGCTGAGGTACCGGGTCGGTGCTGAGGTACTGGGTCACTGCTAAGGTACTGTGTCGGTGCTGAGGTACTGGGTCGCTCCTGCGGTACTGGGTCACTGCTCAGGTTCTGGGTCAGTGCTGAGGTACTGGCTCGGTTCTGAGGTACAGGGTCACTGCTGAGGAACTGGGTCAGTGCTGAGGTACTTGGTCACTGCTGAGGTACTGAGTCGGTGCTGAGGTACTGGGTCACTGCTGAGGTACTGGGTCGGTGCTGAGGTACTGGGTCACTGCTGAGATACTGGCTCGGTGCTGAGTAACTGTGTCACTGCTGACGTACTGGGTCAGTGCTGAGATACTTGGTCGGTTCTGAGGTACTGGTCACTGCTGAGGTACTCGGTCGGAGCTGAGGTTCTGTGTCACTGCTGAGGTACTGGGTCAGTGCTGAGGTACTGGCTCGGTTCTGAGGTACAGTGTCACTGCTGAGGAACTGGGTCAGTGCTGAGGTACTTGGTCACTGCTGAGGAACTGGGTCAGTGCTGAGGTACGGGGTCACTGCTGAGATACTGGTTCAGTACTGAGGTACTGGTCGCTGCTGAGGTACTGGCTCGCTGCTGAGGTACTGGGTCGCTGCTGAGGTACTGGCTCACTGCTGAGGTACTGGGTCCCTGCTGAGGTATTGGGTCACTGCTGAGGTACTGGGTCACTGCTGAGGTACTGGGTCGGTGCTGAGGTACTGGGTCCGTGCTGAGGTACTGGGTCGGTGCTGAGGTACTGGGTCAGTGCTGAGGTACTGGGTCGCTGCTGAGGTACTGGGTCGGTGCTGAGGTACTGGGTCACTGCTGAGGTACTGGGTCGGTGCTGAGGTACTGGGTCGGTGCTGAGGTACTGGGTCGGTGCTGAGGTACTGGGTCGTTGCTGAGGTACTGGGTCACTGCTGAGGTACTGGGTCGGTGCTGAGGTACTGGGTCGGTGCTGAGGTACTGGGGCGTTGCTGAGTTACTGGGTCACTTCTGAGGTACTAGGTCGGAGCTGAGTTACTGGGTCGGGGCTGAGGTACTGGCTCAGTGCTGAGGTACTGGGTCGGTGCTGAGGTACTGGGTCGGTGCTGAGGTACTGGGTCACTGCTGAGTTACTGGGTCGGTGCTGAGATTCTGGGTCACTGCTGAGATACTGAGTCGGTGCTGAGGTACTGGCTCGGTGCTGAGGTACTGGTTCGTTGCTGAGGTACTGGGTCACTGCTGAGGTACTGGGTCGGTGCTGAGGTTCTTGGTCACTGCTGAAGTACTGGGTCAGTGCTGAGGTACTGGTTTGGTGCTGAGGTACTGGGTCGGTGCTGAGGTACTGGGTCGGTGCTGAGGTACTGGGTCGGTGGTGAGATACTGGGTCGGTGCTGAACTACTTGGTCGGTGCTGAGGTACTGTTTCACTGCTGAGGAGCTGGGTCACTGCTGAGGTACTGGGTCGGTGCTGAGGTACTGGGTCGGTGCTGAGGATCTGGATCACTGCTCAGGTACTCTGTCGGTGCTGAGGTACTGGGTCGGTGATGAGGTACTGGGTCGGTGCTGAGGTACTGAGTCACTGCTGAGGTACTGGTTCACTTCTGAGGTACTGGTCGGTGTTGAGGTACTGGGTCATTGCTGATGTACTGGGTCGGTGCAGAGGTACTGGGTCACTGCTGAGGTACTGGTTCGGTGCTGAGGTACTTTGTTGGTGCTGAGGTACTGGGTCACTGCTGAGATACTGGGTCGGTGCTGAGGTTTTGGGTCGGTGCTGAGGTAGTGGGTCGGTGCTGAGGTACTGTGTCGGTGCTGATGTATTAGGTCGATCCTGAGGTACTGGGTCACTGCTGAGGTACTGGGTCGGAGCTGACGTACTGGGTCGGTTATGAGGTACTGGGTCAGTGCTGAGGTACTTGGTCACTGCTGAGGTACTGGGTCGGTGCTGAGGTACTGGGTCACTGCTGAGGTACTGGGTCGGTGCTGAGGTACTGGGTCACTGCTGAAATACTGGCTCGGTGCTGAGTAACTGTGTCACTGCTGACGTACTGGGTCAGTGCTGAGATACTTGGTCGGTGCTGAGGTACTGGGTCACTGCTGAGGTACTAGATCGGTGCTGAGGTACTGGGTCCGTGCTGAGGTACTAGGTCAGAGCAGAGGTACTGGGTAGGTGCTGAGTTACTGGGTCAGTGCTGAGATTCTGTGTCGCTGCTGAGGTACTGGGTCGGTGCTGAGTTACTGGGTCATTGCTCAGGTACTGGGTCGGGGTTGTGGTTCTGGGTAACTGCTGAGGTACTGGGTCTCTGCTGAGGTACTGGGTCTCTGCTGAGGTACTGGGTCGGTGCTGACATACTGGGTCACTGCTGAGGTACTGGGTCACTGCTGAGGTACTGGGTCGCTGCTGAGGTACTGGTCACTGCTGAGGTCCTGTGTCACTGCTGAGGTACTGGGTCGGTGCTGAGATACTGGCTCGGTGCTGAGGTACTGGGTCACTGCTGAAGTTCTGCGTCGATGCTGAGGTACTGGGTCACTGCTGAGGTACTGGCTCACTGCTGAGGTACTGGGTCGGTGATGAGGTATTGGGTCGGTGCTGAGGTACAGGGTCGATGCTGAGGGACTGTGTCGGTGCTGAGGTACTTGGACGCTGCTGAGGTACTGGGTCACTGCTGAGGTACTGGGTCGGAGCAGAGGTACTGTGTCACTGCTGACGTCCTGGGTCGGTGCTGAGTTACTGGGTCGGTGCTGATGTACTGGGTCACTGCTGAGGTACTGGGTCGTTGCTGAGGTACTGGGTCACTGCTGAGGTACTGGGTCGGTGCTGAGGTACTGGGTCGGTGCTGAGGTACTGGTTCGGTGCTGACGTACTGGGTCACTGCTGAGGTACTGGGTCACTGCTGAGGTACTGGCTCGGTGCTGAGGTACTGGCTCACTGCTGAGGTACTAGGTCGCTGCTGAGGTACTGGGTTGGTGCTGAGGTATTGGGTCGGTGGTGAGATACTGGGTCGGTGCTGAGGTACTGGGTCGGTGCTGAGATACTGGCTCGGTGCTGAACTACTTGGTCGGTGCTGAGGTACTGTTTCACTGCTGAGGAGCTGGGTCACTGCTGAGGAACTGGGTCGGTGCTGAGGTACTGGGTCGGTGCTGAGGATCTGGATCACTGCTCAGGTACTCTGTCGGTGCTGAGGTACTGGGTCGGTGATGAGGTACTGGGTCGGTGCTGAGGTACTTGGTCGGTGCTGAGGTACTGGATCACTGCTGAGGTACTGTGTCGGTGCTGAGGTACTGGGTCGGTGCTGAGGTACTGGGTCCCTGCTGAGGTACTGGTTTGGTTCTGAGGTACTGGTCGGTGCTGAGGTACTAGGTCACTGCTGAGGTACTGGGTCGGTGCTGAGGTACTGGGTCACTGCTGAGGTACTGGGTCGGAGCTGAGGTACTGGGTTGATGCTCAGGTACTGGGTCACTGCTGAGGTACTGGGTCGGTGCTGAGCTACTGGGTCGGTGCTGAGGTAGTGGGTCAGTGCTGAGCTACTGTGTTGGTGCTGGTGTATTGGGTCGTTCCTGAGGAACTGGGTCACTGCTGTGGTACTGAGTTGGTGCTGAGGTACTGGGTCGGTGCTGAGGTACTGGGTCAGTGCTGAGGTACTTGGTCACTGCTGAAGTACTGGGTCGGTGCTGAGGTACTGGGTCACTGCTGAGGTACTGGGTCGGTGCTGAGTTAACGGGTCGGCGCTGAGGTACTGGGTCACTGCTGAGGTACTGCGTCGGTGATGAGGTACTGGGTCACTGCTGAGGTACTGGGTCGGTGCTGAGGTACTGTGTCGGTGCTGAGGTACTGGGTCAGTGCTGAGGTACTTGGTCACTGCTGAGGTACTGGGTCACTGCTGAGGTACTGGATCGCTGCTGAGGTACTGGGTCGGTGCTGAGGTACTGGGTCACTGCTGAGGTACTGGGTCGGTGCTGAGGTACTGGGTCGGTGCTGAGGTACTGGGTCGGTGCTGAGGTACTGGGTCGTTGCTGAGGTACTGGGTCACTGCTGAGGTACTGGGTCGGTGCTGAGGTACTGGTTCGGTGCTGAGGTACTAGGTCGCTGCTGAGGTACTGGTTTGGTGCTGAGGTACTGGGTCGGTGCTGAGATACTGGGTCGGTGCTGAGGTACTGGGTCGGTGCTGAGATACTGGGTCGGTGCTGAACTACTTGGTCGGTGCTGAGGTACTGTTTCACTGCTGAGGAGCTGGGTCACTGCTGAGGTACTGGGTCGGTGCTGAGGTACTGGGTCGGTGCTGAGGATCTGGATCACTGCTCAGGTACTCTGTCGGTGCTGAGGTACTGGGTCGGTAATGAGGTACTGGGTCGGTGCTGAGGTACTTGGTCGGTGCTGAGGTACTGGATCACTGCTGAGGTACTGTGTCGGTGCTGAGGTACTGGGTTGGTGCTGAGGTACTGGGTCCCTGCTGAGGTACTGGTTTGGTTCTGAGGTACTGGTCGGTGCTGAGGTACTAGGTCACTGCTGAGGTACTGGGTCGGTGCTGAGGTACTGGGTCACTGCTGAGGTACTGGGTCGGAGCTGAGGTACTGGGTTGATGCTGAGGTACTGGGTCACTGCTGAGGTACTGGGTCGGTGCTGAGCTACTGGGTCGGTGCTGAGGTAGTGGGTCAGTGCTGAGCTACTGTGTTGGTGCTGGTGTATTGGGTCGTTCCTGAGGAACTGGGTCACTGCTGTGGTACTGAGTTGGTGCTGAGGTACTGGGTCGGTGCTGAGGTACTGGGTCAGTGCTGAGGTACTTGGTCACTGCTGAAGTACTGGGTCGGTGCGGAGGTACTGGGTCACTGCTGAGGTACTGGGTCGGTGCTGAGTTAATGGGTCGGCGCTGAGGTACTGGGTCACTGCTGAGGTACTGCGTCGGTGATGAGGTACTGGGTCGGTGCTGAGGTACTGGGTCGGTGCTGAGGTACTGGGTCAGTGCTGAGGTACTTGGTCACTGCTGAGGTATTGGGTCACTGCTGAGGTACTGGGTCGCTGCTGAGGTACTGGGTCGGTGCTGAGGTACTGGGTCACTGCTGGGGTACTGGGTCGGTGCTGAGGTACTGGGTCGGTGCTGAGGTACTGGGTCGGTGCTGAGGTACTGGGTCGGTGCTGAGGTACTGGGTCGGTGCTGAGGATCTGGATCACTGCTCAGGTACTCTGTCGGTGCTGAGGTACTGTGTCGGTGATGAGGTACTGGGTCGGTGCTGAGGTACTGGGTCCCTGCTGAGGTACTGGTTTGGTTCTGAGGTACTGGTCGGTGTTGAGGTACTAGGTCACTGCTGAGGTACTGGGTCGGAGCTGAGGTACTGGGTTGATGCTGAGGTACTGGGTCACTGCTGAGGTACTGGGTCAGTGCTGAGCTACTGGGTCGGTGCTGAGGAAGTGGGTCAGTGCTGAGCTACTCTGTTGGTGCTGGTGTATTGGGTCGTTCCTGAGGAACTGGGTCACTGCTGTGGTACTGAGTTGGTGCTGAGGTACTGGGTCGGTGCTGAGGTACTGGGTCAGTGCTGAGGTACTTGGTCACTGCTGAAGTACTGGGTCGGTGCTGAGGTACTGGGTCACTGCTGAGGTACTGGGTCGGTGCTGAGTTAATGGGTCGGCGCTGAGGTACTGGGTCACTGCTGAGGTACTGCGTCGGTGCTGAGGTACTGGGTCACTGCTGAGGTACTGGGTCGGTGCTGAGGTACTGGGTCACTGCTGAGGTACTGGGTCGGAGCTGAGGTACTGGGTTGATGCTGAGGTACTGGGTCACTGCTGAGGTACTGGGTCAGTGCTGAGCTACTGGGTCGGTGCTGAGGAAGTGGGTCAGTGCTGAGCTACTCTGTTGGTGCTGGTGTATTGGGTCGTTCCTGAGGAACTGGGTCACTGCTGTGGTACTGAGTTGGTGCTGAGGTACTGGGTCGGTGCTGAGGTACTGGGTCAGTGCTGAGGTACTTGGTCACTGCTGAAGTACTGGGTCGGTGCTGAGGTACTGGGTCACTGCTGAGGTACTGGGTCGGTGCTGAGTTAATGGGTCGGCGCTGAGGTACTGGGTCACTGCTGAGGTACTGCGTCGGTGATGAGGTACTGTGTCGGTGCTGAGGTACTGGGTCGGTGCTGAGGTACTGGGTCAGTGCTGAGGTACTTGGTCACTGCGGAGGTACTGGGTCACTGCTGAGGTACTGGGTCGCTGCTGAGGTACTGGGTCGGTGCTGAGGTACTGGGTCACTGCTGAGGTACTGGGTCGGTGCTGAGGTACTGGGTCGGTGCTGAGGTACTGGGTCGGTGCTGAGGTACTGGGTCGTTGCTGAGGTACTGGGTCACTGCTGAGGTACTGGGTCGGTGCTGAGGTACTGGGGCGTTGCTGAGTTACTGGGTCACTTCTGAGGTACTAGGTCGGAGCTGAGTTACTGGGTCGGGGCTGAGGTACTGGCTCAGTGCTGAGGTACTTGGTCGGTGCTGAGGTACTGGGTCTGTGCTGAGGTACTGGTTTGGTGCTGAGTTACTGGGTTGGTGCTGAGATTCTGGGTCACTGCTGAGGTACTGAGTCGGTGCTGAGGTACTGGTTCGTTGCTGAGGTACTGGTTCGTTGCTGAGGTACTGGATCACTGCTGAGGTACTGGGTTGGTGCTGAGGTTCTTGGTCACTGCTGAAGTACTGGGTCAGTGCTGAGGTACTGGCTCGGTGCTGAGGTACTGGCTGACTGCTGAGGTACTAGGTCTCTGCTGAGGTACTGGGTCGGGGCTGAGGTTCTGTGTCACTGCTGAGGTACTGGGTCGGGGCTGAGGTACTGGGTCGGTGCTGAGGTACTGGGTCGGTGCTGAGGTACTGCGTCACTGCTGAGATACTGGGTCACTGCTGAGGTACTGGATCGATGCTGAGGTACTGGGTCACTGCTGAGGTACTGGGTCCCTGCTGAGGTAGTGGATCGATGCTGAGTTACTGGGTCACTGCTGAGGTATTGGGTCGGTGCTGAGGTACTGGGTCACTGCTGAGGTACTGGGTCACTGCTGAGGTAGTGGATCGATGCTGAGGTACAGGGTCACTGCTGAGGTACTGGGTCACTGCTGAGGTACTGGGTCTGTGCTGAGGTATTGGGTCGGTGCTGAGGTACTGAGTTGGTGCTGAGGTACTGGGTCGGTGCTGAGGTACTGTGTCGATGCTGAGGTACTGGGTCGCTGCTGAGGTACTGGGTCACTGCTGAGGTACTGGGCTGGAGCTGAGGTACTGGGTCGCTGCTGAGGTCCTGGGTCGGTGCTGAGTTACTGGGTCAGTGCTCAGGTACTGTGTCGGTGCTGAGGTACTGTGTCGGTGCTGAGGTACTGGGTCACTGCTGAGGTACGGGGTCGGTGCTGAGGTACTGGGTCGGTGCTGAGGTACTGGGTCACCGCTGAGGTACTGGGTCGGTGCTGAAGTACTGGGTCGGTCCGGAGGTTCTGGGTCAGGTTTGAGGTACTGTGTCACTGCTGAGGTACTGGGTCAGTGCTGAGATACTGGGTCGGTGCTGAGGTACTGGGTCACTGCTGAGGTACTGGGTCGGTGCTGAGGTACTGGGTCGGTGCTGAGGTACTGGGTCAGTGCTGAGGTACTTGGTCACTGCTGAGGTACTGAGTCGCTGCTGAGGTACTGGGTCACTGCTGAGGTACTGGGTCGGTGCTGAGGTACTGGGTCACTGCTGAGATACTGGCTCGGTGCTGAGTAACTGTGTCACTGCTGACGTACTGGGTCAGTGCTGAGATACTTGGTCGGTTCTGAGGTACTGGTCACTGCTGAGGTACTCGGTCGGAGCTGAGGTTCTGTGTCACTGCTGAGGTACTGGGTCGGTGCTGAGTTACTTGTTTGGTGCTGAGGTACTGCGTCACTGCTGAGGTACCACGTCGGTGCTGAGGTACTGGGTCACTGCTGAGATACTGGGTCGGTGGTGAGGTACTGTGTCACTGCTGAGGTACTGGGTCGGTGCTGAGTTACAGGGTCGGTGCTGAGGTACAGGGTCGGTGCTGAGGTACTGGGTCACTGCTGAGGTACCGGGTCGGTGCTGAGGTACTGGGTCACTGCTAAGGTACTGTGTCGGTGCTGAGGTACTGGGTCGCTCCTGCGGTACTGGGTCACTGCTCAGGTTCTGGGTCAGTGCTGAGGTACTGGCTCGGTTCTGAGGTACAGGGTCACTGCTGAGGAACTGGGTCAGTGCTGAGGTACTTGGTCACTGCTGAGGTACTGAGTCGGTGCTGAGGTACTGGGTCACTGCTGAGGTACTGGGTCGGTGCTGTGGTACTGGGTCACTGCTGAGATACTGGCTCGGTGCTGAGTAACTGTGTCACTGCTGACGTACTGGGTCAGTGCTGAGATACTTGGTCGGTTCTGAGGTACTGGTCACTGCTGAGGTACTCGGTCGGAGCTGAGGTTCTGTGTCACTGCTGAGGTACTGGGTCAGTGCTGAGGTACTGGCTCGGTTCTGAGGTACAGTGTCACTGCTGAGGAACTGGGTCAGTGCTGAGGTACTTGGTCACTGCTGAGGAACTGGGTCAGTGCTGAGGTACGGGGTCACTGCTGAGATACTGGTTCAGTACTGAGGTACTGGTCGCTGCTGAGGTACTGGCTCGCTGCTGAGGTACTGGGTCGCTGCTGAGGTACTGGCTCACTGCTGAGGTACTGGGTCCCTGCTGAGGTATTGGGTCACTGCTGAGGTACTGGGTCACTGCTGAGGTACTGGGTCGGTGCTGAGGTACTGGGTCCGTGCTGAGGTACTGGGTCGGTGCTGAGGTACTGGGTCAGTGCTGAGGTACTGGGTCGCTGCTGAGGTACTGGGTCGGTGCTGAGGTACTGGGTCACTGCTGAGGTACTGGGTCGGTGCTGAGGTACTGGGTCGGTGCTGAGGTACTGGGTCGGTGCTGAGGTACTGGGTCGTTGCTGAGGTACTGGGTCACTGCTGAGGTACTGGGTCGGTGCTGAGGTACTGGGTCGGTGCTGAGGTACTGGGGCGTTGCTGAGTTACTGGGTCACTTCTGAGGTACTAGGTCGGAGCTGAGTTACTGGGTCGGGGCTGAGGTACTGGCTCAGTGCTGAGGTACTGGGTCGGTGCTGAGGTACTGGGTCGGTGCTGAGGTACTGGGTTGGTGCTGAGGTTCTTGGTCACTGCTGAAGTACTGGGTCAGTGCTGAGGTACTGGCTCGGTGCTGAGGTACTGGCTGACTGCTGAGGTACTAGGTCTCTGCTGAGGTACTGGGTCGGGGCTGAGGTTCTGTGTCACTGCTGAGGTACTGGGTCGGGGCTGAGGTACTGGGTCGGTGCTGAGGTACTGGGTCGGTGCTGAGGTACTGCGTCACTGCTGAGATACTGGGTCACTGCTGAGGTACTGGATCGATGCTGAGGTACTGGGTCACTGCTGAGGTACTGGGTCCCTGCTGAGGTAGTGGATCGATGCTGAGTTACTGGGTCACTGCTGAGGTATTGGGTCGGTGCTGAGGTACTGGGTCACTGCTGAGGTACTGGGTCACTGCTGAGGTAGTGGATCGATGCTGAGGTACAGGGTCACTGCTGAGGTACTGGGTCACTGCTGAGGTACTGGGTCTGTGCTGAGGTATTGGGTCGGTGCTGAGGTACTGAGTTGGTGCTGAGGTACTGGGTCGGTGCTGAGGTACTGTGTCGATGCTGAGGTACTGGGTCGCTGCTGAGGTACTGGGTCACTGCTGAGGTACTGGGCTGGAGCTGAGGTACTGGGTCGCTGCTGAGGTCCTGGGTCGGTGCTGAGTTACTGGGTCAGTGCTCAGGTACTGTGTCGGTGCTGAGGTACTGTGTCGGTGCTGAGGTACTGGGTCACTGCTGAGGTACGGGGTCGGTGCTGAGGTACTGGGTCGGTGCTGAGGTACTGGGTCACCGCTGAGGTACTGGGTCGGTGCTGAAGTACTGGGTCGGTCCGGAGGTTCTGGGTCAGGTTTGAGGTACTGTGTCACTGCTGAGGTACTGGGTCAGTGCTGAGATACTGGGTCGGTGCTGAGGTACTGGGTCACTGCTGAGGTACTGGGTCGGTGCTGAGGTACTGGGTCGGTGCTGAGGTACTGGGTCAGTGCTGAGGTACTTGGTCACTGCTGAGGTACTGAGTCGCTGCTGAGGTACTGGGTCACTGCTGAGGTACTGGGTCGGTGCTGAGGTACTGGGTCACTGCTGAGATACTGGCTCGGTGCTGAGTAACTGTGTCACTGCTGACGTACTGGGTCAGTGCTGAGATACTTGGTCGGTTCTGAGGTACTGGTCACTGCTGAGGTACTCGGTCGGAGCTGAGGTTCTGTGTCACTGCTGAGGTACTGGGTCGGTGCTGAGTTACTTGTTTGGTGCTGAGGTACTGCGTCACTGCTGAGGTACCACGTCGGTGCTGAGGTACTGGGTCACTGCTGAGATACTGGGTCGGTGGTGAGGTACTGTGTCACTGCTGAGGTACTGGGTCGGTGCTGAGTTACAGGGTCGGTGCTGAGGTACAGGGTCGGTGCTGAGGTACTGGGTCACTGCTGAGGTACCGGGTCGGTGCTGAGGTACTGGGTCACTGCTAAGGTACTGTGTCGGTGCTGAGGTACTGGGTCGCTCCTGCGGTACTGGGTCACTGCTCAGGTTCTGGGTCAGTGCTGAGGTACTGGCTCGGTTCTGAGGTACAGGGTCACTGCTGAGGAACTGGGTCAGTGCTGAGGTACTTGGTCACTGCTGAGGTACTGAGTCGGTGCTGAGGTACTGGGTCACTGCTGAGGTACTGGGTCGGTGCTGTGGTACTGGGTCACTGCTGAGATACTGGCTCGGTGCTGAGTAACTGTGTCACTGCTGACGTACTGGGTCAGTGCTGAGATACTTGGTCGGTTCTGAGGTACTGGTCACTGCTGAGGTACTCGGTCGGAGCTGAGGTTCTGTGTCACTGCTGAGGTACTGGGTCAGTGCTGAGGTACTGGCTCGGTTCTGAGGTACAGTGTCACTGCTGAGGAACTGGGTCAGTGCTGAGGTACTTGGTCACTGCTGAGGAACTGGGTCAGTGCTGAGGTACGGGGTCACTGCTGAGATACTGGTTCAGTACTGAGGTACTGGTCGCTGCTGAGGTACTGGCTCGCTGCTGAGGTACTGGGTCGCTGCTGAGGTACTGGCTCACTGCTGAGGTACTGGGTCCCTGCTGAGGTATTGGGTCACTGCTGAGGTACTGGGTCACTGCTGAGGTACTGGGTCGGTGCTGAGGTACTGGGTCCGTGCTGAGGTACTGGGTCGGTGCTGAGGTACTGGGTCAGTGCTGAGGTACTGGGTCGCTGCTGAGGTACTGGGTCGGTGCTGAGGTACTGGGTCACTGCTGAGGTACTGGGTCGGTGCTGAGGTACTGGGTCGGTGCTGAGGTACTGGGTCGGTGCTGAGGTACTGGGTCGTTGCTGAGGTACTGGGTCACTGCTGAGGTACTGGGTCGGTGCTGAGGTACTGGGTCGGTGCTGAGGTACTGGGGCGTTGCTGAGTTACTGGGTCACTTCTGAGGTACTAGGTCGGAGCTGAGTTACTGGGTCGGGGCTGAGGTACTGGCTCAGTGCTGAGGTACTGGGTCGGTGCTGAGGTACTGGGTCGGTGCTGAGGTACTGGGTCACTGCTGAGTTACTGGGTCGGTGCTGAGATTCTGGGTCACTGCTGAGATACTGAGTCGGTGCTGAGGTACTGGCTCGGTGCTGAGGTACTGGTTCGTTGCTGAGGTACTGGGTCACTGCTGAGGTACTGGGTCGGTGCTGAGGTTCTTGGTCACTGCTGAAGTACTGGGTCAGTGCTGAGGTACTGGGTTGGTGCTGAGGTACTGGGTCGGTGCTGAGGTACTGGGTCGGTGCTGAGGTACTGGGTCGGTGGTGAGATACTGGGTCGGTGCTGAACTACTTGGTCGGTGCTGAGGTACTGTTTCACTGCTGAGGAGCTGGGTCACTGCTGAGGTACTGGGTCGGTGCTGAGGTACTGGGTCGGTGCTGAGGATCTGGATCACTGCTCAGGTACTCTGTCGGTGCTGAGGTACTGGGTCGGTGATGAGGTACTGGGTCGGTGCTGAGGTACTGAGTCACTGCTGAGGTACTGGTTCACTTCTGAGGTACTGGTCGGTGTTGAGGTACTGGGTCATTGCTGATGTACTGGGTCGGTGCAGAGGTACTGGGTCACTGCTGAGGTACTGGTTCGGTGCTGAGGTACTTTGTTGGTGCTGAGGTACTGGGTCACTGCTGAGATACTGGGTCGGTGCTGAGGTTTTGGGTCGGTGCTGAGGTAGTGGGTCGGTGCTGAGGTACTGTGTCGGTGCTGATGTATTAGGTCGATCCTGAGGTACTGGGTCAGTGCTGAGGTACTGGGTCGGAGCTGACGTACTGGGTCGGTTATGAGGTACTGGGTCAGTGCTGAGGTACTTGGTCACTGCTGAGGTACTGGGTCGGTGCTGAGGTACTGGGTCACTGCTGAGGTACTGGGTCGGTGCTGAGGTACTGGGTCACTGCTGAAATACTGGCTCGGTGCTGAGTAACTGTGTCACTGCTGACGTACTGGGTCAGTGCTGAGATACTTGGTCGGTGCTGAGGTACTGGGTCACTGCTGAGGTACTAGATCGGTGCTGAGGTACTGGGTCCGTGCTGAGGTACTAGGTCAGAGCAGAGGTACTGGGTAGGTGCTGAGTTACTGGGTCAGTGCTGAGATTCTGTGTCGCTGCTGAGGTACTGGGTCGGTGCTGAGTTACTGGGTCATTGCTCAGGTACTGGGTCGGGGTTGTGGTTCTGGGTAACTGCTGAGGTACTGGGTCTCTGCTGAGGTACTGGGTCTCTGCTGAGGTACTGGGTCGGTGCTGACATACTGGGTCACTGCTGAGGTACTGGGTCACTGCTGAGGTACTGGGTCGCTGCTGAGGTACTGGTCACTGCTGAGGTCCTGTGTCACTGCTGAGGTACTGGGTCGGTGCTGAGATACTGGCTCGGTGCTGAGGTACTGGGTCACTGCTGAAGTTCTGCGTCGATGCTGAGGTACTGGGTCACTGCTGAGGTACTGGCTCACTGCTGAGGTACTGGGTCGGTGATGAGGTATTGGGTCGGTGCTGAGGTACAGGGTCGATGCTGAGGGACTGTGTCGGTGCTGAGGTACTTGGACGCTGCTGAGGTACTGGGTCGCTGCTGAGGTACTGGGTCGGAGCAGAGGTACTGTGTCACTGCTGACGTCCTGGGTCGGTGCTGAGTTACTGGGTCGGTGCTGATGTACTGGGTCACTGCTGAGGTACTGGGTCGTTGCTGAGGTTCTGGGTCACTGCTGAGGTACTGGGTCGGTGCTGAGGTACTGGGTCGGTGCTGAGGTACTGGTTCGGTGCTGACGTACTGGGTCACTGCTGAGGTACTGGGTCACTGCTGAGGTACTGGCTCGGTGCTGAGGTACTGGCTCACTGCTGAGGTACTAGGTCGCTGCTGAGGTACTGGGTTGGTGCTGAGGTATTGGGTCGGTGGTGAGATACTGGGTCGGTGCTGAGGTACTGGGTCGGTGCTGAGATACTGGGTCGGTGCTGAACTACTTGGTCGGTGCTGAGGTACTGTTTCACTGCTGAGGAGCTGGGTCACTGCTGAGGAACTGGGTCGGTGCTGAGGTACTGGGTCGGTGCTGAGGATCTGGATCACTGCTCAGGTACTCTGTCGGTGCTGAGGTACTGGGTCGGTGATGAGGTACTGGGTCGGTGCTGAGGTACTTGGTCGGTGCTGAGGTACTGGATCACTGCTGAGGTACTGTGTCGGTGCTGAGGTACTGGGTCGGTGCTGAGGTACTGGGTCCCTGCTGAGGTACTGGTTTGGTTCTGAGGTACTGGTCGGTGCTGAGGTACTAGGTCACTGCTGAGGTACTGGGTCGGTGCTGAGGTACTGGGTCACTGCTGAGGTACTGGGTCGGAGCTGAGGTACTGGGTTGATGCTGAGGTACTGGGTCACTGCTGAGGTACTGGGTCGGTGCTGAGCTACTGGGTCGGTGCTGAGGTAGTGGGTCAGTGCTGAGCTACTGTGTTGGTGCTGGTGTATTGGGTCGTTCCTGAGGAACTGGGTCACTGCTGTGGTACTGAGTTGGTGCTGAGGTACTGGGTCGGTGCTGAGGTACTGGGTCAGTGCTGAGGTACTTGGTCACTGCTGAAGTACTGGGTCGGTGCTGAGGTACTGGGTCACTGCTGAGGTACTGGGTCGGTGCTGAGTTAACGGGTCGGCGCTGAGGTACTGGGTCACTGCTGAGGTACTGCGTCGGTGATGAGGTACTGGGTCACTGCTGAGGTACTGGGTCGGTGCTGAGGTACTGTGTCGGTGCTGAGGTACTGGGTCAGTGCTGAGGTACTTGGTCACTGCTGAGGTACTGGGTCACTGCTGAGGTACTGGATCGCTGCTGAGGTACTGGGTCGGTGCTGAGGTACTGGGTCACTGCTGAGGTACTGGGTCGGTGCTGAGGTACTGGGTCGGTGCTGAGGTACTGGGTCGGTGCTGAGGTACTGGGTCGTTGCTGAGGTACTGGGTCACTGCTGAGGTACTGGGTCGGTGCTGAGGTACTGGTTCGGTGCTGAGGTACTAGGTCGCTGCTGAGGTACTGGTTTGGTGCTGAGGTACTGGGTCGGTGCTGAGATACTGGGTCGGTGCTGAGGTACTGGGTCGGTGCTGAGATACTGGGTCGGTGCTGAACTACTTGGTCGGTGCTGAGGTACTGTTTCACTGCTGAGGAGCTGGGTCACTGCTGAGGTACTGGGTCGGTGCTGAGGTACTGGGTCGGTGCTGAGGATCTGGATCACTGCTCAGGTACTCTGTCGGTGCTGAGGTACTGGGTCGGTAATGAGGTACTGGGTCGGTGCTGAGGTACTTGGTCGGTGCTGAGGTACTGGATCACTGCTGAGGTACTGTGTCGGTGCTGAGGTACTGGGTCGGTGCTGAGGTACTGGGTCCCTGCTGAGGTACTGGTTTGGTTCTGAGGTACTGGTCGGTGCTGAGGTACTAGGTCACTGCTGAGGTACTGGGTCGGTGCTGAGGTACTGGGTCACTGCTGAGGTACTGGGTCGGAGCTGAGGTACTGGGTTGATGCTGAGGTACTGGGTCACTGCTGAGGTACTGGGTCGGTGCTGAGCTACTGGGTCGGTGCTGAGGTAGTGGGTCAGTGCTGAGCTACTGTGTTGGTGCTGGTGTATTGGGTCGTTCCTGAGGAACTGGGTCACTGCTGTGGTACTGAGTTGGTGCTGAGGTACTGGGTCGGTGCTGAGGTACTGGGTCAGTGCTGAGGTACTTGGTCACTGCTGAAGTACAGGGTCGGTGCGGAGGTACTGGGTCACTGCTGAGGTACTGGGTCGGTGCTGAGTTAATGGGTCGGCGCTGAGGTACTGGGTCACTGCTGAGGTACTGCGTCGGTGATGAGGTACTGGGTCGGTGCTGAGGTACTGGGTCGGTGCTGAGGTACTGGGTCAGTGCTGAGGTACTTGGTCACTGCTGAGGTATTGGGTCACTGCTGAGGTACTGGGTCGCTGCTGAGGTACTGGGTCGGTGCTGAGGTACTGGGTCACTGCTGGGGTACTGGGTCGGTGCTGAGGTACTGGGTCGGTGCTGAGGTACTGGGTCGGTGCTGAGGTACTGGGTCGTTGCTGAGGTACTGGGTCACTGCTGAGGTACTGGGTCGGTGCTGAGGTACTGGGGCGTTGCTGAGTTACTGGGTCACTTCTGAGGTACTAGGTCGGAGCTGAGTTACTGGGTCGGGGCTGAGGTACTGGCTCAGTGCTGAGGTACTTGGTCGGTGCTGAGGTACTGGGTCGGTGCTGAGGTACTGGGTCACTGCTGAGTTACTGGGTCGGTGCTGAGATTCTGGGTCACTGCTGAGGTACTGAGTCAGTGCTGAGGGACTGGCTCGGTGCTGAGGTACTGGTTCGTTGCTGAGGTACTGGGTCACTGCTGAGGTACTGGGTTGGTGCTGAGGTTCTTGGTCACTGCTGAAGTACTGGGTCAGTGCTGAGGTACTGGCTCGGTGCTGAGGTACTGGCTGACTGCTGAGGTACTAGGTCTCTGCTGAGGTACTGGGTCGGGGCTGAGGTTCTGTGTCACTGCTGAGGTACTGGGTCGGGGCTGAGGTACTGGGTCGGTGCTGAGGTACTGGGTCGGTGCTGAGGTACTGGGTCACTGCTGAGATACTGGGTCACTGCTGAGGTACTGGATCGATGCTGAGGTACTGGGTCACTGCTGAGGTACTGGGTCCCTGCTGAGGTAGTGGATCGATGCTGAGTTACTGGGTCACTGCTGAGGTATTGGGTCGGTGCTGAGGTACTGGCTCACTGCTGAGGTACTGGGTCACTGCTGAGGTAGTGGATCGATGCTGAGGTACTGGGTCACTGCTGAGGTACTGGGTCACTGCTGAGGTACTGGGTCTGTGCTGAGGTATTGGGTCGGTGCTGAGGTACTGGGTCGGTGCTGAGGTACTGTGTCGATGCTGAGGTACTGGGTCGCTGCTGAGGTACTGGGTCACTGCTGAGGTACTGGGCTGGAGCTGAGGTACTGGGTCGCTGCTGAGGTCCTGGGTCGGTGCTGAGTTACTGGGTCAGTGCTCAGGTACTGTGTCGGTGCTGAGGTACTGTGTCGGTGTTGAGGTACTGGGTCACTGCTGAGGTACGGGGTCGGTGCTGAGGTACTGGGTCGGTGCTGAGGTACTGGGTCACCGCTGAGGTACTGGGTCGGTGCTGAGGTACTGGGTCACTGCTGAGGTACTGGGTCGGTGCTGAGGTACTGGGTCACTGCTGAAATACTGGCTCGGTGCTGAGTAACTGTGTCACTGCTGACGTACTGGGTCAGTGCTGAGATACTTGGTCGGTGCTGAGGTACTGGGTCACTGCTGAGGTACTAGATCGGTGCTGAGGTACTGGGTCCGTGCTGAGGTACTAGGTCAGAGCAGAGGTACTGGGTAGGTGCTGAGTTACTGGGTCAGTGCTGAGATTCTGTGTCGCTGCTGAGGTACTGGGTCGGTGCTGAGTTACTGGGTCATTGCTCAGGTACTGGGTCGGGGTTGTGGTTCTGGGTCACTGCTGAGGTACTGGGTCTCTGCTGAGGTACTGGGTCTCTGCTGAGGTACTGGGTCGGTGCTGACATACTGGGTCACTGCTGAGGTACTGGGTCACTGCTGAGGTACTGGGTCGGTGCTGATGTACTGGTCACTGCTGAGGTCCTGTGTCACTGCTGAGGTACTGGGTCGGTGCTGAGATACTGGCTCGGTGCTGAGGTACTGGGTCACTGCTGAAGTTCTGCGTCGATGCTGAGGTACTGGGTCACTGCTGAGGTACTGGCTCACTGCTGAGGTACTGGGTCGGTGATGAGGTATTGGGTCGGTGCTGAGGTACAGGGTCGATGCTGAGGGACTGTGTCGGTGCTGAGGTACTTGGACGCTGCTGAGGTACTGGGTCACTGCTGAGGTACTGGGTCGGAGCTGAGGTACTGTGTCACTGCTGACGTCCTGGGTCGGTGCTGAGTTACTGGGTCGGTGCTGATGTACTGGGTCACTGCTGAGGTACTGGGTCGTTGCTGAGGTACTGGGTCACTGTTGAGGTACTGGGTCGGTGCTGAGGTACTGGGTCGGTGCTGAGGTACTGGTTCGGTGCTGACGTACTGGGTCACTGCTGAGGTACTGGGTCACTGCTGAGGTACAGGCTCGGAGCTGAGGTACTGGCTCACTGCTGAGGTACTAGGTCGCTGCTGAGGTACTGGGTTGGTGCTGAGGTATTGGGTCGGTGGTGAGATACTGGGTCGGTGCTGAGGTACTGGGTCGGTGCTGAGATACTGGGTCGGTGCTGAACTACTTGGTCGGTGCTGAGGTACTGTTTCACTGCTGAGGAGCTGGGTCACTGCTGAGGAACTGGGTCGGTGCTGAGGTACTGGGTCGGTGCTGAGGATCTGGATCACTGCTCAGGTACTCTGTCGGTGCTGAGGTACTGGGTCGGTGATGAGGTACTGGGTCGGTGCTGAGGTACTTGGTCGGTGCTGAGGTACTGGATCACTGCTGAGGTACTGTGTCGGTGCTGAGGTACTGGGTCGGTGCTGAGGTACTGGGTCCCTGCTGAGGTACTGGTTTGGTTCTGAGGTACTGGTCGGTGCTGAGGTACTAGGTCACTGCTGAGGTACTGGGTCGGTGCTGAGGTACTGGGTCACTGCTGAGGTACTGGGTCGGAGCTGAGGTACTGGGTTGATGCTGAGGTACTGGGTCACTGCTGAGGTACTGGGTCGGTGCTGAGCTACTGGGTCGGTGCTGAGGTAGTGGGTCAGTGCTGAGCTACTGTGTTGGTGCTGGTGTATTGGGTCGTTCCTGAGGAACTGGGTCACTGCTGTGGTACTGAGTTGGTGCTGAGGTACTGGGTCGGTGCTGAGGTACTGGGTCAGTGCTGAGGTACTTGGTCACTGCTGAAGTACTGGGTCGGTGCTGAGGTACTGGGTCACTGCTGAGGTACTGGGTCGGTGCTGAGTTAATGGGTCGGCGCTGAGGTACTGGGTCACTGCTGAGGTACTGCGTCGGTGATGAGGTACTGGGTCACTGCTGAGGTACTGGGTGGGTGCTGAGGTACTGTGTCGGTGCAGAGGTACTGGGTCAGTGCTGAGGTACTTGGTCACTGCTGAGGTACTGGGTCACTGCTGAGGTACTGGATCGCTGCTGAGGTACTGGGTCGGTGCTGAGGTACTGGGTCACTGCTGAGGTACTGGGTCGGTGCTGAGGTACTGGGTCGGTGCTGAGGTACTGGGTCGTTGCTGAGGTACTGGGTCACTGCTGAGGTACTGGGTCGGTGCTGAGGTACTGGTTCGGTGCTGACGTACTGGGTCACAGCTGAGGTACTGGGACACTGCTGAGGTACTGGCTCGGTGCTGAGGTACTGGCTCACAGCTGAGGTACTAGGTCGCTGCTGAGGTACTGGTTTGGTGCTGAGGTACTGGGTCGGTGCTGTATTACTGGGTCGGTGCTGAGGTACTGGGTCGGTGCTGAGATACTGGGTCGGTGCTGAACTACTTGGTCGGTGCTGAGGTACTGTTTCACTGCTGAGGAGCTGGGTCACTGCTGAGGTACTGGGTCGGTGCTGAGGTACTGGGTCGGTGCTGAGGATCTGGATCACTGCTCAGGTACTCTGTCGGTGCTGAGGTACTGGGTCGGTGATGAGGTACTGGGTCGGTGCTGAGGTACTTGGTCGGTGCTGAGGTACTGGATCACTGCTGAGGTACTGTGTCGGTGCTGAGGTACTGGGTCGGTGCTGAGGTACTGGGTCCCTGCTGAGGTACTGGTTTGGTTCTGAGGTACTGGTCGGTGCTGAGGTACTAGGTCACTGCTGAGGTACTGGGTCGGTGCTGAGGTACTGGGTCACTGCTGAGGTACTGGGTCGGAGCTGAGGTACTGGGTTGATGCTGAGGTACTGGGTCACTGCTGAGGTAGTGGGTCAGTGCTGAGCTACTGTGTTGGTGCTGGTGTATTGGGTCGTTCCTGAGGAACTGGGTCACTGCTGTGGTACTGAGTTGGTGCTGAGGTACTGGGTCGGTGCTGAGGTACTGGGTCAGTGCTGAGGTACTTGGTCACTGCTGAAGTACTGGGTCGGTGCGGAGGTACTGGGTCACTGCTGAGGTACTGGGTCGGTGCTGAGTTAATGGGTCGGCGCTGAGGTACTGGGTCACTGCTGAGGTACTGCGTCGGTGATGAGGTACTGGGTCGGTGCTGAGGTACTGGGTCGGTGCTGAGGTACTGGGTCAGTGCTGAGGTACTTGGTCACTGCTGAGGTACTGGGTCACTGCTGAGGTACTGGGTCGCTGCTGAGGTACTGGGTCGGTGCTGAGGTACTGGGTCACTGCTGGGGTACTGGGTCGGTGCTGAGGTACTGGGTCGGTGCTGAGGTACTGGGTCGGTGCTGAGGTACTGGGTCGTTGCTGAGGTACTGGGTCACTGCTGAGGTACTGGGTCGGTGCTGAGGTACTGGGGCGTTGCTGAGTTACTGGGTCACTTCTGAGGTACTAGGTCGGAGCTGAGTTACTGGGTCGGGGCTGAGGTACTGGCTCAGTGCTGAGGTACTTGGTCGGTGCTGAGGTACTGGGTCGGTGCTGAGGTACTGGGTCACTGCTGAGTTACTGGGTCGGTGCTGAGATTCTGGGTCACTGCTGAGGTACTGAGTCGGTGCTGAGGTACTGGCTCGGTGCTGAGGTACTGGTTCGTTGCTGAGGTACTGGGTCACTGCTGAGGTACTGGGTTGGTGCTGAGGTTCTTGGTCACTGCTGAAGTACTGGGTCAGTGCTGAGGTACTGGCTCGGTGCTGAGGTACTGGCTGACTGCTGAGGTACTAGGTCTCTGCTGAGGTACTGGGTCGGGGCTGAGGTTCTGTGTCACTGCTGAGGTACTGGGTCGGGGCTGAGGTACTGGGTCGGTGCTGAGGTACTGGGTCGGTGCTGAGGTACTGCGTCACTGCTGAGATACTGGGTCACTGCTGAGGTACTGGATCGATGCTGAGGTACTGGGTCACTGCTGAGGTACTGGGTCCCTGCTGAGGTAGTGGATCGATGCTGAGTTACTGGGTCACTGCTGAGGTATTGGGTCGGTGCTGAGGTACTGGGTCACTGCTGAGGTACTGGGTCACTGCTGAGGTAGTGGATCAATGCTGAGGTACTGGGTCACTGCTGAGGTACTGGGTCACTGCTGAGGTACTGGGTCTGTGCTGAGGTATTGGGTCGGTGCTGAGGTACTGGGTCGGTGCTGAGGTACTGTGTCGATGCTGAGGTACTGGGTCGCTGCTGAGGTACTGGGTCACTGCTGAGGTACTGGGCTGGAGCTGAGGTACTGGGTCGCTGCTGAGGTCCTGGGTCGGTGCTGAGTTACTGGGTCAGTGCTCAGGTACTGTGTCGGTGCTGAGGTACTGTGTCGGTGCTGAGGTACTGGGTCACTGCTGAGGTACGGGGTCGGTGCTGAGGTACTGGGTCGGTGCTGAGGTACTGGGTCACCGCTGAGGTACTGGGTCGGTGCTGAGGTACTGGGTCGGTCCGGAGGTTCTGGGTCAGGTTTGAGGTACTGTGTCACTGCTGAGGTACTGGGTCAGTGCTGAGATACTGGGTCGGTGCTGAGGTACTGGGTCACTGCTGAGGTACTGGGTCGGTGCTGAGGTACTGGGTCGGTGCTGAGGTACTGGGTCAGTGCTGAGGTACTTGGTCACTGCTGAGGTACTGAGTCGGTGCTGAGGTACTGGGTCACTGCTGAGGTACTGGGTCGGTGCTGAGGTACTGGGTCACTGCTGAGATACTGGCTCGGTGCTGAGTAACTGTGTCACTGCTGAAGTACTGGGTCAGTGCTGAGATACTTGGTCGGTTCTGAGGTACTGGTCACTGCTGAGGTACTCGGTCGGAGCTGAGGTTCTGTGTCACTGCTGAGGTACTGGGTCGGTGCTGAGTTACTTGTTTGGTGCTGAGGTACTGCGTCACTGCTGAGGTACCACGTCGGTGCTGAGGTACTGGGTCACTGCTGAGATACTGGGTCGGTGGTGAGGTACTGTGTCACTGCTGAGGTACTGGGTCGGTGCTGAGTTACAGGGTCGGTGCTGAGGTACAGGGTCGGTGCTGAGGTACTGGGTCACTGCTGAGGTACCGGGTCGGTGCTGAGGTACTGGGTCACTGCTAAGGTACTGTGTCGGTGCTGAGGTACTGGGTCACTGCTGAGGTACCGGGTCGGTGCTGAGGTACTGGGTCACTGCTAAGGTACTGTGTCGGTGCTGAGGTACTGGGTCGCTCCTGCGGTACTGGGTCACTGCTCAGGTTCTGGGTCAGTGCTGAGGTACTGGCTCGGTTCTGAGGTACAGGGTCACTGCTGAGGAACTGGGTCAGTGCTGAGGTACTTGGTCACTGCTGAGGAACTGGGTCAGTGCTGAGGTACGGGGTCACTGCTGAGATACTGGTTCAGTACTGAGGTACTGGTCGCTGCTGAGGTACTGGCTCGCTGCTGAGGTACTGGGTCGCTGCTGAGGTACTGGGTCACTGCTGAGGTACTGGGTCCCTGCTGAGGTACTGGGTCACTGCTGAGGTACTGGGTCACTGCTGAGGTACTGGGTCGGTGCTGAGGTACTGGGTCCGTGCTGAGGTACTGGGTCGGTGCTGAGGTACTGGGTCAGTGCTGAGGTACTGGGTCGCTGCTGAGGTACTGGGTCGGTGCTGAGGTACTGGGTCACTGCTGAGGTACTGTGTCGATGCTGAGGTACTGGGTCGCTGCTGAGGTACTGGGTCACTGCTGAGGTACTGGGCTGGAGCTGAGGTACTGGGTCGCTGCTGAGGTCCTGGGTCGGTGCTGAGTTACTGGGTCAGTGCTCAGGTACTGTGTCGGTGCTGAGGTACTGTGTCGGTGCTGAGGTACTGGGTCACTGCTGAGGTACGGGGTCGGTGCTGAGGTACTGGGTCGGTGCTGAGGTACTGGGTCACCGCTGAGGTACTGGGTCGGTGCTGAGGTACTGGGTCGGTCCGGAGGTTCTGGGTCAGGTTTGAGGTACTGTGTCACTGCTGAGGTACTGGGACTGTGCTGAGGTACTGGGTCGGTGCTGAGGTACTGGGTCACAGCTGAGGTACTGGGTTGGTGCTGAGGTACTGGGTCAGTGCTGAGATACTGGGTCGGTGCTGAGGTACTGGGTCACTGCTGAGGTACTGGGTCGATGCTGAGGTACTGGGTCGGTGCTGAGGTACTGGGTCAGTGCTGAGGTACTTGGTCACTGCTGAGGTACTGAGTCGGTGCTGAGGTACTGGGTCACGGCTGAGGTACTGTGTCGGTGCTGAGGTACTGGGTCACTGCTGAGATACTGGCTCGGTGCTGAGTAACTGTGTCACTGCTGACGTACTGGGTCAGTGCTGAGATACTTGGTCGGTTCTGAGGTACTGGTCACTGCTGAGGTACTCGGTCGGAGCTGAGGTTCTGTGTCACTGCTGAGGTACAGGGTCGGTGCTGAGTTACTTGTTTGGTGCTGAGGTACAGCGTCACTGCTGAGGTACCACGTCGGTGCTGAGGTACTGGGTCACTGCTGAGATACTGGGTCGGTGGTGAGGTACTGTGTCACTGCTGAGGTACTGGGTCGGTGCTGAGTTACAGGGTCGGTGCTGAGGTACAGGGTCGGTGCTGAGGTACTGGGTCACTGCTGAGGTACCGGGTCGGTGCTGAGGTACTGGGTCAGTGCTGAGGTACTGGGTCACTGCTAAGGTACTGTGTCGGTGCTGAGGTACTGGGTCGCTCCTGCGGTACTGGGTCACTGCTCAGGTTCTGGGTCAGTGCTGAGGTACTGGCTCGGATCTGAGGTAGAGGGTCACTGCTGAGGAACTGGGTCAGTGCTGAGGTAGTTGGTCACTGCTGAGGAACTGGGTCAGTGCTGAGGTACGGGGTCACTGCTGAGATACTGGTTCAGTACTGAGGTACTGGTCGCTGCTGAGGTACTGGCTCGCTGCTGAGGTACTGGGTCGCTGCTGAGGTACTGGGTCACTGCTGAGGTACTGGGTCGGTGCTGAGGTACTGGGTCACTGCTGAGGTACTGGGTCACTGCTGAGGTACTGGGTCGGTGCTGAGGTACTGGGTCCGTGCTGAGGTACTGGGTCGGTGCTGAGGTACTGGGTCGGTGCTGAGGTACTGGGGCGTTGCTGAGTTACTGGGTCACTTCTGAGGTACTAGGTCGGAGCTGAGTTACTGGGTCGGGGCTGAGGTACTGGCTCAGTGCTGAGGTACTGGGTCGGTGCTGAGGTACTGGGTCGGTGCTGAGGTACTGGGTCACTGCTGAGTTACTGGGTCGGTGCTGAGATTCTGGGTCACTGCTGAGATACTGTGTCGGTGCTGAGGTACTGGCTCGGTGCTGAGGTACTGGTTCGTTGCTGAGGTACTGGGTCACTGCTGAGGTACTGGGTCGGTGCTGAGGTTCTTGGTCACTGCTGAAGTACTGGGTCAGTGCTGAGGTACTGGGTTGGTGCTGAGGTACTGGGTCGGTGCTGAGGTACTGGGTCGGTGCTGAGGTACTGGGTCGGTGGTGAGATACTGGGTCGGTGCTGAACTACTTGGTCGGTGCTGAGGTACTGTTTCACTGCTGAGGAGCTGGGTCACTGCTGAGGTACTGGGTCGGTGCTGAGGTACTGGGTCGGTGCTGAGGATCTGGATCACTGCTCAGGTACTGTGTCGGTGCTGAGGTACTGGGTCGGTGATGAGGTACTGGGTCGGTGCTGAGGTACTGAGTCACTGCTGAGGTACTGGTTCACTTCTGAGGTACTGGTCGGTGTTGAGGTACTGGGTCATTGCTGATGTACTGGGTCGGTGCAGAGGTACTGGGTCACTGCCGAGGTACTGTTTCGGTGCTGAGGTACTTTGTTGGTGCTGAGGTACTGGGTCACTGCTGAGATACTGGCTCGGTGCTGAGGTTTTGGGTCGGTGCTGAGGTAGTGGGTCGGTGCTGAGGTACTGTGTCGGTGCTGATGTATTGGGTCGATCCTGAGGTACTGGGTCACTGCTGAGGTACTGGGTCGGAGCTGACGTACTGGGTCGGTTATGAGGTACTGGGTCAGTGCTGAGGTACTTGGTCACTGCTGAGGTACTGGGTCGGTGCTGAGGTACTGGGTCACTGCTGAGGTACTGGGTCGGTGCTGAGGTACTGGGTCACTGCTGAAATACTGGCTCGGTGCTGAGTAACTGTGTCACTGCTGACGTACTGGGTCAGTGCTGAGATACTTGGTCGGTGCTGAGGTACTGGGTCACTGCTGAGGTACTAGATCGGTGCTGAGGTACTGGGTCCGTGCTGAGGTACTAGGTCAGAGCAGAGGTACTGGGTAGGTGCTGAGTTACTGGGTCAGTGCTGAGATTCTGTGTCGCTGCTGAGGTACTGGGTCGGTGCTGAGTTACTGGGTCATTGCTCAGGTACTGGGTCGGGGTTGTGGTTCTGGGTCACTGCGGAGGTACTGGGTCTCTGCTGAGGTACTGTGTCTCTGCTGAGGTACTGGGTCGGTGCTGACATACTGGGTCACTGCTGAGGTTCTGGGTCACTGCTGAGGTACTGGGTCGGTGCTGAGGTACTGCTCACTGCTGAGGTCCTGTGTCACTGCTGAGGTACTGGGTCGGTGCTGAGATACTGGCTCGGTGCTGAGGTACTGGGTCACTGCTGAGGTTCTGCGTCGATGCTGAGGTACTGGGTCACTGCTGAGGTACTGGCTCACTGCTGAGGTACTGGGTCGGTGATGAGGTATTGGGTCGGTGCTGAGGTACAGGGTCGATGCTGAGGGACTGTGTCGGTGCTGAGGTACTTGGACGCTGCTGAGGTACTGGGTCACTGCTGAGGTACTGGGTCGGAGCAGAGGTACTGTGTCACTGCTGACGTCCTGGGTCGGTGCTGAGTTACTGGGTCGGTGCTGATGTACTGGGTCACTGCTGAGGTACTGGGTCGTTGCTGAGGTACTGGGTCACTGCTGAGGTACTGGGTCGGTGCTGAGGTACTGGGTCACTGCTGAGGTACTGGGTCGTTGCTGAGGTACTGGGTCGGTGCTGAGGTACTGGTTCGGTGCTGACGTACTGGGTCACTGCTGAGGTACTGGGTCACTGCTGAGGTACTGGCTCGGTGCTGAGGTACTGGCTCACTGCTGAGGTACTAGGTCGCTGCTGAGGTACTGGGTTGGTGCTGAGGTATTGGGTCGGTGCTGAGATACTGGGTCGGTGCTGAGGTACTGGGTCGGTGCTGAGATACTGGGTCGGTGCTGAACTACTTGGTCGGTGCTGAGGTACTGTTTCACTGCTGAGGAGCTGGGTCACTGCTGAGGAACTGGGTCGGTGCTGAGGTACTGGCTCAGTGCTGAGGTACTGGGTCGGTGCTGAGGTACTGGGTCGGTGCTGAGGTACTGGGTCACTGCTGAGTTACTGGGTCGGTGCTGAGATTCTGGGTCACTGCTGAGATACTGTGTCGGTGCTGAGGTACTGGCTCGGTGCTGAGGTACTGGTTCGTTGCTGAGGTACTGGGTCACTGCTGAGGTACTGGGTCGGTGCTGAGGTTCTTGGTCACTGCTGAAGTACTGGGTCAGTGCTGAGGGACTGGGTCGGTGCTGAGGTACTGGGTCGGTGCTGAGGTACTGGGTCGGTGCTGAGGTACTGGGTCGGTGGTGAGATACTGGGTCGGTGCTGAACTACTTGATCGGTGCTGAGGTACTGTTTCACTGCTGAGGAGCTGGGTCACTGCTGAGGTACTGGGTCGGTGCTGAGGTACTGGGTCGGTGCTGAGGATCTGGATCACTGCTCAGGTACTGTGTCGGTGCTGAGGTACTGGGTCGGTGCTGAGGTACTGAGTCACTGCTGAGGTACTGGTTCACTTCTGAGGTACTGGTCGGTGTTGAGGTACTGGGTCATTGCTGATGTACTGGGTCGGTGCAGAGGTACTGGGTCACTGCCGAGGTACTGTTTCGGTGCTGAGGTACTTTGTTGGTGCTGAGGTACTGGGTCACTGCTGAGATACTGGCTCGGTGCTGAGGTTTTGGGTCGGTGCTGAGGTAGTGGGTCGGTGCTGAGGTACTGTGTCGGTGCTGATGTATTGGGTCGATCCTGAGGTACTGGGTCACTGCTGAGGTACTGGGTCGGAGCTGACGTACTGGGTCGGTTATGAGGTACTGGGTCAGTGCTGAGGTACTTGGTCACTTCTGAGGTACTGGCTCGGTGCTGAGTAACTGTGTCACTGCTGACGTACTGGGTCAGTGCTGAGATACTTGGTCGGTTCTGAGGTACTGGTCACTGCTGAGGTACTCGGTCGGAGCTGAGGTTCTGTGTCACTGCTGAGGTACTGGGTCGGTGCTGAGTTACTTGTTTGGTGCTGAGGTACTGCGTCACTGCTGAGGTACCACGTCGGTGCTGAGGTACTGGGTCACTGCTGAGATACTGGGTCGGTGGTGAGGTACTGTGTCACTGCTGAGGTACTGGGTCGGTGCTGAGTTACAGGGTCGGTGCTGAGGTACAGGGTCGGTGCTGAGGTACTGGGTCACTGCTGAGGTACCGGGTCGGTGCTGAGGTACTGGGTCACTGCTAAGGTACTGTGTCGGTGCTGAGGTACTGGTTCGCTCCTGCGGTACTGGGTCACTGCTGAGGTACTGGGTCGGTGCTGAGGTACTGGGTCACTGCTGAGGTACTGTGTCGGTGCTGAGGTACTGGGTCGCTCCTGCGGTACTGGGTCACTGCTCAGGTTCTGGGTCAGTGCTGAGGTACTGGCTCGGTTCTGAGGTACAGGGTCACTGCTGAGGAACTGGGTCAGTGCTGAGGTACTTGGTCACTGCTGAGGAACTGGGTCAGTGCTGAGGTACGGGGTCACTGCTGAGATACTGGTTCAGTACTGAGGTACTGGTCGCTGCTGAGGTACTGGCTCGCTGCTGAGGTACTGGGTCGCTGCTGAGGTACTGGCTCACTGCTGAGGTACTGGGTCCCTGCTGATGTACTGGGTCACTGCTGAGGTACTGGGTCACTGCTGAGGTACTGGGTCGGTGCTGAGGTACTGGGTCCGTGCTGAGGTACTGGGTCGCTGCTGAGGTACTGGGTCGGTGCTGAGGTACTGGGTCACTGCTGAGGTACTGTGTCGATGCTGAGGTACTGGGTCGCTGCTGAGGTACTGGGTCACTGCTGAGGTACTGGGCTGGAGCTGAGGTACTGGTTCGCTGCTGAGGTCCTGGGTCGGTGCTGAGTTACTGGGTCAGTGCTCAGGTACTGGGTCGGTGCTGAGTTACTTGTTTGGTGCTGAGGTACTGCGTCACTGCTGAGGTACCACGTCGGTGCTGAGGTACTGGGTCACTGCTGAGATACTGGGTCGGTGGTGAGGTACTGTGTCACTGCTGAGGTACTGGGTCGGTGCTGAGTTACAGGGTCGGTGCTGAGGTACAGGGTCGGTGCTGAGGTACTGGGTCACTGCTGAGGTACGGGGTCGGTGCTGAGGTACTGGGTCGGTGCTGAGGTACTGGGTCACCGCTGAGGTACTGGGTCGGTGCTGAGGTACTGGGTCGGTCCGGAGGTTCTGGGTCAGGTTTGAGGTACTGTGTCACTGCTGAGGTACTGGGACTGTGCTGAGGTACTGGGTCGTTGCTGAGGTACTGGGTCACAGCTGAGGTACTGGGTTGGTGCTGAGGTACTGGGTCAGTGCTGAGATACTGGGTCGGTGCTGAGGTACTGGGTCACTGCTGAGGTACTGGGTCGGTGCTGAGGTACTGGGTCGGTGCTGAGGTACTGGGTCAGTGCTGAGGTACTTGGTCACTGCTGAGGTACTGAGTCGGTGCTGAGGTACTGGGTCACTGCTGAGGTACTGTGTCGGTGCTGAGGTACTGGGTCACTGCTGAGATACTGGCTCGGTGCTGAGTAACTGTGTCACTGCTGACGTACTGGGTCAGTGCTGAGATACTTGGTCGGTTCTGAGGTACTGGTCACTGCTGAGGTACTCGGTCGGAGCTGAGGTTCTGTGTCACTGCTGAGGTACAGGGTCGGTGCTGAGTTACTTGTTTGGTGCTGAGGTACTGCGTCACTGCTGAGGTACCACGTCGGTGCTGAGGTACTGGGTCACTGCTGAGATACTGGGTCGGTGGTGAGGTACTGTGTCACTGCTGAGGTACTGGGTCGGTGCTGAGTTACAGGGTCGGTGCTGAGGTACAGGGTCGGTGCTGAGGTACTGGGTCACTGCTGAGGTACCGGGTCGGTGCTGAGGTACTGGGTCACTGCTAAGGTACTGTGTCGGTGCTGAGGTACTAGGTCGCTCCTGCGGTACTGGGTCACTGCTCAGGTTCTGGGTCAGTGCTGAGGTACTGGCTCGGATCTGAGGTAGAGGGTCACTGCTGAGGAACTGGGTCAGTGCTGAGGTACTTGGTCACTGCTGAGGAACTGGGTCAGTGCTGAGGTACGGGGTCACTGCTGAGATACTGGTTCAGTACTGAGGTACTGGTCGCTGCTGAGGTACTGGCTCGCTGCTGAGGTACTGGGTCGCTGCTGAGGTACTGGGTCACTGCTGAGGTACTGGGTCGGTGCTGAGGTACTGGGTCACTGCTGAGGTACTGGGTCACTGCTGAGGTACTGGGTCGGTGCTGAGGTACTGGGTCCGTGCTGAGGTACTGGGTCGGTGCTGAGGTACTGGGTCGGTGCTGAGGTACTGGGGCGTTGCTGAGTTACTGGGTCACTTCTGAGGTACTAGGTCGGAGCTGAGTTACTGGGTCGGGGCTGAGGTACTGGCTCAGTGCTGAGGTACTGTGTCGGTGCTGAGGTACTGGGTCGGTGCTGAGGTACTGGGTCACTGCTGAGTTACTGGGTCGGTGCTGAGATTCTGGGTCACTGCTGAGATACTGTGTCGGTGCTGAGGTACTGGCTCGGTGCTGAGGTACTGGTTCGTTGCTGAGGTACTGGGTCACTGCTGAGGTACTGGGTCGGTGCTGAGGTTCTTGGTCACTGCTGAAGTACTGGGTCAGTGCTGAGGTACTGGGTTGGTGCTGAGGTACTGGGTCGGTGCTGAGGTACTGGGTCGGTGCTGAGGTACTGGGTCGGTGGTGAGATACTGGGTCGGTGCTGAACTACTTGGTCGGTGCTGAGGTACTGTTTCACTGCTGAGGTACTGGGTCACTGCTGAGGTACTGGGTCGGTGCTGAGGTACAGGGTCGGTGCTGAGGATCTGGATCACTGCTCAGGTACTGTGTCGGTGCTGAGGTACTGGGTCGGTGATGAGGTACTGGGTCGGTGCTGAGGTACTGAGTCACTGCTGAGGTACTGGTTCACTTCTGAGGTACTGGTCGGTGTTGAGGTACTGGGTCATTGCTGATGTACTGGGTCGGTGCAGAGGTACTGGGTCACTGCCGAGGTACTGGTTCGGTGCTGAGGTACTTTGTTGGTGCTGAGGTACTGGGTCACTGCTGAGATACTGGCTCGGTGCTGAGGTTTTGGGTCGGTGCTGAGATACTGGGTCGGTGCTGAGGTACTGGGTCACTGCTGAGGTACTGGGTCGGTGCTGAGGTACTGGGTCGGTGCTGAGGTACTGGGTCAGTGCTGAGGTACTTGGTCACTGCTGAGGTACTGAGTCGGTGCTGAGGTACTGGGTCACTGCTGAGGTACTGTGTCGGTGCTGAGGTACTGGGTCACTGCTGAGATACTGGCTCGGTGCTGAGTAACTGTGTCACTGCTGACGTACTGGGTCAGTGCTGAGATACTTGGTCGGTTCTGAGGTACTGGTCACTGCTGAGGTACTCGGTCGGAGCTGAGGTTCTGTGTCACTGCTGAGGTACAGGGTCGGTGCTGAGTTACTTGTTTGGTGCTGAGGTACTGCGTCACTGCTGAGGTACCACGTCGGTGCTGAGGTACTGGGTCACTGCTGAGATACTGGGTCGGTGGTGAGGTACTGTGTCACTGCTGAGGTACTGGGTCGGTGCTGAGGTACTGGGTCACTGCTGAGGTACTGGGTCGGTGCTGAGTTACAGGGTCGGTGCTGAGGTACAGGGTCGGTGCTGAGGTACTGGGTCACTGCTGAGGTACCGGGTCGGTGCTGAGGTACTGGGTCACTGCTAAGGTACTGTGTCGGTGCTGAGGTACTAGGTCGCTCCTGCGGTACTGGGTCACTGCTCAGGTTCTGGGTCAGTGCTGAGGTACTGGCTCGGATCTGAGGTAGAGGGTCACTGCTGAGGAACTGGGTCAGTGCTGAGGTACTTGGTCACTGCTGAGGAACTGGGTCAGTGCTGAGGTACGGGGTCACTGCTGAGATACTGGTTCAGTACTGAGGTACTGGTCGCTGCTGAGGTACTGGCTCGCTGCTGAGGTACTGGGTCGCTGCTGAGGTACTGGGTCACTGCTGAGGTACTGGGTCGGTGCTGAGGTACTGGGTCACTGCTGAGGTACTGGGTCACTGCTGAGGTACTGGGTCGGTGCTGAGGTACTGGGTCCGTGCTGAGGTACTGGGTCGGTGCTGAGGTACTGGGTCGGTGCTGAGGTACTGGGGCGTTGCTGAGTTACTGGGTCACTTCTGAGGTACTAGGTCGGAGCTGAGTTACTGGGTCGGGGCTGAGGTACTGGCTCAGTGCTGAGGTACTGTGTCGGTGCTGAGGTACTGGGTCGGTGCTGAGGTACTGGGTCACTGCTGAGTTACTGGGTCGGTGCTGAGATTCTGGGTCACTGCTGAGATACTGTGTCGGTGCTGAGGTACTGGCTCGGTGCTGAGGTACTGGTTCGTTGCTGAGGTACTGGGTCACTGCTGAGGTACTGGGTCGGTGCTGAGGTTCTTGGTCACTGCTGAAGTACTGGGTCAGTGCTGAGGTACTGGGTTGGTGCTGAGGTACTGGGTCGGTGCTGAGGTACTGGGTCGGTGCTGAGGTACTGGGTCGGTGGTGAGATACTGGGTCGGTGCTGAACTACTTGGTCGGTGCTGAGGTACTGTTTCACTGCTGAGGAGCTGGGTCACTGCTGAGGTACTGGGTCGGTGCTGAGGTACTGGGTCGGTGCTGAGGATCTGGATCACTGCTCAGGTACTGTGTCGGTGCTGAGGTACTGGGTCGGTGATGAGGTACTGGGTCGGTGCTGAGGTACTGAGTCACTGCTGAGGTACTGGTTCACTTCTGAGGTACTGGTCGGTGTTGAGGTACTGGGTCATTGCTGATGTACTGGGTCGGTGCAGAGGTACTGGGTCACTGCCGAGGTACTGGTTCGGTGCTGAGGTACTTTGTTGGTGCTGAGGTACTGGGTCACTGCTGAGATACTGGCTCGGTGCTGAGGTTTTGGGTCGGTGCTGAGGTAGTGGGTCGGTGCTGAGGTACTGTGTCGGTGCTGATGTATTGGGTCGATCCTGAGGTACTGGGTCACTGCTGAGGTACTGGGTCGGAGCTGACGTACTGGGTCGGTTATGAGGTACTGGGTCAGTGCTGAGGTTCTTGGTCACTGCTGAGGTACTGGGTCGGTGCTGAGGTACTGGGTCACTGCTGAGGTACTGGGTCGGTGCTGAGGTACTGGGTCACTGCTGAAATACTGGCTCGGTGCTGAGTAACCGTGTCACTGCTGACGTACTGGGTCAGTGCTGAGATACTTGGTCGGTGCTGAGGTACTGGGTCACTGCTGAGGTACTAGATCGGTGCTGAGGTACTGGGTCCGTGCTGAGGTACTAGGTCAGAGCAGAGGTACTGGGTAGGTGCTGAGTTACTGGGTCAGTGCTGAGATTCTGTGTCGCTGCTGAGGTACTGGGTCGGTGCTGAGTTACTGGGTCATTGCTCAGGTACTGGGTCGGGGTTGTGGTTCTGGATCACTGCTGAGGTACTGGGTCTATGCTGAGGTACTGGGTCTCTGCTGAGGTACTGGGTCGGTGCTGACATACTGGGTCACTGCTGAGGTACTGGGTCACTGCTGAGGTACTGGGTCGGTGCTGAGGTACTGGTCACTGCTGAGGTCCTGTGTCACTGCTGAGGTACTGGGTCGGTGCTGAGATACTGGCTCGGTGCTGAGGTACTGGGTCACTGCTGAGGTTCTGCGTCGATGCTGAGGTACTGGTTCACTGCTGAGGTACTGGCTCACTGCTGAGGTACTGGGTCGGTGATGAGGTATTGGGTCGGTGCTGAGGTACAGGGTCGATGCTGAGGGACTGTGTCGGTGCTGAGGTACTTGGACGCTGCTGAGGTACTGGGTCACTGCTGAGATACTGGGTCGGAGCAGAGGTACTGTGTCACTGCTGACGTCCTGGGTCGGTGCTGAGTTACTGGGTCGGTGCTGATGTACTGGGTCACTGCAGAGGTACTGGGTCGTTGCTGAGGTACTGGGTCACTGCTGAGGTACTGGGTCGGTGCTGAGGTACTGGGTCGGTGCTGAGGTACTGGTTCGGTGCTGACGTACTGGGTCACTGCTGAGGTACTGGGTCACTGCTGAGGTACTGGCTCGGTGCTGAGGTACTGGCTCACTGCTGAGGTACTAGGTCGCTGCTGAGGTGCTGGGTTGGTGCTGAGGTATTGGGTCGGTGCTGAGATACTGGGTCGGTGCTGAGGTACTGGGTCGGTGGTGAGATACTGGGTCGGTGCTGAACTACTTGGTCGGTGCTGAGGTACTGTTTCACTGCTGAGGAGCTGGGTCACTGCTGAGGAACTGGGTCGGTGCTGAGGTACTGGCTCAGTGCTGAGGTACTGGGTCGGTGCTGAGGTACTGGGTCGGTGCTGAGGTACTGGGTCACTGCTGAGTTACTGGGTCGGTGCTGAGATTCTGGGTCACTGCTGAGATACTGTGTCGGTGCTGAGGTACTGGCTCGGTGCTGAGGTACTGGTTCGTTGCTGAGGTACTGGGTCACTGCTGAGGTACTGGGTCGGTGCTGAGGTTCTTGGTCACTGCTGAAGTACTGGGTCAGTGCTGAGGTACTGGGTTGGTGCTGAGGTACTGGGTCGGTGCTGAGGTACTGGGTCGGTGCTGAGGTACTGGGTCGGTGGTGCGATACTGGGTCGGTGCTGAACTACTTGATCGGTGCTGAGGTACTGTTTCACTGCTGAGGAGCTGGGTCACTGCTGAGGTACTGGGTCGGTGCTGAGGTACTGGGTCGGTGCTGAGGATCTGGATCACTGCTCAGGTACTGTGTTGGTGCTGAGGTACTGGGTCGGTGATGAGGTACTGGGTCACTGCTGAGGTACTGAGTCACTGCTGAGGTACTGGTTCACTTCTGAGGTACTGGTCGGTGTTGAGGTACTGGGTCATTGCTGATGTACTGGGTCGGTGCAGAGGTACTGGGTCACTGCCGAGGTACTGTTTCGGTGCTGAGGTACTTTGTTGGTGCTGAAGTACTGGGTCACTGCTGAGATACTGGCTCGGTGCTGAGGTTTTGGGTCGGTGCTGAGGTAGTGGGTCGGTGCTGAGGTACTGTGTCGGTGCTGATGTATTGGGTCGATCCTGAGGTACTGGGTCACTGCTGAGGTACTGGGTCGGAGCTGACGTACTGAGTCGGTTATGAGGTACTGGGTCAGTGCTGAGATACTTGGTCACTTCTGAGGTACTGGGTCGGTGCTGAGGTACTGGGTCGGTGCTGAGGTACTGGGTCACTGCTGAGGTACTGGGTCGGTGCTGAGGTACTGGGTCACTGCTGAAATACTGGCTCGGTGCTGAGTAACTGTGTCACTGCTGACGTACTGGGTCAGTGCTGAGATACTTGGTTGGTGCTGAGGTACTGGGTCACTGCTGAGGTACTAGATCGGTGCTGAGGTACTGGGTCCGTGCTGAGGTACTAGGTCAGAGCAGAGGTACTGGGTAGGTGCTGAGTTACTGGGTCAGTGCTGAGATTCTGTGTCGCTGCTGAGGTACTGGGTCGGTGCTGAGTTACTGGGTCATTGCTCAGGTACTGGGTCGGGGTTGTGGTTCTGGGTCACTGCTGAGGTACTGGGTCTATGCTGAGGTACTGGGTCTCTGCTGAGGTACTGGGTCGGTGCTGACATACTGGGTCACTGCTGAGGTACTGGGTCACTGCTGAGGTACTGGGTCGGTGCTGAGGTACTGGTCACTGCTGAGGTCCTGCGTCACTGCTGAGGTACTGGGTCGGTGCTGAGATACTGGCTCGGTGCTGAGGTACTGGGTCACTGCTGAGGTTCTGCGTCGATGCTGAGGTACTGGGTCACTCCTGAGGTACTCGCTCACTGCTGAGGTACTGGGTCGGTGATGAGGTATTGGGTCGGTGCTGAGGTACAGGGTCGATGCTGAGGGACTGTGTCGGTGCTGAGGTACTTGGACGCTGCTGAGGTACTGGGTCACTGCTGAGGTACTGGGTCGGAGCAGAGGTACTGTGTCACTGCTGACGTCCTGGGTCGGTGCTGAGTTACTGGGTCGGTGCTGATGTACTGGGTCACTGCTGAGGTACTGGGTCGTTGCTGCGGTACTGGGTCACTGCTGAGGTACTGGGTCGGTGCTGAGGTACTGGGTCGGTGCTGAGGTACTGGTTCGGTGCTGACGTACTGGGTCACTGCTGAGGTACTGGGTCACTGCTGAGGTACTGGCTCGGTGCTGAGGTACTGGCTCACTGCTGAGGTACTAGGTCGCTGCTGAGGTACTGGGTTGGTGCTGAGGTATTGGGTCGGTGCTGAGATACTGGGTCGGTGCTGAGGTACTGGTTCGGTGCTGAGATACTGGGTCGGTGCTGAACTACTTGGTCGGTGCTGAGGTACTGTTTCACTGCTGAGGAGCTGGGTCACTGCTGAGGAACTGGGTCGGTGCTGAGGTACTGGGTCGGTGCTGAGGATCTGGATCACTCCTCAGGTACTCTGTCGGAGCTGAGGTACTGGGTCACTGCTGAGGTACTGGGTCGGTGCTGAGGTACTGGGTCGGTGCTGAGGTACTGGATCACTGCTCAGGTACTCTGTCGGTGCTGAGGTACTGGGTCGGTGATGAGGTACTGGGTCGGTGCTGAGGTACTTGGTCGGTGCTGAGGTACTGGATCACTGCTGAGGTACTGTGTCGGTGCTGAGGTACTGGGTCGGTGCTGAGGTACTGGGTCCCTGCTGAGGTACTTGTTTGGTTCTGAGGTACTGGTCGGTGCTGAGGTACTAGGTCACTGCTGAGGTACTGGGTCGGTGCTGAGGTACTGGGTCACTGCTGAGGTACTGGGTCGGAGCTGAGGTACTGGGTTGATGCTGAGGTACTGGGTCACTGCTGAGGTACTGGGTCGGTGCTGAGGTAGTGGGTCAGTGCTGAGCTACTGTGTTGGTGCTGGTGTATTGGGTCGTTCCTGAGGAACTGGGTTACTGCTGTGGTACTGAGTTGGTGCTGAGGTACTGGGTCGGTGCTGAGGTACTGGGTCAGTGCTGAGGTACTTGGTCACAGCTGAGGTACTGGGTCGGTGCTGAGGTACTGGGTCACTGCTGAGGTACTGGGTCGGTGCTGAGTTAATGGGTCGGCGCTGAGGTACTGGGTCACTGCTCAGGTACTGTGTCGGTGCTGAGGTACTGGGTCGGTGCTGAGGATCTGGATCACTGCTCAGGTACTGTGTCGGTGCTGAGGTACTGGGTCGGTGCTGAGGTACTGGGTCACTGCTGAGGTACTGGGTCGGTGCTGAGGTACTGGGTCGGTGCTGAGGTACTCGGTCGTTGCTGAGGTACTGGGTCACTGCTGAGGTACAGGGTCACTGCTGAGGTACTGGGTTGGTGCTGAGGTACTGGGTCGGTGCTGAGGTACTGGGTCGGTGCTGAGGTACTGGGTCGTTGCTGAGGTACTGGGTCACTGCTGAGGTACTGGGTCGGTGCTGAGGTACTGGGGCGTTGCTGAGTTACTGGGTCACTTCTGAGGTACAAGGTCGGAGCTGAGTTACTGGGTCGGGGCTGAGGTACTGGCTCAGTGCTGAGGTACTGGGTCGGTGCTGAGGTACTGAGTCGGTGCTGAGGTACTGGGTCACTGCTGAGTTACTGGGTCGGTGCTGAGATTCTGGGTCACTGCTGATGTACTGAGTCGGTGCTGAGGTACTGGCTCGGTGCTGAGGTACTGGTTCGTTGCTGAGGTACTGGATCACTGCTGAGGTACTGGCTCGGTGCTGAGGTACTGGCTCACTGCTGAGGTACTAGGTCTCTGCTGAGGTACTGGGTTGGTGCTGAGGTACTGGGTCGGTGCTGAGGTACTGGGTCGGTGCTGAGGTACTGGGTCGCTGCTGAGATACTGCGTCGGTGCTGAACTACTTGGTCGGTGCTGAGGTACTGTTTCACTGCTGAGGAGCTGGGTCACTGCTGAGGTACTGGGTCGGTGCTGAGCTACTGGGTCGGTGCTGAGGATCTGGATCACTCCTCAGGTACTGTGTCGGTGCTGAGGTACTGGGTCGGTGATGAGGTACTGGGTCGGTGCTGAGGTACTGGGTCGGTGCTGAGATACTGGGTCGGTGCTGAACTACTTGGTCGGTGCTGAGGTACTGTTTCACTGCTGAGGAGCTGGGTCACTGCTGAGGAACTGGGTCGGTGCTGAGGTACTGGCTCAGTGCTGAGGTACTGGGTCGGTGCTGAGGTACTGGGTCGGTGCTGAGGTACTGGGTCACTGCTGAGTTACTGGGTCGGTGCTGAGATTCTGGGTCACTGCTGAGATACTGTGTCGGTGCTGAGGTACTGGCTCGGTGCTGAGGTACTGGTTCGTTGCTGAGGTACTGGGTCACTGCTGAGGTACTGGGTCGGTGCTGAGGTTCTTGGTCACTGCTGAAGTACTGGGTCAGTGCTGAGGTACTGGGTCGGTGCTGAGGTACTGGGTCGGTGCTGAGGTACTGGGTCGGTGCTGAGGTACTGGGTCGGTGGTGAGATACTGGGTCGGTGCTGAACTACTTGATCGGTGCTGAGGTACTGTTTCACTGCTGAGGAGCTGGGTCACTGCTGAGGTACTGGGTCGGTGCTGAGGTACTGGGTCGGTGCTGAGGATCTGGATCACTGCTCAGGTACTGTGTCGGTGCTGAGGTACTGGGTCGGTGCTGAGGTACTGAGTCACTGCTGAGGTACTGGTTCACTTCTGAGGTACTGGTCGGTGTTGAGGTACTGGGTCATTGCTGATGTACTGGGTCGGTGCAGAGGTACTGGGTCACTGCCGAGGTACTGTTTCGGTGCTGAGGTACTTTGTTGGTGCTGAGGTACTGGGTCACTGCTGAGATACTGGCTCGGTGCTGAGGTTTTGGGTCGGTGCTGAGGTAGTGGGTCGGTGCTGAGGTACTGTGTCGGTGCTGATGTATTGGGTCGATCCTGAGGTACTGGGTCACTGCTGAGGTACTGGGTCGGAGCTGACGTACTGGGTCGGTTATGAGGTACTGGGTCAGTGCTGAGGTACTTGGTCACTTCTGAGGTACTGGCTCGGTGCTGAGTAACTGTGTCACTGCTGACGTACTGGGTCAGTGCTGAGATACTTGGTCGGTTCTGAGGTACTGGTCACTGCTGAGGTACTCGGTCGGAGCTGAGGTTCTGTGTCACTGCTGAGGTACTGGGTCGGTGCTGAGTTACTTGTTTGGTGCTGAGGTACTGCGTCACTGCTGAGGTACCACGTCGGTGCTGAGGTACTGGGTCACTGCTGAGATACTGGGTCGGTGGTGAGGTACTGTGTCACTGCTGAGGTACTGGGTCGGTGCTGAGTTACAGGGTCGGTGCTGAGGTACAGGGTCGGTGCTGAGGTACTGGGTCACTGCTGAGGTACCGGGTCGGTGCTGAGGTACTGGGTCACTGCTAAGGTACTGTGTCGGTGCTGAGGTACTGGTTCGCTCCTGCGGTACTGGGTCACTGCTGAGGTACTGGGTCGGTGCTGAGGTACTGGATCACTGCTAAGGTACTGTGTCGGTGCTGAGGTACTGGGTCACTGCTGAGGTACTGTGTCGGTGCTGAGGTACTGGGTCGCTCCTGCGGTACTGGGTCACTGCTCAGGTTCTGGGTCAGTGCTGAGGTACTGGCTCGGTTCTGAGGTACAGGGTCACTGCTGAGGAACTGGGTCAGTGCTGAGGTACTTGGTCACTGCTGAGGAACTGGGTCAGTGCTGAGGTACGGGGTCACTGCTGAGATACTGGTTCAGTACTGAGGTACTGGTCGCTGCTGAGGTACTGGCTCGCTGCTGAGGTACTGGGTCGCTGCTGAGGTACTGGCTCACTGCTGAGGTACTGGGTCCCTGCTGATGTACTGGGTCACTGCTGAGGTACTGGGTCACTGCTGAGGTACTGGGTCGGTGCTGAGGTACTGGGTCCGTGCTGAGGTACTGGGTCGCTGCTGAGGTACTGGGTCGGTGCTGAGGTACTGGGTCACTGCTGAGGTACTGTGTCGATGCTGAGGTACTGGGTCGCTGCTGAGGTACTGGGTCACTGCTGAGGTACTGGGCTGGAGCTGAGGTACTGGTTTGCTGCTGAGGTCCTGGGTCGGTGCTGAGTTACTGGGTCAGTGCTCAGGTACTGGGTCGGTGCTGAGTTACTTGTTTGGTGCTGAGGTACTGCGTCACTGCTGAGGTACCACGTCGGTGCTGAGGTACTGGGTCACTGCTGAGATACTGGGTCGGTGGTGAGGTACTGTGTCACTGCTGAGGTACTGGGTCGGTGCTGAGTTACAGGGTCGGTGCTGAGGTACAGGGTCGGTGCTGAGGTACTGGGTCACTGCTGAGGTACGGGGTCGGTGCTGAGGTACTGGGTCGGTGCTGAGGTACTGGGTCACCGCTGAGGTACTGGGTCGGTGCTGAGGTACTGGGTCGGTCCGGAGGTTCTGGGTCAGGTTTGAGGTACTGTGTCACTGCTGAGGTACTGGGACTGTGCTGAGGTACTGGGTCGTTGCTGAGGTACTGGGTCACAGCTGAGGTACTGGGTTGGTGCTGAGGTACTGGGTCAGTGCTGAGATACTGGGTCGGTGCTGAGGTACTGGGTCACTGCTGAGGTACTGGGTCGGTGCTGAGGTACTGGGTCGGTGCTGAGGTACTGGGTCAGTGCTGAGGTACTTGGTCACTGCTGAGGTACTGAGTCGGTGCTGAGGTACTGGGTCACTGCTGAGGTACTGTGTCGGTGCTGAGGTACTGGGTCACTGCTGAGATACTGGCTCGGTGCTGAGTAACTGTGTCACTGCTGACGTACTGGGTCAGTGCTGAGATACTTGGTCGGTTCTGAGGTACTGGTCACTGCTGAGGTACTCGGTCGGAGCTGAGGTTCTGTGTCACTGCTGAGGTACAGGGTCGGTGCTGAGTTACTTGTTTGGTGCTGAGGTACTGCGTCACTGCTGAGGTACCACGTCGGTGCTGAGGTACTGGGTCACTGCTGAGATACTGGGTCGGTGGTGAGGTACTGTGTCACTGCTGAGGTACTGGGTCGGTGCTGAGTTACAGGGTCGGTGCTGAGGTACAGGGTCGGTGCTGAGGTACTGGGTCACTGCTGAGGTACCGGGTCGGTGCTGAGGTACTGGGTCACTGCTAAGGTACTGTGTCGGTGCTGAGGTACTAGGTCGCTCCTGCGGTACTGGGTCACTGCTCAGGTTCTGGGTCAGTGCTGAGGTACTGGCTCGGATCTGAGGTAGAGGGTCACTGCTGAGGAACTGGGTCAGTGCTGAGGTACTTGGTCACTGCTGAGGAACTGGGTCAGTGCTGAGGTACGGGGTCACTGCTGAGATACTGGTTCAGTACTGAGGTACTGGTCGCTGCTGAGGTACTGGCTCGCTGCTGAGGTACTGGGTCGCTGCTGAGGTACTGGGTCACTGCTGAGGTACTGGGTCGGTGCTGAGGTACTGGGTCACTGCTGAGGTACTGGGTCACTGCTGAGGTACTGGGTCGGTGCTGAGGTACTGGGTCCGTGCTGAGGTACTGGGTCGGTGCTGAGGTACTGGGTCGGTGCTGAGGTACTGGGGCGTTGCTGAGTTACTGGGTCACTTCTGAGGTACTAGGTCGGAGCTGAGTTACTGGGTCGGGGCTGAGGTACTGGCTCAGTGCTGAGGTACTGTGTCGGTGCTGAGGTACTGGGTCGGTGCTGAGGTACTGGGTCACTGCTGAGTTACTGGGTCGGTGCTGAGATTCTGGGTCACTGCTGAGATACTGTGTCGGTGCTGAGGTACTGGCTCGGTGCTGAGGTACTGGTTCGTTGCTGAGGTACTGGGTCACTGCTGAGGTACTGGGTCGGTGCTGAGGTTCTTGGTCACTGCTGAAGTACTGGGTCAGTGCTGAGGTACTGGGTTGGTGCTGAGGTACTGGGTCGGTGCTGAGGTACTGGGTCGGTGCTGAGGTACTGGGTCGGTGGTGAGATACTGGGTCGGTGCTGAACTACTTGGTCGGTGCTGAGGTACTGTTTCACTGCTGAGGTACTGGGTCACTGCTGAGGTACTGGGTCGGTGCTGAGGTACAGGGTCGGTGCTGAGGATCTGGATCACTGCTCAGGTACTGTGTCGGTGCTGAGGTACTGGGTCGGTGATGAGGTACTGGGTCGGTGCTGAGGTACTGAGTCACTGCTGAGGTACTGGTTCACTTCTGAGGTACTGGTCGGTGTTGAGGTACTGGGTCATTGCTGATGTACTGGGTCGGTGCAGAGGTACTGGGTCACTGCCGAGGTACTGGTTCGGTGCTGAGGTACTTTGTTGGTGCTGAGGTACTGGGTCACTGCTGAGATACTGGCTCGGTGCTGAGGTTTTGGGTCGGTGCTGAGATACTGGGTCGGTGCTGAGGTACTGGGTCACTGCTGAGGTACTGGGTCGGTGCTGAGGTACTGGGTCGGTGCTGAGGTACTGGGTCAGTGCTGAGGTACTTGGTCACTGCTGAGGTACTGAGTCGGTGCTGAGGTACTGGGTCACTGCTGAGGTACTGTGTCGGTGCTGAGGTACTGGGTCACTGCTGAGATACTGGCTCGGTGCTGAGTAACTGTGTCACTGCTGACGTACTGGGTCAGTGCTGAGATACTTGGTCGGTTCTGAGGTACTGGTCACTGCTGAGGTACTCGGTCGGAGCTGAGGTTCTGTGTCACTGCTGAGGTACAGGGTCGGTGCTGAGTTACTTGTTTGGTGCTGAGGTACTGCGTCACTGCTGAGGTACCACGTCGGTGCTGAGGTACTGGGTCACTGCTGAGATACTGGGTCGGTGGTGAGGTACTGTGTCACTGCTGAGGTACTGGGTCGGTGCTGAGGTACTGGGTCACTGCTGAGGTACAGGGTCGGTGCTGAGGTACTGGGTCACTGCTGAGGTACCGGGTCGGTGCTGAGGTACTGGGTCACTGCTAAGGTACTGTGTCGGTGCTGAGGTACTAGGTCGCTCCTGCGGTACTGGGTCACTGCTCAGGTTCTGGGTCAGTGCTGAGGTACTGGCTCGGATCTGAGGTAGAGGGTCACTGCTGAGGAACTGGGTCAGTGCTGAGGTACTTGGTCACTGCTGAGGAACTGGGTCAGTGCTGAGGTACGGGGTCACTGCTGAGATACTGGTTCAGTACTGAGGTACTGGTCGCTGCTGAGGTACTGGCTCGCTGCTGAGGTACTGGGTCGCTGCTGAGGTACTGGGTCACTGCTGAGGTACTGGGTCGGTGCTGAGGTACTGGGTCACTGCTGAGGTACTGGGTCACTGCTGAGGTACTGGGTCGGTGCTGAGGTACTGGGTCCGTGCTGAGGTACTGGGTCGGTGCTGAGGTACTGGGTCGGTGCTGAGGTACTGGGGCGTTGCTGAGTTACTGGGTCACTTCTGAGGTACTAGGTCGGAGCTGAGTTACTGGGTCGGGGCTGAGGTACTGGCTCAGTGCTGAGGTACTGTGTCGGTGCTGAGGTACTGGGTCGGTGCTGAGGTACTGGGTCACTGCTGAGTTACTGGGTCGGTGCTGAGATTCTGGGTCACTGCTGAGATACTGTGTCGGTGCTGAGGTACTGGCTCGGTGCTGAGGTACTGGTTCGTTGCTGAGGTACTGGGTCACTGCTGAGGTACTGGGTCGGTGCTGAGGTTCTTGGTCACTGCTGAAGTACTGGGTCAGTGCTGAGGTACTGGGTTGGTGCTGAGGTACTGGGTCGGTGCTGAGGTACTGGGTCGGTGCTGAGGTACTGGGTCGGTGGTGAGATACTGGGTCGGTGCTGAACTACTTGGTCGGTGCTGAGGTACTGTTTCACTGCTGAGGTACTGGGTCACTGCTGAGGTACTGGGTCGGTGCTGAGGTACTGGGTCGGTGCTGAGGATCTGGATCACTGCTCAGGTACTGTGTCGGTGCTGAGGTACTGGGTCGGTGATGAGGTACTGGGTCGGTGCTGAGGTACTGAGTCACTGCTGAGGTACTGGTTCACTTCTGAGGTACTGGTCGGTGTTGAGGTACTGGGTCATTGCTGATGTACTGGGTCGGTGCAGAGGTACTGGGTCACTGCCGAGGTACTGGTTCGGTGCTGAGGTACTTTGTTGGTGCTGAGGTACTGGGTCACTGCTGAGATACTGGCTCGGTGCTGAGGTTTTGGGTCGGTGCTGAGGTAGTGGGTCGGTGCTGAGGTACTGTGTCGGTGCTGATGTATTGGGTCGATCCTGAGGTACTGGGTCACTGCTGAGGTACTGGGTCGGAGCTGACGTACTGGGTCGGTTATGAGGTACTGGGTCAGTGCTGAGGTACTTGGTCACTGCTGAGGTACTGGGTCGGTGCTGAGGTACTGGGTCACTGCTGAGGTACTGGGTCGGTGCTGAGGTACTGGGTCACTGCTGAAATACTGGCTCGGTGCTGAGTAACCGTGTCACTGCTGACGTACTGGGTCAGTGCTGAGATACTTGGTCGGTGCTGAGGTACTGGGTCACTGCTGAGGTACTAGATCGGTGCTGAGGTACTGGGTCCGTGCTGAGGTACTAGGTCAGAGCAGAGGTACTGGGTAGGTGCTGAGTTACTGGGTCAGTGCTGAGATTCTGTGTCGCTGCTGAGGTACTGGGTCGGTGCTGAGTTACTGGGTCATTGCTCAGGTACTGGGTCGGGGTTGTGGTTCTGGATCACTGCTGAGGTACTGGGTCTATGCTGAGGTACTGGGTCTCTGCTGAGGTACTGGGTCGGTGCTGACATACTGGGTCACTGCTGAGGTACTGGGTCACTGCTGAGGTACTGGGTCGGTGCTGAGGTACTGGTCACTGCTGAGGTCCTGTGTCACTGCTGAGGTACTGGGTCGGTGCTGAGATACTGGCTCGGTGCTGAGGTACTGGGTCACTGCTGAGGTTCTGCGTCGATGCTGAGGTACTGGTTCACTGCTGAGGTACTGGCTCACTGCTGAGGTACTGGGTCGGTGATGAGGTATTGGGTCGGTGCTGAGGTACAGGGTCGATGCTGAGGGACTGTGTCGGTGCTGAGGTACTTGGACGCTGCTGAGGTACTGGGTCACTGCTGAGATACTGGGTCGGAGCAGAGGTACTGTGTCACTGCTGACGTCCTGGGTCGGTGCTGAGTTACTGGGTCGGTGCTGATGTACTGGGTCACTGCAGAGGTACTGGGTCGTTGCTGAGGTACTGGGTCACTGCTGAGGTACTGGGTCGGTGCTGAGGTACTGGGTCGGTGCTGAGGTACTGGTTCGGTGCTGACGTACTGGGTCACTGCTGAGGTACTGGGTCACTGCTGAGGTACTGGCTCGGTGCTGAGGTACTGGCTCACTGCTGAGGTACTAGGTCGCTGCTGAGGTGCTGGGTTGGTGCTGAGGTATTGGGTCGGTGCTGAGATACTGGGTCGGTGCTGAGGTACTGGGTCGGTGGTGAGATACTGGGTCGGTGCTGAACTACTTGGTCGGTGCTGAGGTACTGTTTCACTGCTGAGGAGCTGGGTCACTGCTGAGGAACTGGGTCGGTGCTGAGGTACTGGCTCAGTGCTGAGGTACTGGGTCGGTGCTGAGGTACTGGGTCGGTGCTGAGGTACTGGGTCACTGCTGAGTTACTGGGTCGGTGCTGAGATTCTGGGTCACTGCTGAGATACTGTGTCGGTGCTGAGGTACTGGCTCGGTGCTGAGGTACTGGTTCGTTGCTGAGGTACTGGGTCACTGCTGAGGTACTGGGTCGGTGCTGAGGTTCTTGGTCACTGCTGAAGTACTGGGTCAGTGCTGAGGTACTGGGTTGGTGCTGAGGTACTGGGTCGGTGCTGAGGTACTGGGTCGGTGCTGAGGTACTGGGTCGGTGGTGCGATACTGGGTCGGTGCTGAACTACTTGATCGGTGCTGAGGTACTGTTTCACTGCTGAGGAGCTGGGTCACTGCTGAGGTACTGGGTCGGTGCTGAGGTACTGGGTCGGTGCTGAGGATCTGGATCACTGCTCAGGTACTGTGTTGGTGCTGAGGTACTGGGTCGGTGATGAGGTACTGGGTCACTGCTGAGGTACTGAGTCACTGCTGAGGTACTGGTTCACTTCTGAGGTACTGGTCGGTGTTGAGGTACTGGGTCATTGCTGATGTACTGGGTCGGTGCAGAGGTACTGGGTCACTGCCGAGGTACTGTTTCGGTGCTGAGGTACTTTGTTGGTGCTGAAGTACTGGGTCACTGCTGAGATACTGGCTCGGTGCTGAGGTTTTGGGTCGGTGCTGAGGTAGTGGGTCGGTGCTGAGGTACTGTGTCGGTGCTGATGTATTGGGTCGATCCTGAGGTACTGGGTCACTGCTGAGGTACTGGGTCGGAGCTGACGTACTGAGTCGGTTATGAGGTACTGGGTCAGTGCTGAGATACTTGGTCACTTCTGAGGTACTGGGTCGGTGCTGAGGTACTGGGTCGGTGCTGAGGTACTGGGTCACTGCTGAGGTACTGGGTCGGTGCTGAGGTACTGGGTCACTGCTGAAATACTGGCTCGGTGCTGAGTAACTGTGTCACTGCTGACGTACTGGGTCAGTGCTGAGATACTTGGTCGGTGCTGAGGTACTGGGTCACTGCTGAGGTACTAGATCGGTGCTGAGGTACTGGGTCCGTGCTGAGGTACTAGGTCAGAGCAGAGGTACTGGGTAGGTGCTGAGTTACTGGGTCAGTGCTGAGATTCTGTGTCGCTGCTGAGGTACTGGGTCGGTGCTGAGTTACTGGGTCATTGCTCAGGTACTGGGTCGGGGTTGTGGTTCTGGGTCACTGCTGAGGTACTGGGTCTATGCTGAGGTACTGGGTCTCTGCTGAGGTACTGGGTCGGTGCTGACATACTGGGTCACTGCTGAGGTACTGGGTCACTGCTGAGGTACTGGGTCGGTGCTGAGGTACTGGTCACTGCTGAGGTCCTGCGTCACTGCTGAGGTACTGGGTCGGTGCTGAGATACTGGCTCGGTGCTGAGGTACTGGGTCACTGCTGAGGTTCTGCGTCGATGCTGAGGTACTGGGTCACTCCTGAGGTACTCGCTCACTGCTGAGGTACTGGGTCGGTGATGAGGTATTGGGTCGGTGCTGAGGTACAGGGTCGATGCTGAGGGACTGTGTCGGTGCTGAGGTACTTGGACGCTGCTGAGGTACTGGGTCACTGCTGAGGTACTGGGTCGGAGCAGAGGTACTGTGTCACTGCTGACGTCCTGGGTCGGTGCTGAGTTACTGGGTCGGTGCTGATGTACTGGGTCACTGCTGAGGTACTGGGTCGTTGCTGCGGTACTGGGTCACTGCTGAGGTACTGGGTCGGTGCTGAGGTACTGGGTCGGTGCTGAGGTACTGGTTCGGTGCTGACGTACTGGGTCACTGCTGAGGTACTGGGTCACTGCTGAGGTACTGGCTCGGTGCTGAGGTACTGGCTCACTGCTGAGGTACTAGGTCGCTGCTGAGGTACTGGGTTGGTGCTGAGGTATTGGGTCGGTGCTGAGATACTGGGTCGGTGCTGAGGTACTGGTTCGGTGCTGAGATACTGGGTCGGTGCTGAACTACTTGGTCGGTGCTGAGGTACTGTTTCACTGCTGAGGAGCTGGGTCACTGCTGAGGAACTGGGTCGGTGCTGAGGTACTGGGTCGGTGCTGAGGATCTGGATCACTCCTCAGGTACTCTGTCGGAGCTGAGGTACTGGGTCACTGCTGAGGTACTGGGTCGGTGCTGAGGTACTGGGTCGGTGCTGAGGTACTGGATCACTGCTCAGGTACTCTGTCGGTGCTGAGGTACTGGGTCGGTGATGAGGTACTGGGTCGGTGCTGAGGTACTTGGTCGGTGCTGAGGTACTGGATCACTGCTGAGGTACTGTGTCGGTGCTGAGGTACTGGGTCGGTGCTGAGGTACTGGGTCCCTGCTGAGGTACTTGTTTGGTTCTGAGGTACTGGTCGGTGCTGAGGTACTAGGTCACTGCTGAGGTACTGGGTCGGTGCTGAGGTACTGGGTCACTGCTGAGGTACTGGGTCGGAGCTGAGGTACTGGGTTGATGCTGAGGTACTGGGTCACTGCTGAGGTACTGGGTCGGTGCTGAGGTAGTGGGTCAGTGCTGAGCTACTGTGTTGGTGCTGGTGTATTGGGTCGTTCCTGAGGAACTGGGTTACTGCTGTGGTACTGAGTTGGTGCTGAGGTACTGGGTCGGTGCTGAGGTACTGGGTCAGTGCTGAGGTACTTGGTCACAGCTGAGGTACTGGGTCGGTGCTGAGGTACTGGGTCACTGCTGAGGTACTGGGTCGGTGCTGAGTTAATGGGTCGGCGCTGAGGTACTGGGTCACTGCTCAGGTACTGTGTCGGTGCTGAGGTACTGGGTCGGTGCTGAGGATCTGGATCACTGCTCAGGTACTGTGTCGGTGCTGAGGTACTGGGTCGGTGCTGAGGTACTGGGTCACTGCTGAGGTACTGGGTCGGTGCTGAGGTACTGGGTCGGTGCTGAGGTACTCGGTCGTTGCTGAGGTACTGGGTCACTGCTGAGGTACAGGGTCACTGCTGAGGTACTGGGTTGGTGCTGAGGTACTGGGTCGGTGCTGAGGTACTGGGTCGGTGCTGAGGTACTGGGTCGTTGCTGAGGTACTGGGTCACTGCTGAGGTACTGGGTCGGTGCTGAGGTACTGGGGCGTTGCTGAGTTACTGGGTCACTTCTGAGGTACAAGGTCGGAGCTGAGTTACTGGGTCGGGGCTGAGGTACTGGCTCAGTGCTGAGGTAATGGGTCGGTGCTGAGGTACTGAGTCGGTGCTGAGGTACTGGGTCACTGCTGAGTTACTGGGTCGGTGCTGAGATTCTGGGTCACTGCTGATGTACTGAGTCGGTGCTGAGGTACTGGCTCGGTGCTGAGGTACTGGTTCGTTGCTGAGGTACTGGATCACTGCTGAGGTACTGGCTCGGTGCTGAGGTACTGGCTCACTGCTGAGGTACTAGGTCTCTGCTGAGGTACTGGGTTGGTGCTGAGGTACTGGGTCGGTGCTGAGGTACTGGGTCGGTGCTGAGGTACTGGGTCGCTGCTGAGATACTGCGTCGGTGCTGAACTACTTGGTCGGTGCTGAGGTACTGTTTCACTGCTGAGGAGCTGGGTCACTGCTGAGGTACTGGGTCGGTGCTGAGCTACTGGGTCGGTGCTGAGGATCTGGATCACTCCTCAGGTACTGTGTCGGTGCTGAGGTACTGGGTCGGTGATGAGGTACTGGGTCGGTGCTGAGGTACTGAGTCACTGCTGAGGTACTGGTTCACTTCTGAGGAACTGGTCGGTGTTGAGGTACTGGGTCATTGCTGAGGTACTGGGTCGGTGCAGAGGTACTGGGTCACTGCTGAGGTACTGGTTCAGTGCTGAGGTACTTTGTTGGTGCTGAGGTACTGGGTCACTGCTGAGATACTGGGTCGGTGCTGAGGTTTTAGTTCGGTGCTGAGGTAGTGGGTCGGTGCTGAGGTACTGTGTCGGTGCTGATGTATTGGGTCGTTCCTGAGGTACTGGGTCACTGCTGAGGTACTGGGTCGGAGATGAGGTACTGGCTCGGTTATGAGGTACTGGGTCAGTGCTGAGGTACTTGGTCACTGCTGAGGTACTGGGTCGGTTCTGAGGTTCTGGGTCACTGCTGAGGTACTGGGTCGGTGCTGAGGTACTGGGTCACTGCTGAGGTACTGGGTCGGTGCTGAGGTACTGGGTCGGTGCTGAGGTACTGGATCACTGCTGAGGAACTGTGTCGGTGCTGAGGTACTGGGTCGGTGCTGAGGTATGGGTCGCTGCTGAGGTACTGGTTTGGTTCTGAGGTACTGGTCGGTGCTGAGGTACTGGGTCGGTGCAGAGGTACTGGGTCACTGCTGAGGTACTTGTTCGGTGCTGAGGTACTGGGTCGGTGCTGAGGTACTGGGTCGGTGCTGAGGTACTGGGTCACTGCTGAGGTACTGGGTCGGAGCTGAGGTACTGGGTTGATGCTGAGGTACTGGATTACTGCTGAGGTACTGGGTCGGTGCTGAGCTACTGGGTCGGTGCTGAGGTAGTGGGTCAGTGCTGAGCTACTGTGTTGGTGCTGGTGTATTGGGTCGTTCCTGACGAACTGGGTCACTGCTGTGGTACTGAGTCGGTGCTGAGGTACTGGGTCGGTGCTGAGGTACTGGGTCAGTGCTGAGGTACTTGGTCACTGCTGAGGTACTGGGTCGGTGCTGAGGTACTGGGTCACTGCTGAGGTACTGGGTCGGTGCTGAGTTAATGGGTCGGCGCTGAGGTACTGGGTCACTGCTCAGGTACTGCGTCGGTGCTGAGGTACTGGGTGACTGCTGAGGTACTGGGTCGGTGCTGAGGTACTGGGTCGGTGCTGAGGTACTGGGTCAGTGCTGAGGTACTTGGTCACTGCTGAGGTACTGGGTCACTGCTGAGGTACTGGGTCGCTGCTGAGGTACTGGGTCGGTGCTGAGGTACTGGGTGACTGCTGAGGTACTGGGTCGGTGCTGAGGTACTGGATAGGTGCTGAGGTACTGGGTCGGTGCTGAGGTACTGGGTCGTTGCTGAGGTTCTGGGACAGTGCTGAGGTACTGGGTCGGTGCTGAGGTACTGGGGCGTTGCTGAGTTACTGGGTCACTTCTGAGGTACTAGGTCGGAGCTGAGTTACTGGGTCGGGGCTGAGGTACTGGCTCAGTGCTGAGGTACTGGGTCGGTGCTGAGGTAATGTGTTGGTGCTGGTGTATTGGGTCGTTCCTGAGGAACTGGGTCACTGCTGTGGTACGGAGTCGGTGCTGAGGTACTGGGTCGGTGCTGAGGTACTGGCTCGGTGCTGAGGTACTGGTTCGTTGCTGAGGTACTGGGTCACTGCTGAGGTACTGGGTCGTTGCTGAGGTTCTGGGTCACTGCTGAAGTACTGGGTCGGTGCTGAGGTACTGGCTCGGTGCTGAGGTACTGGCTCACTGCTGAGGTACTAGGTCGCTGCTGAGGTACTGGGTTGGTGCTGAGGTACTGGGTCGGTGCTGAACTACTTGGTCGCTGCTGAGGTACTGTTTCACTGCTGAGGAGCTGGGTCACTGCTGAGGTACTGGGTCGGTGCTGAGGTACTGGGTCGGTGCTGAGGATCTGGGTCGGTGCTGAGATACTGGGTCGGTGCTGAACTACTTGGTCGGTGCTGAGGTACTGTTTCACTGCTGAGGAGCTGGGTCACTGCTGAGTTACTGGGTCGGTGCTGAGGTACTGGGTCGGTGCTGAGGATCTGGATCACTGCTCAGGTACTCTGTCGGTGCTGAGGTACTGGGTCGGTGATGAGGTACTGGGTCGGTGCTGAGGTACTGGGTCGGTGCTGAGGTACTGGGTCACTGCTGAGTTACTGGGTCGGTGCTGAGGTACTGGGTCGGTGCTGAGGTACTGGGTCCCTGCTGAGGTACTGGTTTGGTTCTGAGGTACTGGTCGGTGCTGAGGTACTAGGTCACTGCTGATGTACTGGGTCGGAGCTGAGGTACTGGGTTGAAGCTGAGGTACTGGGTCACTGCTGAGGTACTGGGTCGGGGCTGAGGTACTGGGTCGGAGCTGAGGTACTGGGTTGATGCTGAGGTACTGGGTCACTGCTGAGGTACTGGGTTGATGCTGAGGTACTGGGTCACTGCTGAGGTACTGTGTCGGTGCTGAGGTACTGGGTCACTGCTGAGGTACTGGGTCGGTGCTGAGCTACTGGGTCGGTGCTGAGGTAGTGGGTCAGTGCTGAGCTACTGTGTTGGTGCTGGTGTATTGGGTCGTTCCTGAGGAACTGGGTCACTGCTGTGGTACTGAGTTGGTGCTGAGGTACTGGGTCGGTGCTGAGGTACTGGGTCAGTGCTGAGGTACTTGGTCACTGCTGAAGTACTGGGTCGGTGCTGAGACACTGGGTCACTGCTGAGGTACTGGGTCGGTGCTGAGTTAATGGGTAGGCGCTGAGGTACTGGGTCACTGCTCAGGTACTGTGTCGGTGCTGAGGTACTGGGTCACTGCTGCGGTACTGGGTCGGTGCTGAGGTACTGGGTCGGTGCTGAGGTACTGGGTCAGTGCTGAGGTACTTGGTCACTGCTGAGGTACTGGGTCACTGCTGAGGTACTGGGTCGCTGCTGAGGTACTGGGTCGGTGCTGAGGTACTGGGTCACTGCTGAGGTACTGGGTCGCTGCTGTGGTACTGGGTCGGTGCTGAGGTACTGGGTCACTGCTGAGGTACTGGGTCGGTGCTGAGGTACTGGGTCGGTGCTGAGGTACTGGGTCGTTTCTGAGGTACTGGGTCACTGCTGAGGTACTGGGTCGGTGTTGAGGTACTGGGGCGTTGCTGAGTTACTGAGTCACTTCTGAGGTACTAGGTCTCTGCTGAGGTACTGGGTTGGTGCTGAGGTACTGGGTCGGTGCTGAGGTACTGGGTCGGTGCTGAGATACTGGGTCGGTGCTGAACTACTTGGTCGGTGCTGAGGTACTGTTTCACTGCTGAGGAGCTGGGAGCTGGGTCACTGCTGAGGTACTGGGTCGGTGCTGAGGTACTGTGTCGGTGCTGAGGATCTGGATCACTGCTCAGGTACTGTGTCGGTGCTGAGGTACAGGGTCGGTGATGAGGTACCGGGTCGGTGCTGAGGTACTGATTCATTGCTGAGGTACTGGTTCACTTCTGAGGTACTGGTCGGTGCTGATGTACTGGGTCACTGCTGAGGTACAGGGTCATTGCTGAGGTACTGGGTCGGTGCAGAGGTACTGGGTCAGTGCTGAGGTACTTGGTCGGTGCTGAGGTACTGGGGCGTTTCTGAGTTACTGGGTCACTTCTGAGGTACTAGGTCGGAGCTGAGTTACTGGGTCGGGGCTGAGGTACTGGCTCAGTGCTGAGGTACTGGGTCGGTGCTGAGGTACTGGGTCGGTGCTGAGGTACTGGGTCGGTGCTGAGGTAGTGGGTCAGTGCTGAGCTACTGTGTTGGTGCTGGTGTATTGGGTCGTTCCTGAGGAACTGGGTCACTGCTGTGGTACGGAGTCGGTGCTGAGGTACTGGGTCGGTGCTGAGGTACTGGCTCGGTGCTGAGGTACTGGTTCGTTGCTGAGGTACTGGGTCACTGCTGAGGTACTGGGTCGGTGCTGAGGTTCTGGGTCACTGCTGAAGTACTGGGTCGGTGCTGAGGTACTGGCTCGGTGCTGAGGTACTGGCTCACTGCTGAGGTACTAGGTCGCTGCTGAGCAACTGGGTTGGTGCTGAGGTACTGGGTCGGTGCTGAGATACTGGGTCGGTGCTGAGGTACTGGGTCGGTGCTGAGATACTGGGTCGGTGCTGAACTACTTGGTCGGTGCTGAGGTACTGTTTCACTGCTGAGGAGCTGGGTCACTGCTGAGTTACTGGGTCGGTGCTGAGGTACTGGGTCGGTGCTGAGGATCTGGATCACTGCTCAGGTACTGTGTCGGTGCTGAGGTACTGGGTCGGTGATGAGGTACTGGGTCGGTGCTGAGGTACTTGGTCGGTGCTGAGGTGCTGGATCACTGCTGAGATACTGTGTCGGTGCTGAGGTACTGGGTCGGTGCTGAGGTACTGGGTCCCTGCTGAGGTATTGGTTTGGTTCTGAGGTACTGGTCGGTGCTCAGGTACTCGGTCACTGCTGAGGTACTGGGTCGGTGCTGAGGTACTGGGTCACTGCTGAGGTACTGGGTCGGAGCTGAGGTACTGGGTTGATGCTGAGGTACTGGGTCACTGCTGAGGTACTGGGTCGGTGCTGAGCTACTGGGTCGGTGCTGAGGTAGTGGGTCAGTGCTGAGCTACTGTGTTGGTGCTGGTGTATTGGGTCGTTCCTGAGGAACTGGGTCACTGCTGTGGTACTGAGTTGGTGCTGAGGTACTGGGTCGGTGCTGAGGTACTGGGTCAGTGCTGAGGTACTTGGTCACTGCTGAGGTACTGGGTCGGTGCTGAGGTACTGGGTCACTGCTGAGGTACTGGGTCGGTGCTGAGTTAATGGGTCGGTGCTGAGGTACTGGGTCACTGCTCAGGTACTGTGTCGGTGCTGAGGTACTGGGTCACTGCTGAGGTACTGGGTCGGGGCTGATGTACTGGGTCGGTGCTGAGGTACTGGGTCAGTGCTGAGGTACTTGGTCACTGCTGAGGTACTGGGTCACTGCTGAGGTACTGAGTCGCTGCTGAGGTACTGGGTCGGTGCTGAGGTACTGGGTCACTGCTGAGGTACTGGGTCGGTGCTGAGGTACTGGGTCGGTGCTGAGGTACTGGGTCGGTGCTGAGGTACTCGGTCGTTGCTGAGGTACTGGGTCACTGCTGAGGTACTGGGTCGGTGCTGAGGTACTGGGGCGTTGCTGAGTTACTGGGTCACTTCTGAGGTACTAGGTCGGAGCTGAGTTATTGGGTCGGGGCTGAGGTACTGGCTCAGTGCTGAGGTACTGGGTCGGTGCTGAGGTACTGGGTCGGTGCTGAGGTACTGGTTCACTGCTGAGTTACTGGGTCGGTGCTGAGATTCTGGGTCACTGCTGAGGTACTGAGTCGGTGCTGAGGTACTGGCTCGGTGCTGAGGTACTGGTTCGTTGCTGAGGTACTGGGTCACTGCTGAGGTACTGGATCGGTGCTGAGGTTCTAGGTCACTGCTGAAGTACTGGGTCAGTGCTGAGGTACTGGCTCGGTGCTGAGGTACTGGCTGACTGCTGAGGTACTAGGTCTCTGCTGAGGTACTGGGTTGGTGCTGAGGTACTGGGTCGGTGCTGAGGTACTGTGTCGGTGCCTTGGTACTGAGTTGGTGCTGAGGTACTGGGTTGGTGCTGAGGTACTGGGTCAGTGCTGAGGTACTTGGTCACTGCTGAGGTACTGGGTCGGTGCTGAGGTACTGGGTCACTGCTGAGGTACTGGGTCGGTGCTGAGTTAATGGGTCGGCGCTGAGGTACTGGGTCACTGCTCAGGTACTGTGTCGGTGCTGAGGTACTGGGTCACTGCTGAGGTACTGGGTCGGTGCTGAGGTACTGGGTCGGTGCTGAGGTACTGGGTCAGTGCTGAGGTACTTGGTCACTGCTGAGGTACAGGGTCACTGCTGAGGTACTGGGTCGCTGCTGAGGTACTGGGTCGGTGCTGAGGTACTGGGTCACTGCTGAGGTACTGGGTCGGTGCTGAGGTACTGGGTCACTGCTGAGGTACTGGGTCGGAGCTGAGGTACTGGGTTGATGCTGAGGTACTGGGTCACTGCTGAGGTACTGGGTCGGTGCTGAGCTACTGGGTCGGTGCTGAGGTAGTGGGTCAGTGCTGAGCTACTGTGTTGGTGCTGGTGTATTGGGTCGTTCCTGAGGAACTGGGTCACTGCTGTGCTACTGAGTTGGTGCTGAGGTACTGGGTCGGTGCTGAGGTACTGTGTCAGAGCTGAGGTACTTGGTCACTGCTGAGGTACTGGGTCGGTGCTGAGGTACTGGGTCACTGCTGAGGTACTGGGTCGGAGCTGAGTTAATGGGTCGGCGCTGAGGTACTGGGTCACTGCTCAGGTACTGTGTCGGTGCTGAGGTACTGGGTCACTGCTGAGGTACTGGGTCGGTGCTGATGTAGTGGGTCGGTGCTGAGGTACTGGGTCAGTGCTGAGGTACTTGGTCACTGCTGAGGTACTGGGTCACTGCTGAGGTACTGGGTCGCTGCTGAGGTACTGGGTCGGTGCTGAGGTACTGGGTCACTGCTGAGGTACTGGGTCGGTGCTGAGGTACTGGGTTGGTGCTGAGGTACTGGGTCGGTGCTGAGGTACTCGGTCGTTGCTGAGGTAATGGGTCACTGCTGAGGTACTGGGTCGGTGCTGAGGTACTGGGGCGTTGCTGAGTTACTGGGTCACTTCTGAGGTACTAGGTCGGAGCTCAGTTACTGGGTCGGGGCTGAGGTACTGGCTCAGTGCTGAGGTACTGGGTCGGTGCTGAGGTACTGGGTCGGTGCTGAGGTACTGGGTCACTGTTGAGTTACTGGGTCGGTGCTGAGATTCTGGGTCACTGCTGAGGTACTGAGTCGGTGCTGAGGTACTGGCTCGGTGCTGAGGTACTGGTTCGTTGCTGAGGTACTGGGTCACTGCTGAGGTACTGGGTCGGTGCTGAGGTTCTAGGTCACTGCTGAAGTACTGGGTCAGTGCTGAGGTAATGGCTCGGTGCTGAGGTACTGGCTGACTGCTGAGGTACTAGGTCTCTGCTGAGGTACTGGGTTGGTGCTGAGGTACTGGGTCGGTGCTGAGGTACTGTGTCGGTGCCTTGGTACTGAGTTGGTGCTGAGGTACTGGGTTGGTGCTGAGGTACTGGGTCAGTGCTGAGTTACTTGGTCACTGCTGAGGTACTGGGTCGGTGCTGAGGTACTGGGTCACTGCTGAGGTACTGGGTCGGTGCTGAGTTAATGTGTCGGCGCTGAGGTACTGGGTCACTGCTCAGGTACTGTGTCGGTGCTGAGGTACTGGGTCACTGCTGAGGTACTGGGTCGGTGCTGAGGTACTGGGTCGGTGCTGAGGTACTGGGTCAGTGCTGAGGTACTTGGTCACTGCTGAGGTACAGGGTCACTGCTGAGGTACTGGGTCGCTGCTGAGGTACTGGGTCGGTGCTGAGGTACTGGGTCACTGCTGAGGTACTGGGTCGGTGCTGAGGTACTGGGTCACTGCTGAGGTACTGGGTCGGAGCTGAGGTACTGGGTTGATGCTGAGGTACTGGGTCACTGCTGAGGTACTGGGTCGGTGCTGAGCTACTGGGTCGGTGCTGAGGTAGTGGGTCAGTGCTGAGCTACTGTGTTGGTGCTGGTGTATTGGGTCGTTCCTGAGGAACTGGGTCACTGCTGTGCTACTGAGTTGGTGCTGAGGTACTGGGTCGGTGCTGAGGTACTGGGTCAGTGCTGAGGTACTTGGTCACTGCTGAGGTACTGGGTCGGTGCTGAGGTACTGGGTCACTGCTGAGGTACTGGGTCGGTGCTGAGTTAATGGGTCGGCGCTGAGGTACTGGGTCACTGCTCAGGTACTGTGTCGGTGCTGAGGTACTGGGTCACTGCTGAGGTACTGGGTCGGTGCTGATGTACTGGGTCGGTGCTGAGGTACTGGGTCAGTGCTGAGGTACTTGGTCACTGCTGAGGTACTGGGTCACTGCTGAGGTACTGGGTCGCTGCTGAGGTACTGGGTCGGTGCTGAGGTACTGGGTCACTGCTGAGGTACTGGGTCGGTGCTGAGGTACTGGGTTGGTGCTGAGGTACTGGGTCGGTGCTGAGGTACTCGGTCGTTGCTGAGGTAATGGGTCACTGCTGAGGTACTGGGTCGGTGCTGAGGTACTGGGGCGTTGCTGAGTTACTGGGTCACTTCTGAGGTACTAGGTCGGAGCTGAGTTACTGGGTCGGGGCTGAGGTACTGGCTCAGTGCTGAGGTACTGGGTCGGTGCTGAGGTACTGGGTCGGTGCTGAGGTACTGGGTCACTGTTGAGTTACTGGGTCGGTGCTGAGATTCTGGGTCACTGCTGAGGTACTGAGTCGGTGCTGAGGTACTGGCTCGGTGCTGAGGTACTGGTTCGTTGCTGAGGTACTGGGTGACTGCAAAGGTACTGGGTCGGTGCTGAGGTTCTAGGTCACTGCTGAAGTACTGGGTCAGTGCTGAGGTACTGGCTCGGTGCTGAGGTACTGGCTGACTGCTGAGGTACTAGGTCTCTGCTGAGGTACTGGGTTGGTGCTGAGGTACTGGGTCGGTGCTGAGGTACTGGGTCGGTGCCTTGGTACTGAGTTGGTGCTGAGGTACTGGGTTGGTGCTGAGGTACTGGGTCAGTGCTGAGGTACTTGGTCACTGCTGAGGTACTGGGTCGGTGCTGAGGTACTGGGTCACTGCTGAGGTACTGGGTCGGTGCTGAGTTAATGGGTCGGCGCTGAGGTACTGGGTCACTGCTCAGGTACTGTGTCGGTGCTGAGGTACTGGGTCACTGCTGAGGTACTGGGTCGGTGCTGAGGTACTGGGTCGGTGCTGAGGTACTGGGTCAGTGCTGAGGTACTTGGTTACTGCTGAGGTACAGGGTCACTGCTGAGGTACTGGGTCGCTGCTGAGGTACTGGGTCGGTGCTGAGGTACTGGGTCACTGCTGATGTACTGGGTCGGTGCTGAGGTACTGGGTCGGTGCTGAGGTACTGGGTCAGTGCTGAGGTACTGGGTCGTTGCTGAGGTACTGGGTCACTGCTGAGGTACTGGGTCGGTGCTGAGGTACTGGGGCGTTGCTGAGTTACTGGGTCAATTCTGAGGTACTAGGTCGGAGCTGAGTTTCTGGGTCGGGGCTGAGGTACTGGCTCAGTGCTGAGGTACTGGGTCGGTGCTGAGGTACTGAGTCGTTGCTGAGGTACTGGGTCACTGCTGAGTTACTGGGTCGGTGCTGAGATTCTGGGTCACTGCTGAGGTACTGAGTCGGTGCTGAGATACTGGCTCGGTGCTGAGGTACTGGTTCGTTGCTGAGGTACTGGGTCACTGCTGAGGTACTGGGTCGGTGCTGAGGTTCTTGGTCACTGCTGAAGTACTGGGTCAGTGCTGAGGTACTGGCTCGGTGCTGAGGTACTGGCTCACTGCTGAGGTTTCTAGGTCTCTGCTGAGGTACTGGGTTGGTGCTGAGGTACTGGGTCGGTGCTGAGGTACTGGGTCGGTGCTGAGATACTGGGTCGGTTCTGAACTACTTGGTCGGTGCTGAGGTACTGTTTCACTGCTGAGGAGCTGGGTCACTGCTGAGGTACTGGGTCGGTGCTGAGGTACTGTGTCGGTGCTGAGGATCTGGATCACTGCTCAGGTACTGTGTCGGTGCTGAGGTACAGGGTCGGTGATGAGGTACCGGGTCGGTGCTGAGGTACTGATTCACTGCTGAGGTACTGGTTCACTTCTGAGGTACTGGTCGGTGTTGAGGTACTGGGTCATTGCTGATGTACTGGGTCGGTGCTGAGGTACTGGGGCGTTGCTGAGTTACTGGGTCACTTCTGAGGTACTAGGTCGGAGCTGAGTTACTGGGTCGGGCCTGAGGTACTGGCTCAGTGCTGAGGTACTGGGTCACTGCTGAGATACTGGGTCGGTGCTGAGGTTTTGGGTCGGTGCTGAGGTAGTGGGTCGGTGCTGAGGTACTGTGTCGGTGCTGATGTATTGGGTCGTTCCTGAGGTACTGGGTCACTGCTGAGGTACTGGGTCGGAGCTGAGGTACTGGGTCGGTTATGAGGTACTGGGTCAGTGCTGAGGTACTTGGGCACTGCTGAGGTACTGGGTCGGTGCTGAGGTTCTGGGTCACTGCTGAGGTACTGGGACGGTGCTGAGGTACTGGGTCACTGCTGAGGTACTGGGTCGGTGCTGAGGTACTGGGTCGGTGCTGAGGTACTGGATCACTGCTGAGGTACTGTGTCGGTGCTGAGGTACTGGGTCGGTGCTGAGGTACTGGGTCGCTGCTGAGGTACTGGTTTGGTTCTGAGGTACTGGTCGGTGCTGAGGTACTAGGTCACTGCTGAGGTACTGGGTTGGTGCTGAGGTACTAGGTCACTGCTGAGGTACTGGGTCGGAGCTGAGGTACTGGGTTGATGCTGAGGTACTGGGTCACTGCTGAGGTACTGGGTTGGTGCTGAGGTACTAGGTCACTGCTGAGGTACTGGGTCGGAGCTGAGGTACTGGGTTGATGCTGAGGTACTGGGTCACTGCTGAGGTACTGGGTCGGTGCTGAGCTACTGGGTCGGTGCTGAGGTAGTGGGTCAGTGCTGAGCTACTGTGTTGGTGCTGATGTATTGGGTCGTTCCTGAGGAACTGGGTCACTGCTGTGGTACTGAGTTGGTGCTGAGGTACTGGGTCGGTGCTGAGGTACTGGGTCAGTGCTGAGGTACTTGGTCACTGCTGAGGTACTGGGTCGGTGCTGAGGTACTGGGTCACTGCTGAGATACTGGTTCGGTGCTGAGTTAATGGGTCGGCGCTGAGGTACTGGGTCACTGCTCAGGTACTGTGTCGGTGCTGAGGTACTGGGTCACTGCTGAGGTACTGGGTCGGTGTTGAGGTACTGGGTCAGTGCTGAGGTACTTGGTCACTGCTGAGGTACTGGGTCACTGCTGAGGTACTGGGTCGCTGCTGAGGTACTGGGTCGGTGCTGAGGTACTGGGTCACTGCTGAGGTACTGGGTCGGTGCTGAGGTACTGTGTCGGTGCTGAGGTACTTGGTCGGTGCTGAGGTACTGGGTCACTGCTGAGGTACTGGGTCGGTGCTGAGGTACTGGGGCGTTGCTGAGTTACTGGGTCACTTCTGAGGTACTAGGTCGGAGCTGAGTTACTGGGTCGGGGCTGAGGTACTGGCTCAATGCTGAGGTACTGGGTCGGTGCTGAGGTACTGGGTCGGTGCTGAGGTACTGGGTCACTGCTGAGTTACTGGGTCGGTGCTGAGATACTGGGTCACTGCTGAGGTACTGGGTCGGTGCTGAGGTTCTGGGTCACTGCTGAAGTACTGGGTCGGTGCTGAGGTACTGGCTCGGTGCTGAGGTACTGGCTCACTGCTGAGGTACTAGGTCGCTGCTGAGGTACTGGGTTGGTGCTGAGGTACTGGGTCGGTGGTGAGATACTGGGTCGGTGCTGAACTACTTGGTCGGTGCTGAGGTACTGTTTCACTGCTGAGGAGCTGGGTCACTGCTGAGGTACTGGGTCGGTGCTGAGGTACTGGGTCGGTGCTGAGGATCTGGATCACTGCTCAGGTACTGTGTCGGTGCTGAGGTACTGGGTCGGTGATGAGGTACTGGGTCGGTGCTGAGGTACTGAGTCACTGCTGAGGTACTGGTTCACTTCTGAGGTACTGGTCGGTGTTGAGGTACTGGGTCATTGCTGATGTACTGGGTCGGTGCAGAGGTACTGGGTCACTGCCGAGGTACTGGTTCGGTGCTGAGGTACTTTGTTGGTGCTGAGGTACTGGGTCACTGCTGAGATACTGGCTCGGTGCTGAGGTTTTGGGTCGGTGCAGAGGTAGTGGGTCGGTGCTGAGGTACTGTGTCGGTGCTGATGTATTGGGTCGATCCTGAGGTACTGGGTCACTGCTGAGGTACTGGGTCGGAGCTGACGTACTGGGTCGGTTATGAGGTACTGGGTCAGTGCTGAGGTACTTGGTCACTGCTGAGGTACTGGGTCGGTGCTGAGGTACTGGGTCACTGCTGAGGTACTGGGTCGGTGCTGAGGTACTGGGTCACTGCTGAAATACTGGCTCGGTGCTGAGTAACTGTGTCACTGCTGACGTACTGGGTCAGTGCTGAGATACTTGGTCGGTGCTGAGGTACTGGGTCACTGCTGAGGTACTAGATCGGTGCTGAGGTACTGGGTCCGTGCTGAGGTACTAGGTCAGAGCAGAGGTACTGGGTAGGTGCTGAGTTACTGGGTCAGTGCTGAGATTCTGTGTCGCTGCTGAGGTACTGGGTCGGTGCTGAGGTACTGGGTCGGTGCTGAGGTACTGGTTCGGTGCTGACGTACTGGGTCACTGCTGAGGTACTGGGTCACTGCTGAGGTACTGGCTCGGTGCTGAGGTACTGGCTCACTGCTGAGGTACTAGGTCGCTGCTGAGGTACTGGGTTGGTGCTGAGGTATTGGGTCGGTGCTGAGATACTGGGTCACTGCTGAGGTACTGGGTCGGTTCTGAGGTTCTGGGTCACTGCTGAGGTACTGGGTCGGTGCTGAGGTACTGGGTCACTGCTGAGGTACTGGGTCGGTGCTGAGGTTCTGGGTCGGTGCTGAGGTACTGGCTCAGTGCTGAGGTACTGGGTCGGTGCTGAGGTACTGGCTCACTGCTGAGGTACTAGGTCGCTGCTGAGGTACTGGGTTGGTGCTGAGGTACTGGGTCGGTGGTGAGATACTGGGTCGGTGCTGAGGTTCTGGGTCACTGCTGAAGTACTGGGTCAGTGCTGAGGTACTGGCTCGGTGCTGAGGTACTGGCTCACTGCTGAGGTACTAGGTCTCTGCTGAGGTACTGGGTTGGTGCTGAGGTACTGGGTCGGTGCTGAGGTACTGGGTCGGTGCTGAGATACTGGGTCGGTTCTGAACTACTTGGTCGGTGCTAAGGTACTGTTTCACTGCTGAGGAGCTGGGTCACTGCTGAGGTACTGGGTCGGTGCTGAGGTACTGTGTCGGTGCTGAGGATCTGGATCACTGCTCAGGTACTGTGTCGGTGCTGAGGTACAGGGTCGGTGATGAGGTACCGGGTCGGTGCTGAGGTACTGATTCACTGCTGAGGTACTGGTTCACTTCTGAGGTACTGGTCGGTGTTGAGGTACTGGGTCATTGCTGATGTACTGGGTCGGTGCTGAGGTACTGGGGCGTTGCTGAGTTACTGGGTCACTTCTGAGGTACTAGGTCGGAGCTGAGTTACTGGGTCGGGCCTGAGGTACTGGCTCAGTGCTGAGGTACTGGGTCACTGCTGAGATACTGGGTCGGTGCTGAGGTTTTGGGTCGGTGCTGAGATAGTGGGTCGGTGCTGAGGTACTGTGTCGGTGCTGATGTATTGGGTCGTTCCTGAGGTACTGGGTCACTGCTGAGGTACTGGGTCGGAGCTGAGGTACTGGGTCGGTTATGAGGTACTGGGTCAGTGCTGAGGTACTTGGGCACTGCTGAGGTACTGGGTCGGTGCTGAGGTTCTGGGTCACTGCTGAGGTACTGGGACGGTGCTGAGGTACTGGGTCACTGCTGAGGTACTGGGTCGGTGCTGAGGTACTGGGTCGGTGCTGAGGTACTGGATCACTGCTGAGGTACTGTGTCGGTGCTGAGGTACTGGGTCGGTGCTGAGGTACTGGGTCGCTGCTGAGGTACTGGTTTGGTTCTGAGGTACTGGTCGGTGCTGAGGTACTAGGTCACTGCTGAGGTACTGGGTTGGTGCTGAGGTACTAGGTCACTGCTGAGGTACTGGGTCGGAGCTGAGGTACTGGGTTGATGCTGAGGTAATGGGTCACTGCTGAGGTACTGGGTCGGAGCTGAGGTACTGGGTTGATGCTGAGGTACTGGGTCACTGCTGAGGTACTGGGTCGGTGCTGAGCTACTGGGTCGGTGCTGAGGTACTGGGTTGATGCTGAGGTACTGGGTCACTGCTGAGGTACTGGGTCGGTGCTGAGCTACTGGGTCGGTGCTGAGGTAGTGGGTCAGTGCTGAGCTACTGTGTTGGTGCTGATGTATTGGGTCGTTCCTGAGGAACTGGGTCACTGCTGTGGTACTGAGTTGGTGCTGAGGTACTGGGTCGGTGCTGAGGTACAGGGTCGGTGATGAGGTACCGGGTCGGTGCTGAGGTACTGATTCACTGCTGAGGTACTGGTTCACTTCTGAGGTACTGGTCGGTGTTGAGGTACTGGGTCATTGCTGTTGTACTGGGTCGGTGCTGAGGTACTGGGGCGTTGCTGAGTTACTGGGTCACTTCTGAGGTACTAGGTCGGAGCTGAGTTACTGGGTCGGGCCTGAGGTACTGGCTCAGTGCTGAGGTACTGGGTCACTGCTGAGATACTGGGTCGGTGCTGAGGTTTTGGGTCGGTGCTGAGGTAGTGGGTCGGTGCTGAGGTACTGTGTCGGTGCTGATGTATTGGGTCGTTCCTGAGGTACTGGGTCACTGCTGAGGTACTGGGTCGGAGCTGAGGTACTGGGTCGGTTATGAGGTACTGGGTCAGTGCTGAGGTACTTGGGCACTGCTGAGGTACTGGGTCGGTGCTGAGGTTCTGGGTCACTGCTGAGGCACTGGGACGGTGCTGAGGTACTGGGTCACTGCTGAGGTACTGGGTCGGTGCTGAGGTACTGGGTCGGTGCTGAGGTACTGGATCACTGCTGAGGTACTGTGTCGGTGCTGAGGTACTGGGTCGGTGCTGAGGTACTGGGTCGCTGCTGAGGTACTGGTTTGGTTCTGAGGTACTGGTCGGTGCTGAGGTACTAGGTCACTGCTGAGGTACTGGGTTGGTGCTGAGGTACTAGGTCACTGCTGAGGTACTGGGTCGGAGCTGAGGTACTGGGTTGATGCTGAGGTACTGGGTCACTGCTGAGGTACTGGGTCGGTGCTGAGCTACTGGGTCGGTGCTGAGGTAGTGGGTCAGTGCTGAGCTACTGTGTTGGTGCTGATGTATTGGGTCGTTCCTGAGGAACTGGGTCACTGCTGTGGTACTGAGTTGGTGCTGAGGTACTGGGTCGGTGCTGAGGTACTGGGTCAGTGCTGAGGTACTTGGTCACTGCTGAGGTACTGGGTCGGTGCTGAGGTACTGGGTCACTGCTGAGATACTGGGTCGGTGCTGAGTTAATGGGTCGGCGCTGAGGTACTGGGTCACTGCTCAGGTACTGTGTCGGTGCTGAGGTACTGGGTCACTGCTGAGGTACTGGGTCGGTGTTGAGGTACTGGGTCAGTGCTGAGGTACTTGGTCACTGCTGAGGTACTGGGTCACTGCTGAGGTACTGGGTCGCTGCTGAGGTACTGGGTCGGTGCTGAGGTACTGGGTCACTGCTGAGGTACTGGGTCGGTGCTGAGGTACTGTGTCGGTGCTGAGGTACTTGGTCGGTGCTGAGGTACTGGGTCACTGCTGAGGTACTGGGTCGGTGCTGAGGTACTGGGGCGTTGCTGAGTTACTGGGTCACTTCTGAGGTACTAGGTCGGAGCTGAGTTACTGGGTCGGGGCTGAGGTTACTGGCTCAATGCTGAGGTACTGGGTCGGTGCTGAGGTACTGGGTCGGTGCTGAGGTACTGGGTCACTGCTGAGTTACTGGGTCGGTGCTGAGATACTGGGTCACTGCTGAGGTACTGGGTCGGTGCTGAGGTTCTGGGTCACTGCTGAAGTACTGGGTCGGTGCTGAGGTACTGGCTCGGTGCTGAGGTACTGGCTCACTGCTGAGGTACTAGGTCGCTGCTGAGGTACTGGGTTGGTGCTGAGGTACTGGGTCGGTGGTGAGATACTGGGTCGGTGCTGAACTACTTGGTCGGTGCTGAGGTACTGTTTCACTGCTGAGGAGCTGGGTCACTGCTGAGGTACTGGGTCGGTGCTGAGGTACTGGGTCGGTGCTGAGGATCTGGATCACTGCTCAGGTACTGTGTCGGTGCTGAGGTACTGGGTCGGTGATGAGGTACTGGGTCGGTGCTGAGGTACTGAGTCACTGCTGAGGTACTGGTTCACTTCTGAGGTACTGGTCGGTGTTGAGGTACTGGGTCATTGCTGATGTACTGGGTCGGTGCAGAGGTACTGGGTCACTGCCGAGGTACTGTTTCGGTGCTGAGGTACTTTGTTGGTGCTGAGGTACTGGGTCACTGCTGAGATACTGGCTCGGTGCTGAGGTTTTGGGTCGGTGCTGAGGTAGTGGGTCGGTGCTGAGGTACTGTGTCGGTGCTGATGTATTGGGTCGATCCTGAGGTACTGGGTCACTGCTGAGGTACTGGGTCGGAGCTGACGTACTGGGTCGGTTATGAGGTACTGGGTCAGTGCTGAGGTACTTGGTCACTGCTGAGGTACTGGGTCGGTGCTGAGGTACTGGGTCACTGCTGAGGTACTGGGTCGGTGCTGAGGTACTGGGTCACTGCTGAAATACTGGCTCGGTGCTGAGTAACTGTGTCACTGCTGACGTACTGGGTCAGTGCTGAGATACTTGGTCGGTGCTGAGGTACTGGGTCACTGCTGAGGTACTAGATCGGTGCTGAGGTACTGGGTCCGTGCTGAGGTACTAGGTCAGAGCAGAGGTACTGGGTAGGTGCTGAGTTACTGGGTCAGTGCTGAGATTCTGTGTCGCTGCTGAGGTACTGGGTCGGTGCTGAGGTACTGGGTCGGTGCTGAGGTACTGGTTCGGTGCTGACGTACTGGGTCACTGCTGAGGTACTGGGTCACTGCTGAGGTACTGGCTCGGTGCTGAGGTACTGGCTCACTGCTGAGGTACTAGGTCGCTGCTGAGGTACTGGGTTGGTGCTGAGGTATTGGGTCGGTGCTGAGATACTGGGTCACTGCTGAGGTACTGGGTCGGTTCTGAGGTTCTGGGTCACTGCTGAGGTACTGGGTCGGTGCTGAGGTACTGGGTCACTGCTGAGGTACTGGGTCGGTGCTGAGGTTCTGGGTCGGTGCTGAGGTACTGGCTCAGTGCTGAGGTACTGGGTCGGTGCTGAGGTACTGGCTCACTGCTGAGGTACTAGGTCGCTGCTGAGGTACTGGGTTGGTGCTGAGGTACTGGGTCGGTGGTGAGATACTGGGTCGGTGCTGAGGTTCTGGGTCACTGCTGAAGTACTGGGTCTGTGCTGAGGTACTGGGTCGGTGCTGAGGTACTGGGTCGGTGCTGAGGTACTGGGTCACTGCTGAGTTACTGGGTCGGTGCTGAGATTCTGGGTCACTGCTGAGATACTGTGTCGGTGCTGAGGTACTGGCTCGGTGCTGAGGTACTGGTTCGTTGCTGAGGTACTGGGTCACTGCTGAGGTACTGGGTCGGTGCTGAGGTACTCGGTCGTTGCTGAGGTACTGGGTCACTGCTGAGGTACTGGGTCGGTGCTGAGGTACTGGGGCGTTGCTGAGTTACTGGGTCACTTCTGAGGTACTAGGTCGGAGCTGAGTTACTGGGTCGGGGCTGAGGTACTGGCTCAGTGCTGAGGTACTGGGTCGGTGCTGAGGTACTGGGTCGGTGCTGAGGTACTGGGTCACTGCTGAGTTACTTGGTCGGTGCTGAGATTCTGGGTCACTGCTGAGGTACTGAGTCGGTGCTGAGGTACTGGCTCGGTGCTGAGGTACTGGTTCGTTGCTGAGGTACTGGGTCACTGCTGAGGTACTGGGTCGGTGCTGAGGTTCTAGGTCACTGCTGAAGTACTGGGTCAGTGCTGAGGTACTGGCTCGGTGCTGAGGTACTGGCTGACTGCTGAGGTACTAGGTCTCTGCTGAGGTACTGGGTTGGTGCTGAGGTACTGGGTCGGTGCTGAGGTACTGGGTCGGTGCCTTGGTACTGAGTTGGTGCTGAGGTACTGGGTTGGTGCTGAGGTACTGGGTCAGTGCTGAGGTACTTGGTCACTGCTGAGGTACTGGGTCGGTGCTGAGGTACTGGGTCACTGCTGAGGTACTGGGTCGGTGCTGAGTTAATGGGTCGGCGCTGAGGTACTGGGTCACTGCTCAGGTACTGTGTCGGTGCTGAGGTACTGGGTCACTGCTGAGGTACTGGGTCGGTGCTGAGGTACTGGGTCGGTGCTGAGGTACTGGGTCAGTGCTGAGGTACTTGGTCACTGCTGAGGTACTGGGTCACTGCTGAGGTACTGGGTCGCTGCTGAGGTACTGGGTCTGTGCTGAGGTACTGGGTCACTGCTGAGGTACTGGGTCGGTGCTGAGGTACTGTGTCGGTGCTGAGGTACTTGGCCGGTGCTGAGGTACTGGGTCACTGCTGAGGTACTGGGTCGGTGCTGAGGTACTGGGGCGTTGCTGAGTTACTGGGTCACTTCTGAGGTACTAGGTCGGAGCTGAGTTACTGGGTCGGGGCTGAGGTACTGGCTCAGTGCTGAGGTACTGGGTCGGTGCTGAGGTACTGGGTCGGTGCTGAGGTACTGGGTCACTGCTGAGTTACTGGGTCGGTGCTGAGATACTGGATCACTGCTGAGGTACTGGGTCGGTGCTGAGGTTCTGGGTCACTGCTGAAGTACTGGGTCGGTGCTGAGGTACTGGCTCGGTGCTGAGGTACTGGCTCACTGCTGAGGTACTAGGTCGCTGCTGAGGTACTGGGTTGGTGCTGAGGTACTGGGTCGGTGCTGAGATACTGGGTCGGTGCTGAGGTACTGGGTCGGTGCTGAGATACTGGGTCGGTGCTGAACTACTTGGTCGGTGCTGAGGTACTGTTTGACTGCTGAGGAGCTGGGTCACTGCTGAGTTACTGGGTCGGTGCTGAGGTACTGGGTCGGTGCTGAGGATCTGGATCACTGCTCAGGTACTCTGTCGGTGCTGAGGTACTGGGTCGGTGATGAGGTACTGGGTCGGTGCTGAGGTACTTGGTCGGTCCTGAGGTGCTGGATCACTGCTGAGGTACTGTGTCGGTGCTGATGTACTGGGTCGGTGCTGAGGTACTGGGTCCCTGCTGAGGTACTGGTTTGGTTCTGAGGTACTGGTCGGTGCTGAGGTACTCGGTCACTGGTGAGGTACTGGGTCGGTGCTGAGGTACTGGGTCACTGCTGAGGTACTGGGTCGGAGCTGAGGTACTGGGTTGATGCTGAGGTACTGGGTCACTGCTGAGGTACTGGGTCGGTGCTGAGCTACTGGGTCGGTGCTGAGGTAGTGGGTCAGTGCTGAGCTACTCTGTTGGTGCTGGTGTATTGGGTCGTTCCTGAGGAACTGGGTCACTGCTGTGGTACTGAGTTGGTGCTGAGGTACAGGGTCGGTGCTGAGGTACTGGGTCAGTGCTGAGGTACTTGGTCACTGCTGAGGTACTGGGTCGGTGCTGAGGTACTGGGTCACTGCTGAGGTACTGGGTCGGTGCTGAGTTAATGGGTCGGCGCTGAGGTACTGGGTCACTGCTCAGGTACTGTGTCGGTGCTGAGGTACTGGGTCACTGCTGAGGTACTGGGTCGGTGCTGAGGTACTGGGTCGGTGCTGAGGTACTGGGTCAGTGCTGAGGTACTTGGTCACTGCTGAGGTACTGGGTCACTGCTGAGGTACTGGGTCGCTGCTGAGGTACTGGGTCGGTGCTGAGGTACTGGGTCACTGCTGACGTACTGGGTCGGTGCTGAGGTACTGGGTCGGTGCTGAGGTACTGGGTCGGTGCTGAGGTACTGGGTCGTTGCTGAGGTACTGGGTCTTTGCTGAGGTACTGGGTCGGTGCTGAGGTACTGGGGCGTTGCTGAGTTACTGGGTCACTTCTGAGGTACTAGGTCGGAGCTGAGTTACTGGGTCGGGGCTGAGGTATTGGCTCAGTGCTGATGTACTGGGTCGGTGCTGAGGTACTGTGTTGGTGCTGGTGTATTGGGTCGTTCCTGAGGAACTGGGTCACTGCTGTGGTACGGAGTCGGTGCTGAGGTACTGGGTCGGTGCTGAGGTACTGGCTCGGTGCTGAGGTACTGGTTCGTTGCTGAGGTACTGGGTCACTGCTGAGGTACTGGGTCGGTGCTGAGGTACTGGTTTGGTTCTGAGGTACTGGTCGGAGCGGAGGTACTGGGTCGGTGCAGAGGTACTGGGTCACTGCTGAGGTACTGGTTCGGTGCTGAGGTACTGGGTCGGTGCTGAGGTACTGGGTCGGTGCTGAGGTACTGGGTCACTGCTGAGGTACTGGGTCGGAGCTGAGGTACTGGGTTGATGCTGAGGTACTGGGTCACTGCTGAGGTACTGGGTCGGTGCTGAGCTACTGGGTCGGTGCTGAGGTAGTGGGTCAGTGCTGAGCTACTGTGTTGGTGCTGGTGTATTGGGTCGTTCCTGAGGAACAGGGTCACTGCTGTGGTACTGAGTCGGTGCTGAGGTACTGGGTCGGTGCTGAGGTACTGGGTCAGTGCTGAGGTACTTGGTCACTGCTGATGTACTGGGTCGGTGCTGAGGTACTGGGTCACTGCTGAGGTACTGGGTCGGTGCTGAGTTAATGGGTCGGCGCTGAGGTACTGGGTCACTGCTCAGGTACTGCGTCGGTGCTGAGGTACTGGGTGACTGCTGAGGTACTGGGTCGGTGCTGAGGTACTGGGTCGGTGCTGAGGTACTGGGTCAGTGCTGAGGTACTTGGTCACTGCTGAGGTACTGGGTCACTGCTGAGGTACTGGGTCGCTGCTGAGGTACTGGGTCACTGCTGAGGTACTGGGTCACTGCTGAGGTACTGAGTCGGTGCTGAGGTACTGGGTCGGTGCTGAGGTACTGGGTCGGTGCTGAGGTACTGGGTCGTTGCTGAGGTTCTGTGTCAGTGCTGAGGTACTGGGTCGGTGCTGAGGTACTGGGGCGTTGCTGAGTTACTGGGTCACTTCTGAGGTACTAGGTCGGAGCTGAGTTACTGGGTCGGGGCTGAGGTACTGGCTCAGTGCTGAGGTACTGGGTCGGTGCTGAGGTACTGGGGCGTTGCTGAGTTACTGGGTCACTTCTGAGGTACTAGGTCGGAGCTGAGTTACTGGGTCGGGGCTGAGGTACTGGCTCAGTGCTGAGGTACTGGGTCGGTGCTGAGGTACTGGGTCGGTGCTGAGGTACTGGGTCACTGCTGAGTTACTGGGTCGGTGCTGAGATTCTGGGTCACTGCTGAGGTACTGAGTCGGTGCTGAGGTACTGGCTCGGTGCTGAGGTACTGGTTCGTTGCTGAGGTACTGGGTCACTGCTGAGGTACTGGGTCGGTGCTGAGGTTCTAGGTCACTGCTGAAGTACTGGGTCAGTGCTGAGGTACTGGCTCGGTGCTGAGGTACTGGCTGACTGCTGAGGTACTTGGTCTCTGCTGAGGTACTGGGTTGGTGCTGAGGTACTGTGTCGGTGCTGAGGTACTGGGTCGGTGCCTTGGTACTGAGTTGGTGCTGAGGTACTGGGTTGGTGCTGAGGTACTGGGTCAGTGCTGAGGTACTTGGTCACTGCTGAGGTACTGGGTCGGTGCTGAGGTACTGGGTCACTGCTGAGGTACTGGGTCGGTGCTGAGTTAATGGGTCGGCGCTGAGGTACTGGGTCACTGCTCAGGTACTGTGTCGGTGCTGAGGTACTGGGTCACTGCTGAGGTACTGGGTCGGTGCTGAGGTACTGGGTCGGTGCTGCGGTACTGGGTCATTGCTGAGGTACTTGGTCACTGCTGAGGTACAGGGTCACTGCTGAGGTACTGGGTCGCTGCTGAGGTACTGGGTCGGTGCTGAGGTACTGGGTCACTGCTGAGGTACTGGGTCGGTGCTGAGGTACTGGGTCGGTGCTGAGGTACTGGGTCAGTGCTGAGGTACTGGGTCGTTGCTGAGGTACTGGGTCACTGCTGAGGTACTGGGTCGGTGCTGAGGTACTGGGGCGTTGCTGAGTTACTGGGTCACTTCTGAAGTACTAGGTCGGAGCTGAGTTACTGGGTCGGGGCTGAGGTACTGGCTCAGGGCTGAGGTACTGGGTCGGTGCTGAGGTACTGAGTCGTTGCTGAGGTACTGGGTCACTGCTGAGTTACTGGGTCGGTGCTGAGATTCTGGGTCACTGCTGAGGTACTGAGTCGGTGCTGAGGTTCTTGGTCACTGCTGAAGTACTGGGTCAGTGCTGAGGTACTGGCTCGGTGCTGAGGTACTGGCTCACTGCTGAGGTACTAGGTCTCTGCTGAGGTACTGGGTTGGTGCTGAGGTACTCGGTCGGTGCTGAGGTACTGGGTCGGTGCTGAGATACTGGGTCGGTGCTGAACTACTTGGTCGGTGCTGAGGTACTGTTTCACTGCTGAGGAGCTGGGTCACTGCTGAGGTACTGGGTCGGTGCTGAGGTACTGTGTCGGTGCTGAGGATCTGGATCACTGCTCAGGTACTGTGTCGGTGCTGAGGTACAGGGTCGGTGATGAGGTACCGGGTCGGTGCTGAGGTACTGATTCACTGCTGAGGTACTGGTTCACTTCTGAGGTACTGGTCGGTGTTGAGGTACTGGGTCATTGCTGAGGTACTGGGTCGTTGCAGAGGTACTGGGTCACTCTTGAGGTACTGGTTCGGTGCTGAGGTACTGGGGCGTTGCTGAGTTACTGGCTCACTTCTGAGGTACTAGGTCGGAGCTGAGTTACTGGGTCGGGGCTGAGGTACTGGCTCAGTGCTGAGGTACTGGGTCACTGCTGAGATACTGGGTCGGTGCTGAGGTTTTGGGTCGGTGCTGAGGTAGTGGGTCGGTGCTGAGGTACTGTGTCGGTGCTGATGTATTGGGTCGTTCCTGAGGTACTGGGTCACTGCTGAGGTACTGGGTCACTGCTGAGGTACTGGGTCGGTGCTGAGGTACTGGGTCGGTGCTGAGGTACTGGATCACTGCTGAGGTACTGTGTCGGTGCTGAGGTACTGGGTCGGTGCTGAGGTACTGGGTCGCTGCTGAGGTACTGGTTTGGTTCTGAGGTACTGGTCGGTGCTGAGGTACTAGGTCACTGCTGAGGTACTGGGTCGGAGCTGAGGTACTGGGTTGATGCTGAGGTACTGGGTCACTGCTGAGGTACTGGGTCGGTGCTGAGCTACTGGGTCGGTGCTGAGGTAGTGGGTCAGTGCTGAGCTACTGTGTTGGTGCTGGTGTATTGGGTCGTTCCTGAGGAACTGGGTCACTGCTGTGGTACTGAGTTGGTGCTGAGGTACTGGGTCGGTGCTGAGGTACTGGGTCAGTGCTGAGGTACTTGGTCACTGCTGAGGTACTGGGTCGGTGCTGAGGTACTGGGTCACTGCTGAGATACTGGGTCGGTGCTGAGTTAATGGGTCGGCGCTGAGGTACTGGGTCACTGCTCAGGTACTGTGTCGGTGCTGAGGTACTGGGTCACTGCTGAGGTACTGGGTCACTGCTGAGGTACTGGGTCACTGCTGAGGTACTGGGTCGCTGCTGAGGTACTGGGTCGGTGCTGAGGTACTGGGTCACTGCTGAGGTACTGGGTCGGTGCTGAGGTACTGTGTCGGTGCTGAGGTACTTGGTCGGTGCTGAGGTACTGGGTCGGTGCTGAGGTACTGGGGCGTTGCTGAGTTACTGGGTCACTTCTGAGGTACTAGGTCGGAGCTGAGTTACTGGGTCGGGGCTGAGGTACTGGCTCAGTGCTGAGGTACTGGGTCGGTGCTGAGGTACTGGGTCGGTGCAGAGGTACTGGGTCACTGCTGAGTTACTGGGTCGGTGCTGAGATACTGGGTCACTGCTGAGGTACTGGGTCGGTGCTGAGGTTCTGGGTCACTGCTGAAGTACTGGGTCGGTGCTGAGGTACTGGCTCGGTGCTGAGGTACTGGCTCACTTCTGAGGTACTAGGTCGCTGCTGAGGTACTGGGTTGGTGCTGAGGTACAGGGTCGGTGCTGAGATACTGGGTCGGTGCTGAGGTACTGGGTCGGTGCTGAGGTACTGGGTCGTTGCTGAGGTACTGGGTCACTGCTGAGGTACTGTTTCACTGCTGAGGAGCTGGGTCACTGCTGAGTTACTGGGTCGGTGCTGAGGTACTGGGTCGGTGCTGAGGATCTGGATCACTGCTCAGGTACTCTGTCGGTGCTGAGGTACTGGGTCGGTGATGAGGTACTGGGTCGGTGCTGAGGTACTTGGTCGGTCCTGAGGTGCTGGATCACTGCTGAGGTACTGTGTCGGTGCTGAGGTACTGGGTCGGTGCTGAGGTACTGGGTCCCTGCTGAGGTACTGGTTTGGTTCTGAGGTACTGGTCGGTGCTGAGGTACTAGGTCACTGCTGAGGTACTGGGTCGGTGCTGAGGTACTGGGTCACTGCTGAGGTACTGGGTCGGAGCTGAGGTACTGGGTTGATGCTCAGGTACTGGGTCACTGCTGAGGTACTGGGTCGGTGCTGAGCTACTGGGTCGGTGCTGAGGTAGTGGGTCAGTGCTGAGCTACTGTGTTGGTGCTGGTGTATTGGGTCGTTCCTGAGGAACTGGGTCACTGCTGTGGTGCTGAGTTGGTGCTGAGGTACAGGGTCGGTGCTGAGGTACTGGGTCAGTGCTGAGGTACTTGGTCACTGCTGAGGTACTGGGTCGGTGCTGAGGTACTGGGTCACTGCTGAGGTACTGGGTCGGTGCTGAGTTAATGGGTCGGCGCTGAGGTACTGGGTCACTGCTCAGGTAATGTGTCGGTGCTGGGGTACTGGGTCACTGCTGAGGTATTGGGTCAGTGCTGAGGTACTTGGTCACTGCTGAGGTACTGGGTCACTGCTGAGGTACTGGGTCGCTGCTGAGCTACAGGGTCGGTGCTGAGGTACTGGGTCACTGCTGACGTACTGGGTCGGTGCTGAGGTACTGGGTCGGTGCTAAGGTACTGGGTCGGTGCTGAGGTACAGGGTCGTTGCTGAGGTACTGGGTCTTTGCTGAGGTACTGGGTCGGTGCTGAGGTACTGGGGCGTTGCTGAGTTACTGGGTCACTTCTGAGGTACTAGGTCGGAGCTGAGTTACTGGGTCGGGGCTGAGGTATTGGCTCAGTGCTGAGGTACTGGGTCGGTGCTGAGGTACTGTGTTGGTGCTGGTGTATTGGGTCGTTCCTGAGGAACTGGGTCACTGCTGTGGTACGGAGTCGGTGCTGAGGTACTGGGTCGGTGCTGAGGTACTGGCTCGGTGCTGAGGTACTGGTTCGTTGCTGAGGTACTGGGTCACTGCTGAGGTACTGGGTCGGTGCTGAGGTTCTGGGTCACTGCTGAAGTACTGGGTCGTTGCTGAGGTACTGGCTCGGTGCTGAGGTACTGGCTCACTGCTGAGGTACTAGGTCGCTGCTGAGGAACTGGGTTGGTGCTGAGGTACTGGGTCGGTGCTGAGATACTGGGTCGGTGCTGAGGTACTGGGTCGGTGCTGAGATACTGGGTCGGTGCTGAACTACTTGGTCGGTGCTGAGGTACTGTTTCACTGCTGAGGAGCTGGGTCACTGCTGAGGAGCTGGGTCACTGCTGAGTTACTGGGTCGGTGCTGAGGTAGTGGGTCGGTGCTGAGGATCTGGATCACTGCTCAGGTACTCTGTCGGTGCTGAGGTACTGGGTCAGTGCTGAGGTACTTGGTCACTGCTGAGGTACTGGGTCGGTGCTGAGCTACTGGGTCACTGCTGAGGTACTGGGTCGGTGCTGAGTTAATGGGTCGGCGCTGAGGTACTGGGTCACTGCTCAGGTACTGTGTCGGTGCTGAGGGACTGGGTCACTGCTGAGGTACTGGGTCGGTGCTGAGGTACTGGGTCGGTGCTGAGGTACCTGGTCAGTGCTGAGGTACTTGGTCACTGCTGAGGTACTGGGTCACTGCTGAGGTACTGGGTCGCTGCTGAGGTACTGGGTCAGTGCTGAGGTACTGGGTCACTGCTGAGGTACTGGGTCGGTGCTGAGGTACTGGGTCGGTGCTGAGGTACTGGGTCGGTGCTGAGGTACTGGGTCGGGGCTGAGGTACTGGCTCAGTGCTGAGGTACTGGGTCGGTGCTGAGGTACTGGGTCGGTGCTGAGGTACTGGGTCACTGCTGAGTTACTGGGTCGGTGCTGAGATTCTGGGTCACTGCTGAGGTACTGAGTCGGTGCTGAGGTACTGGCTCGGTGCTGAGGTACTGGTTCTTTGCTGAGGTACTGGGTCACTGCTGAGGTACTGGGTCGGTGCTGAGGTTCTAGGTCACTGCTGAAGTACTGGGTCAGTGCTGAGGTACTGGCTCGGTGCTGAGGTACTGGGTCGGTGCTGAGGTACTGGGTCGGTGCCTTGGTACTGAGTTGGTGCTGAGGTACTGGGTTGGTGCTGTGGTACTGGGTCAGTGCTGAGGTACTGGGTCACTGCTGAGGTACTGGGTCGGTGCTGAGGTACTGGGTCACTGCTGAGGTACTGGGTCTGTGCTGAGTTAATGGGTCGGCGCTGAGGTACTGGGTCGGTGCTGAGGTACTGTGTCGGTGCTGAGGTACTGGGTCACTGCTGAGGTACTGGGTCGGTGCTGAGGTACTGGGTCGGTGCTGAGGTACTGGGTCAGTGCTGAGGTACTTGGACACTGCTGAGGTACAGGGTCACTGCTGAGGTACTGTGTCGCTGCTGAGGTACTGGGTCGGTGCTGAGGTACTGGGTCACTGCTGAGGTACTGGGTCAGTGCTGAGGTACTGGGTCGGTGCTGAGGTACTGAGTCGGTGCTGAGGTACTGGGTCGTTGCTGAGGTTCTGGGTCACTGCTGGGGTACTGGGTCGGTGCTGAGGTACTGGGGTGTTGCTGAGTTACTGGGTCACTTCTGAGGTACTAGGTCGGAGCTGAGTTACTGGGTCGGGGCTGAGGTACTGGCTCAGTGCTGAGGTACTGGGTCGGTGCTGAGGTACTGAGTCGTTGCTGAGGTACTGGGTCACTGCTGAGTTACTGGGTCGGTGCTGAGATTCTGGGTCACTGCTGAGGTACTGAGTCGGTGCTGAGGTACTGGCTCGGTGCTGAGGTACTGGTTCGTTGCTGAGGTACTGGGTCACTGCTGAGGTACTGGGTCGGTGCTGAGGTTCTTGGTCACTGCTCAAGTACTGGGTCAGTGCTGAGGTACTGGCTCGGTGCTGAGGTACTGGCTCACTGCTGAGGTAATAGGTCTCTGCTGAGGTACTGGGTTGGTGCTGAGGTACTGGGTCGGTGCTGAGGTACTGGGTCGGTGCTGAGGTACTGGGTCGGTGCTGAGATACTGGGTCGGTGCTGAACTACTTGGTCGGTGCTGAGGTACTGTTTCACTGCTGAGGAGCTGGGTCACTGCTGAGGTACTGGGTCGGTGCTGAGGTACTGTGTCGGTGCTGAGGATCTGGATCACTGCTCAGGTACTGTGTCGGTGCTGAGGTACTGGGTCGGTGATGAGGTACTGGGTCGGTGCTGAGGTACTGAGTCACTGCTGAGGTACTGGTTCACTTCTGAGGTACTGGTCGGTGTTGAGGTACTGGGTCATTGCTGAGGTACTGGGTCGGTGCAGAGGTACTGGGTCACTGCTGAGGTACTGGTTCGGTGCTGAGGTACTGGGGCGTTGCTGAGTTACTGGGTCACTTCTGAGGTACTAGGTCGGAGCTGAGTTACTGGGTCGGGGCTGAGGTACTGGCTCAGTGCTGAGGTACTGGGTCACTGCTGAGATACTGGGTCGGTGCTGAGGTTTTGGGTCGGTGCTGAGGTAGTGGGTCGGTGCTGAGGTACTGTGTCGGTGCTGATGTATTGGGTCGTTCCTGAGGTACTGGGTCACTTCTGAGGTACTGGGTCGGAGCTGAGGTACTGGGTCGGTTATGAGGTACTGGGTCAGTGCTGAGGTACTTGGTCACTGCTGAGGTACTGGGTCGGCGCTGAGGTACTTGGTCACTGCTGAGGTACTGGGTCGGTGCTGAGGTACTGGGTCACTGCTGAGGTACTGGGTCGGTGCTGAGGTACTGGGACGGTGCTGAGGTACTGGGTCACTGCTGAGGTACTGGGTCGGTGCTGAGGTACTGGGTCGGTGCTGAGGTACTGGATCACTGCTGAGGTACTGCGTCGGTGCTGAGGTACTGTGTTGGTGCTGAGGTACTGGGTCGGTGCTGAGGTACTGGGTCGGTGCTGAGGTACTGGATCACTGCTGAGGTACTGCGTCGGTGCTGAGGTACTGGGTCGGTGCTGAGGTACTGGGTCGCTGCTGAGGTACTGGTTTGGTTCTGAGGTACTGGTCGGTGCTGAGGTACTAGCTCACTGCTGAGGTACTGGGTTGGTGCTGAGGTACTAGGTCACTGCTGAGGTACTGGGTCGGAGCTGAGGTACTGGGTTGATGCTGAGGTACTGGGTCACTGCTGAGGTACTGGGTCGGTGCTGAGCTACAGGGTCGGTGCTGAGGTAGTGGGTCAGTGCTGAGCTACTGTGTTGGTGCTGGTGTATTGGGTCGTTCCTGAGGAACTGGGTCACTGCTGTGGTACTGAGTTGGTGCTGAGGTACTGGGTCGGTGCTGAGGTACTGGGTCAGTGCTGAGGTACTTGGTCACTGCTGAGGTACTGGGTCGGTGCTGAGGTACTAGGTCACTGCTGAGATACTGGGTCGGTGCTGAGTTAATGGGTCGGCGCTGAGGTACTGGGTCACTGCTCAGGTACTGTGTCGGTGCTGAGGAACTGGGTCACTGCTGAGGTACTGGGTCGTTGCTGAGGTACTGGGTCAGTGCTGAGGTACTTGGTCACTGCTGAGGTACTGGGTCACTGCTGAGGTACTGGGTCGCTGCTGAGGTACTGGGTCGGTGCTGAGGTACTGGGTCACTGCTGAGGAACTGGGTCGGTGCTGAGGTACTGTGTCGGTGCTGAGGTACTTGGTCGGTGCTGAGGTACTGGGTCGTTGCTGAGGTACTGGGTCACTGCTGAGGTACTGGGTCGGTGCTGAGGTACTGGGGCGTTGCTGAGTTACTGGGTCACTTCTGAGGTACTAGGTCGGAGCTGAGTTACTGGGTCGGGGCTGAGGTACTGGCTCAGTGCTGAGGTACTGGGTCGGTGCTGAGGTACTGGGTCGGTGCTGAGGTACTGGGTCAGTGCTGAGGTACTGGGTCACTGCTGAGATACTGGGTCGGTGCTGAGGTTTTGGGTCGGTGCTAAGGTAGTGTGTCGGTGCTGAGGTACTGTGTCGGTGCTGATGTATTGGGTCGTTCCTGAGGTACTGGGTCACTGCTGAGGTACTGGGTCGGAGCTGAGATACTGGGTCGGTTATGAGGTACTGGGTCAGTGCTGAGGTACTTGGTCACTGCTGAGGTACTGGGTCGGTGCTGAGGTACTGGGTCACTGCTGAGGTACTGGGACGGTGCTGAGGTACTGGGTCAGTGCTGAGGTACTGGGTCGGTGCTGAGGTACTGGGTCGGTGCTGAGGTACTGGATCACTGCTGAGGTACTGTGTCGGTGCTGAGGTACTGGGTCGGTGCTTAGGTACTGGGTCGCTGCTGAGGTACTGGTTTGGTTCTGAGGTACTGGTCGGTGCTGAGGTACTAGGTCACTGCTGAGGTACTGGGTTGGTGCTGAGGTACTAGGTCACTGCTGAGGTACTGGGTCGGAGCTGAGGTACTGGGTTGATGCTGAGGTACTGGGTCACTGCTGAGGTAATGGGTCGGTGCTGAGCTACTGGGTCGGTGCTGAGGTAGTGGGTCAGTGCTGAGCTACTGTGTTGGTGCTGGTGTATTGGGTCGTTCCTGAGGAACTGGGTCACTGCTGTGGTACTGAGTTGGTGCTGAGGTACTGGGTCGGTGCTGAGGTACTGGGTCAGTGCTGAGGTACTTGGTCATTGCTGAGGTACTGGGTCGGTGCTGAGGTACTGGGTCACTGCTGAGATACTGGGTCGGTGCTGAGTTAATGGGTCGTTGCTGAGGTACTGGGTCACTGCTCAGGTACTGTGTCGGTGCTGAGGTACTGGGTCACTGCTGAGGTACTGGGTCGGTGCTGAGGTACTGGGTCAGTGCTGAGGTACTTGGTCACTGCTGAGGTACTGGGTCACTGCTGAGGTACTGGGTCGCTGCTGAGGTACTGGGTCGGTGCTGAGGTACTGGGTCACTGCTGAGGTACTGGGTCGGTGCTGAGGTACTGTGTCGGTGCTGAGGTACTTGGTCGGTGCTGAGGTACTGGGTCGTTGCTGAGGTACTGGGTCACTGCTGAGGTACTGGGTCGGTGCTGAGGTACTGGGGCGTTGATGAGTTACTGGGTCACTTCTGAGGTACTAGGTCGGAGCTGAGTTACTGGGTCGGGGCTGAGGTACTGGCTCAGTGCTGAGGTACTGGGTCGGTGCTGAGGTACTGGGTCGGTGCTGAGGTACTGGGTCACTGCTGAGTTACTGGGTCGGTGCTGAGATTCTGGGTCAATGCTGAGGTACTGGGTCGGTGCTGAGGTTCTGGGTCACTGCTGATGTACTGGGTCGGTGCTGAGGTACTGGCTCACTGCTGAGGTACTAGGTCGCTGCTGAGGTACTGGGTTTGTGCTGAGGTACTGGGTCGGTGCTGAGATACTGGGTCGGTGCTGAGGTACTGGGTCGGTGCTGAGATACTGGGTCGGTGCTGAACTACTTGGTCGGTGCTGAGGTACTGTTTCACTGCTGAGGAGCTGGGTCACTGCTGAGTTACTGGGTCGGTGCTGAGGTACTGGGTCGGTGCTGAGGATCTGGATCACTGCTCAGGTACTCTGTCGGTGCTGAGGTACTGGGTCACAGCTGAGGTACTGGGTCGGTGATGAGGTAATGGGTCGGTGCTGAGGTACTTGGTCGGTGCTGAGGTGCTGGATCACTGCTGAGGTACTGTGTCGGTGCTGAGGTACTGGGTCGGTGCTGAGGTACTGGGTCCCTGCTGAGGTACTGGTTTGGTTCTGAGGTACTGGTCGGTGCTGAGGTACTCGGTCACTGCTGAGGTACTGGGTCGGTGCTGAGGTACTGGGTCACTGCTGAGGTACTGGGTCGGAGCTGAGGTACTGGGTTGATGCTGAGGTACTGGGTCACTGCTGAGGTACTGGGTCGGTGCTGAGCTACTGGGTCGGTGCTGAGGTAGTGGCTCAGTGCTGAGCTACTGTGTTGGTGCTGGTGTATTGGGTCGTTCCTGAGGAACTGGGTCACTGCTGTGGTACTGAGTTGCTGCTGAGGTACAGGGTCGGTGCTGAGGTACTGGGTCAGTGCTGAGGTACTTGGTCACTGCTGAGGTACTGGGTCGGTGCTGAGGTACTGGGTCACTGCTGAGGTACTGGGTCGGTGCTGAGTTATTGGGTCGGCGCTGAGGTACTGGGTCACTGCTCAGGTACTGTGTCGGTGCTGAGGTACTGGGTCACTGCTGAGGTACTGGGTCGGTGCTGAGTTACTGGGTCAGTGCTGAGGTACTGGGTCAGTGCTGAGGTACTTGGTCACTGCTGAGTTACTGGGTCACTGCTGAGGTACTGGGTCGCTGCTGAGGTACTGGGTCGGTGCTGAGGTACTGGGTCACTGCTGAGGTACTGGGTCGGTGCTGAGGTACTGGGTCGGTGCTGAGGTACTGGGTCGGTGCTGAGGTACTGGGTCGTTGCTGAGGTTCTGGGTCTTTGCTGAGGGACTGGGTCGGTGCTGAGGTACTGGGGCGTTGCTGAGTTACTGGGTCACTTCTGAGGTACTAGGTCGGAGCTGAGTTACTGGGTCGGTGCTGAGGTACTGGGTCACTGCTGAGGTACTGGGTCGGTGCTGAGGTACTGGCTCGGTGCTGAGGTACTGGTTCGTTGCTGAGGTACTGGGTCACTGCTGAGGTACTGGGTCGTTGCTGAGGTACTGGGTCACTGCTGAAGTACTGGGTCGGTGCTGAGGTACTGTGTCGGTGCTGAGGTACTGGGTCGGTGCTGAGGTACTGGGTCGGTGCTGAGGTACTGGGTCCCTGCTGAGGTACTGGTTTGGTTCTGAGGTACTGGTCGGTGCTGAGGTACTCGGTCACTGCTGAGGTACTGGGTCGGTGCTGAGGTACTGGGTCACTGCTGAGGTACTGGGTAGGAGCTGAGGTACTGGGTTGATGCTGAGGTACTGGGTCACTGCTGAGGTACTGGGTCGGTGCTGAGCTACTGGGTCGGTGCTGAGGTAGTGGGTCAGTGCTGAGCTACTGTGTTGGTGCTGGTGTATTGGGTCGTTCCTGAGGAACTGGGTCACTGCTATGGTACTGAGTTGGTGCTGAGGTACTGGGTCGGTGCTGAGGTACTGGGTCAGTGCTGAGGTACTGGGTCATTGCTGAGGTACTTGGTCACTGCTGAGGTACTGGGTCGGTGCTGAGGTACTGGGTCACTGCTGAGGTACTGGGTCGGTGCTGAGTTAATAGGTCGGCGCTGAGGTACTGGGTCACTGCTCAGGTACTGTGTCGGTGCTGAGGTACTGGGTCACTGCTGAGGTACTGGGTCGGTGCTGAGTTACTGGGTCGGTGCTGAGGTACTGGGTCAGTGCTGAGGTACTTGGTCACTCCTGAGGTACTGGGTCACTGCTGAGGTACTGGGTCGGTGCTGAGTTACTGGGTCGGTGCTGAGGTACTGGGTCAGTGCTGAGGTACTTGGTCACTCCTGAGGTACTGGGTCACTGCTGAGGTACTGGGTCGCTGCTGAGGTACTGGGTCGGTGCTGAGGTACTGGGTCACTGCTGAGGTACTGGGTCGGTGCTGAGATACTGGGTCGGTGCTGAGGTACTGTGTCGGTGCTGAGGTACTGGGTCGGTGCTGAGGTACTGGGTCGGTGCTGAGGTACTGTGTCGTTGCTGATGTACTGGGTCACTGCTGGGGTGCTGGGTCGGTGCTGAGGTACTGGGGCGTTGCTGAGTTACTGGGTCACTTCTGAGGTACTAGGTCGGAGCTGAGTTACTGGGTCGGGGCTGAGGTACTGGCTCAGTGCTGAGGTACTGGGTCGGTGCTGAGGTACTGAGTCGTTGCTGAGGTACTGGGTCACTGCTGAGTTACTGGGTCGGTGCTGAGATTCTGGGTCACTGCTGAGGTACTGAGTCGGTGCTGAGGTACTGGCTCGGTGCTGAGGTACTGGTTCGTTGCTGAGGTACTGGATCACTGCTGAGGTACTGGGTCGGTGCTGAGGTTCTTGGTCACTGCTGAAGTACTGGGTCAGTGCTGAGGTACTGGCTCGGTGCTGAGGTACTGGCTCACTGCTGAGGTACTATGTCTCTGCTGGGTTGGTGCTGAGGTACTGGGTCGGTGCTGGGTTGGTGCTGAGGTACTGGGTCGGTGCTGAGGTACTGGGTCGGTGCTGAGGTACTGGGTCGGTGCTGAGATACTGGGTCGGTGCTGAACTACTTGGTCGGTGCTGAGGTACTGTTTCACTGCTGAGGAGCTGGGTCACTGCTGAGGTACTGGGTCGGTGCTGAGGTACTGTGTCGGTGCTGAGGATCTGGATCACTGCTCAGGTACTGTGTCGGTGCTGAGGTACTGGGTCGGTGATGAGGTACTGGGTCGGTGCTGAGGTACTGAGTCACTGCTGAGGTACTGGTTCACTTCTGAGGTACTGGTCGGTGTTGAGGTACTGGGTCATGCTGAGGTACTGGGTCGGTGCAGAGGTACTGGGTCACTGCTGAGGTACTGGTTCGGTGCTGAGGTACTGGGGCGTTGCTGAGTTACTGGGTCACTTCTGAGGTACTAGGTCGGAGCTGAGTTACTGGGTCGGGGCTGAGGTACTGGCTCAGTGCTGAGGTACTGGGTCACTGCTTAGATACTGGTTCGGTGCTGAGGTTTTGGGTCGGTGCTGAGGTACTGTGTCGGTGCTGATGTATTGGGTCGTTCCTGAGGTACTGGGTCACTGCTGAGGTACTGGGTCGGAGCTGAGGTACTGGGTCGGTTATGAGGTACTGGGTCAGTGCTGAGGTACTTGGTCACTGCTGAGGTACTGGGTCGGTGCTGAGGTACTGGGTCACTGCTGAGGTACTGGGACGGTGCTGAGGTACTGGGTCACTGCTGAGGTACTTGGTCGGTGCTGAGGTACTGGGTCGTTGCTGAGGTACTGGGACACTGCTGAGGTACTGGGTCGGTGCTGAGGTATTGGGGCGTTGCTGAGTTACTGGGTCACTTCTGAGGTACTAGGTTTGAGCTGAGTTACTGGGTCGGGGCTGAGGTACTGGCTCAGTGCTGAGGTACTGGGTCGGTGCTGAGGTACTGGGTCGGTGCTGTGGTACTGGGTCACTGCTGAGTTACTGGGTCGGTGCTGAGATTCTGGGTCACTGCTGATGTACTGGGTCGGTGCTGAGGTTCTGGGTCACTGCTGAAGTACAGGGTCGGTGCTGAGGTACTGGCTCGGTGCTGAGGTACTGGCTCACTGCTGAGGTACTAGGTCGCTGCTGAGGTACTGGGTTGGTGCTGAGGTACTGGGTCGGTGCTGAGATACTGGGTCGGTGCTGAGGTACTGGGTCGGTGCTGAGATACTGGGTCGGTGCTGAACTACTTGGTCGGTGCTGAGGTACTGTTTCACTGCTGAGGAGCTGGGTCACTGCTGAGGTACTGGGTCGGTGCTGAGGTACTGGGTCGGTGCTGAGGATCTGGATCACTGCTCAGGTACTCTGTCGGTGCTGAGGTACTGTGTCGGTGATGAGGTACTGGGTCGGTGCTGAGGTACTTGGTCGGTGCTGAGGTGCTGGATCACTGCTGAGGTACTGTGTCGGTGCTGAGGTACTGGGTCGGTGCTGAGGTACTGGGTCCCTGCTGAGGTACTGGTTTGGTTCTGAGGTACTGGTCGGTGCTGAGGTACTCGGTCACTGCTGAGGTACTGGGTCGGTGCTGAGGTACTGGGTCACTGCTGAGGTACTGGGTCGGAGCTGAGGTACGGGGTTGATGCTGAGGTACTGGGTCACTGCTGAGGTACTGGGTCGGTGCTGAGCTACTGGGTCGGTGCTGAGGTAGTGGGTCAGTGCTGAGCTACTGTGTTGGTGCTGGTGTATTGGGTCGTTCCTGAGGAACTGGTTCACTGCTGTGGTACTGAGTTGGTGCTGAGGTACTGGGTCGGTGCTGAGGTACTGGGTCACTGCTGAGATACTGGGTCGGTGCTGAGTTAATGGGTCGGCGCTGAGGTACTGGGTCACTGCTCAGGTACTGTGTCGTTGCTGAGGTACTGGGTCACTGCTGAGGTACTGGGTCGGTGCTGAGGTACTGGGTCGGTGCTGAGGTACTGGGTCAGTGCTGAGGTACTTGGTCACTGCTGAGGTACTGGGTCACTGCTGAGGTACTGGGTCGCTGCTGAGGTACTGGGTCGGTGCTGAGGTACTGGGTCACTGCTGAGGTACTGGGTCGGTGCTGAGGTACTGGGTCGGTGCTGAGTACTGGGTCGGTGCTGAGGTACTGGGTCACTGCTGAGGTACTGGGTCGGTGCTGAGATTCTGGGTCACTGCTGAGGTACTGAGTCGGTGCTGAGGTACTGGGTCACTGCTGAGGTACTGGCTCGGTGCTGAGGTACTGGTTCGTTGCTGAGGTACTGGGTCACTGCTGAGGTACTGTGTCGGTGCTGAGGTACTGGGTCGGTGATGAGGTACTGGGTCGGTGCTGAGGTACTGGGTCGGTGCTGAGGATCTGGATCACTGCTCAGGTACTGTGTCGGTGCTGAGGTACTGGGTCGGTGATGAGGTACTGGGTCGGTGCTGAGGTACTGAGTCACTGCTGAGGTACTGGTTCACTTCTGAGGTACTGGTCGGTGTTGAGGTACAGGGTCATTGCTGAGGTACTGGGTCGGTGCAGAGGTACTGGGTCACTGCTGAGGTACTGGGTCGGTGCTGAGGTACTGGGGCGTTGCTGAGTTACTGGGTCACTTCTGAGGTACTAGGTCAGAGCTGAGTTACTGGGTCGGGGCTGAGGTACTGGCTCAGTGCTGAGGTACTGGGTCACTGCTGAGGTACTGGGTCGGAGCTGAGGTACTGGGTCGGTTATGAGGTACTGGGTCAGTGCTGAGCTACTTGGTCACTGCTGAGGTACTTGGTCGGTGCTGAGGTACTGGGTCACTGCTGAGGTACTGGGACGGTGCTGAGGTACTGGGTCACTGCTGAGGTACTGGGTCGGTGCTGAGGTACTGGGTCGGTGCTGAGGTACTGGGTCGGTGCTGAGGTACTGGATCACTGCTGAGGTACTGTGTCGTTGCTGAGGTACTGGGTCGGTGCTGAGGTACTGGGTCGCTGCTGAGGTACTGGTTTGGTTCTGAGGTACTGGTCGGTGCTGAGGTACTAGGTCACTGCTGAGGTACTGGGTCGGTGCTGAGGTACTGGGTCACTGCTGAGGTACTGGGTCGGAGCTGAGGTACTGGGTTGATGCTGAGGTACTGGGTCACTGCTGAGGTACTGGGTCGGTGCTGGGCTACTGGGTCGGTGCTGAGGTAGTGGGTCAGTGCTGAGCTATTGTGTTGCTGCTGGTGTATTGGGTCGTTCCTGAGGAACTGGGTCACTGCTGTGGTACTGAGTTGGTGCTGAGGTACTGGGTCGGTGCTGAGGTACTGGGTCAGTGCTGAGGTACTTGGTCACTGCTGAGGTACTGGGTCGGTGCTGAGGTACTGGGTCACTGCTGAGGTACTGGGTCGGTGCTGAGTTAATGGGTCGGCGCTGAGGTACTGGGTCACTGCTCAGGTACTTTGTCGGTGCTGAGGTACTGGGTCACTGCTGAGGTACTGGGTCGGTGCTGAGGTACTGGGTCAGTGCTGAGGTACTTGGTCACTGCTGAGGTACTGGGTCACTGCTGAGGTACTGGGTCGCTGCTGAGGTACTGGGTCGGTGATGAGGTACTGGGTCACTGCTGAGGTACTGGGTCGGTGCTGAGGTACTGGGTCGGTGCTGAGGTACTTGGTCGGTGCTGAGGTACTGGTTCGGTGCTGAGGTACTGGGTCGTTGCTGAGGTAGTGGGTCACTGCTGAGGTACTGGGTCGGTGCTGAGGTACTGGGGCGTTGCTGAGTTACTGGGTCACTTCTGAGGTACTAGGTCGGAGCTGAGTTACTGGGTCGGGGCTGAGGTACTGGCTCAGTGCTGAGGTACTGGGTCGCTGCTGAGGTACTGGGTCACTGCTGAGTTACTGGGTCGGTGCTGAGATTCTGGGTCACTGCTGAGGTACTGAGTCCGTGCTGAGGTACTGGCTCGGTGCTGAGGTACTGGTTCGTTGCTGAGGTACTGGGTCACTGCTGAGGTACTGGGTCGGTGCTGAGGTTCTAGGTCACTGCTGAAGTACTGGGTCAGTGCTGAGGTACTGGCTCGGTGCTGAGGTACTGGCTGACTGCTGAGGTACTAGGTCTCTGCTGAGGTACTGGGTTGGTGCTGAGGTACTGGGTCGGTGCTGAGGTACTGGGTCGGTGCCTTGGTACTGAGTTGGTGCTGAGGTAGTGGGTTGGTGCTGAGGTACTGGGTCAGTGCTGAGGTACTTGGTCACTGCTGAGGTACTGGGTCGGTGCTGAGGTACTGGGTCACTGCTGAGGTACTGGGTCGGTGCTGAGTTAATGGGTCGGTGCTGAGGTACTGGGTCACTGCTCAGGTACTGTGTCGGTGCTGAGGTACTGGGTCACGGCTGAGGTACTGGGTCGGTGCTGAGGTACTGGGTCGGAGCTGAGGTACTGGGTCAGTGCTGAGGTACTTGGTCACTGCTGAGGTACAGGGTCACTGCTGAGGTACTGGGTCGCTGCTGAGATACTGGGTTGGTGCTGAGGTACTGGGTCGGTGCTGAGGTACTGGGTCGGTGCTGAGGTACTGGGTCGGTGCTGAGGTACTGGGTCGGTGCTGAACAACTTGGTCGGTGCTGAGGTACTGTTTCACTGCTGAGGAGCTGGGTCACTGCTGAGGTACTGGGTCGGTGCTGAGGTACTGGGTCACTGCTGAGGTACTGGGTCGGTGCTGAGGTACTGGGTCGGTGCTGAGGTACTTGGTCGGTGCTGAGGTACTGGGTCGGTGCTTAGGTACTGGGTCGTTGCTGAGGTACTGAGGTCACTGCTCAGGTACTGTGTCGGTGCTGAGGTACTGGGTCGGTGCTGAGGTACTGGGTCAGTGCTGAGGTACTTGGTCACTGCTGAGGTACTGGGTCACTGCTGAGGTACTGGGTCGCTGCTGAGGTACTCGGTCACTGCTGAGGTACTGGGTCGGTGCTGAGGTACTGGGTCACTGCTGAGGTACTGGGTAGGAGCTGAGGTACTGGGTTGATGCTGAGGTACTGGGTCACTGCTGAGGTACTGGGTCGGTGCTGAGCTACTGGGTCGGTGCTGAGGTAGTGGGTCAGTGCTGAGCTACTGTGTTGGTGCTGGTGTATTGGGTCGTTCCTGAGGAACTGGGTCACTGCTGTGGTACTGAGTTGGTGCTGAGGTACTGGGTCGGTGCTGAGGTACTGGGTCAGTGCTGAGGTACTGGGTCATTGCTGAGGTACTTGGTCACTGCTGAGGTACTGGGTCGGTGCTGAGGTACTGGGTCACTGCTGAGGTACTGGGTCGGTGCTGAGTTAATGGGTCGGCGCTGAGGTACTGGGTCACTGCTCAGGTACTGTGTCGGTGCTGAGGTACTGGGTCACTGCTGAGGTACTGGGTCGGTGCTGAGTTACTGGGTCGGTGCTGAGGTACTGGGTCAGTGCTGAGGTACTTGGTCACTCCTGAGGTACTGGGTCACTGCTGAGGTACTGGGTCGGTGCTGAGTTACTGGGTCGGTGCTGAGGTACTGGGTCAGTGCTGAGGTACTTGGTCACTCCTGAGGTACTGGGTCACTGCTGAGGTACTGGGTCGCTGCTGAGGTACTGGGTCGGTGCTGAGGTACTGGGTCACTGCTGAGGTACTGGGTCGGTGCTGAGATACTGGGTCGGTGCTGAGGTACTGGGTCGGTGCTGAGGTACTGGGTCGGTGCTTAGGTACTGGGTCGGTGCTGAGGTACTGTGTCGTTGCTGATGTCCTGGGTCACTGCTGGGGTACTGGGTCGGTGCTGAGGTACTGGGGCGTTGCTGAGTTACTGGGTCACTTCTGAGGTACTAGGTCGGAGCTGAGTTACTGGGTCGGGGCTGAGGTACTGGCTCAGTGCTGAGGTACTGGGTCGGTGCTGAGGTACTGAGTCGTTGCTGAGGTACTGGGTCACTGCTGAGTTACTGGGTCGGTGCTGAGATTCTGGGTCACTGCTGAGGTACTGAGTCGGTGCTGAGGTACTGGCTCGGTGCTGAGGTACTGGTTCGTTGCTGAGGTACTGGATCACTGCTGAGGTACTGGGTCGGTGCTGAGGTTCTTGGTCACTGCTGAAGTACTGGGTCAGTGCTGAGGTACTGGCTCGGTGCTGAGGTACTGGCTCACTGCTGAGGTACTATGTCTCTGCTGGGTTGGTGCTGAGGTACTGGGTCGGTGCTGAGGTACTGGGTCGGTGCTGAGGTACTGGGTCGGTGCTGAGGTACTGGGTCGGTGCTGAGGTACTGGGTCGGTGCTGAGATACTGGGTCGGTGCTGAACTACTTGGTCGGTGCTGAGGTACTGTTTCACTGCTGAGGAGCTGGGTCACTGCTGAGGTACTGGGTCGGTGCTGAGGTACTGTGTCGGTGCTGAGGATCTGGATCACTGCTCAGGTACTGTGTCGGTGCTGAGGTACTGGGTCGGTGATGAGGTACTGGGTCGGTGCTGAGGTACTGAGTCACTGCTGAGGTACTGGGTCAGTGCTGGGGTACTGGGTCGGTGCTGAGGTACTGGGGCGTTGCTGAGTTACTGGGTCACTTCTGAGGTACTAGGTCGGAGCTACTGGGTCGGGGCTGAGGTACTGGCTCAGTGCTGAGGTACTGGGTCGGTGCTGAGGTACTGAGTCGTTGCTGAGGTACTGGGTCACTGCTGAGTTACTGGGTCGGTGCTGAGATTCTGGGTCACTGCTGAGGTACTGTGTCGGTGCTGAGGTACTGGGTCGGTGATGAGGTACCGGGTCGGTGCTGAGGTACTGAGTCACTGCTGAGGTACTGGTTCACTTCTGAGGTACTGGTCGGTGTTGAGGTACTAGGTCATTGCTGAGGTACTGGGTCGGTGCTGAGGTACTGGGTCGGTGCAGAGGTACTGGGTCACTGCTGAGGTACTGGTTCGGTGCTGAGGTACTGGGGCGTTGCTGAGTTACTGGGTCACTTCTGAGGTACTAGGTCGGAGCTGAGTTACTGGGTCGGGGCTGAGGTACTGGCTCAGTGCTGAGGTACTGGGTCGGTGCTGAGGTACTGGGTCGGTGCTGAGGTACTGGGTCACTGTTGAGTTACTGGGTCGGTGCTGAGATTCTGGGTCACTGCTGAGGTACTGAGTCGGTGCTGAGGTACTGGCTCGGTGCTGAGGTACTGGTTCGTTGCTGAGGTACTGGGTCACTGCTGAGGTACTGGGTCGGTGCTGAGGTTCTAGGTCACTGCTGAAGTACTGGGTCAGTGCTGAGGTACTGGCTCGGTGCTGAGGTACTGGCTGACTGCTGAGGTACTAGGTCTCTGCTGAGGTACTGGGTTGGTGCTGAGGTACTGGGTCGGTGCTGAGGTACTGGGTCGGTGCCTTTGTACTGAGTTGGTGCTGAGGTACTGGGTTGGTGCTGAGGTACTGGGTCAGTGCTGAGGTACTTGGTCACTGCTGAGGTACTGGGTCGGTGCTGAGGTACTGGGTCACTGCTGAGGTACTGGGTCGGTGCTGAGTTAATGGGTCGGTGCTGAGGTACTGGGTCACTGCTCAGGTACTGTGTCGGTGCTGAGGTACTGGGTCACGGCTGAGGTACTGGGTCGGTGCTGAGGTACTTGGTCACTGCTGAGGTACTGGGTCGGTGCTGAGGTACTGGGTCACTGCTGAGATACTGGGTCGGTGCTGAGTTAATGGGTCGGCGCTGAGGTACTGGGTCACTGCTCAGGTACTGTGTCGTTGCTGAGGTACTGGGTCACTGCTGAGGTACTGGGTCGGTGCTGAGGTACTGGGTCGGTGCTGAGGTACTGGGTCAGTGCTGAGGTACTTGGTCACTGCTGAGGTACTGGGTCACTGCTGAGGTACTGGGTCGCTGCTGAGGTACTGGGTCGGTGCTGAGGTACTGGGTCACTGCTGAGGTACTGGGTCGGTGCTGAGGTACTGGGTCGGTGCTGAGTACTGGGTCGGTGCTGAGGTACTGGGTCACTGCTGAGGTACTGGGTCGGTGCTGAGATTCTGGGTCACTGCTGAGGTACTGAGTCGGTGCTGAGGTACTGGGTCACTGCTGAGGTACTGGCTCGGTGCTGAGGTACTGGTTCGTTGCTGAGGTACTGGGTCACTGCTGAGGTACTGTGTCGGTGCTGAGGTACTGGGTCGGTGATGAGGTACTGGGTCGGTGCTGAGGTACTGGGTCGGTGCTGAGGATCTGGATCACTGCTCAGGTACTGTGTCGGTGCTGAGGTACTGGGTCGGTGATGAGGTACTGGGTCGGTGCTGAGGTACTGAGTCACTGCTGAGGTACTGGTTCACTTCTGAGGTACTGGTCGGTGTTGAGGTACAGGGTCATTGCTGAGGTACTGGGTCGGTGCAGAGGTACTGGGTCACTGCTGAGGTACTGGGTCGGTGCTGAGGTACTGGGGCGTTGCTGAGTTACTGGGTCACTTCTGAGGTACTAGGTCAGAGCTGAGTTACTGGGTCGGGGCTGAGGTACTGGCTCAGTGCTGAGGTACTGGGTCACTGCTGAGGTACTGGGTCGGAGCTGAGGTACTGGGTCGGTTATGAGGTACTGGGTCAGTGCTGAGCTACTTGGTCACTGCTGAGGTACTTGGTCGGTGCTGAGGTACTGGGTCACTGCTGAGGTACTGGGACGGTGCTGAGGTACTGGGTCACTGCTGAGGTACTGGGTCGGTGCTGAGGTACTGGGTCGGTGCTGAGGTACTGGGTCGGTGCTGAGGTACTGGATCACTGCTGAGGTACTGTGTCGTTGCTGAGGTACTGGGTCGGTGCTGAGGTACTGGGTCGCTGCTGAGGTACTGGTTTGGTTCTGAGGTACTGGTCGGTGCTGAGGTACTAGGTCACTGCTGAGGTACTGGGTCGGTGCTGAGGTACTGGGTCACTGCTGAGGTACTGGGTCGGAGCTGAGGTACTGGGTTGATGCTGAGGTACTGGGTCACTGCTGAGGTACTGGGTCGGTGCTGGGCTACTGGGTCGGTGCTGAGGTAGTGGGTCAGTGCTGAGCTATTGTGTTGCTGCTGGTGTATTGGGTCGTTCCTGAGGAACTGGGTCACTGCTGTGGTACTGAGTTGGTGCTGAGGTACTGGGTCGGTGCTGAGGTACTGGGTCAGTGCTGAGGTACTTGGTCACTGCTGAGGTACTGGGTCGGTGCTGAGGTACTGGGTCACTGCTGAGGTACTGGGTCGGTGCTGAGTTAATGGGTCGGCGCTGAGGTACTGGGTCACTGCTCAGGTACTTTGTCGGTGCTGAGGTACTGGGTCACTGCTGAGGTACTGGGTCGGTGCTGAGGTACTGGGTCAGTGCTGAGGTACTTGGTCACTGCTGAGGTACTGGGTCACTGCTGAGGTACTGGGTCGCTGCTGAGGTACTGGGTCGGTGATGAGGTACTGGGTCACTGCTGAGGTACTGGGTCGGTGCTGAGGTACTGGGTCGGTGCTGAGGTACTTGGTCGGTGCTGAGGTACTGGTTCGGTGCTGAGGTACTGGGTCGTTGCTGAGGTAGTGGGTCACTGCTGAGGTACTGGGTCGGTGCTGAGGTACTGGGGCGTTGCTGAGTTACTGGGTCACTTCTGAGGTACTAGGTCGGAGCTGAGTTACTGGGTCGGGGCTGAGGTACTGGCTCAGTGCTGAGGTACTGGGTCGCTGCTGAGGTACTGGGTCACTGCTGAGTTACTGGGTCGGTGCTGAGATTCTGGGTCACTGCTGAGGTACTGAGTCCGTGCTGAGGTACTGGCTCGGTGCTGAGGTACTGGTTCGTTGCTGAGGTACTGGGTCACTGCTGAGGTACTGGGTCGGTGCTGAGGTTCTAGGTCACTGCTGAAGTACTGGGTCAGTGCTGAGGTACTGGCTCGGTGCTGAGGTACTGGCTGACTGCTGAGGTACTAGGTCTCTGCTGAGGTACTGGGTTGGTGCTGAGGTACTGGGTCGGTGCTGAGGTACTGGGTCGGTGCCTTGGTACTGAGTTGGTGCTGAGGTAGTGGGTTGGTGCTGAGGTACTGGGTCAGTGCTGAGGTACTTGGTCACTGCTGAGGTACTGGGTCGGTGCTGAGGTACTGGGTCACTGCTGAGGTACTGGGTCGGTGCTGAGTTAATGGGTCGGTGCTGAGGTACTGGGTCACTGCTCAGGTACTGTGTCGGTGCTGAGGTACTGGGTCACGGCTGAGGTACTGGGTCGGTGCTGAGGTACTGGGTCGGAGCTGAGGTACTGGGTCAGTGCTGAGGTACTTGGTCACTGCTGAGGTACAGGGTCACTGCTGAGGTACTGGGTCGCTGCTGAGATACTGGGTTGGTGCTGAGGTACTGGGTCGGTGCTGAGGTACTGGGTCGGTGCTGAGGTACTGGGTCGGTGCTGAGGTACTGGGTCGGTGCTGAACAACTTGGTCGGTGCTGAGGTACTGTTTCACTGCTGAGGAGCTGGGTCACTGCTGAGGTACTGGGTCGGTGCTGAGGTACTGGGTCACTGCTGAGGTACTGGGTCGGTGCTGAGGTACTGGGTCGGTGCTGAGGTACTTGGTCGGTGCTGAGGTACTGGGTCGGTGCTTAGGTACTGGGTCGTTGCTGAGGTACTGAGGTCACTGCTCAGGTACTGTGTCGGTGCTGAGGTACTGGGTCGGTGCTGAGGTACTGGGTCAGTGCTGAGGTACTTGGTCACTGCTGAGGTACTGGGTCACTGCTGAGGTACTGGGTCGCTGCTGAGGTACTCGGTCACTGCTGAGGTACTGGGTCGGTGCTGAGGTACTGGGTCACTGCTGAGGTACTGGGTAGGAGCTGAGGTACTGGGTTGATGCTGAGGTACTGGGTCACTGCTGAGGTACTGGGTCGGTGCTGAGCTACTGGGTCGGTGCTGAGGTAGTGGGTCAGTGCTGAGCTACTGTGTTGGTGCTGGTGTATTGGGTCGTTCCTGAGGAACTGGGTCACTGCTGTGGTACTGAGTTGGTGCTGAGGTACTGGGTCGGTGCTGAGGTACTGGGTCAGTGCTGAGGTACTGGGTCATTGCTGAGGTACTTGGTCACTGCTGAGGTACTGGGTCGGTGCTGAGGTACTGGGTCACTGCTGAGGTACTGGGTCGGTGCTGAGTTAATGGGTCGGCGCTGAGGTACTGGGTCACTGCTCAGGTACTGTGTCGGTGCTGAGGTACTGGGTCACTGCTGAGGTACTGGGTCGGTGCTGAGTTACTGGGTCGGTGCTGAGGTACTGGGTCAGTGCTGAGGTACTTGGTCACTCCTGAGGTACTGGGTCACTGCTGAGGTACTGGGTCGGTGCTGAGTTACTGGGTCGGTGCTGAGGTACTGGGTCAGTGCTGAGGTACTTGGTCACTCCTGAGGTACTGGGTCACTGCTGAGGTACTGGGTCGCTGCTGAGGTACTGGGTCGGTGCTGAGGTACTGGGTCACTGCTGAGGTACTGGGTCGGTGCTGAGATACTGGGTCGGTGCTGAGGTACTGGGTCGGTGCTGAGGTACTGGGTCGGTGCTTAGGTACTGGGTCGGTGCTGAGGTACTGTGTCGTTGCTGATGTCCTGGGTCACTGCTGGGGTACTGGGTCGGTGCTGAGGTACTGGGGCGTTGCTGAGTTACTGGGTCACTTCTGAGGTACTAGGTCGGAGCTGAGTTACTGGGTCGGGGCTGAGGTACTGGCTCAGTGCTGAGGTACTGGGTCGGTGCTGAGGTACTGAGTCGTTGCTGAGGTACTGGGTCACTGCTGAGTTACTGGGTCGGTGCTGAGATTCTGGGTCACTGCTGAGGTACTGAGTCGGTGCTGAGGTACTGGCTCGGTGCTGAGGTACTGGTTCGTTGCTGAGGTACTGGATCACTGCTGAGGTACTGGGTCGGTGCTGAGGTTCTTGGTCACTGCTGAAGTACTGGGTCAGTGCTGAGGTACTGGCTCGGTGCTGAGGTACTGGCTCACTGCTGAGGTACTATGTCTCTGCTGGGTTGGTGCTGAGGTACTGGGTCGGTGCTGAGGTACTGGGTCGGTGCTGAGGTACTGGGTCGGTGCTGAGGTACTGGGTCGGTGCTGAGGTACTGGGTCGGTGCTGAGATACTGGGTCGGTGCTGAACTACTTGGTCGGTGCTGAGGTACTGTTTCACTGCTGAGGAGCTGGGTCACTGCTGAGGTACTGGGTCGGTGCTGAGGTACTGTGTCGGTGCTGAGGATCTGGATCACTGCTCAGGTACTGTGTCGGTGCTGAGGTACTGGGTCGGTGATGAGGTACTGGGTCGGTGCTGAGGTACTGAGTCACTGCTGAGGTACTGGGTCAGTGCTGGGGTACTGGGTCGGTGCTGAGGTACTGGGGCGTTGCTGAGTTACTGGGTCACTTCTGAGGTACTAGGTCGGAGCTACTGGGTCGGGGCTGAGGTACTGGCTCAGTGCTGAGGTACTGGGTCGGTGCTGAGGTACTGAGTCGTTGCTGAGGTACTGGGTCACTGCTGAGTTACTGGGTCGGTGCTGAGATTCTGGGTCACTGCTGAGGTACTGTGTCGGTGCTGAGGTACTGGGTCGGTGATGAGGTACCGGGTCGGTGCTGAGGTACTGAGTCACTGCTGAGGTACTGGTTCACTTCTGAGGTACTGGTCGGTGTTGAGGTACTAGGTCATTGCTGAGGTACTGGGTCGGTGCTGAGGTACTGGGTCGGTGCAGAGGTACTGGGTCACTGCTGAGGTACTGGTTCGGTGCTGAGGTACTGGGGCGTTGCTGAGTTACTGGGTCACTTCTGAGGTACTAGGTCGGAGCTGAGTTACTGGGTCGGGGCTGAGGTACTGGCTCAGTGCTGAGGTAGTGGGTCACTGCTGAGATACTGGTTCGGTGCTGAGGTTTTGGGTCGGTGCTGAGGTACTGTGTCGGTGCTGATGTATTGGGTCGTTCCTGAGGTACTGGGTCACTGCTGAGGTACTGGGTCGGTGCTGAGGTACTGGGTCACTGCTGAGGTACTGGGACGGTGCTGAGGTACTGAGTCACTGCTGAGGTACTGGGTCGGTGCTGAGGTACTGGATCACTGCTGAGGTACTGTGTCGGTGCTGAGGTACTGGGTCGGTGCTGAGGTACTGGGTCGCTGCTGAGGTACTGGTTTGGTTCTGAGGTACTGGTCGGTGCTGAGGTACTAGGTCACTGCTAGGGTACTGGGTCGGTGCTGAGGTACTGGGTCACTGCTGAGGTACTGGGTCGGAGCTGAGGTACTGGGTTGATGTTGAGGTACTGGGTCACTGCTGAGGTACTGGGTCGGTGCTGAGCTACTGGGTCGGTGCTGAGGTAGTGGGTCAGTGCTGAGCTACTGTGTTGGTGCTGGTGTATTGGGTCGTTCCTGAGGAACTGGGTCACTGCTGTGGTACTGAGTTGCTGCTGAGGTACTGGGTCGGTGCTGAGGTACTGGTTCAGTGCTGAGGTACTTGGTCACTGCTGAGGTACTGGGTTGGTGCTGAGGTACTGGGTCACTGCTGAGGTACTGGGTCGGTGCTGAGTTAATGGGTCGGCGCTGAGGTACTGGGTCACTGCTCAGGTACTGTGTCGGTGCTGAGGTACTGGGTCACTGCTGAGGAACTGGGTCGGTGCTGAGGTACTGGGTCAGTGCTGAGGTACTTGGTCACTGCTGAGGTACTGGGTCACTGCTGAGGTACTGGGTCGCTGCTGAGGTACTGGGTCGGTGCTGAGGTACTGGGTCACTGCTGAGGAACTGGGTCAGTGCTGAGGTACTGGGTCGGTGCTGAGGTACTTGGTCGGTGATGAGGTACTGGGTCGTTGCTGAGGTACTGGGACACTGCTGAGGTACTGGGTCGGTGCTGAGGTATTGGGGCGTTGCTGAGTTACTGGGTCACTTCTGAGGTACTAGGTTTGAGCTGAGTTACTGGGTCGGGGCTGAGGTACTGGCTCAGTGCTGAGGTACTGGGTCGGTGCTGAGGTACTGGGTCGGTGCTGTGGTACTGGGTCACTGCTGAGTTACTGGGTCGGTGCTGAGATTCTGGGTCACTGCTGATGTACTGGGTCGGTGCTGAGGTTCTGGGTCACTGCTGAAGTACAGGGTCGGTGCTGAGGTACTGGGTCAGTGCTGAGGTACTAGGTCGCTGCTGAGGTACTGGGTTGGTGCTGAGGTACTGGGTCGGTGCTGAGATACTGGGTCGGTGCTGAGGTACTGGGTCGATGCTGAGATACTGGGTCGGTGCTGAACTACTTGGTCGGTGCTGAGGTACTGTTTCACTGCTGAGGAGCTGGGTCACTGCTGAGGTACTGGGTCGGTGCTGAGGTACTGGGTCGGTGCTGAGGATCTGGATCACTGCTCAGGTACTCTGTCGGTGCTGAGGTACTGTGTCGGTGATGAGGTACTGGGTCGGTGCTGAGGTACTGGGTCCCTGCTGAGGTACTGGTTTGGTTCTGAGGTACTGGTCGGTGCTGAGGTACTCGGTCACTGCTGAGGTACTGGGTCGGTGCTGAGGTACTGGGTCACTGCTGAGGTACTGGGTCGGAGCTGAGGTACGGGGTTGATGCTGAGGTACTGGGTCACTGCTGAGGTACTGGGTCGGTGCTGAGCTACTGGGTCGGTGCTGAGGTAGTGGGTCAGTGCTGAGCTACTGTGTTGGTGCTGGTGTATTGGGTCGTTCCTGAGGAACTGGGTCACTGCTGTGGTACTGAGTTGGTGCTGAGGTACTGGGTCGGTGCTGAGGTACTGGGTCAGTGCTGAGGTACTTGGTCACTGCTGAGGTACTGGGTCGGTGCTGAGGTACTGGGTCACTGCTGAGATACTGGGTCGGTGCTGAGTTAATGGGTCGGCGCTGAGGTACTGGGTCACTGCTCAGGTACTGTGTCGTTGCTGAGGTACTGGGTCACTGCTGAGGTACTGGGTCGGTGCTGAGGTACTGGGTCGGTGCTGAGGTACTGGGTCAGTGCTGAGGTACTTGGTCACTGCTGAGGTACTGGGTCACTGCTGAGGTACTGGGTCGCTGCTGAGGTACTGGGTCGGTGCTGAGGTACTGGGTCACTGCTGAGGTACTGGGTCGGTGCTGAGGTACTGGGTCGGTGCTGAGTACTGGGTCGGTGCTGAGGTACTGGGTCACTGCTGAGGTACTGGGTCGGTGCTGAGATTCTGGGTCACTGCTGAGGTACTGGGTCGGTGCTGAGGTACTGGGTCACTGCTGAGGTACTGGCTCGGTGCTGAGGTACTGGTTCGTTGCTGAGGTACTGGGTCACTGCTGAGGTACTGTGTCGGTGCTGAGGTACTGGGTCGGTGATGAGGTACTGGGTCACTGCTGAGATACTGGGTCGGTGCTGAGGTACTGGGTCGGTGCTGAGGATCTGGATCACTGCTCAGGTACTGTGTCGGTGCTGAGGTACTGGGTCGGTGATGAGGTACTGGGTCGGTGCTGAGGTACTGAGTCACTGCTGAGGTACTGGTTCACTTCTGAGGTACTGGTCGGTGTTGAGGTACTGGGTCATTGCTGATGTACTGGGTCGGTGCAGAGGTACTGGGTCACTGCTGAGGTACTGGTTCGGTGCTGAGGTACTGGGGCGTTGCTGAGTTACTGGGTCACTTCTGAGGTACTAGGTCAGAGCTGAGTTACTGGGTCGGGGCTGAGGTACTGGCTCAGTGCTGAGGTACTGGGTCACTGCTGAGGTACTGGGTCGGAGCTGAGGTACTGGGTCGGTTATGAGGTACTGGGTCAGTGCTGAGCTACTTGGTCACTGCTGAGGTACTTGGTCGGTGCTGAGGTACTGGGTCACTGCTGAGGTACTGGGACGGTGCTGAGGTACTGGGTCACTGCTGAGGTACTGGGTCGGTGCTGAGGTACTGGGTCGGTGCTGAGGTACTGGATCACTGCTGAGGTACTGTGTCGTTGCTGAGGTACTGGGTCGGTGCTGAGGTACTGGGTCGCTGCTGAGGTACTGGTTTGGTTCTGAGGTACTGGTCGGTGCTGAGGTACTAGGTCACTGCTGAGGTACTGGGTCGGTGCTGAGGTACTGGGTCACTGCTGAGGTACTGGGTCGGAGCTGAGGTACTGGGTTGATGCTGAGGTACTGGGTCACTGCTGAGGTACTGGGTCGGTGCTGGGCTACTGGGTCGGTGCTGAGGTAGTGGGTCAGTGCTGAGCTATTGTGTTGGTGCTGGTGTATTGGGTCGTTCCTGAGGAACTGGGTCACTGCTGTGGTACTGAGTTGGTGCTGAGGTACTGGGTCGGTGCTGAGGTACTGGGTCAGTGCTGAGGTACTTGGTCACTGCTGAGGTACTGGGTCGGTGCTGAGGTACTGGGTCACTGCTGAGGTACTGGGTCGGTGCTGAGTTAATGGGTCGGCGCTGAGTTACTGGGTCACTTCTGAGGTACTAGGTCGGAGCTGAGTTACTGGGTCGGGGCTGAGGTACTGGCTCAGTGCTGAGGTACTGGGTCACTGCTGAGGTACTGGGTCGGTGCTGAGTTAATGGGTCGGCGCTGAGGTACTGGGTCACTGCTCAGGTACTGTGTCGGTGCTGAGGTACTGGGTCACTGCTGAGGAACTGGGTCGGTGCTGAGGTACTGGGTCAGTGCTGAGGTACTTGGTCACTGCTGAGGTACTGGGTCACTGCTGAGGTACTGGGTCGCTGCTGAGGTACTGGGTCGGTGCTGAGGTACTGGGTCACTGCTGAGGAACTGGGTCAGTGCTGAGGTACTTTGTCGGTGCTGAGGTACTTGGTCGGTGCTGAGGTACTGGGTCGTTGCTGAGGTACTGGGACACTGCTGAGGTACTGGGTCGGTGCTGAGGTATTGGGGCGTTGCTGAGTTACTGGGTCACTTCTGAGGTACTAGGTTTGAGCTGAGTTACTGGGTCGGGGCTGAGGTACTGGCTCAGTGCTGAGGTACTGGGTCGGTGCTGAGGTACTGGGTCGGTGCTGTGGTACTGGGTCACTGCTGAGTTACTGGGTCGGTGCTGAGATTCTGGGTCACTGCTGATGTACTGGGTCGGTGCTGAGGTTCTGGGTCACTGCTGAAGTACAGGGTCGGTGCTGAGGTACTGGGTCAGTGCTGAGGTACTAGGTCGCTGCTGAGGTACTGGGTTGGTGCTGAGGTACTGGGTCGGTGCTGAGATACTGGGTCGGTGCTGAGGTACTGGGTCGATGCTGAGATACTGGGTCGGTGCTGAACTACTTGGTCGGTGCTGAGGTACTGTTTCACTGCTGAGGAGCTGGGTCACTGCTGAGGTACTGGGTCGGTGCTGAGGTACTGGGTCGGTGCTGAGGATCTGGATCACTGCTCAGGTACTCTGTCGGTGCTGAGGTACTGTGTCGGTGATGAGGTACTGGGTCGGTGCTGAGGTACTGGGTCCCTGCTGAGGTACTGGTTTGGTTCTGAGGTACTGGTCGGTGCTGAGGTACTCGGTCACTGCTGAGGTACTGGGTCGGTGCTGAGGTACTGGGTCACTGCTGAGGTACTGGGTCGGAGCTGAGGTACGGGGTTGATGCTGAGGTACTGGGTCACTGCTGAGGTACTGGGTCGGTGCTGAGCTACTGGGTCGGTGCTGAGGTAGTGGGTCAGTGCTGAGCTACTGTGTTGGTGCTGGTGTATTGGGTCGTTCCTGAGGAACTGGGTCACTGCTGTGGTACTGAGTTGGTGCTGAGGTACTGGGTCGGTGCTGAGGTACTGGGTCAGTGCTGAGGTACTTGCTCACTGCTGAGGTACTGGGTCGGTGCTGAGGTACTGGGTCACTGCTGAGATACTGGGTCGGTGCTGAGTTAATGGGTCGGCGCTGAGGTACTGGGTCACTGCTCAGGTACTGTGTCGTTGCTGAGGTACTGGGTCACTGCTGAGGTACTGGGTGGGTGCTGAGGTACTGGGTCGGTGCTGAGGTACTGGGTCAGTGCTGAGGTACTTGGTCACTGCTGAGGTACTGGGTCACTGCTGAGGTACTGGGTCGCTGCTGAGGTACTGGGTCGGTGCTGAGGTACTGGGTCACTGCTGAGGTACTGGGTCGGTGCTGAGGTACTGGGTCGGTGCTGAGTACTGGGTCGGTGCTGAGGTACTGGGTCACTGCTGAGGTACTGGGTCGGTGCTGAGATTCTGGGTCACTGCTGAGGTACTGGGTCGGTGCTGAGGTACTGGGTCACTGCTGAGGTACTGGCTCGGTGCTGAGGTACTGGTTCGTTGCTGAGGTACTGGGTCACTGCTGAGGTACTGTGTCGGTGCTGAGGTACTGGGTCGGTGATGAGGTACTGGGTCACTGCTGAGATACTGGGTCGGTGCTGAGGTACTGGGTCGGTGCTGAGGATCTGGATCACTGCTCAGGTACTGTGTCGGTGCTGAGGTACTGGGTCGGTGATGAGGTACTGGGTCGGTGCTGAGGTACTGAGTCACTGCTGAGGTACTGGTTCACTTCTGAGGTACTGGTCGGTGTTGAGGTACTGGGTCATTGCTGATGTACTGGGTCGGTGCAGAGGTACTGGGTCACTGCTGAGGTACTGGTTCGGTGCTGAGGTACTGGGGCGTTGCTGAGTTACTGGGTCACTTCTGAGGTACTAGGTCAGAGCTGAGTTACTGGGTCGGGGCTGAGGTACTGGCTCAGTGCTGAGGTACTGGGTCACTGCTGAGGTACTGGGTCGGAGCTGAGGTACTGGGTCGGTTATGAGGTACTGGGTCAGTGCTGAGCTACTTGGTCACTGCTGAGGTACTTGGTCGGTGCTGAGGTACTGGGTCACTGCTGAGGTACTGGGACAGTGCTGAGGTACTGGGTCACTGCTGAGGTACTGGGTCGGTGCTGAGGTACTGGGTCGGTGCTGAGGTACTGGATCACTGCTGAGGTACTGTGTCGTTGCTGAGGTACTGGGTCGGTGCTGAGGTACTGGGTCGCTGCTGAGGTACTGGTTTGGTTCTGAGGTACTGGTCGGTGCTGAGGTACTAGGTCACTGCTGAGGTACTGGGTCGGTGCTGAGGTACTGGGTCACTGCTGAGGTACTGGGTCGGAGCTGAGGTACTGGGTTGATGCTGAGGTACTGGGTCACTGCTGAGGTACTGGGTCGGTGCTGGGCTACTGGGTCGGTGCTGAGGTAGTGGGTCAGTGCTGAGCTATTGTGTTGGTGCTGGTGTATTGGGTCGTTCCTGAGGAACTGGGTCACTGCTGTGGTACTGAGTTGGTGCTGAGGTACTGGGTCGGTGCTGAGGTACTGGGTCAGTGCTGAGGTACTTGGTCACTGCTGAGGTACTGGGTCGGTGCTGAGGTACTGGGTCACTGCTGAGGTACTGGGTCGGTGCTGAGTTAATGGGTCGGCGCTGAGTTACTGGGTCACTTCTGAGGTACTAGGTCGGAGCTGAGTTACTGGGTCGGGGCTGAGGTACTGGCTCAGTGCTGAGGTACTGGGTCGGTGCTGAGGTACTGGGTCACTGCTGAGTTACTGGGTCGGTGCTGAGATTCTGGGTCACTGCTGAGGTACTGAGTCCGTGCTGAGGTACTGGCTCGGTGCTGAGGTACTGGTTCGTTGCTGAGGTACTGGGTCACTGCTGAGGTACTGGGTCGGTGCTGAGGTTCTAGGTCACTGCTGAAGTACTGGGTCAGTGCTGAGGTACTGGCTCGGTGCTGAGGTACTGGCTGACTGCTGAGGTACTAGGTCTCTGCTGAGGTACTGGGTTGGTGCTGAGGTACTGGGTCGGTGCTGAGGTACTGGGTCGGTGCCTTGGTACTGAGTTGGTGCTGAGGTAGTGGGTTGGTGCTGAGGTACTGGGTCAGTGCTGAGGTACTTGGTCACTGCTGAGGTACTGGGTCGGTGCTGAGGTACTGGGTCACTGCTGAGGTACTGGGTCGGTGCTGAGTTAATGGGTCGGCGCTGAGGTACTGGGTCACTGCTCAGGTACTGTGTCGGTGCTGAGGTACTGGGTCACTGCTGAGGTACTGGGTCGGTGCTGAGGTACTGGGTCGGTGCTGAGGTACTGGGGCGTTGCTGAGTTACTGGGTCACTTCTGAGGTACTAGGTCGGAGCTACTGGGTCGGGGCTGAGGTACTGGCTCAGTGCTGAGGTACTGGGTCGGTGCTGAGGTACTGAGTCGTTGCTGAGGTACTGGGTCACTGCTGAGTTACTGGGTCGGTGCTGAGATTCTGGGTCACTGCTGAGGTACTGAGTCGGTGCTGAGGTACTGGCTCGGTGCTGAGGTACTGGTTCGTTGCTGAGGTACTGGGTCACTGCTGAGGTACTGGGTCGGTGCTGAGGTTCTTGGTCACTGCTGAAGTACTGGGTCAGTGCTGAGGTACTGGCTCGGTGCTGAGGTACTGGCTCACTGCTGAGGTACTAGGTCTCTGCTGAGGTACTGGGTTGGTGCTGAGGTACTGGGTCGGTGCTGAGGTACTGGGTCGGTGCTGAGGTACTGGGTCGGTGCTGAACAACTTGGTCGGTGCTGAGGTACTGTTTCACTGCTGAGGAGCTGGGTCACTGCTGAGGTACTGGGTCGGTGCTGAGGAACTGTGTCGGTGCTGAGGATCTGGATCACTGCTCAGGTACTGTGTCGGTGCTGAGGTACTGGGTCGGTGATGAGGTACTGGGTCGGTGCTGAGGTACTGAGTCACTGCTGAGGTACTGGGTCACTGCTGAGGTACTGGGTCGCTGCTGAGGTACTGGGTCGGTGCTGAGGTACTGGGTCACTGCTGAGGTACTGGGTCGGTGCTGAGGTACTGGGTCGGTGCTGAGGTACTTGGTCGGTGCTGAGGTACTGGGTCGGTGCTGAGGTACTGGGTCGTTGCTGAGGTACTGGGTCACTGCTCAGGTACTGTGTCGGTGCTGAGGTACTGGGTCGGTGCTGAGGTACTGGGTCAGTGCTGAGGTACTTGGTCACTGCTGAGGTACTGGGTCACTGCTGAGGTACTGGGTCGCTGCTGAGGTACTGGGTCGGTGCTGAGGTACTGGGTCACTGCTGAGGTACAGGGTCGGTGCTGAGGTACTGGGTCGGTGCTGTGGTACTTGGTCGGTGCTGAGGTACTGGGTCGGTGCTGAGGTACTGGGTCGTTGCTGAGGTACTGGGTCACTGCTGAGGTACTGGGTCGGTGCTGTGGTACTGGGGCGTTGCTGAGTTACTGGGTCACTTCTGCGGTACTAGGTCGGAGCTGAGTTACTGGGTCGGGGCTGAGGTACTGGCTCAGTGCTGAGGTACTGGGTCGATGCTGAGATAATGGGTCACTGCTGAGTTACTGGGTCGGTGCTGAGATTCTGGGTCACTGCTGAGGTACTGAGTCGGTGCTGAGGTACGGGCTCGGTGCTGAGGTACTGGTTCGTTGCTGAGGTACTGGGTCACTGCTGAGGTACTGGACGGTGCTGAGGTTCTAGGTCACTGCTGAAGTACTGGGTCAGAGCTGAGGTACTGGCTCGGTGCTGAGGTACTGGCTGACTGCTGAGGTACTAGGTCTCTGCTGAGGTACTGGGTTGGTGCTGAGGTACTGGGTCGGTGCTGAGGTACTGGGTCGGAGCCTTGGTACTGAGTTGGTGCTGAGGTACTGGGTTGGTGCTGAGGTACTGGGTCAGTGCTGAGGTACTTGGTCACTGCTGAGGTACTGGGTCGGTGCTGAGGTACTGGGTCGGTGCTGAGGTACTGGGTCGGTGCCTTGGTACTGAGTTGGTGCTGAGGTAGTGGGTTGGTGCTGAGGTACTGGGTCAGTGCTTAGGTACTTGGTCACTGCTGAGGTACTGGGTCGGTGCTGAGGTACTGGGTCACTGCTGAGGTACTGGGTCGGTGCTGAGTTAATGGGTCGGCGCTGAGGTACTGGGTCACTGCTCAGGTACTGTGTCGGTGCTGAGGTACTGGGTCGGTGCTGAGGTACTGGTTCACTTCTGAGGTACTGGTCGGTGTTGAGGTACAGGGTCATTGCTGATGTACTGGTTCGGTGCTGAGGTACTGGGGCGTTGCTGAGTTACTGGGTCACTTCTGAGGTACTAGGTCGGAGCTGAGTTACTGGGTCGGGGCTGAGGTACTGGCTCAGTGCTGAGTTACTGGGTCACTGCTGAGATACTGGTTCGGTGCTGAGGTTTTGGGTCGGTGCTGAGGTAGTGGGTCGGTTCTGAGGTACTGTGTCGCTGCTGATGTATTGGGTCGTTCCTGAGGTACTGGGTCACTGCTGAGTTACTGGGTCGGAGCTGAGGTACTGGGTCGGTTATGAGGTACTGGGTCAGTGCTGAGGTACTTGGGCGCTGCTGAGGTACTGGGTCGGTGCTGAGGTACTGGGTCGGTGTTGAGGTACTGGATCACTGCTGAGGTACTGGGTCGGTGCTGAGGTACTGGGTCGGTGCTGAGGTACTGGGTCACTGCTGGGGTACTGGGTCGGTGCTGAGGTACTGGGTCGGTGCTGAGGTACTGGGTCGGTGCCTTTGTACTGAGTTGGTGCTGAGGTACTGGGTTGGTGCTGAGGTACTGGGTCAGTGCTGAGGTACTTGGTCACTGCTGAGGTACTGGGTCGGTGCTGAGGTACTGGGTCACTGCTGAGGTACTGGGTCGGTGCTGAGTTAATGGGTCGGCGCTGAGGTACTGGGTCACTGCTCAGGTACTGTGTCGGTGCTGAGGTACTGGGTCACTGCTGAGGTACTGGGTCGGTGCTGAGGTACTGGGTCAGTGCTGAGGTACTTGGTCACTGCTGAGGTACAGGGTCACTGCTGAGGTACTGGGTCGCTGCTGAGGTACTGTGTCGGTGCTGAGGTACTGGATCACTGCTGAGGTACTGGGTCGGTGCTGAGGTACTGGGTCGGTGCTGAGGTACTGGGTCACTGCTGGGGTACTGGGTCAGTGCTGAGGTACTTGGTCACTGCTGAGGCACTGGGTCGGTGCTGAGGTACTGGGTCACTGCTGAGGTACTGGGACGGTGCTGAGGTACTGGGTCACTGCTGAGGTACTGGGTCGGTGCTGAGGTACTGGGTCGGTGCTGAGGTACTGGATCACTGCTGAGGTACTGTGTCGTTGCTGAGGTACTGGGTCGGTGCTGAGGTACTGGGTCGCTGCTGAGGTACTGGTTTGGTTCTGAGGTACTGGTCGGTGCTGAGGTACTAGGTCACTGCTGAGGTACTGGGTCGGTGCTGAGGTACTGGGTCACTGCTGAGGTACTGGGTCGGAGCTGAGGTACTGGGTTGATGCTGAGGTACTGGGTCACTGCTGAGGTACTGGGTCGGTGCTGAGCTGCTGGGTCGGTGCTGAGGTAGTGGGTCAGTGCTGAGCTACTGTGTTGGTGCTGGTGTATTGGGTCGTTCCTGAGGAACTGGGTCACTGCTGTGGTACTGAGTTGGTGCTGAGGTACTGGGTCGGTGCTGAGGTACTGGGTCAGTGCTGAGGTACTTGGTCACTGCTGAGGTACTGGGTCGGTGCTGAGGTACTGGGTCACTGCTGAGGTACTGGGTCGGTGCTGAGTTAATGGGTCGGCGCTGAGGTACTGGGTCACTGCTCAGGTACTGTGTCGGTGCTGAGGTACTGGGTCACTGCTGAGGTACTGGGTCGGTGCTGAGGTACTGGGTCAGTGCTGAGGTACTTGGTCGCTGCTGAGGTACTGGGTCGGTGCTAAGGTACTGGGTCACTGCTGAGGTACTGGGTCGGTGCTGAGGTACTGGGTCGGTGCTGAGGTACTTGGTCGGTGCAGAGGTACTGGGTCGTTGCTGAGGTACTGGGTCACTGCTGAATTACTGGGTCGGTGCTGAGGTACTGTGGCGTTGCTGAGTTACTGGGTCACTTCTGAGGTACTAGGTCGGAGCTGAGTTACTGGGTCGGGGCTGAGGTACTGGCTCAGTGCTGAGGTACTGGGTCGGTGCTGAGGTACTGGGTCGGTGCTGGGCTACTGGGTCGGTGCTGAGGTAGTGGGTCAGTGCTGAGCTATTGTGTTGGTGCTGGTGTATTGGGTCGTTCCTGAGGAACTGGGTCACTGCTGTGGTACTGAGTTGGTGCTGAGGTACTGGGTCGGTGCTGAGGTACTGGGTCAGTGCTGAGGTACTTGGTCACTGCTGAGGTACTGGGTCGGTGCTGAGGTACTGGGTCACTGCTGAGGTACTGGGTCGGTGCTGAGTTAATGGGTCGGCGCTGAGTTACTGGGTCACTTCTGAGGTACTAGGTCGGAGCTGAGTTACTGGGTCGGGGCTGAGGTACTGGCTCAGTGCTGAGGTACTGGGTCGGTGCTGAGGTACTGGGTCACTGCTGAGTTACTGGGTCGGTGCTGAGATTCTGGGTCACTGCTGAGGTACTGAGTCCGTGCTGAGGTACTGGCTCGGTGCTGAGGTACTGGTTCTTTGCTGAGGTACTGGGTCACTGCTGAGGTACTGGGTCGGTGCTGAGGTTCTAGGTCACTGCTGAAGTACTGGGTCAGTGCAGAGGTACTGGCTCGGTGCTGAGGTACTGGCTGACTGCTGAGGTACTAGGTCTCTGCTGAGGTACTGGGTTGGTGCTGAGGTACTGGGTCGGTGCTGAGGTACTGGGTCGGTGCCTTGGTACTGAGTTGGTGCTGAGGTAGTGGGTTGGTGCTGAGGTACTGGGTCAGTGCTGAGGTACTTGGTCACTGCTGAGGTACTGGGTCGGTGCTGAGGTACTGGGTCACTGCTGAGGTACTGGGTCGGTGCTGAGTTAATGGGTCGGCGCTGAGGTACTGGGTCACTGCTCAGGTACTGTGTCGGTGCTGAGGTACTGGGTCACTGCTGAGGTACTGGGTCGGTGCTGAGGTACTGGGTCGGAGCTGAGGTACTGGGTCAGTGCTGAGGTACTTGGTCACTGCTGAGGTACAGGGTCACTGCTGAGGTACTGGGTCGCTGCTGAGATACTGGGTCGGTGCTGAGGTACTGGGTCACTGCTGAGGTACTGGGTCGGTGCTGAGGTACTGGGTCGGTGCTGAGGTACTGGGTCACTGCTGGGGTACTGGGTCGGTGCTGAGGTACTGGGGCGTTGCTGAGTTACTGGGTCACTTCTGAGGTACTAGGTCGGAGCTACTGGGTCGGGGCTGAGGTACTGGCTCAGTGCTGAGGTACTGGGTCGGTGCTGAGGTACTGAGTCGTTGCTGAGGTACTGGGTCACTGCTGAGTTACTGGGTCGGTGCTGAGATTCTGGGTCACTGCTGAGGTACTGAGTCGGTGCTGAGGTACTGGCTCGGTGCTGAGGTACTGGTTCGTTGCTGAGGTACTGGGTCACTGCTGAGGTACTGGGTCGGTGCTGAGGTTCTTGGTCACTGCTGAAGTACTGGGTCAGTGCTGAGGTACTGGCTCGGTGCTGAGGTACTGGCTCACTGCTGAGGTACTAGGTCTCTGCTGAGGTACTGGGTTGGTGCTGAGGTACTGGGTTGGTGCTGAAGTACTGGGTCGGTGCTGAGGTACTGGGTCGGTGCTGAACAACTTGGTCGGTGCTGAGGTACTGTTTCACTGCTGAGGAGCTGGGTCACTGCTGAGGTACTGGGTCGGTGCTGAGGAACTGTGTCGGTGCTGAGGATCTGGATCACTGCTCAGGTACTGTGTCGGTGCTGAGGTACTGGGTCGGTGATGAGGTACTGGGTCGGTGCTGAGGTACTGGGTCGGTGATGAGGTACTGGGTCGGTGCTGAGGTACTGAGTCACTGCTGAGGTACTGGGTCACTGCTGAGGTACTGGGTCGCTGCTGAGGTACTGGGTTGGTGCTGAGGTACTGGGTCACTGCTGAGGTACTGGGTCGGTGCTGAGGTACTGGGTCGGTGCTGAGGTACTGGGTCACTGCTGGGGTACTGGGTCGGTGCTGAGGTACTGGGGCGTTGCTGAGTTACTGGGTCACTTCTGAGGTACTAGGTCGGAGCTACTGGGTCGGGGCTGAGGTACTGGCTCAGTGCTGAGGTACTGGGTCGGTGCTGAGGTACTGAGTCGTTGCTGAGGTACTGGGTCACTGCTGAGTTACTGGGTCGGTGCTGAGATTCTGGGTCACTGCTGAGGTACTGAGTCGGTGCTGAGGTACTGGCTCGGTGCTGAGGTACTGGTTCGTTGCTGAGGTACTGGGTCACTGCTGAGGTACTGGGTCGGTGCTGAGGTTCTTGGTCACTGCTGAAGTACTGGGTCAGTGCTGAGGTACTGGCTCGGTGCTGAGGTACTGGCTCACTGCTGAGGTACTAGGTCTCTGCTGAGGTACTGGGTTGGTGCTGAGGTACTGGGTCGGTGCTGAGGTACTGGCTCACTGCTGAGGTACTAGGTCTCTGCTGAGGTACTGGGTTGGTGCTGAGGTACTGGGTCGGTGCTGAGGTACTGGGTCGGTGCTGAGGTACTGGCTCGGTGCTGAGGTACTGGCTCACTGCTGAGGTACTAGGTCTCTGCTGAGGTACTGGGTTGGTGCTGAGGTACTGGGTCGGTGCTGAGGTACTGGGTCGGTGCTGAGGTACTGGGTCGGTGCTGAACAACTTGGTCGGTGCTGAGGTACTGTTTCACTGCTGAGGAGCTGGGTCACTGCTGAGGTACTGGGTCGGTGCTGAGGAACTGTGTCGGTGCTGAGGATCTGGATCACTGCTCAGGTACTCTGTCGGTGCTGAGGTACTGGGTCGGTGATGAGGTACTGGGTCGGTGCTGAGGTACTGGGTCGGTGATGAGGTACTGGGTCGGTGCTGAGGTACTGAGTCACTGCTGAGGTACTGGGTCACTGCTGAGGTACTGGGTCGCTGCTGAGGTACTGGGTCGGTGCTGAGGTACTGGGTCACTGCTGAGGTACTGGGTCGGTGCTGAGGTACTGGGTCGGTGCTGAGGTACTTGGTCGGTGCTGAGGTACTGGGTCGGTGCTGAGGTACTGGGTCGTTGCTGAGGTACTGGGTCACTGCTCAGGTACTGTGTCGGTGCTGAGGTACTGGGTCGGTGCTGAGGTACTGGGTCAGTGCTGAGGTACTTGGTCACTGCTGAGGTACTGGGTCACTGCTGAGGTACTGGGTCGCTGCTGAGGTACTGGGTCGGTGCTGAGGTACTGGGTCACTGCTGAGGTACAGGGTCGGTGCTGAGGTACTGGGTCGGTGCTGTGGTACTTGGTCGGTGCTGAGGCACTGGGTCGGTGCTGAGGTACTGGGTCGTTGCTGAGGTACTGGGTCACTGCTGAGGTACTGGGTCGGTGCTGTGGTACTGGGGCGTTGCTGAGTTACTGGGTCACTTCTGCGGTACTAGGTCGGAGCTGAGTTACTGGGTCGGGGCTGAGGTACTGGCTCAGTGCTGAGGTACTGGGTCGGTGCTGAGATAATGGGTCACTGCTGAGTTACTGGGTCGGTGCTGAGATTCTGGGTCACTGCTGAGGTACTGAGTCCGTGCTGAGGTACTGGCTCGGTGCTGAGGTACTGGTTCGTTGCTGAGGTACTGGGTCACTGCTGAGGTACTGGGTCGGTGCTGAGGTTCTAGGTCACTGCTGAAGTACTGGGTCAGTGCTGAGGTACTGGCTCGGTGCTGAGGTACTGGCTGACTGCTGAGGTACTAGGTCTCTGCTGAGGTACTGGGTTGGTGCTGAGGTACTGGGTCGGTGCTGAGGTACTGGGTCGGTGCCTTGGTACTGAGTTGGTGCTGAGGTAGTGGGTTGGTGCTGAGGTACTGGGTCAGTGCTGAGGTACTTGGTCACTGCTGAGGTACTGGGTCGGTGCTGAGGTACTGGGTCGGTGCTGAGGTACTGGGTCGGTGCCTTGGTACTGAGTTGGTGCTGAGGTAGTGGGTTGGTGCTGAGGTACTGGGTCAGTGCTGAGGTACTTGGTCACTGCTGAGGTACTGGGTCGGTGCTGAGGTACTGGGTCACTGCTGAGGTACTGGGTCGGTGCTGAGTTAATGGGTCGGCGCTGAGGTACTGGGTCACTGCTCAGGTACTGTGTCGGTGCTGAGGTACTGGGTCACTGCTGAGGTACTGGGTCGGTGCTGAGGTACTGGGTCGGTGCTGAGGTACTGGGTCAGTGCTGAGGTACTTGGTCACTGCTGAGGTACAGGGTCACTGCTGAGGTACTGGGTCGCTGCTGAGGTACTGGGTCGGTGCTGAGGTACTGGGTCACTGCTGAGGTACTGGGTCGGTGCTGAGGTACTGGGTCACTGCTGGGGTACTGGGTCGGTGCTGAGGTACTGGGGCGTTGCTGAGTTACTGGGTCACTTCTGAGGTACTAGGTCGGAGCTACTGGGTCGGGGCTGAGGTACTGGCTCAGTGCTGAGGTACTGGGTCGGTGCTGAGGTACTGAGTCGTTGCTGAGGTACTGGGTCACTGCTGAGTTACTGGGTCGGTGCTGAGATTCTGGGTCACTGCTGAGGTACTGAGTCGGTGCTGAGGTACTGGCTCGGTGCTGAGGTACTGGTTCGTTGCTGAGGTACTGGGTCACTGCTGAGGTACTGGGTCGGTGCTGAGGTTCTTGGTCACTGCTGAAGTACTGGGTCAGTGCTGAGGTACTGGCTCGGTGCTGAGGTACTGGCTGACTGCTGAGGTACTAGGTCTCTGCTGAGGTACTGGGTTGGTGCTGAGGTACTGGGTCGGTGCTTAGGTACTGGGTCGGTGCTGAGGTACTGGGTCGGTGCTGAACAACTTGGTCGGTGCTGAGGTACTGTTTCACTGCTGAGGAGCTGGGTCACTGCTGAGGTACTGGGTCGGTGCTGAGGAACTGTGTCGGTGCTGAGGATCTGGATCACTGCTCAGGTACTGTGTCGGTGCTGAGGTACTGGGTCGGTGATGAGGTACTGGGTCGGTGCTGAGGTACTGAGTCACTGCTGAGGTACTGGGTCACTGCTGAGGTACTGGGTCGCTGCTGAGGTACTGGGTCGGTGCTGAGGTACTGGGTCACTGCTGAGGTACTGGGTCGGTGCTGAGGTACTGGGTCGGTGCTGAGGTACTTGGTCGGTGCTGAGGTACTGGGTCGGTGCTGAGGTACTGGGTCGTTGCTGAGGTACTGGGTCACTGCTCAGGTACTGTGTCGGTGCTGAGGTACTGGGTCGGTGCTGAGGTACTGGGTCAGTGCTGAGGTACTTGGTCACTGCTGAGGTACTGGGTCACTGCTGAGGTACTGGGTCGCTGCTGAGGTACTGGGTCGGTGCTGAGGTACTGGGTCACTGCTGAGGTACAGGGTCGGTGCTGAGGTACTGGGTCGGTGCTGTGGTACTTGGTCGGTGCTGAGGTACTGGGTCGGTGCTGAGGTACTGGGTCGTTGCTGAGGTACTGGGTCACTGCTGAGGTACTGGGTCGGTGCTGTGGTACTGGGGCGTTGCTGAGTTACTGGGTCACTTCTGCGGTACTAGGTCGGAGCTGAGTTACTGGGTCGGGGCTGAGGTACTGGCTCAGTGCTGAGGTACTGGGTCGGTGCTGAGATAATGGGTCACTGCTGAGTTACTGGGTCGGTGCTGAGGTACGGGCTCGGTGCTGAGGTACTGGTTCGTTGCTGAGGTACTGGGTCACTGCTGAGGTACTGGACGGTGCTGAGGTTCTAGGTCACTGCTGAAGTACTGGGTCAGAGCTGAGGTACTGGCTCGGTGCTGAGGTACTGGCTGACTGCTGAGGTACTAGGTCTCTGCTGAGGTACTGGGTTGGTGCTGAGGTACTGGGTCGGTGCTGAGGTACTGGGTCGGAGCCTTGGTACTGAGTTGGTGCTGAGGTACTGGGTTGGTGCTGAGGTACTGGATCAGTGCTGAGGTACTTGGTCACTGCTGAGGTACTGGGTCGGTGCTGAGGTACTGGGTCGGTGCTGAGGTACTGGGTCGGTGCCTTGGTACTGAGTTGGTGCTGAGGTAGTGGGTTGGTGCTGAGGTACTGGGTCAGTGCTGAGGTACTTGGTCACTGCTGAGGTACTGGGTCGGTGCTGAGGTACTGGGTCACTGCTGAGGTACTGGGTCGGTGCTGAGTTAATGGGTCGGCGCTGAGGTACTGGGTCACTGCTCAGGTACTGTGTCGGTGCTGAGGTACTGGGTCACTGCTCAGGTACTGGGTCGGTGCTGAGGTACTGGGTCGGTGCTGAGGTACTGGGTCAGTGCTGAGGTACTTGGTCACTGCTGAGGTACAGGGTCACTGCTGAGGTACTGGGTCGCTGCTGAGGTACTGGGTCGGTGCTGAGGTACTGGGTCACTGCTGAGGTACTGGGTCGGTGCTGAGGTACTGGGTCGGTGCTGAGGTACTGGGTCACTGCTGGGGTACTGGGTCGGTGCTGAGGTACTGGGGCGTTGCTGAGTTACTGGGTCACTTCTGAGGTACTAGGTCGGAGCTACTGGGTCGGGGCTGAGGTACTGGCTCAGTGCTGAGGTACTGGGTCGGTGCTGAGGTACTGAGTCGTTGCTGAGGTACTGGGTCACTGCTGAGTTACTGGGTCGGTGCTGAGATTCTGGGTCACTGCTGAGGTACTGAGTCGGTGCTGAGGTACTGGCTCGGTGCTGAGGTACTGGTTCGTTGCTGAGATACTGGGTCACTGCTGAGGTACTGGGTCGGTGCTGAGGTTCTTGGTCACTGCTGAAGTACTGGGTCAGTGCTGAGGTACTGGCTCGGTGCTGAGGTACTGGCTCACTGCTGAGGTACTAGGTCTCTGCTGAGGTACTGGGTTGGTGCTGAGGTACTGGGTCGGTGCTGAGGTACTGGGTCGGTGCTGAGGTACTGGGTCGGTGCTGAACTACTTGGTCGGTGCTGAGGTACTGTTTCACTGCTGAGGAGCTGGGTCACTGCTGAGGTACTGGGTCGGTGCTGAGGAACTGTGTCGGTGCTGAGGATCTGGATCACTGCTCAGGTACTGTGTCGGTGCTGAGGTACTGGGTCGGTGATGAGGTACTGGGTCGGTGCTGAGGTACTGAGTCACTGCTGAGGTACTGGGTCACTGCTGAGGTACTGGGTCGCTGCTGAGGTACTGGGTCGGTGCTGAGGTACTGGGTCACTGCTGAGGTACTGGGTCGGTGCTGAGGTACTGGGTCGGTGCTGAGGTACTTGGTCGGTGCTGAGGTACTGGGTCGGTGCTGAGGTACTGGGTCGTTGCTGAGGTACTGGGTCACTGCTCAGGTACTGTGTCGGTGCTGAGGTACTGGGTCGGTGCTGAGGTACTGGGTCAGTGCTGAGGTACTTGGTCACTGCTGAGGTACTGGGTCACTGCTGAGGTACTGGGTCGCTGCTGAGGTACTGGGTCGGTGCTGAGGTACTGGGTCACTGCTGAGGTACTGGGTCGGTGCTGAGGTACTGGGTCGGTGCTGTGGTACTTGGTCGGTGCTGAGGTACTGGGTCGGTGCTGAGGTACTGGGTCGTCGCTGAGGTACTGGGTGACTGCTGAGGTACTGGGTCGGTGCTGTGGTACTGGGGCGTTGCTGAGTTACTGGGTCACTTCTGCGGTACTAGGTCGGAGCTGAGTTACTGGGTCGGGGCTGAGGTACTGGGTCAGTGCTGAGGTACTGGGTCGGTGCTGAGGTAATGGGTCACTGCTGAGTTACTGGGTCGGTGCTGAGATTCTGGGTCACTGCTGAGGTACTGAGTCGGTGCAGAGGTACGGGCTCGGTGCTGAGGTACTGGTTCGTTGCTGAGGTACTGGGTCACTGCTGAGGTACTGGTTCGGTGCTGAGGTTCTAGGTCACTGCTGAAGTACTGGGTCAGTGCTGAGGTACTGGCTCGGTGCTGAGGTACTGGCTGACTGCTGAGGTACTAGGTCTCTGCTGAGGTACTGGGTTGGTGCTGAGGTACTGGGTCGGTGCTGAGGTACTGGGTCGGAGCCTTGGTACTGAGTTGGTGCTGAGGTACTGGGTTGGTGCTGAGGTACTGGGTCAGTGCTGAGGTACTTGGTCACTGCTGAGGTACTGGGTCGGTGCTGAGGTACTGGGTCACTGCTGAGGTACTGGGTCGGTGCTGAGTTAATGGGTCGGCGCTGAGGTACTGGGTCACTGCTCAGGTACTGTGTCGGTGCTGAGGTACTGGGTCACTGCTGAGGTACTGGGTCGGTGCTGAGGTACTGGGTCGGTGCTGACGTACTGGGTCAGTGCTGAGGTACTTGGTCACTGCTGAGGTACAGGGTCACTGCTGAGGTACTGGGTCGGTGCTGAGGTACTGGGTCGGTGCTGAGGTACTGGGTCACTGCTGAGGTACTGGGTCGGTGCTGAGATACTGGGTCGGTGCTGAGGTACTGGGTCACTGCTGGGGTAATGGGTCGGTGCTGAGGTACTGGGGCGTTGCTGAGTTACTGGGTTACTTCTGAGGTACTAGGTTGGAGCTGAGTTACTGGGTCGGGGCTGAGGTACTGGGTCGGTGCTGAGGTACTGGGTCGGTGCTGAGGTACTGGGTCAGTGCTGAGGTACTTGGTCACTGCTGAGGTACTGGGTCACTGCTGAGGTACTGGGTCGCTGCTGAGGTACTGGGTCGGTGCTGAGGTACTGGGTCACTGCTGAGGTACTGGGTCGGTGCTGAGGTACTGGGTCGGTGCTGAGGTACTGGGTCTGTGCTGAGGTACTGGGTCGTTGCTGAGGTACTGGGTCACTGCTGAGGTACTGGGTCGGTGCTGAGGTACTGGGGCGTTGCTGAGTTACTGGGTCACTTCTGAGGTACTAGGTCGGAGCTGAGTTACTGGGTCGGGGCTGAGGTACTGGCTCAGTGCTGAGGTACTGGGTCGGTGCTGAGGTACTGGGTCACTGCTGAGTTACTGGGTCGGTGATGAGATTCTGGGTCACTGCTGAGGTACTGAGTCGGTGCTGAGGTACTGGCTCGGTGCTGAGGTACTGGTTCGTTGCTGAGGTACTGGGTCACTGCTGAGGTACTGGGTCGGTGCTGAGGTTCTAGGTCACTGCTGAAGTACTGGGTCAGTGCTGAGGTACTGGCTCGGTGCTGAGGTACTGGCTGACTGCTGAGGTACTAGGTCTCTGCTGAGGTACTGGGTTGGTGCTGAGGTACTGGGTCGGTGCTGAGGTACTGGGTCGGTGCCTTTGTACTGAGTTGGTGCTGAGGTACTGGGTTGGTGCTGAGGTACTGGGTCAGTGCTGAGGTACTTGGTCACTGCTGAGGTACTGGGTCGGTGCTGAGGTACTGGGTCACTGCTGAGGTACTGGGTCGGTGCTGAGTTAATGGGTCGGCGCTGAGGTACTGGGTCACTGCTCAGGTACTGTGTCGGTGCTGAGGTACTGGGTCACTGCTGAGGTACTGGGTCGGTGCTGAGGTACTGGGTCGGTGCTGAGGTACTGGGTCAGTGCTGAGGTACTTGGTCACTGCTGAGGTACAGGGTCACTGCTGAGGTACTGGGTCGCTGCTGAGGTACTGGGTCGGTGCTGAGGTACTGGATCACTGCTGAGGTACTGGGTCGGTGCTGAGGTACTGGGTCGGTGCTGAGGTACTGGGTCACTGCTGGGGTACTGGGTCGGTGCTGAGGTACTGGGTCGGTGCTGAGGTACTGGGTCGGTGATGAGGTACTGTGTCGGTGCTGAGGTACTGGGTCGGTGATGAGGTACTGTGTCGGTGCTGAGGTACTGGGTCGGTAATGAGGTACTGGGTCGGTGCTGAGGTACTGAGTCACTGCTGAGGTACTGGTTCACTTCTGAGGTACTGGTCGGTGTTGAGGTACAGGGTCATTGCTGATGTACTGGTTCGGTGCTGAGGTACTGGGGCGTTGCTGAGTTACTGGGTCACTTCTGAGGTACTAGGTCGGAGCTGAGTTACTGGGTCGGGGCTGAGGTACTGGCTCAGTGCTGAGTTACTGGGTCACTGCTGAGATACTGGTTCGGTGCTGAGGTTTTGGGTCGGTGCTGAGGTAGTGGGTCGGTTCTGAGGTACTGTGTCGCTGCTGATGTATTGGGTCGTTCCTGAGGTACTGGGTCACTGCTGAGGTACTGGGTCGGAGCTGAGGTACTGGGTCGGTTATGAGGTACTGGGTCAGTGCTGAGGTACTTGGGCACTGCTGAGGTACTGGGTCGGTGCTGAGGTACTGGGTCGGTGCTGAGGTACTGGATCACTGCTGAGGTACTGGGTCGGTGCTGAGGTACTGGGTCGGTGCTGAGGTACTGGGTCACTGCTGGGGTACTGGGTCGGTGCTGAGGTACTGGGTCGGTGCTGAGGTACTGGGTCGGTGCCTTTGTACTGAGTTGGTGCTGAGGTACTGGGTTGGTGCTGAGGTACTGGGTCAGTGCTGAGGTACTTGGTCACTGCTGAGGTACTGGGTCGGTGCTGAGGTACTGGGTCACTGCTGAGGTACTGGGTCGGTGCTGAGTTAATGGGTCGGCGCTGAGGTACTGGGTCACTGCTCAGGTACTGTGTCGGTGCTGAGGTACTGGGTCACTGCTGAGGTACTGGGTCGGTGCTGAGGTACTGGGTCAGTGCTGAGGTACTTGGTCACTGCTGAGGTACAGGGTCACTGCTGAGGTACTGGGACGCTGCTGAGGTACTGGGTCGGTGCTGAGGTACTGGATCACTGCTGAGGTACTGGGTCGGTGCTGAGGTACTGGGTCGGTGCTGAGGTACTGGGTCACTGCTGGGGTACTGGGTCAGTGCTGAGGTACTTGGTCACTGCTGAGGCACTGGGTCGGTGCTGAGGTACTGGGTCACTGCTGAGGTACTGGGACGGTGCTGAGGTACTGGGTCACTGCTGAGGTACTGGGTCGGTGCTGAGGTACTGGGTCGGTGCTGAGGTACTGGATCACTGCTGAGGTACTGTGTCGTTGCTGAGGTACTGGGTCGGTGCTGAGGTACTGGGTCGCTGCTGAGGTACTGGTTTGGTTCTGAGGTACTGGTCGGTGCTGAGGTACTAGGTCACTGCTGAGGTACTGGGTCGGTGCTGAGGTACTGGGTCACTGCTGAGGTACTGGGTCGGAGCTGAGGTACTGGGTTGATGCTGAGGTACTGGGTCACTGCTGAGGTACTGGGTCGGTGCTGAGCTGCTGGGTCGGTGCTGAGGTAGTGGGTCAGTGCTGAGCTACTGTGTTGGTGCTGGTGTATTGGGTCGTTCCTGAGGAACTGGGTCACTGCTGTGGTACTGAGTTGGTGCTGAGGTACTGGGTCGGTGCTGAGGTACTGGGTCAGTGCTGAGGTACTTGGTCACTGCTGAGGTACTGGGTCGGTGCTGAGGTACTGGGTCACTGCTGAGGTACTGGGTCGGTGCTGAGTTAATGGGTCGGCGCTGAGGTACTGGGTCACTGCTCAGGTACTGTGTCGGTGCTGAGGTACTGGGTCACTGCTGAGGTACTGGGTCGGTGCTGAGGTACTGGGTCAGTGCTGAGGTACTTGGTCGCTGCTGAGGTACTGGGTCGGTGCTAAGGTACTGGGTCACTGCTGAGGTACTGGGTCGGTGCTGAGGTACTGGGTCGGTGCTGAGGTACTTGGTCGGTGCTGAGGTACTGGGTCGTTGCTGAGGTACTGGGTCACTGCTGAATTACTGGGTCGGTGCTGAGGTACTGTGGCGTTGCTGAGTTACTGGGTCACTTCTGAGGTACTAGGTCGGAGCTGAGTTACTGGGTCGGGGCTGAGGTACTGGCTCAGTGCTGAGGTACTGGGTCGGTGCTGAGGTACTGGGTCGGTGCTGAGGTACTGGGTCACTGCTGAGTTACTGGGTCGGTGCTGAGATTCTGGGTCACTGCTGAGGTACTGAGTCGGTGCTGAGGTACTGGCTCGGTGCTGAGGTACTGGTTCGTTGCTGAGGTTCTGGGTCACTGCTGAGGTACTGGGTCGGTGCTGAGGTTCTTGGTCACTGCTGAAGTACTGGGTCAGTGCTGAGGTACTGGCTCGGTGCTGAGGTACTGGCTGACTGCTGAGGTACTAGGTCTCTGCTGAGGTACTGGGTTGGTGCTGAGGTACTGGGTCGGTGCTGAGGTACTGGGTCGGTGCTGAGGTACTGGGTCGGTGCTGAGGAACTGGGTCAGTGCTGAGGTACTTGGTCACTGCTGAGGTACAGGGTCACTGCTGAGGTACTGGGTCGGTGCTGAGGTACTGGGTCGGTGCTGAGGTACTGGGTCACTGCTGAGGTACTGGGTCGGTGCTGAGATACTGGGTCGGTGCTGAGGTACTGGGTCACTGCTGGGGTACTGGGTCGGTGCTGAGGTACTGGGGCGTTGCTGAGTTACTGGGTTACTTCTGAGGTACTAGGTTGGAGCTGAGTTACTGGGTCGGGGCTGAGGTACTGGGTCGGTGCTGAGGTACTGGGTCGGTGCTGAGGTACTGGGTCAGTGCTGAGGTACTTGGTCACTGCTGAGGTACTGGGTCACTGCTGAGGTACTGTGTCGCTGCTGAGGTACTGGGTCGGTGCTGAGGTACTGGGTCACTGCTGAGGTACTGGGTCGGTGCTGAGGCACTGGGTCGGTGCTGAGGTACTGGGTCTGTGCTGAGTTACTGGGTCGTTGCTGAGGTACTGGGTCACTGCTGAGGTACTGGGTCGGTGCTGAGGTACTGGGGCGTTGCTGAGTTACTGGGTCACTTCTGAGGTACTAGGTCGGAGCTGAGTTACTGGGTCGGGGCTGAGGTACTGGCTCAGTGCTGAGGTACTGGGTCGGTGCTGAGGTACTGGGACACTGCTGAGTTACTGGGTCGGTGCTGAGATTCTGGGTCACTGCTGAGGTTCTGAGTCGGTGCTGAGGTACTGGCTCGGTGCTGAGGTACTGGTTCGTTGCTGAGGTACTGGGTCACTGCTGAGGTACTGGGTCGGTGCTGAGGTTCTAGGTCACTGCTGAAGTACTGGGTCAGTGCTGAGGTACTGGCTCGGTGCTGAGGTACTGGCTGACTGCTGAGGTACTAGGTCTCTGCTGAGGTACTGGGTTGGTGCTGAGGTACTGGGTCGGTGCTGAGGTACTGGGTCGGTGCCTTTGTACTGAGTTGGTGCTGAGGTACTGGGTTGGTGCTGAGGTACTGGGTCAGTGCTGAGGTACTTGGTCACTGCTGAGGTACTGGGTCGGTGCTGAGGTACTGGGTCACTGCTGAGGTACTGGGTCGGTGCTGAGTTAATGGGTCGGCGCTGAGGTACTGGGTCACTGCTCAGGTACTGTGTCGGTGCTGAGGTACTGGGTCACTGCTGAGGTACTGGGTCGGTGCTGAGGTACTGGGTCAGTGCTGAGGTACTTGGTCACTGCTGAGGTACAGGGTCACTGCTGAGGTACTCGGTCGCTGCTGAGGTACTGTGTCGGTGCTGAGGTACTGGATCACTGCTGAGGTACTGGGTCGGTGCTGAGGTACTGAGTCGGTGCTGAGGTACTGGCTCGGTGCTGAGGTACTGGTTCGTTGCTGAGGTACTGGGTCACTGCTGAGGTACTGGGTCGGTGCTGAGGTTCTAGGTCACTGCTGAAGTACTGGGTCAGTGCTGAGGTACTGGCTCGGTGCTGAGGTACTGGCTGACTGCTGAGGTACTAGGTCTCTGCTGAGGTACTGGGTTGGTGCTGAGGTACTGGGTCGGTGCTGAGGTACTGGGTCGGTGCCTTTGTACTGAGTTGGTGCTGAGGTACTGGGTTGGTGCTGAGGTACTGGGTCAGTGCTGAGGTACTTGGTCACTGCTGAGGTACTGGGTCGGTGCTGAGGTACTGGGTCACTGCTGAGGTACTGGGTCGGTGCTGAGTTAATGGGTCGGCGCTGAGGTACTGGGTCACTGCTCAGGTACTGTGTCGGTGCTGAGGTACTGGGTCACTGCTGAGGTACTGGGTCGGTGCTGAGGTACTTGGTCACTGCTGAGGTACTGGGTCAGTGCTGAGGTACTTGGTCACTGCTGAGGTACAGGGTCACTGCTGAGGTACTGGGTCGCTGCTGAGGTACTGGGTCGGTGCTGAGGTACTGGGTCACTGCTGAGGTACTGGGTCGGTGCTGAGGTACTGGGTCGGTGCTGAGGTACTGGGTCACTGCTGGGGTACTGGGTCGGTGCTGAGGTACTGGGTCACTGCTGAGGTACTGGGTCGGTGCTGAGGTACTGGGTCACTGCTGAGGTACTGGGTCGGTGCTGAGGTACTGGGTCGGTGCTGAGGATCTGGATCACTGCTCAGGTACTGTGTCGGTGCTGAGGTACTGGGTCGGTGATGAGGTACTGGCTCGGTGCTGAGGTACTGAGTCACTGCTGAGGTACTGGTTCACTTCTGAGGTACTGGTCGGTGTTGAGGTACAGGGTCATTGCTGAGGTACTGGGTCGTTGCTGAGGTACTGGGTCACTGCTGAGGTACTGGTTCGGTGCTGAGGTACTGGGGCGTTGCTGAGTTACTGGGTCACTTCTGAGGTACTAGGTCGGAGCTGAGTTACTGGGTCGGGGCTGAGGTACTGGCTCAGTGCTGAGTTACTGGGTCACTGCTGAGATACTGGGTCGGTGCTGAGGTTTTGTGTCGGTGCTGAGGTAGTGGGTCGGTTCAGAGGTACTGTGTCGCTGCTGATGTATTGGGTCGTTCCTGAGGTACTGGGTCACTGCTGAGGTACTGGGTCGGAGCTGTGGTACTGGGTCGGTTATGAGGTACTGGGTCAGTGCTGAGGTACTGGGTCGGTGCTGAGGTACTGGATCACTGCTGAGGTACTGGGTCGGTGCTGAGGTACTGGGTCGGTGCTGAGGTACTGGGTCACTGCTGGGGTACTGGGTCGGTGCTGAGATACTGGGTCGGTGCTGAGGTACTGGGTCGGTGCCTTTGTACTGAGTTGGTGCTGAGGTACTGGGTTGGTGCTGAGGTACTGGGTCAGTGCTGAGGTACTTGGTCACTGCTGAGGTACTGGGTCGGTGCTGAGGTACTGGGTCACTGCTGAGGTACTGGGTCGGTGCTGAGTTAATGGGTCAGCGCTGAGGTACTGGGTCACTGCTCAGGTACTGGGTCGGTGCTGAGGTACTGGGTCAGTGCTGAGGTACTTGGTCACTGCTGAGGTACAGGGTCACTGCTGAGGTACTGGGTCGCTGCTGAGGTACTGGGTCGGTGCTGAGGTACTGGATCACTGCTGAGGTACTGGGTCGGTGCTGAGGTACTGGGTTGGTGCTGAGGTACTGGGTCGGTGCTGAGGTACTGGGTTACTGCTGGGGTACTGGGTCGGTGCTGAGGTACTGGGTCGGTGCTGAGGTACTGAGTCACTGCTGAGGTACTGGTTCACTTCTGAGGTACTGTTCGGTGTTGAGGTACTGGGTCATTGCTGAGGTACTGGGTCGGTGCAGAGGTACTGGGTCACTGCTGAGGTACTGGTTCGGTGCTGAGGTACTGGGGCGTTGCTGAGTTACTGGGTCACTTCTGAGGTACTAGGTCGGAGCTGAGTTACTGGGTCGGGGCTGAGGTACTGGCTCAGTGCTGAGTTACTGGGTCACTGCTGAGATACTGGGTCGGTGCTGAGGTTTTGGGTCGGTGCTGAGGTAGTGGGTCGGTTCTGAGGTACTGGGTCACTGCTGAGGTACTGGGTCGGAGCTGAGGTACTGGGTCGGTGCTGAGGTACTTGGTCACTGCTGAGGTACTGGGTCGGTGCTGAGGTACTGGGTCACTGCTGAGGTACTGGGACGGTGCTGAGGTACTGGGTCACTGCTGAGGTACTGGGTCGGTGCTGAGGTACTGGGTCGGTGCTGAGGTACTGGATCACTGCTGAGGTACTGTGTCGTTGCTGAGGTACTGGGTCGGTGCTGAGGTACTGGGTCGCTGCTGAGGTACTGGTTTGGTTCTGAGGTACTGGTCGGTGCTGAGGTACTAGGTCACTGCTGAGGTACTGGGTCGGTGCTGAGGTACTGGGTCACTGCTGAGGTACTGGGTCGGAGCTGAGGTACTGGGTTGATGCTGAGGTACTGGGTCACTGCTGAGGTACTGGGTCGGTGCTGAGCTGCTGGGTCGGTGCTGAGGTAGTGGGTCAGTGCTGAGCTACTGTGTTGGTGCTGGTGTATTGGGTCGTTCCTGAGGAATTGGGTCACTGCTGTGGTACTGAGTTGGTGCTGAGGTACTGGGTCGGTGCTGAGGTACTGGGTCAGTGCTGAGGTACTTGGTCACTGCTGAGGTACTGGGTCGGTGCTGAGGTACTGGGTCACTGCTGAGGTACTGGGTCGGTGCAGAGTTAATGGGTCGGCGCTGAGGTACTGGGTCACTGCTCAGATACTGTGTCGGTGCTGAGGTACTGGGTCACTGCTGAGGTACTGGGTCGGTGCTGAGGTACTGGGTCAGTGCTGAGGTACTTGGTCGCTGCTGAGGTACTGGGTCGGTGCTAAGGTACTGGGTCACTGCTGAGGTACTGGGTCGGTGCTGAGGTACTGGGTCGGTGCTGAGGTACTTGGTCGGTGCTGAGGTACTGGGTCGTTGCTGAGGTACTGGGTCACTGCTGAATTACTGGGTCGGTGCTGAGGTACTGGGGCGTTGCTGAGTTACTGGGTCACTTCTGAGGTACTAGGTCGGAGCTGAGTTACTGGGTCGGGGCTGAGGTACTGGCTCAGTGCTGAGGTACTGGGTCGGTGCTGAGGTACTGGGTCGGTGCTGAGGTACTGGGTCACTGCTGAGTTACTGTGTCGGTGCTGAGATTCTGGGTCACTGCTGAGGTACTGAGTCGGTGCTGAGGTACTGGCTCGGTGCTGAGGTACTGGGTGACTGCTGAGGTACTGGGTCGGTGCTGAGGTTCTTGGTCACTGCTGAGGTACTGGGTCGGTGCTGAGGTACTGGCTCGGTGCTGAGGTACTGGCTCACTGCTGAGGTACTAGGTCTCTGCTGAGGTACTGGGTTGGTGCTGAGGTACTGGGTCGGTGCTGAGGTACTGGGTCGGTGCTGAGGTACTGGGTCGGAGCTGAGATACTGGGTCGGTGCTGAACTACTTGGTCGGTGCTGAGGTACTGTTTCACTGCTGAGGAGCTGGGTCACTGCTGAGGTACTGTGTCGGTGCTGAGGTACTGGGTCGGTGCTGAGGATCTGGATCACTGCTCAGGTACTGTGTCGGTGCTGAGGTACTGGGTCGGTGATGAGGTACTGGGTCGGTGCTGAGGTACTGAGTCACTGCTGAGGTACTGGTTCACTTCTGAGGTACTGGTCGGTGTTGAGGTACTGGGTCATTGCTGAGGTACTGGGTCGGTGCAGAGGTACTGGGTCACTGCTGAGGTACTGGGTCGGTGCTGAGGTACTGGGTCAGTGCTGAGGTACTTGGTCACTGCTGAGGTACAGGGTCACTGCTGAGGTACTCGGTCGCTGCTGAGGTACTGTGTCGGTGCTGAGGTACTGGATCACTGCTGAGGTACTGGGTCGGTGCTGAGGTACTGAGTCGGTGCTGAGGTACTGGCTCGGTGCTGAGGTACTGGTTCGTTGCTGAGGTACTGGGTCACTGCTGAGGTACTGGGTCGGTGCTGAGATTCTGGGTCACTGCTGAAGTACTGGGTCAGTGCTGAGGTACTGGCTCGGTGCTGAGGTACTGGCTGACTGCTGAGGTACTAGGTCTCTGCTGAGGTACTGGGTTGGTGCTGAGGTACTGGGTCGGTGCTGAGGTACTGGGTCGGTGCCTTTGTACTGAGTTGGTGCTGAGGTACTGGGTTGGTGCTGAGGTACTGGGTCAGTGCTGAGGTACTTGGTCACTGCTGAGGTACTGGGTCGGTGCTGAGGTACTGGGTCACTGCTGAGGTACTGGGTCGGTGCTGAGTTAATGGGTCGGCGCTGAGGTACTTGGTCACTGCTGAGGTACAGGGTCACTGCTGAGGTACTCGGTCGCTGCTGAGGTACTGTGTCGGTGCTGAGGTACTGGATCACTGCTGAGGTACTGGGTCGGTGCTGAGGTACTGAGTCGGTGCTGAGGTACTGGCTCGGTGCTGAGGTACTGGTTCGTTGCTGAGGTACTGGGTCACTGCTGAGGTACTGGGTCGGTGCTGAGGTTCTAGGTCACTGCTGAAGTACTGGGTCAGTGCTGAGGTACTGGCTCGGTGCTGAGGTACTGGCTGACTGCTGAGGTACTAGGTCTCTGCTGAGGTACTGGGTTGGTGCTGAGGTACTGGGTCGGTGCTGAGGTACTGGGTCGGTGCCTTTGTACTGAGTTGGTGCTGAGGTACTGGGTTGGTGCTGAGGTACTGGGTCAGTGCTGAGGTACTTGGTCACTGCTGAGGTACTGGGTCGGTGCTGAGGTACTGGGTCACTGCTGAGGTACTGGGTCGGTGCTGAGTTAATGGGTCGGCGCTGAGGTACTGGGTCACTGCTCAGGTACTGTGTCGGTGCTGAGGTACTGGGTCACTGCTGAGGTACTGGGTCGGTGCTGAGGTACTTGGTCACTGCTGAGGTACTGGGTCAGTGCTGAGGTACTTGGTCACTGCTGAGGTACAGGGTCACTGCTGAGGTACTGGGTCGCTGCTGAGGTACTGGGTCGGTGCTGAGGTACTGGATCACTGCTGAGGTACTGGGTCGGTGCTGAGGTACTGGGTCGGTGCTGAGGTACTGGGTCACTGCTGGGGTACTGGGTCGGTGCTGAGGTACTGGGTCGGTGCTGAGGATCTGGATCACTGCTCAGGTACTGTGTCGGTGCTGAGGTACTGGGTCGGTGATGAGGTACTGGCTCGGTGCTGAGGTACTGAGTCACTGCTGAGGTACTGGTTCACTTCTGAGGTACTGGTCGCTGTTGAGGTACAGGGTCATTGCTGAGGTACTGGGTCGTTGCTGAGGTACTGGGTCACTGCTGAGGTACTGGTTCGGTGCTGAGGTACTGGGGCGTTGCTGAGTTACTGGGTCACTTCTGAGGTACTAGGTCGGAGCTGAGTTACTGGGTCGGGGCTGAGGTACTGGCTCAGTGCTGAGTTACTGGGTCACTGCTGAGATACTGGGTCGGTGCTGAGGTTTTGTGTCGGTGCTGAGGTAGTGGGTCGGTTCTGAGGTACTGTGTCGCTGCTGATGTATTGGGTCGTTCCTGAGGTACTGGGTCACTGCTGAGGTACTGGGTCGGAGCTGTGGTACTGGGTCGGTTATGAGGTACTGGGTCAGTGCTGAGGTACTGGGTCGGTGCTGAGGTACTGGATCACTGCTGAGGTACTGGGTCGGTGCTGAGGTACTGGGTCGGTGCTGAGGTACTGGGTCACTGCTGGGGTACTGGGTCGGTGCTGAGATACTGGGTCGGTGCTGAGGTACTGGGTCGGTGCCTTTGTACTGAGTTGGTGCTGAGGTACTGGGTTGGTGCTGAGGTACTGGGTCAGTGCTGAGGTACTTGGTCACTGCTGAGGTACTGGGTCGGTGCTGAGGTACTGGGTCACTGCTGAGGTGCTGGGTCGGTGCTGAGTTAATGGGTCGGCGCTGAGGTACTGGGTCACTGCTCAGGTACTGGGTCGGTGCTGAGGTACTGGGTCAGTGCTGAGGTACTTGGTCACTGCTGAGGTACAGGGTCACTGCTGAGGTACTGGGTCGCTGCTGAGGTACTGGGTCGGTGCTGAGGTACTGGATCACTGCTGAGGTACTGGGTCGGTGCTGAGGTACTGGGTTGGTGCTGAGGTACTGGGTCGGTGCTGAGGTACTGGGTTACTGCTGGGGTACTGGGTCGGTGCTGAGGTACTGGGTCGGTGCTGAGGTACTGAGTCACTGCTGAGGTACTGGTTCACTTCTGAGGTACTGTTCGGTGTTGAGGTACTGGGTCATTGCTGAGGTACTGGGTCGGTGCAGAGGTACTGGGTCACTGCTGAGGTACTGGTTCGGTGCTGAGGTACTGGGGCGTTGCTGAGTTACTGGGTCACTTCTGAGGTACTAGGTCGGAGCTGAGTTACTGGGTCGGGGCTGAGGTACTGGCTCAGTGCTGAGTTACTGGGTCACTGCTGAGATACTGGGTCGGTGCTGAGGTTTTGGGTCGGTGCTGAGGTAGTGGGTCGGTTCTGAGGTACTGGGTCACTGCTGAGGTACTGGGTCGGAGCTGAGGTACTGGGTCGGTGCTGAGGTACTTGGGCACTGCTGAGGTACTGGGTCGGTGCTGAGGTACTGGGTCACTGCTGAGGTACTGGGACGGTGCTGAGGTACTGGGTCACTGCTGAGGTACTGGGTCGGTGCTGAGGTACTGGGTCGGTGCTGAGGTACTGGATCACTGCTGAGGTACTGTGTCGTTGCTGAGGTACTGGGTCGGTGCTGAGGTACTGGGTCGCTGCTGAGGTACTGGTTTGGTTCTGAGGTACTGGTCGGTGCTGAGGTACTAGGTCACTGCTGAGGTACTGGGTCGGTGCTGAGGTACTGGGTCACTGCTGAGGTACTGGGTCGGAGCTGAGGTACTGGGTTGATGCTGAGGTACTGGGTCACTGCTGAGGTACTGGGTCGGTGCTGAGCTGCTGGGTCGGTGCTGAGGTAGTGGGTCAGTGCTGAGCTACTGTGTTGGTGCTGGTGTATTGGGTCGTTCCTGAGGAACTGGGTCACTGCTGTGGTACTGAGTTGGTGCTGAGGTACTGGGTCGGTGCTGAGGTACTGGGTCAGTGCTGAGGTACTTGGTCACTGCTGAGGTACTGGGTCGGTGCTGAGGTACTGGGTCACTGCTGAGGTACTGGGTCGGTGCTGAGTTAATGGGTCGGCGCTGAGGTACTGGGTCACTGCTCAGATACTGTGTCGGTGCTGAGGTACTGGGTCACTGCTGAGGTATTGGGTCGGTGCTGAGGTACTGGGTCAGTGCTGAGGTACTTGGTCGCTGCTGAGGTACTGGGTCGGTGCTAAGGTACTGGGTCACTGCTGAGGTACTGGGTCGGTGCTGAGGTACTGGGTCGGTGCTGAGGTACTTGGTCGGTGCTGAGGTACTGGGTCGTTGCTGAGGTACTGGGTCACTGCTGAATTACTGGGTCGGTGCTGAGGTACTGGGGCGTTGCTGAGTTACTGGGTCACTTCTGAGGTACTAGGTCGGAGCTGAGTTACTGGGTCGGGGCTGAGGTACTGGCTCAGTGCTGAGGTACTGGGTCGGTGCTGAGGTACTGGGTCGGTGCTGAGGTACTGGGTCACTGCTGAGTTACTGTGTCGGTGCTGAGATTCTGGGTCACTGCTGAGGTACTGAGTCGGTGCTGAGGTACTGGCTCGGTGCTGAGGTACTGGGTGACTGCTGAGGTACTGGGTCGGTGCTGAGGTTCTTGGTCACTGCTGAGGTACTGGGTCGGTGCTGAGGTACTGGCTCGGTGCTGAGGTACTGGCTCACTGCTGAGGTACTAGGTCTCTGCTGAGGTACTGGGTTGGTGCTGAGGTACTGGGTCGGTGCTGAGGTACTGGGTCGGTGCTGAGGTACTGGGTCGGAGCTGAGATACTGGGTCGGTGCTGAACTACTTGGTCGGTGCTGAGGTACTGTTTCACTGCTGAGGAGCTGGGTCACTGCTGAGGTACTGGGTCGGTGCTGAGGTACTGGGTCGGTGCTGAGGATCTGGATCACTGCTCAGGTACTGTGTCGGTGCTGAGGTACTGGGTCGGTGATGAGGTACTGGGTCGGTGCTGAGGTACTGAGTCACTGCTGAGGTACTGGTTCACTTCTGAGGTACTGGTCGGTGTTGAGGTACTGGGTCATTGCTGAGGTACTGGGTCGGTGCAGAGGTACTGGGTCACTGCTGAGGTACTGGTTCGGTGCTGAGGTACTTTGTTGGTGCTGAGGTACTGGGTCACTGCTGTGATACTGGGTCGGTGCTGAGGTTTTGGGTCGGTGCTGAGGTAGTGGGTCGCTGCTGAGGTACTGGGTCGGTGCTGAGGTACTGGGGCGTTGCTGAGTTACTGGGTCACTTCAGAGGACTAGGTCGGAGCTGAGTTACTGGGTCGGGGCTGAGGTACTGGCTCAGTGCTGAGGTACTGGGTCGGTGCTGAGGTACTGAGTCGTTGCTGTGATTCTGGGTCACTGCTGAGGTACTGAGTCGGTGCTGAGGTACTGGCTCGGTGCTGAGGTACTGGTTCGTTGCTGAGGTACTGGGTCACTGCTGAGGTACTGGGTCGGTGCTGAGGTTCTTGGTCACTGCTGAAGTACTGGGTCAGTGCTGAGGTACTGGCTCGGTGCTGAGGTACTGGCTCACTGCTGAGGTACTAGGTCTCTGCTGAGGTACTGGGTTGGTGCTGAGGTACTGGGTCGGTGCTGAGATACTGGGTCAGTGCTGAACTACTTGGTCGGTGCGGAGGTACTGCTTCACTGCTGAGGAGCTGGGTCACTGCTGAGGTACTGGGTCAATGCAGATGTACTGGGTCACTGCTGAGGTACTGGTTCGGTGCTGAGGTACTTTGTTGGTGCTGAGGTACTGGGTCACTGCTGAGATACTGGGTCGTTGCTGAGGTTTTGGGTCGGTGCTGAGGTAGTGGGTCGGTGCTGAGGTACTGTGTCGGTGCTGATGTATTGGGTCGTTCCTGAGGTACTGGGTCACTGCTGAGGTACTGGGTCGGAGCTGAGGTACTGGGTCGGTTATGAGGTACTGGGTCAGTGCTGAGGTACTTGGTCACTGCTGAGGTACTGGGGCGTTGCTGAGTTACTGGGTCACTTCTGCGGTACTAGGTCGGAGCTGAGTTACTGGGTCGGGGCTGAGGTACTGGCTCAGTGCTGAGGTACTGGGTCGGTGCTGAGGTAATGGGTCACTGCTGAGTTACTGGGTCGGTGCTGAGATTCTGGGTCACTGCTGTGGTACTGAGTCGGTGCTGAGGTACGGGCTCGGTGCTGAGGTACTGGTTCGTTGCTGAGGTACTGGGTCACTGCTGAGGTACTGGGTCGGTGCTGAGGTTCTAGGTCACTGCTGAAGTACTGGGTCAGTGCTGAGGTACTGGCTCGGTGCTGAAGTACTGGCTGACTGCTGAGGTACTAGGTCTCTGCTGAGGTACTGGGTTGGTGCTGAGGTACTGGGTCGGTGCTGAGGTACTGGGTCGGAGCCTTGGTACTGAGTTGGTGCTGAGGTACTGGGTTGGTGCTGAGGTACTGGGTCAGTGCTGAGGTACTTGGTCACTGCTGAGGTACTGGGTCGGTGCTGAGGTACTGGGTCACTGCTGAGGTACTGGGTCGGTGCTGAGTTAATGGGTCGGCGCTGAGGTACTGGGTCACTGCTCAGGTACTGTGTCGGTGCTGAGGTACAGGGTCACTGCTGAGGTACTGGGTTGGTGCTGAGGTACTGGGTCGGTGCTGAGGTACTGGGTCACTGCTGAGGTACTGGGTCGGTGCTGAGATACTGGGTCGGTGCTGAGGTACTGGGTCACTGCTAGGGTACTGGGTCGGTGCTGAGGTATTGGGGCGTTGCTGAGTTACTGGGTCACTTCTGAGGTACTAGGTTGGAGCTGAGTTACTGGGTCGGGGCTGAGGTACTGGGTCGGTGCTGAGGTACTGGGTCGGTGCTGAGGTACTGGGTCAGTGCTGAGGTACTTGGTCACTGCTGAGGTACTGGGTCACTGCTGAGGTACTGGGTCGCTGCTGAGGTACTGGGTCGGTGCTGAGGTACTGGGTCACTGCTGAGGTACTGGGTCGGTGCTGAGGTACTGGGTCGGTGCTGAGGTACTGGGTCGGTGCTGAGGTACTGGGTCGTTGCTGAGGTACTGGGTCACTGCTGAGGTACTGGGTCGGTGCTGAGGTACTGGGGCGTTGCTGAGTTACTGGGTCACTTCTGAGGTACTAGGTCGGAGCTGAGTTACTGGGTCGGGGCTGAGGTACTGGCTCAGTGCTGAGGTACTGGGTCGGTGCTGAGGTACTGGGTCACTGCTGAGTTACTGGGTCGGTGCTGAGATTCTGGGTCACTGCTGAGGTACTGGGTCGGTGCTGAGGTACTGGGTCGGTGCTGAGGTACTTGGTCGGTGCTGAGGTACTGGGTCGGTGCTGAGGTACTGGGTCGGTGCTGAGGTACTGGGTCACTGCTGAGGTACTGGGTCGGTGCTGAGGTACTGGGGCGTTGCTGAGTTACTGGGTCACTTCTGAGGTACTAGGTCGGAGCTGAGTTACTGGGTCGGGGCTGAGGTACTGGCTCAGTGCTGAGGTACTGGGTCGGTGCTGAGGTACTGGGTCACTGCTGAGTTACTGGGTCGGTGCTGAGATTCTGGGTCACTGCTGAGGTACTGAGTCGGTGCTGAGGTACTGGCTCGGTGCTGAGGTACTGGTTCGTTGCTGAGGTACTGGGTCACTGCTGAGGTACTGGGTCGGTGCTGAGGTTCTAGGTCACTGCTGAAGTACTGGGTCAGTGCTGAGGTACTGGCTCGGTGCTGAGGTACTGGCTGACTGCTGAGGTACTAGGTCTCTGCTGAGGTACTGGGTTGGTGCTGAGGTACTGGGTCGGTGCTGAGGTACTGGGTCGGTGCCTTGGTACTGAGTTGGTGCTGAGGTAGTGGGTTGGTGCTGAGGTACTGGGTCAGTGCTGAGGTACTTGGTCACTGCTGAGGTACTGGGTCGGTGCTGAGGTACTGGGTCACTGCTGAGGTACTGGGTCGGTGCTGAGTTAATGGGTCGGCGCTGAGGTACTAGGTCACTGCTCAGGTACTGTGTCGGTGCTGAGGTACTGGGTCACTGCTGAGGTACTGGGTCGGTGCTGAGGTACTGGGTCGGTGCTGAGGTACTGGGTCAGTGCTGAGGTACTTGGTCACTGCTGAGGTACAGGGTCACTGCTGAGGTACTGGGTCGCTGCTGAGGTACTGGGTCGGTGCTGAGGTACTGGGTCACTGCTGAGGTACTGGGTCGGTGCTGAGGTACTGGGTCGGTGCTGAGGTACTGGGTCACTGCTGGGGTACTGGGTCGGTGCTGAGGTACTGGGGCGTTGCTGAGTTACTGGGTCACGTCTGAGGTACTAGGTCGGAGCTACTGGGTCGGGGCTGAGGTACTGGCTCAGTGCTGAGGTACTGGGTCGGTGCTGAGGTACTGAGTCGTTGCTGAGGTACTGGGTCACTGCTGAGTTACTGGGTCGGTGCTGAGATTCTGGGTCACTGCTGAGGTACTGAGTCGGTGCTGAGGTACTGGCTCGGTGCTGAGGTACTGGTTCGTTGCTGAGGTACTGGGTCACTGCTGAGGTACTGGGTCGGTGCTGAGGTTCTTGGTCACTGCTGAAGTACTGGGTCAGTGCTGAGGTACTGGCTTGGTGCTGAGGTACTGGCTGACTGCTGAGGTACTAGGTCTCTGCTGAGGTACTGGGTTGGTGCTGAGGTACTGGGTCGGTGCTGAGGTACTGGGTCGGAGCCTTGGTACTGAGTTGGTGCTGAGGTACTGGGTTGGTGCTGAGGTACTGGGTCAGTGCTGAGGTACTTGGTCACTGCTGAGGTACTGGGTCGGTGCTGAGGTACTGGGTCACTGATGAGGTACTGGGTCGGTGCTGAGTTAATGGGTCGGCGCTGAGGTACTGGGTCACTGCTCAGGTACTGTGTCGGTGCTGAGGTACAGGGTCACTGCTGAGGTACTGGGTCTGTGCTGAGGTACTGGGTCGGTGCTGAGGTACTGGGTCACTGCTGAGGTACTGGGTCGGTGCTGAGATACTGGGTCGGTGCTGAGGTACTGGGTCACTGCTAGGGTACTGGGTCGGTGCTGAGGTATTGGGGCGTTGCTGAGTTACTGGGTCACTTCTGAGGTACTAGGTTGGAGCTGAGTTACTGGGTCGGGGCTGAGGTACTGGGTCGGTGCTGAGGTACTGGGTCGGTGCTGAGGTACTGGGTCAGTGCTGAGGTACTTGGTCACTGCTGAGGTACTGGGTCACTGCTGAGGTACTGGGTCGCTGCTGAGGTACTGGGTCGGTGCTGAGGTACTGGGTCACTGCTGAGGTACTGGGTCGGTGCTGAGGTACTGGGTCGGTGCTGAGGTACTGGGTCGGTGCTGAGGTACTGGGTCGTTGCTGAGGTACTGGGTCACTGCTGAGGTACTGGGTCGGTGCTGAGGTACTGGGGCGTTGCTGAGTTACTGGGTCACTTCTGAGGTACTAGGTCGGAGCTGAGTTACTGGGTCGGGGCTGAGGTACTGGCTCAGTGCTGAGGTACTGGGTCGGTGCTGAGGTACTGGGTCACTGCTGAGTTACTGGGTCGGTGCTGAGATTCTGGGTCACTGCTGAGGTACTGGGTCGGTGCTGAGGTACTGGGTCGGTGCTGAGGTACTTGGTCGGTGCTGAGGTACTGGGTCGGTGCTGAGGTACTGGGTCGTTGCTGAGGTACTGGGTCACTGCTGAGGTACTGGGTCGGTGCTGAGGTACTGGGGCGTTGCTGAGTTACTGGGTCACTTCTGAGGTACTAGGTCGGAGCTGAGTTACTGGGTCGGGGCTGAGGTACTGGCTCAGTGCTGAGGTACTGGGTCGGTGCTGAGGTACTGGGTCACTGCTGAGTTACTGGGTCGGTGCTGAGATTCTGGGTCACTGCTGAGGTACTGAGTCGGTGCTGAGGTACTGGCTCGGTGCTGAGGTACTGGTTCGTTGCTGAGGTACTGGGTCACTGCTGAGGTACTGGGTCGGTGCTGAGGTTCTAGGTCACTGCTGAAGTACTGGGTCAGTGCTGAGGTACTGGCTCGGTGCTGAGGTACTGGCTGACTGCTGAGGTACTAGGTCTCTGCTGAGGTACTGGGTTGGTGCTGAGGTACTGGGTCGGTGCTGAGGTACTGGGTCGGTGCCTTGGTACTGAGTTGGTGCTGAGGTAGTGGGTTGGTGCTGAGGTACTGGGTCAGTGCTGAGGTACTTGGTCACTGCTGAGGTACTGGGTCGGTGCTGAGGTACTGGGTCACTGCTGAGGTACTGGGTCGGTGCTGAGTTAATGGGTCGGCGCTGAGGTACTGGGTCACTGCTCAGGTACTGTGTCGGTGCTGAGGTACTGGGTCACTGCTGAGGTACTGGGTCGGTGCTGAGGTACTGGGTCGGTGCTGAGGTACTGGGTCAGTGCTGAGGTACTTGGTCACTGCTGAGGTACAGGGTCACTGCTGAGGTACTGGGTCGCTGCTGAGGTACTGGGTCGGTGCTGAGGTACTGGGTCACTGCTGAGGTACTGGGTCGGTGCTGAGGTACTGGGTCGGTGCTGAGGTACTGGGTCACTGCTGGGGTACTGGGTCGGTGCTGAGGTACTGGGGCGTTGCTGAGTTACTGGGTCACTTCTGAGGTACTAGGTCGGAGCTACTGGGTCGGGGCTGAGGTACTGGCTCAGTGCTGAGGTACTGGGTCGGTGCTGAGGTACTGAGTCGTTGCTGAGGTACTGGGTCACTGCTGAGTTACTGGGTCGGTGCTGAGATTCTGGGTCACTGCTGAGGTACTGAGTCGGTGCTGAGGTACTGGCTCGGTGCTGAGGTACTGGTTCGTTGCTGAGGTACTGGGTCACTGCTGAGGTACTGGGTCGGTGCTGAGGTTCTTGGTCACTGCTGAAGTACTGGGTCAGTGCTGAGGTACTGGCTCGGTGCTGAGGTACTGGCTGACTGCTGAGGTACTAGGTCTCTGCTGAGGTACTGGGTTGGTGCTGAGGTACTGGGTCGGTGCTGATGTACTGGGTCGGTGCTGTGGTACTGGGTCGGTGCTCAACTACTTGGTCGGTGCTGAGGTACTGTTTCACTGCTGAGGAGCTGGGTCACTGCTGAGGTACTGGGTCGGTGCTGAGGAACTGTGTCGGTGCTGAGGATCTGGATCACTGCTCAGGTACTGTGTCGGTGCTGAGGTACTGGGTCGGTGATGAGGTACTGGGTCGGTGCTGAGGTACTGAGTCACTGCTGAGGTACTGGGTCACTGCTGAGGTACTGGGTCGCTGCTGAGGTACTGGGTCGGTGCTGAGGTACTGGGTCACTGCTGAGGTACTGGGTCGGTGCTGAGGTACTGGGTCGGTGCTGAGGTACTTGGTCGGTGCTGAGGTACTGGGTCGGTGCTGAGGTACTGGGTCGTTGCTGAGGTACTGGGTCACTGCTCAGGTACTGTGTCGGTGCTGAGGTACTGGGTCGGTGCTGAGGTACTGGGTCAGTGCTGAGGTACTTGGTCACTGCTGAGGTACGTGGTCACTGCTGAGGTACTGGGTCGCTGCTGAGGTACTGGGTCGGTGCTGAGGTACTGGGTCACTGCTGATGTACTGGGTCGGTGCTGAGGTACTGGGTCGGTGCTGTGGTACTTGGTCGGTGCTGAGGTACTGGGTCGGTGCTGAGGTTCTTGGTCACTGCTGAAGTACTGGGTCAGTGCTGAGGTACTGGCTCGGTGCTGAGGTACTGGCTCACTGCTGAGGTACTAGGTCTCTGCTGAGGTACTGGGTTGGTGCTGAGGTACTGGGTCGGTGCTGAGGTACTGGGTCGGTGCTGAGGTACTGGGTCGGTGCTGAGATACTGGGTCGGTGCTGAACTACTTGGTCGGTGCGGAGGTACTGTTTCACTGCTGAGGAGCTGGGTCACTGCTGAGGTACTGGGTCGTTGCTGAGGTACTGGGTCACTGCTGAGTTACTGGGTCGGTGCTGAGGTACTGGGTCGGTGCTGAGGATCTGGATCACTGCTCAGGTACTGGGTCACTGCTGAGTTACTGGGTCGGTGCTGAGATTCTGGGTCACTGCTGAGGTACTGGGTCGGTGCTGAGGTACTGGGTCGGTGCTGAGGTACTTGGTCGGTGCTGAGGTACTGGGTCGGTGCTGAGGTACTGGGGCGTTGCTGAGTTACTGGGTCACTTCTGAGGTACTAGGTCGGAGCTGAGTTACTGGGTCGGGGCTGAGGTACTGGCTCAGTGCTGAGGTACTGGGTCGGTGCTGAGGTACTGGGTCACTGCTGAGTTACTGGGTCGGTGCTGAGATTCTGGGTCACTGCTGAGGTACTGAGTCGGTGCTGAGGTACTGGCTCGGTGCTGAGGTACTGGTTCGTTGCTGAGGTACTGGGTCACTGCTGAGGTACTGGGTCGGTGCTGAGGTTCTAGGTCACTGCTGAAGTACTGGGTCAGTGCTGAGGTACTGGCTCGGTGCTGAGGTACTGGCTGACTGCTGAGGTACTAGGTCTCTGCTGAGGTACTGGGTTGGTGCTGAGGTACTGTGTCGGTGCTGAGGTACTGGGTCGGTGCCTTGGTACTGAGTTGGTGCTGAGGTAGTGGGTTGGTGCTGAGGTACTGGGTCAGTGCTGAGGTACTTGGTCACTGCTGAGGTACTGGGTCGGTGCTGAGGTACTGGGTCACTGCTGAGGTACTGGGTCGGTGCTGAGTTAATGGGTCGGCGCTGAGGTACTGGGTCACTGCTCAGGTACTGTGTCGGTGCTGAGGTACTGGGTCACTGCTGAGGTACTGGGTCGGTGCTGAGGTACTGGGTCGGTGCTGAGGTACTGGGTCAGTGCTGAGGTACTTGGTCACTGCTGAGGTACAGGGTCACTGCTGAGGTACTGGGTCGCTGCTGAGGTACTGGGTCGGTGCTGAGGTACGGGGTCACTGCTGAGGTACTGGGTCGGTGCTGAGGTACTGGGTCAGTGCTGAGGTACTGGGTCACTGCTGGGGTACTGGGTCGGTGCTGAGGTACTGGGGCGTTGCTGAGTTACTGGGTCACTTCTGAGGTACTAGGTCGGAGCTACTGGGTCGGGGCTGAGGTACTGGCTCAGTGCTGAGGTACTGGGTCGGTGCTGAGGTACTGAGTCGTTGCTGAGGTACTGGGTCACTGCTGAGTTACTGGGTCGGTGCTGAGATTCTGGGTCACTGCTGAGGTACTGAGTCGGTGCTGAGGTACTGGCTCGGTGCTGAGGTACTGGTTCGTTGCTGAGGTACTGGGTCACTGCTGCGGTACTGGGTCGGTGCTGAGGTTCTTGGTCACTGCTGAAGTACTGGGTCGGTGCTGAGGTACTGGCTCGGTGCTGAGGTACTGGCTCACTGCTGAGGTACTAGGTCTCTTCTGAGGTACTGGGTTGGTGCTGAGGTACTGGGTCGGTGCTGAGGTACTGGGTCGGTGCTGAGGTACTGGGTCGGTGCTGAACTACTTGGTCGGTGCTGAGGTACTGGGTCGGTGCTGAACTACTTGGTCGGTGCTGAGGTACTGTTTCACTGCTGAGGAGCTGGGTCACTGCTGAGGTACTGGGTCGGTGCTGAGGAACTGTGTCGGTGCTGAGGATCTGGATCACTGCTCAGGTACTGTGTCGGTGCTGAGGTACTGGGTCGGTGATGAGGTACTGGGTCGGTGCTGAGGTACTGAGTCACTGCTGAGGTACTGGGTCACTGCTGAGGTACTGGGTCGCTGCTGAGGTACTGGGTCGGTGCTGAGGTACTGGGTCACTGCTGAGGTACTGGGTCGGTGCTGAGGTACTGGGTCGGTGCTGAGGTACTTGGTCGGTGCTGAGGTACTGGGTCGTTGCTGAGGTACTGGGTCACTGCTCAGGTACTGTGTCGGTGCTGAGGTACTGGGTCGGTGCTGAGGTACTGGGTCAGTGCTGAGGTACTTGGTCACTGCTGAGGTACGGGGTCACTGCTGAGGTACTGGGTCGGTGCTGAGGTACTGGGTCGGTGCTGAGGTACTGGGTCACTGCTGATGTACTGGGTCGGTGCTGAGGTACTGGGTCGGTGCTGTGGTACTTGGTCGGTGCTGAGGTACTGGGTCGGTGCTGAGGTACTGGGTCGTTGCTGAGGTACTGGGTCACTGCTGAGGTACTGGGTCGGTGCTGTGGTACTGGGGCGTTGCTGAGTTACTGGGTCACTTCTGCGGTACTAGGTCGGAGCTGAGTTACTGGGTCGGGGCTGAGGTACTGGCTCAGTGCTGAGGTACTGGGTCGGTGCTGAGGTAATGGGTCACTGCTGAGTTACTGGGTCGGTGCTGAGATTCTGGGTCACTGCTGAGGTACTGAGTCGGTGCTGAGGTACGGGCTCGGTGCTGAGGTACTGGTTCGTTGCTGAGGTACTGGGTCACTGCTGAGGTACTGGGTCGGTGCTGAGGTTCTAGGTCACTGCTGAAGTACTGGGTCAGTGCTGAGGTACTGGCTCGGTGCTGAGGTACTGGCTGACTGCTGAGGTACTAGGTCTCTGCTGAGGTACTGGGTTGGTGCTGAGGTACTGGGTCGGTGCTGAGGTACTGGGTCGGAGCCTTGGTACTGAGTTGGTGCTGAGGTACTGGGTTGGTGCTGAGGTACTGGGTCAGTGCTGAGGTACTTGGTCACTGCTGAGGTACTGGGTCGGTGCTGAGGTACTGGGTCACTGCTGAGGTACTGGGTCGGTGCTGAGTTAATGGGTCGGCGCTGAGGTACTGGGTCACTGCTCAGGTACTGTGTCGGTGCTGAGGTACTGGGTCACTGCTGAGGTACTGGGTCGGTGCTGAGGTACTGGGTCGGTGCTGAGGTACTGGGTCAGTGCTGAGGTACTTGGTCACTGCTGAGGTACAGGGTCACTGCTGAGGTACTGGGTCGGTGCTGAGGTACTGGGTCGGTGCTGAGGTACTGGGTCACTGCTGAGGTACTGGGTCGGTGCTGAGATACTGGGTCGGAGCTGAGGTACTGGGTCACTGCTGGGGTACTGGGTCGGTGCTGAGGTACTGGGGCGTTGCTGAGTTACTGGGTCACTTCTGAGGTACTAGGTTGGAGCTGAGTTACTGGGTCGGGGCTGAGGTACTGGGTCGGTGCTGAGGTACTGGGTCGGTGCTGAGGTACTGGGTCGGTGCTGTGATACTGGGTCGGTGCTGAGGTACTGGGTCACTGCTGGGGTACTGGGTCGGTGCTGAGGTACTGGGGCGTTGCTGAGTTACTGGGTCACTTCTGAGGTACTAGGTTGGAGCTGAGTTACTGGGTCGGGGCTGAGGTACTGGGTCGGTGCTGAGGTACTGGGTCGGTGCTGAGGTACTGGGTCAGTGCTGAGGTACTTGGTCACTGCTGAGGTACTGGGTCACTGCTGAGGTACTGGGTCGCTGCTGAGGTACTGGGTCGGTGCTGAGGTACTGGTTCGTTGCTGAGGTACTGGGTCACTGCTGAGGTACTGGGTCGGTGCTGAGGTTCTAGGTCACTGCTGAAGTACTGGGTCAGTGCTGAGGTACTGGCTCGGTGCTGAGGTACTGGCTGACTGCTGAGGTACTAGGTCTCTGCTGAGGTACTGGGTTGGTGCTGAGGTACTGGGTCGGTGCTGAGGTACTGGGTCGGTGCCTTTGTACTGAGTTGGTGCTGAGGTACTGGGTTGGTGCTGAGGTACTGGGTCAGTGCTGAGGTACTTGGTCACTGCTGAGGTACTGGGTCGGTGCTGAGGTACTGGGTCACTGCTGAGGTACTGGGTCGGTGCTGAGTTAATGGGTCGGCGCTGAGGTACTGGGTCACTGCTCAGGTACTGTGTCGGTGCTGAGGTACTGGGTCACTGCTGAGGTACTGGGTCGGTGCTGAGGTACTGGGTCAGTGCTGAGGTACTTGGTCACTGCTGAGGTACAGGGTCACTGCTGAGGGACTGGGTCGCTGCTGAGGTACTGGGTCGGTGCTGAGGTACTGGATCACTGCTGAGGTACTGGGTCGGTGCTGAGGTACTGGGTCGGTGCTGAGGTACTGGGTCACTGCTGGGGTACTGGGTCGGTGCTGAGGTACTGGGTCGGTGCTGAGGTACTGAGTCACTGCTGAGGTACTGGTTCACTTCTGAGGTACTGGTCGGTGTTGAGGTACTGGGTCATTGCTGAGGTACTGGGTCGGTGCTGAGGTACTGGGTCGGAGCTGAGATACTGGGTCGGTGCTGAACTACTTGGTCGGTGCTGAGGTACTGTTTCACTGCTGAGGAGCTGGGTCACTGCTGAGGTACTGGGGCGGTGCTGAGGTACTGGGTCGGGGCTGAGGTACTGGGTCGGAGCTGAGGTACTGGGTTGATGCTGAGGTACTGGGTCACTGCTGAGGTACTGGGTCGGTGCTGAGCTACTGGTTCGGTGCTGAGTTACTGGGTCAGTGCTGAGATTCTGTGTCGCTGCTGAGGTACTGGGTCGGTGCTGAGTTACTGGGTCATTGCTCAGGTACTGGGTCGGGGTTGTGGTTCTGGGTCACTGCTGAGGTACTGGGTCTCTGCTGAGGTACCGGGTCTCTGCTGAGGTACTGGGTCGGTGCTGACATACTGGGTCACTGCTGAGGTACTGGGTCACTGCTGAGGTACTGGGTCGGGGCTGAGGTACTGGGTCGGTGCTGAGATACTGGCTCGGTGCTGAGGTACTGGGTCACTGCTGAGGTTCTGCGTCGATGCTGAGGTACTGGGTCACTGCTGAGGTACTGGCTCACTGCTGAGGTACTGGGTCGGTGATGAGGTATTGGGTCGGTGCTGAGGTCCTGGGTCGGTGCTGAGGGACTGTGTCGGTGCTGAGGTACTTGGACGCTGCTGAGGTACTGGGTCACTGCTGAGGTACTGGGTCGGAGCTGAGGTACTGTGTCACTGCTGAGGTCCTGGGTCGGTGCTGAGTTACTGGGTCGGTGCTGATGTACTGGGTCACTGCTGAGGTACTGGGTCGTTGCTGAGGTACTGGGTCACTGCTGAACTACTGGGTCGGTGCTGAGGTACTGGGTCGGTGCTGAGGTACTCGTTCGGAGCTCAGGTTCTGTGTCACTGCTGAGGTACAGTGTCGGTTCTGAGGTATTGGTCACTGCTGAGGTACTGGGTCGGTGCTGAGGTACTGGGTCGGTGCTGAGGTACTCGTTCGGAGCTCAGGTTCTGTGTCACTGCTGAGGTACAGTGTCGGTTCTGAGGTACTTGGTCACTGCTGAGGTACTCGGTCCGAGCTGAGGTTCTGTGTCACTGCTGAGGTACTGGGTCGGGGCTGAGGTACTGGGTCGGTGCTGAGGTACTGGGTCGGTGCTGAGGTACTGCGTCACTGCTGAGATACTGGGTCACTGCTGAGGTACTGGATCGATGCTGAGGTACTGGGTCACTGCTGAGGTACTGGGTCCCTGCTGATGTAGTGGATCGATGCTGAGTTACTGGGTCACTGCTGAGGTATTGGGTCGGTGCTGAGGTACTGGGTCACTGCTGAAGTACTGGGTCGGTGCTGAGGTACTGGGTCGATGCTGAGGTACTGGTTCGGTGCTGACGTACTGGGTCACTGCTGAGGTACTGGGTCGGTGCTGAGGTACTGGGTCGGTGCTGAGGATCTGGATCACTGCTCAGGTCCTGTGTCGGTGCTGAGGTACTGGGTCGGTGATGAGGTACTGGGTCGGTGCTGAGGTACTGAGTAACTGCTGAGGTACTGGTTCACTTCTGAGGTACTGGTCAGTGTTGAGGTACTGGGTCATTGCTGAGGTACTGGGTCGGTGCAGAGGTACTGGGTCACTGCTGAGGTACTGGTTCGGTGCTGAGGTACTTTGTTGGTGCTGAGGTACTGGGTCACTGCTGAGATACTGGGTCGGTGCTGAGGTTTTGGGTCGGTGCTGAGGTAGTGGGTCGGTGCTGAGGTACTGTGTCGGTGCTGATGTATTGGGTCGTTCCTGAGGTACTGGGTCACTGCTGAGGTACTGGGTCGGAGCTGAGGTACTGGGTCGGTTATGAGGTACTGGGTCAGTGCTGAGGTACTTGGTCACTGCTGAGGTACTGGGTCGGTGCTGAGGTACTGGGTCACTGCTGAGGTACTGGGTCGGTGCTGAGGTACTGGGTCACTGCTGAGGTACTGGGTCGGTGCTGAGGTACTGGGTCGGTGCTGAGGTACTGGATCACTGCTGAGGTACTGTGTCGGTGCTGAGGTACTGGGTCGGTGCTGAGGTACTGGGTCGCTGCTGAGGTACTGGTTTGGTTCTGAGGTACTGGTCGGTGCTGAGGTACTGGGTCGGTGATGAGGTACTGGGTCGGTGCTGAGGTACTGGGTCCCTGCTGAGGTACTGGTTTGGTTCTGAGGTACTGGTCGGTGCTGAGGTACTAGGTCACTGCTGAGGTGCTGGGTCGGTGCTGAGGTACTGGGTCGGGGCTGAGGTACTGGGTCGGAGCTGAGGTACTGGGTTGATGCTGAGGTACTGGGTCACTGCTGAGGTACTGGGTCGGTGCTGAGCTACTGGGTCGGTGCTGAGGTAGTGGGTCGGTGCTGAGCTACTGTGTTGGTGCTGGTGTATTGGGTCGTTCCTGAGGAACTGGGTCACTGCTGTGGTACTGAGTTGGTGCTGAGGTACTGGGTCGGTGCTGAGGTACTGGGTCAGTGCTGAGGTACTTGGACACTGCTGAGGTACTGGGTCGGTGCTGAGGTACTGGGTCACTGCTGAGGTACTGGGTCGGTGCTGAGTTAATGGGTCGGCGCTGAGGTACTGGGTCACTGTTCAGGTACTGGGTTGGTGCTGAGGTACTGGGTCGGTGCTGAGGTACTGGGTCAGTGCTGAGGTACTTGGTCACTGCTGAGGTACTGGGTCACTGCTGAGGTACTGGGTCGCTGCTGAGGTACTGGGTCGGTGCTGAGGTACTGGGTCACTGCTGAGGTACTGGGTCGGTGCTGAGGTACTGGGTCGGTGCTGAGGTACTTGGTCGGTGCTGACGTACTGGGTCGTTGCTGAGGTACTGGGTCACTGCTGAGGTACTGGGTCGGTGCTGAGGTACTGGGGCGTTGCTGAGTTACTGGGTCACTTCTGAGGTACTAGGTCGCAGCTGAGTTACTGGGTCGGGGCTGAGGTACTGGCTCAGTGCTGAGGTACTGGGTCGGTGCTGAGGTACTGGGTCGGTGCTGAGGTACTGGGTCACTGCTGAGTTACTGGGTCGGTGCTGAGATTCTGGGTCACTGCTGAGGTACTGGGTCGGTGCTGAGATACTGGCTCGGTGCAGAGGTACTGGTTCGTTGCTGAGGTACTGGGTCACTGCTGAGGTACTGGGTCAGTGCTGATGTACTGGCTCGGTGCTGAGGTACTGGCTCACTGCTGAGGTACTAGGTCTCTGCTGAGGTGCTGGGTTGGTGCTGAGGTACTGGGTCGGTGCTGAGGTACTGGGTCGGTGCTGAGGTACTGGGTCGGAGCTGAGATACTGGGTCGGTGCTGAACTACTTGGTCGGTGCGGAGGTACTGTTTCACTGCTGAGGAGCTGGGTCACTGCTGAGGTACTGGGTCGGTGCTGAGGTACTGGGTCGGTGCTGAGGATCTGGATCACTGCTCAGGTCCTGTGTCGGTGCTGAGGTACTGGGTCGGTGATGAGGTACTGGGTCGGTGCTGAGGTACTGAGTCACTGCTGAGGTACTGGTTCACTTCTGAGGTACTGGTCAGTGTTGAGGTACTGGGTCATTGCTGAGGTATTGGGTCGGTGCAGAGGTACTGGGTCACTGCTGAGGTACTGGTTCGGTGCTGAGGTACTTTGTTGGTGCTGAGGTACTGGGTCACTGCTGAGATACTGGGTCGGTGCTGAGGTTTTGGGTCGGTGCTGAGGTAGTGGGTCGGTGCTGAGGTACTGGGTCGGTGCTGAGGTACTGGGGCGTTGCTGAGTTACTGGGTCACTTCTGAGGTACTAGGTCGGAGCTGAGTTACTGGGTCGGGGCTGAGGTACTGGCTCAGTGCTGAGGTACTGGTTCGGTGCTGAGCTACTGAGTCGTTGCTGAGGTACTGGGTCACTGCTGAGTTACTGGGTCGGTGCTGAGATTCTGGGTCACTTCTGAGGTACTGAGTCGGTGCTGAGGTACTGGCTCGGTGCTGAGGTACTGGTTCGTTGCTGAGGTACTGGGTCACTGCTGAGGTACTGGGTCGGTGCTGAGGTACTGGGTCACTGCTGAGATACTGGCTCGGTGCTGAGTAACTGTGTCACTGCTGACGTACTGGGTCAGTGCTGAGATACTTGGTCGGTGCTGAGGTACTGGGTCACTGCTGAGGTACTAGATCGGTGCTGAGGTACTGGGTCCGTGCTGAGGTACTAGGTCGGAGCAGAGGTACTGGGTCGCTGCTGAGGTACTGGTTTGGTTCTGAGGTACTGGTCGGTGCTGAGGTACTAGGTCACTGCTGAGGTACTGGGTCGGTGCTGAGGTACTGGGTCGGGGCTGAGGTACTGGGTCGGAGCTGAGGTACTGGGTTGATGCTGAGGTACTGGGTCACTGCTGAGGTACTGGGTCGGTGCTGAGCTACTGGGTCGGTGCTGAGGTAGTGGGTCGGTGCTGAGCTACTGTGTTGGTGCTGGTGTATTGGGTCGTTCCTGAGGAACTGGGTCACTGCTGTGGTACTGAGTTGGTGCTGAGGTACTGGGTCGGTGCTGAGGTACTGGGTCAGTGCTGAGGTACTTGGACACTGCTGAGGTACTGGGTCGGTGCTGAGGTACTGGGTCACTGCTGAGGTACTGGGTCGGTGCTGAGTTAATGGGTCGGCGCTGAGGTACTGGGTCACTGCTCAGGTACTGGGTTGGTGCTGAGGTACTGGGTCGGTGCTGAGGTACTGGTTCGTTGCTGAGGTACTGGGTCACTGCTGAGGTACTGGGTCGGTGCTGAGGTACTGGGTCACTGCTGAGATACTGGGTCGGTGCTGAGTAACTGTGTCACTGCTGACGTACTGGGTCAGTGCTGAGATACTTGGTCGGTGCTGAGGTACTGGGTCACTGCTGAGTTACTGGGTCGGTGCTGAGATTCTGGGTCACTTCTGAGGTACTGAGTCGGTGCTGAGGTACTGGCTCGGTGCTGAGGTACTGGTTCGTTGCTGAGGTACTGGGTCACTGCTGAGGTACTGGGTCGGTGCTGAGGTACTGGGTCACTGCTGAGATACTGGCTCGGTGCTGAGTAACTGTGTCACTGCTGACGTACTGGGTCAGTGCTGAGATACTTGGTCGGTGCTGAGGTACTGGGTCACTGCTGAGGTACTAGATCGGTGCTGAGGTACTGGGTCCGTGCTGAGGTACTAGGTCGGAGCAGAGGTACTGGGTAGGTGCTGAGTTACTGGGTCAGTGCTGAGATTCTGTGTCGCTGCTGAGGTACTGGGTCGGTGCTGAGTTACTGGGTCATTGCTGAGGTACTGGGTCGGGGTTGTGGTTCTGGGTCACTGCTGAGGTACTGGGTCTCTGCTGAGGTACTGTGTCTCTGCTGAGGTACTGGGTCGGTGCTGACATACTGGGTCACTGCTGAGGTACTGGGTCACTGCTGAGGTACTGGGTCGGTGCTGAGGTACTGGTCACTGCTGAGGTCCTGTGTCACTGCTGAGGTACTGGGTCGGTGCTGAGATACTGGCTCGGTGCTGAGGTACTGGGTCACTGCTGAGGTTCTGCGTCGATGCTGAGGTACTGGGTCACTGCTGAGGTACTGGCTCACTGCTGAGGTACTGGGTCGGTGATGAGGTATTGGGTCGGTGCTGAGGTCCTGGGTCGGTGCTGAGGGACTGTGTCGGTGCTGAGGTACTTGGACGCTGCTGAGGTACTGGGTCACTGCTGAGGTACTGGGTCGGAGCAGAGGTACTTTGTCACTGCTGAGGTCCTGGGTCGGTGCTGAGTTACTGGGTCGGTGCTGATGTACTGGGTCACTGCTGAGGTACTGGGTCGTTGCTGAGGTACTGGGTCACTGCTGAAGTACTGGGTTGCAGCTGAGGTACTGTGTCGGTGCTGAGGTACTGGTCACTGATGAGGTTCTGGGTCGGTGCTGAGGTACTCGTTCGGAGCTCAGGTTCTGTGTCACTGCTGAGGTACAGTGTCGGTTCTGAGGTATTGGTCACTGCTGAGGTACTCGGTCCGAGCTGAGGTTCTGTGTCACTGCTGAGGTACTGGGTCGGGGCTGAGGTACTGGGTCGGTGCTGAGGTACTGGGTCGGTGCTGAGGTACTGCGTCACTGCTGAGATACTGGGTCACTGCTGAGGTACTGGGTCGCTGCTGAGGTACTGGGTCACTGCTGAGGTACTGGGTCCCTGCTGATGTAGTGGATCGATGCTGAGTTACTGGGTCACTGCTGAGGTATTGGGTCGGTGCTGAGGTACTGGGTCACTGCTGAAGTACTGGGTCGGTGCTGAGGTACTGGGTCGATGCTGAGGTACTGGTTCGGTGCTGACGTACTGGGTCACTGCTGAGGTACTGGGTCGGTGCTGAGGTACTGGGTCGGTGCTGAGGATCTGGATCACTGCTCAGGTCCTGTGTCGGTGCTGAGGTACTGGGTCGGTGATGAGGTACTGGGTCGGTGCTGAGGTACTGAGTAACTGCTGAGGTACTGGTTCACTTCTGAGGTACTGGTCAGTGTTGAGGTACTGGGTCATTGCTGAGGTACTGGGTCGGTGCAGAGGTACTGGGTCACTGCTGAGGTACTGGTTCGGTGCTGAGGTACTTTGTTGGTGCTGAGGTACTGGGTCACTGCTGAGATGCTGGGTCGGTGCTGAGGTTTTGGGTCGGTGCTGAGGTAGTGGGTCGGTGCTGAGGTACTGTGTCGGTGCTGATGTATTGGGTCGTTCCTGAGGTACTGGGTCACGGCTGAGGTACTGGGTCGGAGCTGAGGTACTGGGTCGGTTATGAGGTACTGGGTCAGTGCTGAGGTACTTGGTCACTGCTGAGGTACTGGGTCGGTGCTGAGGTACTGGGTCACTGCTGAGGTACTGGGTCGGTGCTGAGGTACTGGGTCACTGCTGAGGTACTGGGTCGGTGCTGAGGTACTGGGTCGGTGCTGAGGTACTGGATCACTGCTGAGGTACTGTGTCGGTGCTGAGGTACTGGGTCGGTGCTGAGGTACTGGGTCGCTGCTGAGGTACTGGTTTGGTTCTGAGGTACTGGTCGGTGCTGAGGTACTAGGTCACTGCTGAGGTACTGGGTCGGTGCTGAGGTACTGGGTCGGGGCTGAGGTACTGGGTCGGAGCTGAGGTACTGGGTTGATGCTGAGGTACTGGGTCACTGCTGAGGTACTGGGTCGGTGCTGAGCTACTGGGTCGGTGCTGAGGTAGTGGATCAGTGCTGAGCTACTCTGTTGGTGCTGGTGTATTGGGTCGTTCCTGAGGAACTGGGTCACTGCTGTGGTACTGAGTTGGTGCTGAGGTACTGGGTCGGTGCTGAGGTACTGGGTCAGTGCTGAGGTACTTGGACACTGCTGAGGTACTGGGTCGGTGCTGAGGTACTGGGTCACTGCTGAGGTACTGGGTCGGTGCTGAGTTAATGGGTCGGCGCTGAGGTACTGGGTCACTGCTCAGGTACTGGGTTGGTGCTGAGGTACTGGGTCGGTGCTGAGGTACTGGGTCAGTGCTGAGGTACTTGGTCACTGCTGAGGTACTGGGTCACTGCTGAGGTACTGGGTCGCTGCTGAGGTACTGGGTCGGTGCTGAGGTACTGGGTCACTGCTGAGGTACTGGGTCGGTGCTGAGGTACTGGGTCGGTGCTGAGGTACTTGGTCGGTGCTGAGGTACTGGGTCGTTGCTGAGGTACTGGGTCACTGCTGAGGTACTGGGTCGGTGCTGAGGTACTGGGGCGTTGCTGAGTTACTGGGTCACTTCTGAGGTACTAGGTCGCAGCTGAGTTACTGGGTCGGGGCTGAGGTACTGGCTCAGTGCTGAGGTACTGGGTCGGTGCTGAGGTACTGGGTCGGTGCTGAGGTACTGGGTCACTGCTGAGTTACTGGGTCGGTGCTGAGATTCTGGGTCACTGCTGAGGTACTGGGTCGGTGCTGAGATACTGGCTCGGTGCAGAGGTACTGGTTCGTTGCTGAGGTACTGGGTCACTGCTGAGGTACTGGGTCAGTGCTGATGTACTGGCTCGGTGCTGAGGTACTGGCTCACTGCTGAGGTACTAGGTCTCTGCTGAGGTGCTGGGTTGGTGCTGAGGTACTGGGTCGGTGCTGAGGTACTGGGTCGGTGCTGAGGTACTGGGTCGGAGCTGAGATACTGGGTCAGTGCTGAACTACTTGGTCGGTGCTGAGGTACTGTTTCACTGCTGAGGAGCTGGGTCACTGCTGAGGTACTGGGTCGGTGCTGAGGTACTGGGTCGGTGCTGAGGATCTGGATCACTGCTCAGGTCCTGTGTCGGTGCTGAGGTACTGGGTCGGTGATGAGGTACTGGGTCGGTGCTGAGGTACTGAGTCACTGCTGAGGTACTGGTTCACTTCTGAGGTACTGGTCAGTGTTGAGGTACTGGGTCATTGCTGAGGTATTGGGTCGGTGCAGAGGTACTGGGTCACTGCTGAGGTACTGGTTCGGTGCTGAGGTACTTTGTTGGTGCTGAGGTACTGGGTCACTGCTGAGATACTGGGTCGGTGCTGAGGTTTTGGGTCGGTGCTGAGGTAGTGGGTCGGTGCTGAGGTACTGGGTCGGTGCTGAGGTACTGGGGCGTTGCTGAGTTACTGGGTCACTTCTGAGGTACTAGGTCGGAGCTGAGTTACTGGGTCGGGGCTGAGGTACTGCCTCAGTGCTGAGGTACTGGTTCGGTGCTGAGCTACTGAGTCGTTGCTGAGGTACTGGGTCACTGCTGAGTTACTGGGTCGGTGCTGAGATTCTGGGTCACTTCTGAGGTACTGAGTCGGTGCTGAGGTACTGGCTCGGTGCTGAGGTACTGGTTCGTTGCTGAGGTACTGGGTCACTGCTGAGGTACTGGGTCGGTGCTGAGGTACTGGGTCACTGCTGAGATACTGGCTCGGTGCTGAGTAACTGTGTCACTGCTGACGTACTGGGTCAGTGCTGAGATACTTGGTCGGTGCTGAGGTACTGGGTCACTGCTGAGGTACTAGATCGGTGCTGAGGTACTGGGTCCGTGCTGAGGTACTAGGTCGGAGCAGAGGTACTGGGTCGCTGCTGAGGTACTGGTTTGGTTCTGAGGTACTGGTCGTTGCTGAGGTACTAGGTCACTGCTGAGGTACTGGGTCGGTGCTGAGGTACTGGGTCGGGGCTGAGGTACTGGGTCGGAGCTGAGGTACTGGGTTGATGCTGAGGTACTGGGTCACTGCTGAGGTACTGGGTCGGTGCTGAGCTACTGGGTCGGTGCTGAGGTAGTGGGTCGGTGCTGAGCTACTGTGTTGGTGCTGGTGTATTGGGTCGTTCCTGAGGAACTGGGTCACTGCTGTGGTACTGAGTTGGTGCTGAGGTACTGGGTCGGTGCTGAGGTACTGGGTCAGTGCTGAGGTACTTGGACACTGCTGCGGTACTGGGTCCGTGCTGAGGTACTGGGTCACTGCTGAGGTACTGGGTCGGTGCTGAGTTAATGGGTCGGCGCTGAGGTACTGGGTCACTGCTCAGGTACTGGGTTGGTGCTGAGGTACTGGGTCGGTGCTGAGGTACTGGGTCAGTGCTGAGGTACTTGGTCACTGCTGAGGTACTGGGTCACTGCTGAGGTACTGGGTCGCTGCTGAGGTACTGGGTCGGTGCTGAGGTACTGGGTCACTGCTGAGGTACTGGGTCGGTGCTGAGGTACTGGGTCGGTGCTGAGGTACTTGGTCGGTGCTGAGGTACTGGGTCGGTGCTGAGGTACTGGGTCGGTGCTGAGGTACTGGGTCGGTGCTGAGGTACTGGGTCACTGCTGAGGTACTGGGTCGTTGCTGAGGTACTGGGTCACTGCTGAGGTACTGGGTCGGTGCTGAGGTACTGGGGCGTTGCTGAGTTACTGGGTCACTTCTGAGGTACTAGGTCGCAGCTGAGTTACTGGGTCGGGGCTGAGGTACTGGCTCAGTGCTGAGGTACTGGGTCGGTGCTGAGGTACTGGGTCGGTGCTGAGGTACTGGGTCACTGCTGAGTTACTGGGTCGGTGCTGAGATTCTGGGTCACTGCTGAGGTACTGGGTCGGTGCTGAGGTACTGGCTCGGTGCAGAGGTACTGGTTCGTTGCTGAGGTACTGGGTCACTGCTGAGGTACTGGGTCGGTGCTGAGGTTCTTGGTCACTGCTGAAGTACTGGGTCAGTGCTGAGGTACTGGCTCGGTGCTGAGGTACTGGCTCACTGCTGAGGTACTAGGTCTCTGCTGAGGTACTGGGTTGGTGCTGAGGTACTGGGTCGGAGCTGAGATACTGGGTCGGTGCTGAACTACTTGGTCGGTGCTGAGGTACTGTTTCACTGCTGAGGAGCTGGGTCACTGCTGAGGTACTGGGTCGGTGCTGAGGTACTGGGTCGGTGCTGAGGATCTGGATCACTGCTCAGGTCCTGTGTCGGTGCTGAGGTACTGGGTCGGTGATGAGGTACTGGGTCGGTGCTGAGGTACTGAGTCACTGCTGAGGTACTGGGTCGGTGCTGAGGTACTGGGTCACTGCTGAGATACTGGCTCGGTGCTGAGTAACTGTGTCACTGCTGACGTACTGGGTCAGTGCTGAGATACTTGGTCGGTGCTGAGGTACTGGGTCACTGCTGAGGTACTAGATCGGTGCTGAGGTACTGGGTCCGTGCTGAGGTACTAGGTCGGAGCAGAGGTACTGGGTAGGTGCTGAGTTACTGGGTCAGTGCTGAGATTCTGTGTCGCTGCTGAGGTACTGGGTCGGTGCTGAGTTACTGGGTCATTGCTCAGGTACTGGGTCGGGGTTGTGGTTCTGGGTCACTGCTGAGGTACTGGGTCTCTGCTGAGGTACTGTGTCTCTGCTGAGGTACTGGGTCGGTGCTGACATACTGGGTCACTGCTGAGGTACTGGGTCACTGCTGAGGTACTGGGTCGGTGCTGAGGTACTGGCTCGGTGCTGAGGTACTGGGTCACTGCTGAGGTTCTGCGTCGATGCTGAGGTACTGGGTCACTGCTGAGGTACTGGCTCACTGCTGAGGTACTGGGTCGGTGATGAGGTATTGGGTCGGTGCTGAGGTACAGGGTCGGTGCTGAGGGACTGTGTCGGTGCTGAGGTACTTGGACGCTGCTGAGGTACTGGGTCACTGCTGAGGTACTGGGTCGGAGCAAAGGTACTGTGTCACTGCTGAGGTCCTGGGTCGGTGCTGAGTTACTGGGTCGGTGCTGATGTACTGGGTCACTGCTGAGGTACTGGGTCGTTGCTGAGGTACTGGGTCACTGCTGAAGTACTGGGTCGGTGCTGAGGTACTGGGTCGGTGCTGAGGTACTGGTTCGGTGCTGACGTACTGGGTCACTGCTGAGGTACTGGGTCACTGCTGAGGTACTGGGTCGGTGCTGAGGTACTGGGTTGCAGCTGAGGTACTGTGTCGGTGCTGAGGTACTGGTCACTGATGAGGTTCTGGGTCGGTGCTGAGGTACTCGTTCGGAGCTCAGGTTCTGTGTCACTGCTGAGGTACAGTGTCGGTTCTGAGGTATTGGTCACTGCTGAGGTACTCGGTCGGAGCTGAGGTTCTGTGTCATTGCTGAGGTACTGGGTCGGGGCTGAGGTACTGGGTCGGTGCTGAGGTACTGGGTCGGTGCTGAGGTACTGCGTCACTGCTGAGATACTGGGTCACTGCTGAGGTACTGGGTCGATGCTGAGGTACTGGGTCACTGCTGAGGTACTGGGTCGGTGCTGAGGTACTGGGTCACTGCTGAGATACTGGGTCACTGCTGAGGTACTGCGTCACTGCTGAGATACTGGGTCACTGCTGAGGTACTGCGTCACTGCTGAGATACTGGGTCACTGCTGAGGTACTGAATCGATGCTGAGGTACTGGGTCACTGCTGAGATACTGGGTCCCTGCTGAGGTAGTGGATCGATGCTGAGTTACTGGGTCACTGCTGAGGTATTGGGTCGGTGCTGAGGTACTGGGTCACTGCTGAGGTACTGGGTCACTGCTGAGGTAGTGGATCGATGCTGAGGTACTGGGTCACTGCTGAGGTACTGGGTCACTGCTGAGGTACTGGGTCTGTGCTGAGGTATTGGGTCGGTGCTGAGGTACTGGGTTGGTGCTGAGGTACTGGGTCGGTGCTGAGGTACTGTGTCGATGCTGAGGTACTGGGTCGCTGCTGAGGTACTGGGTCACTGCTGAGGTACTGGGCTGGAGCTGAGGTACTGGGTCGCTGCTGAGGTCCTGGGTCGGTGCTGAGTTACTGGGTCAGTGCTCAGGTACTGTGTCGGTGCTGAGGTACTGGGTCGGTGCTGAGGTACTGGGTCACTGCTGAGGTACGGGGTCGGTGCTGAGGTACTGGGTCGGTGCTGAGGTACTGGGTCACCGCTGAGGTACTGGGTCGGTGCTGAGGTACTGGGTCGGTCCGGAGGTACTGGGTCAGGTTTGAGGTACTGTTTCACTGCTGAGGTACTGGGACTGTGCTGAGGTACTGGGTCGGTGCTGAGGTACTGGGTCACTGCTGAGGTACTGGGTTGGTGCTGAGGTACTGGGTCAGTGCTGAGATACTGGGTCGGTGCTGAGGTACTGGGTCACTGTTGAGGTACTGGGTCGGTGCTGAGGTACTGGGTCGGTGCTGAGGTACTGGGTCAGTGCGGAGGTACTTGGTCACTGCTGAGGTACTGAGTCGGTGCTGAGGTACTGGGTCACTGCTGAGGTATTGGGTCGGTGCTGAGGTACTGGGGCACTGCTGAGATACTGGCTCGGTGCTGAGTAACTGTGTCACTGCTGACGTACTGGGTCAGTGCTGAGATACTTGGTCGGTTCTGAGGTACTGGTCACTGCTGAGGTACTCGGTCGGAGCTGAGGTTCTGTGTCACTGCTGAGGTACTGGGTCGGTGCTGAGTTACTTGTTTGGTGCTGAGGTACTGGGTCACTGCTGAGGTACCACGTCGGTGCTGAGGTACTGGGTCACTGCTGAGATACTGGGTCGGTGCTGAGTTACAGGGTCGGTGCTGAGGTACTGGGTCACTGCTGAGGTACTGGGTCACTGCTGAGGTACTGGGTCGGTGCTGAGTTACAGGGTCGGTGCTGAGGTACTGGGTCACTGCTGAGGTACTGGGTCACTGCTGAGGTACTGGGTCGGTGCTGAGGTACTGGGTCACTGCTGAGGTACTGGGACGGTGCTGAGGTACTGGGTTGCAGCTGAGGTACTGTGTCGGTGCTGAGGTACTGGTCACTGATGAGGTTCTGGGTCGGTGCTGAGGTACTCGTTCGGAGCTCAGGTTCTGTGTCACTGCTGAGGTACAGTGTCGGTTCTGAGGTATTGGTCACTGCTGAGGTACTCGGTCCGAGCTGAGGTTCTGTGTCACTGCTGAGGTACTGGGTCGGTGCTGAGGTTCTGTGTCACTGCTGAGGTACAGTGTCGGTTCTGAGGTATTGGTCACTGCTGAGGTCCTGGGTCGGTGCTGAGTTACTGGGTCGGTGCTGATGTACTGGGTCACTGCTGAGGTACTGGGTCGGTGCTGAGGTACTGGGTCGATGCTGAGGTACTGGTTCGGTGCTGACGTACTGGGTCACTGCTGAGGTACTGGGTCACTGCTGAGGTACTGGGTTACTGCTGAGGTACTGGGTTGCAGCTGAGGTACTGTGTCGGTGCTGAGGTACTGGTCACTGATGAGGTTCTGGGTCGGTGCTGAGGTACTCGTTCGGAGCTCAGGTTCTGTGTCACTGCTGAGGTACAGTGTCGGTTCTGAGGTATTGGTCACTGCTGAGGTACTGGGTCGGTGCTGAGGTTCTGTGTCACTGCTGAGGTACTGGGTCAGTGCTGAGGTACTGGGTCACTGCTGAATTACTGGGTCGGTGCTGAGATTCTGGGTCAATGCTGAGGTACTGAGTCGGTGCTGAGGTACTGGCTCGGTGCTGAGGTACTGGCTCGGTGCTGAGGTACTGGTTCGTTGCTGAGGTACTGGGTCAGTGCTGAGGTACTGGGTCGGTGCTGAGGTACTGGGTTGGTGCTGAGGTACTGGGTCACTGCAGAGTTACTGGGTCGGTGCTGAGATTCTGGGTCACTGCTGAGGTACTGAGTCGGTGCTGAGGTACTGGCTCGGTGCTGAGGTACTGAGTCACTGCTGAGGTACTGGTTCACTTCTGAGGTACTGGTCGGTGTTGAGGTACTGGGTCATTGCTGATGTACTGGGTCGGTGCAGAGGTACTGGGTCACTGCTGAGGTACTGGTTCGGTGCTGAGGTACTTTGTTGGTGCTGAGGTACTGGGTCACTGCTGAGATACTGGGTCGGTGCTGGGGTTTTGGGTCGGTGCTGATGTACTGGGTCACTGCTGAGGTACTGGGTCGTTGCTGAGGTACTGGGTCACTGCTGAAGTACTGGATCGGTGCTGAGGTACTGGGTCGATGCTGAGGTACTGGTTCGGTGCTGACGTACTGGGTCACTGCTGAGGTACTGGGTCACTGCTGAGGTACTGGGTCGGTGCTGAGGTACTGGGTTGCAGCTGAGGTACTGTGTCGGTGCTGAGGTACTGGTCACTGATGAGGTTCTGGGTCGGTGCTGAGGTACTCGTTCGGAGCTCAGGTTCTGTGTCACTGCTGAGGTACAGTGTCGGTTCTGAGGTATTGGTCACTGCTGAGGTACTGGGTCGGTGCTGAGGTTCTGTGTCACTGCTGAGGTACTGGGTCAGTGCTGAGGTACTGGGTCACTGCTGAATTACTGGGTCGGTGCTGAGATTCTGGGTCAATGCTGAGGTACTGAGTCGGTGCTGAGGTACTGGCTCGGTGCTGAGGTACTGGTTCGTTGCTGAGGTACTGGGTCACTGCTGAGGTACTGGGTCGGTGCTGAGGTTCTTGGTCACTGCTGAAGTACTGGGTCAGTGCTGAGGTACTGGCTCGGTGCTGAGGTACTGGCTGACTGCTGAGGTACTAGGTCTCTGCTGAGGTACTGGGTTGGTGCTGAGGTGCTGGGTCGGTGCTGAGATACTGGGTCGGTGCTGAACTACTTGGTCGGTGCTGAGGTACTGTTTCACTCCTGAGGAGCTGGGTCACTGCTGAGGTACTGGGTCGGTGCTGAGGTACTGGGTCGGTGCTGAGGATCTGGATCACTGCTCAGGTACTGTGTCGGTGCTGAGGTACTGGGTCGGTGATGAGGTACTGGGTCGGTGCTGAGGTACTGAGTCACTGCTGAGGTACTGGTTCACTTCTGAGGTACTGGTCGGTGTTGAGGTACTGGGTCGGTGCTGAGGTACTGGGTCGGTGCAGAGGTACTGGGTCACTGCTGAGTTACTGGGTCGGTGCTGAGATTCTGGGTCACTGCTGAGGTACTGAGTCGGTGCTGAGGTACTTTGTTGGTGCTGAGGTACTGGGTCACTGCTGAGATACTGGGTCGGTGCTAAGGTTTTGGGTCGGTGCTGAGGTAGTGGGTCGGTGCTGAGGTACTGTGTCGGTGCTGATGTATTGGGTCGATCCTGAGGTACTGGGTTACTGCTGAGGTACTGGGTCGGAGCTGACGTACTGGGTCGGTTATGAGGTATTGGGTCAGTGCAGAGGTACTTGGTCACTGCTGAGGTTCTGGGTCGGTGCTGAGGTACTGGGTCACTGCTGAGGTACTGGGTCGGTGCTGAGGTACTGGGTCACTGCTGAAATACTGGCTCGGTGCTGAGTAACTGTGTCACTGCTGACGTACTGGGTCAGTGCTGAGATACTTGGTCGGTGCTGAGGTACTGGGTCACTGCTGAGGTACTAGATCGGTGCTGAGGTACTGGGTCCGTGCTGAGGTACTTGGTCGGAGCAGAGGTACTGGGTAGGTGCTGAGTTACTGGGTCAGTGCTGAGATTCTGTGTCGCTGCTGAGGTACTGGGTCGGTGCTGAGTTACTGGGTCATTGCTCAGGTACTGGGTCGGGGTTGTGGTTCTGGGTCACTGCTGAGGTACTGGGTCTCTGCTGAGGTACCGGGTCTCTGCTGAGGTACTGGGTCGGTGCTGACATACTGGGTCACTGCTGAGGTACTGGGTCACTGCTGAGGTACTGGGTCGGTGCTGAGGTACTGGTCACTGCTGAGGTCCTGTGTCACTGCTGAGGTACTGGGTCGGTGCTGAGATACTGGCTCGGTGCTGAGGTACTGGGTCACTGCTGAGGTTCTGCGTCGATGCTGAGGTACTGGGTCACTGCTGAGGTACTGGCTCACTGCTGAGGTACTGGGTCGGTGATGAGGTATTGGGTCGGTGCTGAGGTACAGGGTCGGTGCTGAGGGACTGTGTCGGTGCTGAGGTACTTGGACGCTGCTGAGGTACTGGGTCACTGCTGAGGTACTGGGTCGGAGCAGAGGTACTTTGTCACTGCTGAGGTCCTGGGTCGGTGCTGAGTTACTGGGTCGGTGCTGATGTACTGGGTCACTGCTGAGGTACTGGGTCGTTGCTGAGGTACTGGGTCACTGCTGAAGTACTGGGTCGGTGCTGAGGTACTGGGTCGGTGCTGAGGTACTCGTTCGGAGCTCAGGTTCTGTGTCACTGCTGAGGTACAGTGTCGGTTCTGAGGTATTGGTCACTGCTGAGGTACTCGGTCCGAGCTGAGGTTCTGTGTCACTGCTGAGGTACTGGGTCGGGGCTGAGGTACTGGGTCGGTGCTGAGGTACTGGGTCGGTGCTGAGGTACTGCGTCACTGCTGAGATACTGGGTCACTGCTGAGGTACTGGATCGATGCTGAGGTACTGGGTCACTGCTGAGGTACTGGGTCCCTGCTGATGTAGTGGATCGATGCTGAGTTACTGGGTCACTGCTGAGGTATTGGGTCGGTGCTGAGGTACTGGGTCACTGCTGAAGTACTGGGTCGGTGCTGAGGTACTGGGTCGATGCTGAGGTACTGGTTCGGTGCTGACGTACTGGGTCACTGCTGAGGTACTGGGTCACTGCTGAGGTACTGGGTCGGTGCTGAGGTACTGGCTTGCAGCTGAGGTACTGTGTCGGTGCTGAGGTACTGGTCACTGATGAGGTTCTGGGTCGGTGCTGAGGTACTGGTCACTGATGAGGTTCTGGGTCGGTGCTGAGGTACTCGTTCGGAGCTCAGGTTCTGTGTCACTGCTGAGGTACAGTGTCGGTTCTGAGGTATTGGTCACTGCTGAGGTACTCGGTCCGAGCTGAGGTTCTGTGTCACTGCTGAGGTACTGGGTCGGGGCTGAGGTACTGGGTCGGTGCTGAGGTACTGGGTCGGTGCTGAGGTACTGCGTCACTGCTGAGATACTGGGTCACTGCTGAGGTACTGGATCGATGCTGAGGTACTGGGTCACTGCTGAGGTACTGGGTCCCTGCTGATGTAGTGGATCGATGCTGAGTTACTGGGTCACTGCTGAGGTATTGGGTCGGTGCTGAGGTACTGGGTCACTGCTGAAGTACTGGGTCGGTGCTGAGGTACTGGGTCGATGCTGAGGTACTGGTTCGGTGCTGACGTACTGGGTCACTGCTGAGGTACTGGGTCACTGCTGAGGTACTGGGTCGGTGCTGAGGTACTGGGTTGCAGCTGAGGTACTGTGTCGGTGCTGAGGTACTGGTCACTGATGAGGTTCTGGGTCGGTGCTGAGGTACTCGTTCGCAGCTCAGGTTCTGTGTCACTGCTGAGGTACAGTGTCGGTTCTGAGGTATTGGTCACTGCTGAGGTACTGGGTCGGTGCTGAGGTTCTGTGTCACTGCTGAGGTACTTGGACGCTGCTGAGGTACTGGGTCACTGCTGAGGTACTGGGTCGGAGCAGAGGTACTTTGTCACTGCTGAGGTCCTGGGTCGGTGCTGAGTTACTGGGTCGGTGCTGATGTACTGGGTCACTGCTGAGGTACTGGGTCGTTGCTGAGGTACTGCGTCACTGCTGAAGTACTGGGTCGGTGCTGAGGTACTGGGTCGATGCTGAGGTACTGGTTCGGTGCTGACGTACTGGGTCACTGCTGAGGTACTGGGTCACTGCTGAGGTACTGGGTCGGTGCTGAGGTACTGGGTTGCAGCTGAGGTACTGTGTCGGTGCTGAGGTACTGGTCACTGATGAGGTTCTGGGTCGGTGCTGAGGTACTCGTTCGGAGCTCAGGTTCTGTGTCACTGCTGAGGTACAGTGTCGGTTCTGAGGTATTGGTCACTGCTGAGGTACTGGGTCGGTGCTGAGGTTCTGTGTCACTGCTGAGGTACTGGGTCAGTGCTGAGGTACTGGGTCACTGCTGAGTTACTGGGTCGGTGCTGAGATTCTGGGTCAATGCTGAGGTACTGAGTCGGTGCTGAGGTACTGGCTCGGTGCTGAGGTACTGGTTCGTTGCTGAGGTACTGGGTCACTGCTGAGGTACTGGGTCGGTGCTGAGGTTCTTGGTCACTGCTGAAGTACTGGGTCAGTGCTGAGGTACTAGGTCTCTGCTGAGGTACTGGGTTGGTGCTGAACTACTTGGTCGGTGCTGAGGTACTGTTTCACTGCTGAGGAGCTGGGTCACTGCTGAGGTACTGGGTCGGTGCTGATGTACTGGGTCGGTGCTGAGATACTGGGTTGGTGCTGAACTACTTGGTCGGTGCTGAGGTACTGTTTCACTGCTGAGGAGCTGGGTCACTGCTGAGGTACTGGGTCGGTGCTGAGGTAATGGGTCGGTGCTGAGGATCTGGATCACTGCTCAGGTACTGTGTCGGTGCTGAGGTACTGGGTCGGTGATGAGGTACTGGGTCGGTGCTGAGGTACTGAGTCACTGCTGAGGTACTGGTTCACTTCTGAGGTACTGGTCGGTGTTGAGGTACTGGGTCATTGCTGAGGTACTGGGTCGGTGCAGAGGTACTGGGTCACTGCTGAGGTACTGGTTCGGTGCTGAGGTACTTTGTTGGTGCTGAGGTACTGGGTCACTGCTGAGATACTGGGTCGGTGCTGAGGTTTTGGGTCGGTGCTGAGGTAGTGGGTCGGTGCTGAGGTACTGTGTCGGTGCTGATGTATTGGGTCGATCCTGAGGTACTGGGTCACTGCTGAGGTACTGGGTCGGAGCTGACGTACTGGGTCGGTTATGAGGTATTGGGTCAGTGCTGAGGTACTTGGTCACTGCTGAGGTACTGGGTCGGTGCTGAGGTACTGGGTCACTGCTGAGGTACTGGGTCGTTGCTGAGGTACTGGGTCACTGCTGAAATACTGGCTCGGTGCTGAGTAACTGTGTCACTGCTGACGTACTGGGTCAGTGCTGAGATACTTGGTCGGTGCTGAGGTACTGGGTCACTGCTGAGGTACTAGATCGGTGCTGAGGTACTGGGTCCGTGCTGAGGTACTAGTTCGGAGCAGAGGTACTGGGTAGGTGCTGAGTTACTGGGTCAGTGCTGAGATTCTGTGTCGCTGCTGAGGTACTGGGTCGGTGCTGAGTTACTGGGTCATTGCTCAGGTACTGGGTCGGGGTTGTGGTTCTGGGTCACTGCTGAGGTACTGGGTCTCTGCTGAGGTACTGTGTCTCTGCTGAGGTACTGGGTCGGTGCTGACATACTGGGTCACTGCTGAGGTACTGGGTCACTGCTGAGGTACTGGGTCGGTGCTGAGGTACTGCTCACTGCTGAGGTCCTGTGTCACTGCTGAGGTACTGGGTCGGTGCTGAGATACTGGCTCGGTGCTGAGGTACTGGGTCACTGCTGAGGTTCTGCGTCGATGCTGAGGTACTGGGTCACTGCTGAGGTACTGGCTCACTGCTGAGGTACTGGGTCGGTGATGAGGTATTGGGTCGGTGCTGAGGTACAGGGTCGGTGCTGAGGGACTGTGTCGGTGCTGAGGTACTTGGACGCTGCTGAGGTACTGGGTCACTGCTGAGGTACTGGGTCGGAGCAGAGGTACTGTGTCACTGCTGAGGTCCTGGGTCGGTGCTGAGTTACTGGGTCGGTGCTGATGTACTGGGTCACTGCTGAGGTACTGGGTCGTTGCTGAGGTACTGGGTCACTGCTGAAGTACTGGGTTGGTGCTGAGGTACTGGGTCGGTGCTGAGGTACTGGTTCGGTGCTGACGTACTGGGTCACTGCTGAGGTACTGGGTCACTGCTGAGGTACTGGGTCGGTGCTGAGGTACTGGGTTGCAGCTGAGGTACTGTGTCGGTGCTGAGGTACTGGTCACTGATGAGGTTCTGGGTCGGTGCTGAGGTACTCGTTCGGAGCTCAGGTTCTGTGTCACTGCTGAGGTACAGTGTCGGTTCTGAGGTATTGGTCACTGCTGAGGTACTCGGTCCGAGCTGAGGTTCTGTGTCACTGCTGAGGTACTGGGTCGGGGCTGAGGTACTGGGTCGGTGCTGAGGTACTGGGTCGGTGCTGAGGTACTGCGTCACTGCTGAGATACTGGGTCACTGCTGAGGTACTGGATCGATGCTGAGGTACTGGGTCACTGCTGAGGTACTGGGTCCCTGCTGATGTAGTGGATCGATGCTGAGTTACTGGGTCACTGCTGAGGTATTGGGTCGGTGCTGAGGTACTGGGTCACTGCTGAAGTACTGGGTCACTGCTGAGGTAGTGGATCGATGCTGAGGTACTGGGTCACTGCTGAGGTACTGGGTCACTGCTGAGGTACTGGGTCTGTGCTGAGGTATTGGGTCGGTGCTGAGCTACTGGGTTGGTGCTGAGGTACTGGGTCGGTGCTGAGGTACTGTGTCGATGCTGAGGTAATGGGTCGCTGCTGAGGTACTGGGTCGGTGCTGAGGTACTGTGTCGATGCTGAGGTACTGGGTCGCTGCAGAGGTACTGGGTCACTGCTGAGGTACTGGGCTGGAGCTGAGGTACTGGGTCGCTGCTGAGGTCCTGGGTCGGTGCTGAGGTACTGGGTCAGTGCTCAGGTACTGTGTCGGTGCTGAGGTACTGGGTCGGTGCTGAGGTACTGGGTCACTGCTGAGGTACGGGGTCGGTGCTGAGGTACTGGGTCGGTGCTGAGGTACTGGGTCACCGCTGAGGTACTGGGTCGGTGCTGAGGTACTGGGTCGGTCCGGAGGTTCTTGGTCAGGTTTGAGGTACTGTGTCACTGCTGAGGTACTGGGACTGTGCTGAGGTACTGGGTCGGTGCTGAGGTACTGGGTCACTGCTGAGGTACTGGGTTGGTGCTGAGGTACAGGGTCAGTGCTGAGATACTGTGTCGGTGCTGAGGTACTGGGTCACTGCTGAGTTACTGGGTCGGTGCTGAGGTACTGGGTCGGTGCTGAGGTACTGGGTCAGTGCTGAGGTACTTGGTCACTGCTGAGGTACTGAGTCGGTGCTGAGGTACTGGGTCACTGCTGAGGTACTGGGTCGGTGCTGAGGTACTGGGTCACTGCTGAGATACTGGCTCGGTGCTGAGTAACTGTGTCACTGCTGACGTACTGGGTCAGTGCTGAGATACTTGGTCGGTTCTGAGGTACTGGTCACTGCTGAGGTACTCGGTCGGAGCTGAGGTTCTGTGTCACTGCTGAGGTACTGGGTCGGTGCTGAGTTACTTGTTTGGTGCTGAGGTACTGGGTCACTGCTGAGGTACCACGTCGGTGCTGAGGTACTGGGTCACTGCTGAGATACTGGGTCGGTGGTGAGGTACTGTGTCACTGCTGAGGTACTGGGTCGGTGCTGAGTTACAGGGTCGGTGCTGAGGTACAGGGTCGGTGCTGAGGTACTGGGTCACTGCTGAGGTACCGGGTCGGTGCTGAGGTACTGGGTCACTGCTGAGGTACTGTGTCGGTGCTGAGGTACTGGTTCGCTCCTGCGGTACTGGGTCACTGCTCAGGTTCTGGGTCAGTGCTGAGGTACTGGCTCGGTTCTGAGGTACAGGGTCACTGCTGAGGAACTGGGTCAGTGCTGAGGTACTTGGTCACTGCTGAGGAACTGGGTCAGTGCTGAGGTACGGGGTCACTGCTGAGGTACTGGGTCCCTGCTGAGGTACTGGGTCACTGCTGAGGTACTGGGTCACTGCTGAGGTACTGGGTCGGTGCTGAGGTACTGGGTCGGTGCTGAGGTACTGGGTCACTGCTGAGGTACAGGGTCACTGCTGAGGTACTGGGTCGGTGCTGAGGTACTGGGTCGGTGCTGAGGTACTGGGTCACTGCTGAGGTACTGGGTCGGTGCTGAGGTACTGGGTCGGTGCTGAGGTACTGGGTCACTGCTGAGGTACTGGGTCACTGCTGAGGTACTGGGTCGGTGCTGAGGTACTGGGTCGGTGCTGAGGTACTGGGTCACTGCTGAGGTACTGGGTCCGTGCTGAGGTACTGGGTCGGTGCTGAGGTACTGGGTCAGTGCTGAGGTACTCGGTCAGTGCTGAGGTACTGGGTCGGAGCTGAGGTACCGGGTCGGGGCTGAGATACTGGTTCACTGCTGAGGTACTAGGTCGGTGCTGAGGTACTGGGTCGGTGCTGAGGTACAGGGTCGGTGCTGAGGTACTGGGTCACTGCTGAGGTAGCGGGTCGGTGCTGAGGTACTGGGTCACTGCTGAGTTAATGGGTCGGCGCTGAGGTACTGGGTCACTGCTAAGGTACTGTGTCGGTGCTGAGGTACTGGTTCGCTCCTGCGGTACTGGGTCACTGCTGAGGTTCTGGGTCAGTGCTGAGGTACTGGCTCGGTTCTGTGGTACTGGGTCACTGCTGAGGAACTGGGTCAGTGTTGAGGTACTTGGTCACTGCTGAGGAACTGGGTCAGTGCTGAGGTACTGGGTCACTGCTGAGATACTGGGTCGGTGGTGAGGTACAGGATCACTGCTGAGGTACTGGGTCACTGCTGAGGTACTGGGTCCCTGCTGAGGTACTGGGTCACTGCTGAGGTACTGGGTCACTGCTGAGGTACTGGGTCGGTGCTGAGGTACTGGGTCGGTGCTGAGGATCTGGATCACTGCTCAGGTACTGTGTCGGTGCTGAGGTACTGGGTCGGTGATGAGGTACTGGGTCGGTGCTGAGGTACTGAGTCACTGCTGAGGTACTGGTTCACTTCTGAGGTACTGGTCGGTGTTGAGGTACTGGGTCATTGCTGATGTACTGGGTCGGTGCAGAGGTACTGGGTCACTGCTGAGGTACTGGTTCGGTGCTGAGGTACTTTGTTGGTGCTGAGGTACTGGGTCACTGCTGAGATACTGGGTCGGTGCTGAGGTTTTGGGTCGTTGCTGAGGTAGTGGGTCGGTGCTGAGGTACTGTGTCGGTGCTGAGGAACTGGGTCAGTGCTGAGGTACTTGGTCACTGCTGAGGAACTGGGTCAGTGCTGAGGTACTGGGTCGGTGCTGAGATACTGGTTCACAGCTGAGGTACTGGGTCACTGCTGAGGTACTGGGTCGGTGCTGAGGTACTGGGTCACTGCTGAGATACTGGGTCGGTGGTGAGGTACAGGATCACTGCTGAGGTACTGGGTCGGTGCTGAGTTACAGGGTCGCTCCTGCGGTACTGGGTCACTGCTCAGGTTCTGGGTCAGTGCTGAGGTACTGGCTCGGTTCTGAGGTACTGGGTCACTGCTGAGGAACTGGGTCAGTGCTGAGGTACTTGGTCACTGCTGAGGAACTGGGTCAGTGCTGAGGTACGGGGTCACTGCTTAGATACTGGTTCAGTACTGAGGTACTGGTCGCTGCTGAGGTACTGGCTCGCTGCTGAGGTACTGGGTCACTGCTGAGGTACTGGGTCCCTGCTGAGGTACTGGGTCACTGCTGAGGTACTGGGTCACTGCTGAGGTACTGGGTCGGTGCTGAGGTACTGGGTCGGTGCTGAGGATCTGGATCACTGCTCAGGTACTCTGTCGGTGCTGAGGTACTGGGTCGGTGATGAGGTACTGGGTCGGTGCTGAGGTACTGAGTCACTGCTGAGGTACTGGTTCACTTCTGAGGTACTGGTCGGTGTTGAGGTACTGGGTCATTGCTGATGTACTGGGTCGGTGCAGAGGTACTGGGTCACTGCTGAGGTACTGGTTCGGTGCTGAGGTACTTTGTTGGTGCTGAGGTACTGGGTCACTGCTGAGATACTGGGTCGGTGCTGAGGTTTTGGGTCGGTGCTGAGGTAGTGGGTCGGTGCTGAGGTACTGTGTCGGTGCTGATGTATTGGGTCGATCCTGAGGTACTGGGTCACTGCTGAGGTACTGGGTCGGAGCTGACGTACTGGGTCGGTTATGAGGGATTGGGTCAGTGCTGAGGTACTTGGTCACTGCTGAGGTACTGGGTCGGTGCTGAGGTACTGGGTCACTGCTGAGGTACTGGGTCGGTGCTGAGGTACTGGGTCACTGCTGAAATACTGGCTCGGTGCTGAGTAACTGTGTCACTGCTGACGTACTGGGTCAGTGCTGAGATACTTGGTCGGTGCTGACGTACTGGGTCACTGCTGAGGTACTAGATCGGTGCTGAGGTACTGGGTCCATGCTGAGGTACTCGGTCGGAGCAGAGGTACTGGGTAGGTGCTGAGTTACTGGGTCAGTGCTGAGATTCTGTGTCGCTGCTGAGGTACTGGGTCGGTGCTGAGTTACTGGGTCATTGCTCAGGTACTGGGTCGGGGTTGTGGTTCTGGGTCACTGCTGAGGTACTGGGTCTCTGCTGAGGTACTGTGTCTCTGCTGAGGTACTGGGTCGGTGCTGACATACTGGGTCACTGCTGAGGTACTGGGTCACTGCTGAGGTACTGGGTCGGTGCTGAGGTACTGGTCACTGCTGAGGTCCTGTGTCACTGCTGAGGTACTGGGTCGGTGCTGAGATACTGGCTCGGTGCTGAGGTACTGGGTCACTGCTGAGGTTCTGCGTCGAAGCTGAGGTACTGGGTCACTGCTGAGGTACTGGCTCACTGCTGAGGTACTGGGTCGGTGATGAGGTATTGGGTCGGTGCTGAGGTACAGGGTCGGTGCTGAGGGACTGTGTCGGTGCTGAGGTACTTGGACGCTGCTGAGGTACTGGGTCACTGCTGAGGTACTGGGTCGGAGCAGAGGTACTGTGTCACTGCTGAGGTCCTGGGTCGGTGCTGAGGTACTGGGTCCCTGCTGAGGTACTGGGTCGTTGCTGAGGTACTGGGTCACTGCTGAAGTACTGGGTTGGTGCTGAGGTACTGGGTCGGTGCTGAGGTACTGGTTCGGTGCTGACGTACTGGGTCACTGCTGAGGTACTGGGTCACTGCTGAGGTACTGGGTCGGTGCTGAGGTACTGGGTTGCAGCTGAGGTACTGTGTCGGTGCTGAGGTACTGGGTCGGTGCTGAGGTACTGGTCACTGATGAGGTTCTGGGTCGGTGCTGAGGTACTCGTTCGCAGCTCAGGTTCTGTGTCACTGCTGAGGTACAGTGTCGGTTCTGAGGTATTGGTCACTGCTGAGGTACTCGTTCCGAGCTGAGGTTCTGTGTCACTGCTGAGGTACTGGGTCGGGGCTGAGGTACTGGGTCGGTGCTGAGGTACTGGGTCGGTGCTGAGGTACTGCGTCACTGCTGAGATACTGGGTCACTGCTGAGGTACTGGATCGATGCTGAGGTACTGGGTCACTGCTGAGGTACTGGGTCCCTGCTGATGTAGTGGATCGATGCTGAGTTACTGGGTCACTGCTGAGGTATTGGGTCGGTGCTGAGGTACTGGGTCACTGCTGAAGTACTGGGTCGGTGCTGAGGTACTGGGTCGATGCTGAGGTACTGGTTCGGTGCTGACGTACTGGGTCACTGCTGAGGTACTGGGTCACTGCTGAGGTACTGGGTCGGTGCTGAGGTACTGGCTTGCAGCTGAGGTACTGTGTCGGTGCTGAGGTACTGGTCACTGATGAGGTTCTGGGTCGGTGCTGAGGTACTCGTTCGGAGCTCAGGTTCTGTGTCACTGCTGAGGTACAGTGTCGGTTCTGAGGTATTGGTCACTGCTGAGGTACTGGGTCGGTGCTGAGGTTCTGTGTCACTGCTGAGGTACTTGGACGCTGCTGAGGTACTGGGTCACTGCTGATGTACTGGGTCGGAGCAGAGGTACTTTGTCACTGCTGAGGTCCTGGGTCGGTGCTGAGTTACTGGGTCGGTGCTGATGTACTGGGTCACTGCTGAGGTACTGGGTCGTTGCTGAGGTACTGGGTCACTGCTGAAGTACTGGGTCGGTGCTGAGGTACTGGGTCGATGCTGAGGTACTGGTTCGGTGCTGACGTACTGGGTCACTGCTGAGGTACTGGGTCACTGCTGAGGTACTGGGTCGGTGCTGAGGTACTGGGTCACTGCTGAGGTACTGGGTCGGTGCTGAGGTTTTGGGTCGGTGCTGAGGTAGTGGGTCGGTGCTGAGGTACTGTGTCGGTGCTGATGTATTGGGTCGTTCCTGAGGTACTTGGTCACTGCTGAGGTTCTGGGTCGGTGCTGAGGTACTGGGTCACTGCTGAGGTACTGGGTCGGTGCTGAGGTACTGGGTCACTGCTGAAATACTGGCTCGGTGCTGAGTAACTGTGTCACTGCTGACGTACTGGGTCAGTGCTGAGATACTTGGTCGGTGCTGAGGTACTGGGTCACTGCTGAGGTACTAGATCGGTGCTGAGGTACTGGGTCCGTGCTGAGGTACTAGGTCGGAGCAGAGGTACTGGGTAGGTGCTGAGTTACTGGGTCAGTGCTGAGATTCTGTGTCGCTGCTGAGGTACTGGGTCGGTGCTGAGTTACTGGGTCATTGCTCAGGTACTGGGTCGGGGTTGTGGTTCTGGGTCACTGCTGAGGTACTGGGTCTCTGCTGAGGTACTGTGTCTCTGCTGAGGTACTGGGTCGGTGCTGACATACTGGGTCACTGCTGAGGTACTGGGTCACTGCTGAGGTACTGGGTCGGTGCTGAGGTACTGGTCACTGCTGAGGTCCTGTGTCACTGCTGAGGTACTGGGTCGGTGCTGAGATACTGGCTCGGTGCTGAGGTACTGGGTCACTGCTGAGGTTCTGCGTCGATGCTGAGGTACTGGGTCACTGCTGAGGTACTGGCTCACTGCTGAGGTACTGGTTCGGTGCTGACGTACTGGGTCACTGCTGAGGTACTGGGTCACTGCTGAGGTACTGGGTCGGTGCTGAGGTACTGGGTCGGTGCTGAGGTACTGTGTCGGTGCTGAGGTACTGGTCACTGATGAGGTTCTGGGTCGGTGCTGAGGTACTCGTTCGGAGCTCAGGTTCTGTGTCACTGCTGAGGTACAGTGTCGGTTCTGAGGTATTGGTCACTGCTGAGGTACTCGGTCCGAGCTGAGGTTCTGTGTCACTGCTGAGGTACTGGGTCGGGGCTGAGGTACTGGGTCGGTGCTGAGGTACTGGGTCGGTGCTGAGGTACTGCGTCACTGCTGAGATACTGGGTCACTGCTGAGGTACTGGATCGATGCTGAGGTACTGGGTCACTGCTGAGGTACTGGGTCCCTGCTGATGTAGTGGATCGATGCTGAGTTACTGGGTCACTGCTGAGGTATTGGGTCGGTGCTGAGGTACTGGGTCACTGCTGAAGTACTGGGTCAGTGCTGAGGTACTGGGTCGATGCTGAGGTACTGGTTCGGTGCTGACGTACTGGGTCACTGCTGAGGTACTGGGTCACTGCTGAGGTACTGGGTCGGTGCTGAGGTACTGGGTCAGTGCTCAGGTACTGTGTCGGTGCTGAGGTACTGGGTCGGTGCTGAGGTACTGGTTCACTGCTGAGGTACGGGGTCGGTGCTGAGGTACTGGGTCGGTGCTGAGGTACTGGGTCACCGCTGAGGTACTGGGTCGGTGCTGAGGTACTGGGTCGGTCCGGAGGTTCTGGGTCAGGTTTGAGGTACTGGGTCACTGCTGAGGTACTGGGACTGTGCTGAGGTACTGAGTCGGTGCTGAGGTACTGGGTCACTGCTGAGGTACTGGGTTGGTGCTGAGGTACAGGGTCAGTGCTGAGATACTGTGTCGGTGCTGAGGTACTGGGTCACTGCTGAGTTACTGGGTCGGTGCTGAGGTACTGGGTCGGTGCTGAGGTACTGGGTCAGTGCTGAGGTACTTGGTCACTGCTGAGGTACTGAGTCGGTGCTGAGGTACTGGGTCACTGCTGAGGTACTGGGTCGGTGCTGAGGTACTGGGTCACTGCTGAGATACTGGCTCGGTGCTGAGTAACTGTGTCACTGCTGACGTACTGGGTCAGTGCTGAGATACTTGGTCGGTTCTGAGGTACTGGTCACTGCTGAGGTACTCGGTCGGAGCTGAGGTTCTGTGTCACTGCTGAGGTACTGGGTCGGTGCTGAGTTACTTGTTTGGTGCTGAGGTACTGGGTCACTGCTGAGGTACCACGTCGGTGCTGAGGTACTGGGTCACTGCTGAGATACTGGGTCGGTGGTGAGGTACTGTGTCACTGCTGAGGTACTGGGTCGGTGCTGAGTTACAGGGTCGGTGCTGAGGTACAGGGTCGGTGCTGAGGTACTGGGTCACTGCTGAGTTACTGGGTCGGTGCTGAGGTACTGGGTCACTGCTGAGGAACTGGGTCGGTGCTGAGGTACTTGGTCACTGCTGAGGAACTGGGTCAGTGCTGAGGTACGGGGTCACTGCTTAGATACTGGTTCAGTACTGAGGTACTGGTCGCTGCTGAGGTACTGGCTCGCTGCTGAGGTACTGGGTCACTGCTGAGGTACTGGGTCCCTGCTGAGGTACTGGGTCACTGCTGAGGTACTGGGTCACTGCTGAGTTACTGGGTCGGTGCTGAGGTACTGGGTCGGTGCTGAGGTACTGGGTCACTGCTGAGTTACTGGGTCGGTGCTGAGGATCTGGATCACTGCTCAGGTACTCTGTCGGTGCTGAGGTACTGGGTCGGTGATGAGGTACTGGGTCGGTGCTGAGGTACTGAGTCACTGCTGAGGTACTGGTTCACTTCTGAGGTACTGGTCGGTGTTGAGGTACTGGGTCATTGCTGATGTACTGGGTCGGTGCAGAGGTACTGGGTCACTGCTGAGGTACTGGTTCGGTGCTGAGGTACTTTGTTGGTGCTGAGGTATTGGGTCACTGCTGAGATACTGGGTCGGTGCTGAGGTTTTGGGTCGGTGCTGAGGTAGTGGGTCGGTGCTGAGGTACTGTGTCGGTGCTGATGTATTGGGTCGATCCTGAGGTACTGGGTCACTGCTGAGGTACTGGGTCGGAGCTGACGTACTGGGTCGGTTATCAGGGATTGGGTCAGTGCTGAGGTACTTGGTCACTGCTGAGGTACTGGGTCGGTGCTGAGGTACTGGGTCACTGCTGAGGTACTGGGTCGGTGCTGAGGTACTGGGTCACTGCTGAAATACTGGCTCGGTGCTGAGTAACTGTGTCACTGCTGACGTACTGGGTCAGTGCTGAGATACTTGGTCGGTGCTGACGTACTGGGTCACTGCTGAGGTCCTGTGTCACTGCTGAGGTACTGGGTCGGTGCTGACATACTGGGTCACTGCTGAGGTACTGGGTCACTGCTGAGGTACTGGGTCGCTGCTGAGGTACTGGTCACTGCTGAGGTCCTGTGTCACTGCTGAGGTACTGGGTCGGTGCTGAGATACTGGCTCGGTGCTGAGGTACTGGGTCACTGCTGAGGTTCTGCGTCGATGCTGAGGTACTGGGTCACTGCTGAGGTACTGGCTCACTGCTGAGGTACTGGGTCGGTGATGAGGTATTGGGTCGGTGCTGAGGTACAGGGTCGGTGCTGAGGGACTGTGTCGGTGCTGAGGTACTTGGACGCTGCTGAGGTACTGGGTCACTGCTGAGGTACTGGGTCGGAGCAGAGGTACTGTGTCACTGCTGAGGTCCTGGGTCGGTGCTGAGTTACTGGGTCAGTGCTGAGGTCCTGGGTCGGTGCTGAGTTACTGGGTCCCTGCTGATGTACTGGGTCACTGCTGAGGTACTGGGTCGTTGCTGAGGTACTGGGTCACTGCTGAAGTACTGGGTTGGTGCTGAGGTACTGGGTCGATGCTGAGGTACTGGTTCGGTGCTGACGTACTGGGTCACTGCTGAGGTACTGGGTCACTGCTGAGGTACTGGGTCGGTGCTGAGGTACTGGGTTGCAGCTGAGGTACTGTGTCGGTGCTGAGGTACTGGTCACTGATGAGGTTCTGGGTCGGTGCTGAGGTACTCGTTCGGAGCTCAGGTTCTGTGTCACTGCTGAGGTACAGTGTCGGTTCTGAGGTATTGGTCACTGCTGAGGTACTCGGTCCGAGCTGAGGTTCTGTGTCACTGCTGAGGTACTGGGTCGGGGCTGAGGTACTGGGTCGGTGCTGAGGTACTGGGTCGGTGCTGAGGTACTGCGTCACTGCTGAGATACTGGGTCACTGCTGAGGTACTGGATCGATGCTGAGGTACTGGGTCACTGCTGAGGTACTGGGTCCCTGCTGATGTAGTGGATCGATGCTGAGTTACTGGGTCACTGCTGAGGTATTGGGTCGGTGCTGAGGTACTGGGTCACTGCTGAAGTACTGGGTCGGTGCTGAGGTACTGGGTCGATGCTGAGGTACTGGTTCGGTGCTGACGTACTGGGTCACTGCTGAGGTACTGGGTCTGTGCTGAGGTACTGGGTCGGTGCTGAGGTACTGGCTTGCAGCTGAGGTACTGTGTCGGTGCTGAGGTACTGGTCACTGATGAGGTTCTGGGTTGGTGCTGAGGTACTCGTTCGCAGCTCAGGTTCTGTGTCACTGCTGAGGTACAGTGTCGGTTCTGAGGTATTGGTCACTGCTGAGGTACTGGGTCGGTGCTGAGGTTCTGTGTCACTGCTGAGGTACTTGGACGCTGCTGAGGTACTGGGTCACTGCTGATGTACTGGGTCGGAGCAGAGGTACTTTGTCACTGCTGAGGTCCTGGGTCGGTGCTGAATTACTGGGTCGGTGCTGATGTACTGGGTCACTGCTGAGGTACTGGGTCGTTGCTGAGGTACTGGGTCACTGCTGAAGTACTGGGTCGGTGCTGAGGTACTGGGTCGATGCTGAGGTACTGGGTCGGTGCTGACGTACTGGGTTGGTGCTGAGGTACTGGGTCACTGCTGAGGTACTGGTTCGGTGCTGACGTACTGGGTCACTGCTGAGGTACTGGGTCACTGCTGAGGTACTGGGTCGGTGCTGAGGTACTGGGTTGCAGCTGAGGTACTGTGTCGGTGCTGAGGTACTGGTCACTGATGAGGTTCTGGGTCGGTGCTGAGGTACTGGGTCACTGCTGAGGTACTGGGTCGGTGCTGAGGTACTGGGTCGGTGCTGAGGTACTGGTCACTGATGAGGTTCTGGGTCACTGCTGAGGTACTGGGTCACTGCTGAGGTACTGGGTCGGTGCTGAGGTACTGGGTTGCAGCTGAGGTACTGTGTCGGTGCTGAGGTACTGGTCACTGATGAGGTTCTGGGTCGGTGCTGAGGTACTCGTTCGGAGCTCAGGTTCTGTGTCACTGCTGAGGTAAAGTGGCGGTTCTGAGGTATTGGTCACTGCTGAGGTACTGGGTCGGTGCTGAGGTTCTGTGTCACTGCTGAGGTACTGGGTCAGTGCTGAGGTACTGGGTCACTGCTGAGTTACTGGGTCGGTGCTGAGATTCTGGGTCAATGCTGAGGTACTGAGTCGGTGCTGAGGTACTGGCTCGGTGCTGAGGTACTGGTTCGTTGCTGAGGTACTGGGTCACTGCTGAGGTACTGGGTCGGTGCTGAGGTTCTTGGTCACTGCTGAAGTACTGGGTCAGTGCTGAGGTACTAGGTCTCTGCTGAGGTACTGGGTTGGTGCTGAGCTACTGGGTCGGTGCTGAGATACTGGGTCGGTGCTGAACTACTTGGTCGGTGCTGAGGTACTGTTTCACTGCTGAGGAGCTGGGTCACTGCTGAGGTACTGGGTCGGTGCTGAGGTACTGGGTCGGTGCTGAGGATCTGGATCACTGCTCAGGTACTGTGTCGGTGCTGAGGTACTGGGTCGGTGATGAGGTACTGGGTCGGTGCTGAGGTGCTGAGTCACTGCTGAGGTACTGGTTCACTTCTGAGGTACTGGTCGGTGTTGAGGTACTGGGTCATTGCTGATGTACTGGGTCGGTGCAGAGGTACTGGGTCACTGCTGAGGTACTGGTTCGGTGCTGAGGTACTTTGTTGGTGCTGAGGTACTGGGTCACTGCTGAGATACTGGGTCGGTGCTGAGGTTTTGGGTCGGTGCTGAGGTAGTGGGTCGGTGCTGAGGTACTGTGTCGGTGCTGATGTATTGGGTCGATCCTGAGGTACTGGGTCACTGCTGAGGTACTGGGTCGGAGCTGACGTACTGGGTCGGTTATGAGGTATTGGGTCAGTGCTGAGGTACTTGGTCACTGCTGAGGTACTGGGTCGGTGCTGAGGTACTGGGTCACTGCTGAGGTACTGGGTCGGTGCTGAGGTACTGGGTCACTGCTGAAATACTGGCTCGGTGCTGAGTAACTGTGTCACTGCTGAGGTACTGGGTCGGTGCTGAGGTACTGGGTTGCAGCTGAGGTACTGTGTCGGTGCTGAGGTACTGGTCACTGATGAGGTTCTGGGTCGGTGCTGAGGTACTCGTTCGGAGCTCAGGTTCTGTGTCACTGCTGAGGTACAGTGTCGGTTCTGAGGTATTGGTCACTGCTGAGGTACTCGGTCCGAGCTGAGGTTCTGTGTCACTGCTGAGGTACTGGGTCGGGGTTGAGGTACTGGGTCGGTGCTGAGGTACTGGGTCGGTGCTGAGGTACTGCGTCACTGCTGAGATACTGGGTCACTGCTGAGGTACTGGATCGATGCTGAGCTACTGGGTCAATGCTGAGGTACTGGGTCCCTGCTGATGTAGTGGATCGATGCTGAGTTACTGGGTCACTGCTGAGGTATTGGGTCGGTGCTGAGGTACTGGGTCACTGCTGAGGTACTGGGTCACTGCTGAGGTAGTGGATCGATGCTGAGGTACTGGGTCACTGCTGAGGTACTGGGTCACTGCTGAGGTACTGGGTCTGTGCTGAGGTATTGGGTCGGTGCTGAGCTACTGGGTTGGTGCTGAGGTACTGGGTCGGTGCTGAGGTACTGTGTCGATGCTGAGGTACTGGGTCGCTGCTGAGGTACTGGGTCACTGCTGAGGTACTGGGCTGGAGCTGAGGTACTGGGTCGCTGCTGAGGTCCTGGGTCGGTGCTGAGTTAATGGGTCAGTGCTCAGGTACTGTGTCGGTGCTGAGGTACTGGGTCGGTGCTGAGGTACTGGGTCACTGCTGAGGTACGGGGTCGGTGCTGAGGTACTGGGTCGGTGCTGAGGTACTGGGTCACCGCTGAGGTACTGGGTCGGTGCTGAGGTACTGGGTCGGTACGGAGGTTCTGGGTCAGGTTTGAGGTACTGTGTCACTGCTGAGGTACTGGGACTGTGCTGAGGTACTGGGTCGGTGCTGAGGTACTGGGTCACTGCTGAGGTACTGGGTTGGTGCTGAGGTACTGGGTCAGTGCTGAGATACTGGGTCGGTGCTGAGGTACTGGGTCACTGCTGAGTTACAGGGTCGGTGCTGAGGTACTGGGTCGGTGCTGAGGTACTGGGTCAGTGCTGAGGTACTTGGTCACTGCTGAGGTACTGAGTCGGTGCTGAGGTACTGGGTCACTGCTGAGGTACTGGGTCGGTGCTGAGGTACTGGGTCACTGCTGAGATACTTGCTCGGTGCTGAGTAACTGTGTCACTGCTGACGTACTGGGTCAGTGCTGAGATACTTGGTCGGTACTGAGGTACTGGTCACTGCTGAGGTACTCGGTCGGAGCTGAGGTTCTGTGTCACTGCTGAGGTACTGGGTCGGTGCTGAGTTACTTGTTTGGTGCTGAGGTACTGGGTCACTGCTGAGGTACCACGTCGGTGCTGAGGTACTGGGTCACTGCTGAGATACTGGGTCGGTGGTGAGGTACTGTGTCACTGCTGAGGTACTGGGTCGGTGCTGAGTTACAGGGTCGGTGCTGAGGTACAGGGTCGGTGCTGAGGTACTGGGTCACTGCTGAGGTACCGGGTCGGTGCTGAGGTACTGGGTCACTGCTAAGGTACTGGGTCGGTGCTGAGGTACTGGTTCGCTCCTGCGGTACTGGGTCACTGCTGAGGTACTGGCTCGGTTCTGAGGTACTGGGTCACTGCTGAGGAACTGGGTCAGTGCTGAGGTACTTGGTCACTGCTGAGGAACTGGGTCAGTGCTGAGGTACGGGGTCACTGCTGAGATACTGGATCAGTACTGAGGTACTGGTCGCTGCTGAGGTACTGGCTCGCTGCTGAGGTACTGGGTCGCGGCTGAGGTACTGGGTCCCTGCTGAGGTACAGGGTCGGTGCTGAGGTACTGGGTCACAGCTGAGGTACTGTGTCGGTGCTGAGGTACTGGTCACTGATGAGGTTCTGGGTCGGTGCTGAGGTACTCGTTCGGAGCTCAGGTTCTGTGTCACTGCTGAGGTACAGTGTCGGTTCTGAGGTATTGGTCACTGCTGAGGTACTCGGTCCGAGCTGAGGTTCTGTGTCTCTGCTGAGGTACTGGGTCGGTGCTGACATACTGGGTCACTGCTGAGGTACTGGGTCACTGCTGAGGTACTGGGTCGGTGCTGAGGTACTGCTCACTGCTGAGGTCCTGTGTCACTGCTGAGGTACTGGGTCGGTGCTGAGATACTGGCTCGATGCTGAGGTACTGGGTCACTGCTGAGGTTCTGCGTCGATGCTGAGGTACTGGGTCACTGCTGAGGTACTGGCTCACTGCTGAGGTACTGGGTCGGTGATGAGGTATTGGGTCGGTGCTGAGGTACAGGGTCGGTGCTGAGGGACTGTGTCGGTGCTGAGGTACTTGGACGCTGCTGAGGTACTGGGTCACTGCTGAGGTACTGGGTCGGAGCAGAGGTACTGTGTCACTGCTGAGGTCCTGGGTCGGTGCTGAGTTACTGGGTCGGTGCTGATGTACTGGGTCACTGCTGAGGTACTGGGTCGTTGCTGAGGTACTGGGTCACTGCTGAAGTACTGGGTTGGTGCTGAGGTACTGGGTCGGTGCTGAGGTACTGGTTCGGTGCTGACGTACTGGGTCACTGCTGAGGTACAGGGTCACTGCTGAGGTACTGGGTCGGTGCTGAGGTACTGGGTTGCAGCTGAGGTACTGTGTCGGTGCTGAGGTACTGGTCACTGATGAGGTTCTGGGTCGGTGCTGAGGTACTCGTTCGGAGCTCAGGTTCTGTGTCACTGCTGAGGTACAGTGTCGGTTCTGAGGTATTGGTCACTGCTGAGGTACTCGGTCCGAGCTGAGGTTCTGTGTCACTGCTGAGGTACTGGGTCGGGGTTGAGGTACTGGGTCGGTGCTGAGGTACTGGGTCGGTGCTGAGGTACTGCGTCACTGCTGAGATACTGGGTCACTGCTGAGGTACTGGATCGATGCTGAGCTACTGGGTCACTGCTGAGGTACTGGGTCCCTGCTGATGTAGTGGATCGATGCTGAGTTACTGGGTCACTGCTGAGGTATTGGGTCGGTGCTGAGGTACTGGGTCACTGCTGAAGTACTGGGTTGGTGCTGAGGTACTGGGTCGATGCTGAGGTACTGGTTCGGTGCTGACGTACTGGGTCACTGCTGAGGTACTGGGTCACTGCTGAGGTACTGTGTCGGTGCTGAGGTACTGGTCACTGATGAGGTTCTGGTCGGTGCTGAGTTACTGGGTCCCTGCTGATGTACTGGGTCACTGCTGAGGTACTGGGTCGTTGCTGAGGTACTGGGTCACTGCTGAAGTACTGGGTTGGTGCTGAGGTACTGGGTCGGTGCTGAGGTACTGGTTCGGTGCTGACGTACTGGGTCACTGCTGAGGTACTGGGTCACTGCTGAGGTACTGGGTCGGTGCTGAGGTACTGGGTTGCAGCTGAGGTACTGTGTCGGTGCTGAGGTACTGGTCACTGATGAGGTTCTGGGTCGGTGCTGAGGTACTCGTTCGGAGCTCAGGTTCTGTGTCACTGCTGAGGTACAGTGTCGGTTCTGAGGTATTGGTCACTGCTGAGGTACTGGGTCGGTGCTGAGGTTCTGTGTCACTGCTGAGGTACTGGGTCAGTGCTGAGGTACTGGGTCACTGCTGAGGTACTGGGTCACTGCTGAGGTACTGGGTCGGTGCTGAGGTACTGGGTTGCAGCTGAGGTACTGTGTCGGTGCTGAGGTACTGGTCACTGATGAGGTTCTGGGTCGGTGCTGAGGTACTCGTTCGCAGCTCAGGTTCTGTGTCACTGCTGAGGTACAGTGTCGGTTCTGAGGTATTGGTCACTGCTGAGGTACTGGGTCGGTGCTGAGGTTCTGTGTCACTGCTGAGGTACTTGGACGCTGCTGAGGTACTGGGTCACTGCTGATGTACTGGGTCGGAGCAGAGGTACTTTGTCACTGCTGAGGTCCTGGGTCGGTGCTGAATTACTGGGTCGGTGCTGATGTACTGGGTCACTGCTGAGGTACTGGGTCGTTGCTGAGGTACTGGGTCACTGCTGAAGTACTGGGTCGGTGCTGAGGTACTGGGTCGATGCTGAGGTACTGGGTCGGTGCTGACGTACTGGGTTGGTGCTGAGGTACTGGGTCACTGCTGAGGTACTGGTTCGGTGCTGACGTACTGGGTCACTGCTGAGGTACTGGGTCACTGCTGAGGTACTGGGTCGGTGCTGAGGTACTGGGTTGCAGCTGAGGTACTGTGTCGGTGCTGAGGTACTGGTCACTGATGAGGTTCTGGGTCGGTGCTGAGGTACTGGGTCACTGCTGAGGTACTGGGTCGGTGCTGAGGTACTGGGTCGGTGCTGAGGTACTGGTCACTGATGAGGTTCTGGGTCACTGCTGAGGTACTGGGTCACTGCTGAGGTACTGGGTCGGTGCTGAGGTACTGGGTTGCAGCTGAGGTACTGTGTCGGTGCTGAGGTACTGGTCACTGATGAGGTTCTGGGTCGGTGCTGAGGTACTCGTTCGGAGCTCAGGTTCTGTGTCACTGCTGAGGTAAAGTGGCGGTTCTGAGGTATTGGTCACTGCTGAGGTACTGGGTCGGTGCTGAGGTTCTGTGTCACTGCTGAGGTACTGGGTCAGTGCTGAGGTACTGGGTCACTGCTGAGTTACTGGGTCGGTGCTGAGATTCTGGGTCAATGCTGAGGTACTGAGTCGGTGCTGAGGTACTGGCTCGGTGCTGAGGTACTGGTTCGTTGCTGAGGTACTGGGTCACTGCTGAGGTACTGGGTCGGTGCTGAGGTTCTTGGTCACTGCTGAAGTACTGGGTCAGTGCTGAGGTACTAGGTCTCTGCTGAGGTACTGGGTTGGTGCTGAGCTACTGGGTCGGTGCTGAGATACTGGGTCGGTGCTGAACTACTTGGTCGGTGCTGAGGTACTGTTTCACTGCTGAGGAGCTGGGTCACTGCTGAGGTACTGGGTCGGTGCTGAGGTACTGGGTCGGTGCTGAGGATCTGGATCACTGCTCAGGTACTGTGTCGGTGCTGAGGTACTGGGTCGGTGATGAGGTACTGGGTCGGTGCTGAGGTGCTGAGTCACTGCTGAGGTACTGGTTCACTTCTGAGGTACTGGTCGGTGTTGAGGTACTGGGTCATTGCTGATGTACTGGGTCGGTGCAGAGGTACTGGGTCACTGCTGAGGTACTGGTTCGGTGCTGAGGTACTTTGTTGGTGCTGAGGTACTGGGTCACTGCTGAGATACTGGGTCGGTGCTGAGGTTTTGGGTCGGTGCTGAGGTAGTGGGTCGGTGCTGAGGTACTGTGTCGGTGCTGATGTATTGGGTCGATCCTGAGGTACTGGGTCACTGCTGAGGTACTGGGTCGGAGCTGACGTACTGGGTCGGTTATGAGGTATTGGGTCAGTGCTGAGGTACTTGGTCACTGCTGAGGTACTGGGTCGGTGCTGAGGTACTGGGTCACTGCTGAGGTACTGGGTCGGTGCTGAGGTACTGGGTCACTGCTGAAATACTGGCTCGGTGCTGAGTAACTGTGTCACTGCTGAGGTACTGGGTCGGTGCTGAGGTACTGGGTTGCAGCTGAGGTACTGTGTCGGTGCTGAGGTACTGGTCACTGATGAGGTTCTGGGTCGGTGCTGAGGTACTCGTTCGGAGCTCAGGTTCTGTGTCACTGCTGAGGTACAGTGTCGGTTCTGAGGTATTGGTCACTGCTGAGGTACTCGGTCCGAGCTGAGGTTCTGTGTCACTGCTGAGGTACTGGGTCGGGGTTGAGGTACTGGGTCGGTGCTGAGGTACTGGGTCGGTGCTGAGGTACTGCGTCACTGCTGAGATACTGGGTCACTGCTGAGGTACTGGATCGATGCTGAGCTACTGGGTCAATGCTGAGGTACTGGGTCCCTGCTGATGTAGTGGATCGATGCTGAGTTACTGGGTCACTGCTGAGGTATTGGGTCGGTGCTGAGGTACTGGGTCACTGCTGAGGTACTGGGTCACTGCTGAGGTAGTGGATCGATGCTGAGGTACTGGGTCACTGCTGAGGTACTGGGTCACTGCTGAGGTACTGGGTCTGTGCTGAGGTATTGGGTCGGTGCTGAGCTACTGGGTTGGTGCTGAGGTACTGGGTCGGTGCTGAGGTACTGTGTCGATGCTGAGGTACTGGGTCGCTGCTGAGGTACTGGGTCACTGCTGAGGTACTGGGCTGGAGCTGAGGTACTGGGTCGCTGCTGAGGTCCTGGGTCGGTGCTGAGTTAATGGGTCAGTGCTCAGGTACTGTGTCGGTGCTGAGGTACTGGGTCGGTGCTGAGGTACTGGGTCACTGCTGAGGTACGGGGTCGGTGCTGAGGTACTGGGTCGGTGCTGAGGTACTGGGTCACCGCTGAGGTACTGGGTCGGTGCTGAGGTACTGGGTCGGTACGGAGGTTCTGGGTCAGGTTTGAGGTACTGTGTCACTGCTGAGGTACTGGGACTGTGCTGAGGTACTGGGTCGGTGCTGAGGTACTGGGTCACTGCTGAGGTACTGGGTTGGTGCTGAGGTACTGGGTCAGTGCTGAGATACTGGGTCGGTGCTGAGGTACTGGGTCACTGCTGAGTTACAGGGTCGGTGCTGAGGTACTGGGTCGGTGCTGAGGTACTGGGTCAGTGCTGAGGTACTTGGTCACTGCTGAGGTACTGAGTCGGTGCTGAGGTACTGGGTCACTGCTGAGGTACTGGGTCGGTGCTGAGGTACTGGGTCACTGCTGAGATACTTGCTCGGTGCTGAGTAACTGTGTCACTGCTGACGTACTGGGTCAGTGCTGAGATACTTGGTCGGTACTGAGGTACTGGTCACTGCTGAGGTACTCGGTCGGAGCTGAGGTTCTGTGTCACTGCTGAGGTACTGGGTCGGTGCTGAGTTACTTGTTTGGTGCTGAGGTACTGGGTCACTGCTGAGGTACCACGTCGGTGCTGAGGTACTGGGTCACTGCTGAGATACTGGGTCGGTGGTGAGGTACTGTGTCACTGCTGAGGTACTGGGTCGGTGCTGAGTTACAGGGTCGGTGCTGAGGTACAGGGTCGGTGCTGAGGTACTGGGTCACTGCTGAGGTACCGGGTCGGTGCTGAGGTACTGGGTCACTGCTAAGGTACTGGGTCGGTGCTGAGGTACTGGTTCGCTCCTGCGGTACTGGGTCACTGCTGAGGTACTGGCTCGGTTCTGAGGTACTGGGTCACTGCTGAGGAACTGGGTCAGTGCTGAGGTACTTGGTCACTGCTGAGGAACTGGGTCAGTGCTGAGGTACGGGGTCACTGCTGAGATACTGGATCAGTACTGAGGTACTGGTCGCTGCTGAGGTACTGGCTCGCTGCTGAGGTACTGGGTCGCGGCTGAGGTACTGGGTCCCTGCTGAGGTACAGGGTCGGTGCTGAGGTACTGGGTCACAGCTGAGGTACTGTGTCGGTGCTGAGGTACTGGTCACTGATGAGGTTCTGGGTCGGTGCTGAGGTACTCGTTCGGAGCTCAGGTTCTGTGTCACTGCTGAGGTACAGTGTCGGTTCTGAGGTATTGGTCACTGCTGAGGTACTCGGTCCGAGCTGAGGTTCTGTGTCTCTGCTGAGGTACTGGGTCGGTGCTGACATACTGGGTCACTGCTGAGGTACTGGGTCACTGCTGAGGTACTGGGTCGGTGCTGAGGTACTGCTCACTGCTGAGGTCCTGTGTCACTGCTGAGGTACTGGGTCGGTGCTGAGATACTGGCTCGATGCTGAGGTACTGGGTCACTGCTGAGGTTCTGCGTCGATGCTGAGGTACTGGGTCACTGCTGAGGTACTGGCTCACTGCTGAGGTACTGGGTCGGTGATGAGGTATTGGGTCGGTGCTGAGGTACAGGGTCGGTGCTGAGGGACTGTGTCGGTGCTGAGGTACTTGGACGCTGCTGAGGTACTGGGTCACTGCTGAGGTACTGGGTCGGAGCAGAGGTACTGTGTCACTGCTGAGGTCCTGGGTCGGTGCTGAGTTACTGGGTCGGTGCTGATGTACTGGGTCACTGCTGAGGTACTGGGTCGTTGCTGAGGTACTGGGTCACTGCTGAAGTACTGGGTTGGTGCTGAGGTACTGGGTCGGTGCTGAGGTACTGGTTCGGTGCTGACGTACTGGGTCACTGCTGAGGTACTGGGTCACTGCTGAGGTACTGGGTCGGTGCTGAGGTACTGGGTTGCAGCTGAGGTACTGTGTCGGTGCTGAGGTACTGGTCACTGATGAGGTTCTGGGTCGGTGCTGAGGTACTCGTTCGGAGCTCAGGTTCTGTGTCACTGCTGAGGTACAGTGTCGGTTCTGAGGTATTGGTCACTGCTGAGGTACTCGGTCCGAGCTGAGGTTCTGTGTCACTGCTGAGGTACTGGGTCGGGGTTGAGGTACTGGGTCGGTGCTGAGGTACTGGGTCGGTGCTGAGGTACTGCGTCACTGCTGAGATACTGGGTCACTGCTGAGGTACTGGATCGATGCTGAGCTACTGGGTCACTGCTGAGGTACTGGGTCCCTGCTGATGTAGTGGATCGATGCTGAGTTACTGGGTCACTGCTGAGGTATTGGGTCGGTGCTGAGGTACTGGGTCACTGCTGAAGTACTGGGTTGGTGCTGAGGTACTGGGTCGATGCTGAGGTACTGGTTCGGTGCTGACGTACTGGGTCACTGCTGAGGTACTGGGTCACTGCTGAGGTACTGTGTCGGTGCTGAGGTACTGGTCACTGATGAGGTTCTGGGTCGGTGCTGAGTTACTGGGTCCCTGCTGATGTACTGGGTCACTGCTGAGGTACTGGGTCGTTGCTGAGGTACTGGGTCACTGCTGAAGTACTGGGTTGGTGCTGAGGTACTGGGTCGGTGCTGAGGTATTGGTTCGGTGCTGACGTACTGGGTCACTGCTGAGGTACTGGGTCACTGCTGAGGTACTGGGTCGGTGCTGAGGTACTGGGTTGCAGCTGAGGTACTGTGTCGGTGCTGAGGTACTGGTCACTGATGAGGTTCTGGGTCGGTGCTGAGGTACTCGTTCGGAGCTCAGGTTCTGTGTCACTGCTGAGGTACAGTGTCGGTTCTGAGGTATTGGTCACTGCTGAGGTACTGGGTCGGTGCTGAGGTTCTGTGTCACTGCTGAGGTACTGGGTCAGTGCTGAGGTACTGGGTCACTGCTGAGGTACTGGGTCACTGCTGAGGTACTGGGTCGGTGCTGAGGTACTGGGTTGCAGCTGAGGTACTGTGTCGGTGCTGAGGTACTGGTCACTGATGAGGTTCTGGGTCGGTGCTGAGGTACTCGTTCGGAGCTCAGGTTCTGTGTCACTGCTGAGGTACAGTGTCGGTTCTGAGGTACTGGTCACTGCTGAGGTACTCGTTCCGAGCTGAGGTTCTGTGTCACTGCTGAGGTACTGGGTCGGGGCTGAGGTACTGGGTCGGTGCTGAGGTACTGGGTCGGTGCTGAGGTACTGCGTCACTGCTGAGATACTGGGTCACTGCTGAGGTACTGGATCGATGCTGAGGTACTGGGTCACTGCTGAGGTACTGGGTCCCTGCTGATGTAGTGGATCGATGCTGAGTTACTGGGTCACTGCTGAGGTATTGGGTCGGTGCTGAGGTACTGGGTCACTGCTGAAGTACTGGGTCGGTGCTGAGGTACTGGGTCGATGCTGAGGTACTGGTTCGGTGCTGACGTACTGGGTCACTGCTGAGGTACTGGGTCACTGCTGAGGTACTGGGTCGGTGCTGAGGTACTGGCTTGCAGCTGAGGTACTGTGTCGGTGCTGAGGTACTGGTCACTGATGAGGTTCTGGGTCGGTGCTGAGGTACTGGGTTGCAGCTGAGGTACTGTGTCGGTGCTGAGGTACTGGTCACTGATGAGGTTCTGGGTCGGTGCTGAGGTACTCGTTCGGAGCTCAGGTTCTGTGTCACTGCTGAGGTACAGTGTCGGTTCTGAGGTATTGGTCACTGCTGAGGTACTGGGTCGGTGCTGAGGTTCTGTGTCACTGCTGAGGTACTTGGACGCTGCTGAGGTACTGGGTCACTGCTGATGTACTGGGTCGGAGCAGAGGTACTTTGTCACTGCTGAGGTCCTGGGTCGGTGCTGAGTTACTGGGTCGGTGCTGATGTACTGGGTCACTGCTGAGGTACTGGGTCGTTGCTGAGGTACTGGGTCACTGCTGAAGTACTGGGTCGGTGCTGAGGTACTGGGTCGATGCTGAGGTACTGGTTCGGTGCTGACGTACTGGGTCACTGCTGAGGTACTGGGTCACTGCTGAGGTACTGGGTCGGTGCTGAGGTACTGGGTCACTGCTGAGGTACTGGGTCGGTGCTGAGGTTTTGGGTCGGTGCTGAGGTAGTGGGTCGGTGCTGAGGTACTGTGTCGGTGCTGATGTATTGGGTCGTTCCTGAGGTACTTGGTCACTGCTGAGGTTCTGGGTCGGTGCTGAGGTACTGGGTCACTGCTGAGGTACTGGGTCGGTGCTGAGGTACTGGGTCACTGCTGAAATACTGGCTCGGTGCTGAGTAACTGTGTCACTGCTGACGTACTGGGTCAGTGCTGAGATACTTGGTCGGTGCTGAGGTACTGGGTCACTGCTGAGGTACTAGATCGGTGCTGAGGTACTGGGTCCGTGCTGAGGTACTAGGTCGGAGCAGAGGTACTGGGTAGGTGCTGAGTTACTGGGTCAGTGCTGAGATTCTGTGTCGCTGCTGAGGTACTGGGTCGGTGCTGAGTTACTGGGTCATTGCTCAGGTACTGGGTCGGGGTTGTGGTTCTGGGTCACTGCTGAGGTACTGGGTCTCTGCTGAGGTACTGTGTCTCTGCTGAGGTACTGGGTCGGTGCTGACATACTGGGTCACTGCTGAGGTACTGGGTCACTGCTGAGGTACTGGGTCGGTGCTGAGGTACTGGTCACTGCTGAGGTCCTGTGTCACTGCTGAGGTACTGGGTCGGTGCTGAGATACTGGCTCGGTGCTGAGGTACTGGGTCACTGCTGAGGTTCTGCGTCGATGCTGAGGTACTGGGTCACTGCTGAGGTACTGGCTCACTGCTGAGGTACTGGTTCGGTGCTGACGTACTGGGTCACTGCTGAGGTACTGGGTCACTGCTGAGGTACTGGGTCGGTGCTGAGGTACTGGGTCGGTGCTGAGGTACTGTGTCGGTGCTGAGGTACTGGTCACTGATGAGGTTCTGGGTCGGTGCTGAGGTACTCGTTCGGAGCTCAGGTTCTGTGTCACTGCTGAGGTACAGTGTCGGTTCTGAGGTATTGGTCACTGCTGAGGTACTCGGTCCGAGCTGAGGTTCTGTGTCACTGCTGAGGTACTGGGTCGGGGCTGAGGTACTGGGTCGGTGCTGAGGTACTGGGTCGGTGCTGAGGTACTGCGTCACTGCTGAGATACTGGGTCACTGCTGAGGTACTGGATCGATGCTGAGGTGCTGGGTCACTGCTGAGGTACTGGGTCCCTGCTGATGTAGTGGATCGATGCTGAGTTACTGGGTCACTGCTGAGGTATTGGGTCGGTGCTGAGGTACTGGGTCACTGCTGAAGTACTGGGTCAGTGCTGAGGTACTGGGTCGATGCTGAGGTACTGGTTCGGTGCTGACGTACTGGGTCACTGCTGAGGTACTGGGTCGGTGCTGAGGTACTGGGTCAGTGCTCAGGTACTGTGTCGGTGCTGAGGTACTGGGTCGGTGCTGAGGTACTGGTTCACTGCTGAGGTACGGGGTCGGTGCTGAGGTACTGGGTCGGTGCTGAGGTACTGGGTCACCGCTGAGGTACTGGGTCGGTGCTGAGGTACTGGGTCGGTCCGGAGGTTCTGGGTCAGGTTTGAGGTACTGTGTCACTGCTGAGGTACTGGGACTGTGCTGAGGTACTGAGTCGGTGCTGAGGTACTGGGTCACTGCTGAGGTACTGGGTTGGTGCTGAGGTACAGGGTCAGTGCTGAGATACTGTGTCGGTGCTGAGGTACTGGGTCACTGCTGAGTTACTGGGTCGGTGCTGAGGTACTGGGTCGGTGCTGAGGTACTGGGTCAGTGCTGAGGTACTTGGTCACTGCTGAGGTACTGAGTCGGTGCTGAGGTACTGGGTCACTGCTGAGGTACTGGGTCGGTGCTGAGGTACTGGGTCACTGCTGAGATACTGGCTCGGTGCTGAGTAACTGTGTCACTGCTGACGTACTGGGTCAGTGCTGAGATACTTGGTCGGTTCTGAGGTACTGGTCACTGCTGAGGTACTCGGTCGGAGCTGAGGTTCTGTGTCACTGCTGAGGTACTGGGTCGGTGCTGAGTTACTTGTTTGGTGCTGAGGTACTGGGTCACTGCTGAGGTACCACGTCGGTGCTGAGGTACTGGGTCACTGCTGAGATACTGGGTCGGTGGTGAGGTACTGTGTCACTGCTGAGGTACTGGGTCGGTGCTGAGTTACAGGGTCGGTGCTGAGGTACAGGGTCGGTGCTGAGGTACTGGGTCACTGCTGAGGTACCGGGTCGGTGCTGAGGTACTGGGTCACTGCTAAGGTACTGTGTCGGTGCTGAGGTACTGGTTCGCTCCTGCGGTACTGGGTCACTGCTCAGGTTCTGGGTCAGTGCTGAGGTACTGGCTCGGTTCTGAGGTACTGGGTCACTGCTGAGGAACTGGGTCAGTGCTGAGGTACGGGGTCACTGCTGAGATACTGGATCAGTACTGAGGTACTGGTCGCTGCTGAGGTACTGGCTCGCTGCTGAGGTACTGGGTCGCGGCTGAGGTACTGGGTCACTGCTGAGGTACTGGGTCCCTGCTGAGGTACTGGGTCACTGCTGAGGTACTGGGTCACTGCTGAGGTACTGGGTCGGTGCTGAGGTACTGGGTCCGTGCTGAGGTACTGGGTCGGTGCTGAGGTACTGGGTCCGTGCTGAGGTACTGGGTCGGTGCTGAGGTACTGGGTCAGTGCTGAGGTACTCGGTCAGTGCTGAGGTACTGGGTCGGAGCTGAGGTACCGGGTCGGTGCTGAGATACTGGTTCACTGCTGAGGTACTAGGTCGGTGCTGAGGTACTGGGTCGGTGCTGAGGTACAGGGTCGGTGCTGAGGTACTGGGTCACTGCTGAGGTACCGGGTCGGTGCTGAGGTACTGGGTCACTGCTAAGGTACTGTGTCGGTGCTGAGGTACTGGGTCGCTGCTGAGGTACTGGTTCACTGCTGAGGTACTGTGTCGGTGCTGAGGTACTGGGTCACTGCTGCGGTACTGGGTCAGTGCTGAGGTACTTGGTCACTGCTGAGGAACTGGGTCAGTGCTGAGGTACTGGGTCGGTGGTGAGGTACAGGATCACTGCTGAGGTACTGGGTCGGTGCTGAGTTACAGGGTCGCTCCTGCGGTACTGGGTCACTGCTCAGGTTCTGGGTCAGTGCTGAGGTACTGGCTCGGTTCTGAGGTACTGGGTCACTGCTGAGGAACTGGGTCGGTGCTGAGGTACTTGGTCACTGCTGAGGAACTGGGTCAGTGCTGAGGTACGGGGTCACTGCTTAGATACTGGTTCAGTACTGAGGTACTGGTCGCTGCTGAGGTACTGGCTCGCTGCTGAGGTACTGGGTCACTGCTGAGGTACTGGGTCCCTGCTGAGGTACTGGGTCACTGCTGAGGTACTGGGTCACTGCTGAGTTACTGGGTCGGTGCTGAGGTACTGGGTCGGTGCTGAGGTACTGGGTCACTGCTGAGTTACTGGGTCGGTGCTGAGGATCTGGATCACTGCTCAGGTACTCTGTCGGTGCTGAGGTACTGGGTCGGTGATGAGGTACTGGGTCGGTGCTGAGGTACTGAGTCACTGCTGAGGTACTGGTTCACTTCTGAGGTACTGGTCGGTGTTGAGGTACTGGGTCATTGCTGATGTACTGGGTCGGTGCAGAGGTACTGGGTCACTGCTGAGGTACTGGTTCGGTGCTGAGGTACTTTGTTGGTGCTGAGGTATTGGGTCACTGCTGAGATACTGGGTCGGTGCTGAGGTTTTGGGTCGGTGCTGAGGTAGTGGGTCGGTGCTGAGGTACTGTGTCGGTGCTGATGTATTGGGTCGATCCTGAGGTACTGGGTCACTGCTGAGGTACTGGGTCGGAGCTGACGTACTGGGTCGGTTATCAGGGATTGGGTCAGTGCTGAGGTACTTGGTCACTGCTGAGGTACTGGGTCGGTGCTGAGGTACTGGGTCACTGCTGAGGTACTGGGTCGGTGCTGAGGTACTGGGTCACTGCTGAAATACTGGCTCGGTGCTGAGTAACTGTGTCACTGCTGACGTACTGGGTCAGTGCTGAGATACTTGGTCGGTGCTGACGTACTGGGTCACTGCTGAGGTCCTGTGTCACTGCTGAGGTACTGGGTCGGTGCTGAGATACTGGCTCGGTGCTGAGGTACTGGGTCACTGCTGAGGTTCTGCGTCGATGCTGAGGTACTGGGTCACTGCTGAGGTACTGGCTCACTGCTGAGGTACTGGGTCGGTGATGAGGTATTGGGTCGGTGCTGAGGTACAGGGTCGGTGCTGAGGGACTGTGTCGGTGCTGAGGTACTTGGACGCTGCTGAGGTACTGGGTCACTGCTGAGGTACTGGGTCGGAGCAGAGGTACTGTGTCACTGCTGAGGTCCTGGGTCGGTGCTGAGTTACTGGGTCCCTGCTGATGTACTGGGTCACTGCTGAGGTACTGGGTCGTTGCTGAGGTACTGGGTCACTGCTGAAGTACTGGGTTGGTGCTGAGGTACTGGGTCGATGCTGAGGTACTGGTTCGGTGCTGACGTACTGGGTCACTGCTGAGGTACTGGGTCACTGCTGAGGTACTGGGTCGGTGCTGAGGTACTGGGTTGCAGCTGAGGTACTGGGTCGGTGCTGAGGTACTGTGTCGGTGCTGAGGTACTGGTCACTGATGAGGTTCTGGGTCGGTGCTGAGGTACTCGTTCGGAGCTCAGGTTCTGTGTCACTGCTGAGGTACAGTGTCGGTTCTGAGGTATTGGTCACTGCTGAGGTACTCGGTCCGAGCTGAGGTTCTGTGTCACTGCTGAGGTACTGGGTCGGGGCTGAGGTACTGGGTCGGTGCTGAGGTACTGGGTCGGTGCTGAGGTACTGCGTCACTGCTGAGATACTGGGTCACTGCTGAGGTACTGGATCGATGCTGAGGTACTGGGTCACTGCTGAGGTACTGGGTCCCTGCTGATGTAGTGGATCGATGCTGAGTTACTGGGTCACTGCTGAGGTATTGGGTCGGTGCTGAGGTACTGGGTCACTGCTGAAGTACTGGGTCGGTGCTGAGGTACTGGGTCGATGCTGAGGTACTGGTTCGGTGCTGACGTACTGGGTCACTGCTGAGGTACTGGGTCTGTGCTGAGGTACTGGGTCGGTGCTGAGGTACTGGCTTGCAGCTGAGGTACTGTGTCGGTGCTGAGGTACTGGTCACTGATGAGGTTCTGGGTTGGTGCTGAGGTACTCGTTCGCAGCTCAGGTTCTGTGTCACTGCTGAGGTACAGTGTCGGTTCTGAGGTATTGGTCACTGCTGAGGTACTGGGTCGGTGCTGAGGTTCTGTGTCACTGCTGAGGTACTTGGACGCTGCTGAGGTACTGGGTCACTGCTGATGTACTGGGTCGGAGCAGAGGTACTTTGTCACTGCTGAGGTCCTGGGTCGGTGCTGAATTACTGGGTCGGTGCTGATGTACTGGGTCACTGCTGAGGTACTGGGTCGTTGCTGAGGTACTGGGTCACTGCTGAAGTACTGGGTCGGTGCTGAGGTACTGGGTCGATGCTGAGGTACTGGGTCGGTGCTGACGTACTGGGTTGGTGCTGAGGTACTGGGTCACTGCTGAGGTACTGGTTCGGTGCTGACGTACTGGGTCACTGCTGAGGTACTGGGTCACTGCTGAGGTACTGGGTCGGTGCTGAGGTACTGGGTTGCAGCTGAGGTACTGTGTCGGTGCTGAGGTACTGGTCACTGATGAGGTACTGGGTCGGTGCTGAGGTACTGGGTCGGTGCTGAGGTACTGGTCACTGATGAGGTTCTGGGTCACTGCTGAGGTACTGGGTCACTGCTGAGGTACTGGGTCGGTGCTGAGGTACTGGGTTGCAGCTGAGGTACTGTGTCGGTGCTGAGGTACTGGTCACTGATGAGGTTCTGGGTCGGTGCTGAGGTACTCGTTCGGAGCTCAGGTTCTGTGTCACTGCTGAGGTAAAGTGGCGGTTCTGAGGTATTGGTCACTGCTGAGGTACTCGGTCCGAGCTGAGGTTCTGTGTCACTGCTGAGGTACTGGGTCGGGGCTGAGGTACTGGGTCACTGCTGAGGTACTGGGTCGGGGCTGAGGTTCTGTGTCACTGCTGAGGTACTGGGTCGGGGTTGAGGTACTGGGTCGGTGCTGAGGTACTGGGTCAGTGCTGAGGTACTGGGTCACTGCTGAGTTACTGGGTCGGTGCTGAGATTCTGGGTCAATGCTGAGGTACTGAGTCGGTGCTGAGGTACTGGCTCGGTGCTGAGGTACTGGTTCGTTGCTGAGGTACTGGGTCACTGCTGAGGTACTGGGTCGGTGCTGAGGTTCTTGGTCACTGCTGAAGTACTGGGTCAGTGCTGAGGTACTAGGTCTCTGCTGAGGTACTGGGTTGGTGCTGAGCTACTGGGTCGGTGCTGAGATACTGGGTCGGTGCTGAACTACTTGGTCGGTGCTGAGGTACTGTTTCACTGCTGAGGAGCTGGGTCACTGCTGAGGTACTGGGTCGGTGCTGAGGTACTGGGTCGGTGCTGAGGATCTGGATCACTGCTCAGGTACTGTGTCGGTGCTGAGGTACTGGGTCGGTGATGAGGTACTGGGTCGGTGCTGAGGTGCTGAGTCACTGCTGAGGTACTGGTTCACTTCTGAGGTACTGGTCGGTGTTGAGGTACTGGGTCATTGCTGATGTACTGGGTCGGTGCAGAGGTACTGGGTCACTGCTGAGGTACTGGTTCGGTGCTGAGGTACTTTGTTGGTGCTGAGGTACTGGGTCACTGCTGAGATACTGGGTCGGTGCTGAGGTTTTGGGTCGGTGCTGAGGTAGTGGGTCGGTGCTGAGGTACTGTGTCGGTGCTGATGTATTGGGTCGATCCTGAGGTACTGGGTCACTGCTGAGGTACTGGGTCGGAGCTGACGTACTGGGTCGGTTATGAGGTATTGGGTCAGTGCTGAGGTACTTGGTCACTGCTGAGGTACTGGGTCGGTGCTGAGGTACTGGGTCACTGCTGAGGTACTGGGTCGGTGCTGAGGTACTGGGTCACTGCTGAAATACTGGCTCGGTGCTGAGTAACTGTGTCACTGCTGACGTACTGGGTCAGTGCTGAGATACTTGGTCGGTGCTGAGGTACTGGGTCACTGCTGAGGTACTAGATCGGTGCTGAGGTACTGGGTCCGTGCTGAGGTACTAGGTCGGAGCAGAGGTACTGGGTAGGTGCTGAGTTACTGGGTCAGTGCTGAGATTCTGTGTCGCTGCTGAGGTACTGGGTCGGTGCTGAGTTACTGGGTCATTGCTCAGGTACTGGGTCGGGGTTGTGGTTCTGGGTCACTGCTGAGGTACTGGGTCTCTGCTGAGGTACTGTGTCTCTGCTGAGGTACTGGGTCGGTGCTGACATACTGGGTCACTGCTGAGGTACTGGGTCACTGCTGAGGTACTGGGTCGGTGCTGAGGTACTGGTCACTGCTGAGGTCCTGTGTCACTGCTGAGGTACTGGGTCGGTGCTGAGATACTGGCTCGATGCTGAGGTACTGGGTCACTGCTGAGGTTCTGCGTCGATGCTGAGGTACTGGGTCACTGCTGAGGTACTGGCTCACTGCTGAGGTACTGGGTCGGTGATGAGGTATTGGGTCGGTGCTGAGGTACAGGGTCGGTGCTGAGGGACTGTGTCGGTGCTGAGGTACTTGGACGCTGCTGAGGTACTGGGTCACTGCTGAGGTACTGGGTCGGAGCAGAGGTACTGTGTCACTGCTGAGGTCCTGGGTCGGTGCTGAGTTACTGGGTCGGTGCTGATGTACTGGGTCACTGCTGAGGTACTGGGTCGTTGCTGAGGTACTGGGTCACTGCTGAAGTACTGGGTTGGTGCTGAGGTACTGGGTCGGTGCTGAGGTACTGGTTCGGTGCTGACGTACTGGGTCACTGCTGAGGTACTGGGTCACTGCTGAGGTACTGGGTCGGTGCTGAGGTACTGGGTTGCAGCTGAGGTACTGTGTCGGTGCTGAGGTACTGGTCACTGATGAGGTTCTGGGTCGGTGCTGAGGTACTCGTTCGGAGCTCAGGTTCTGTGTCACTGCTGAGGTACAGTGTCGGTTCTGAGGTATTGGTCACTGCTGAGGTACTCGGTCCGAGCTGAGGTTCTGTGTCACTGCTGAGGTACTGGGTCGGGGTTGAGGTACTGGGTCGGTGCTGAGGTACTGGGTCGGTGCTGAGGTACTGCGTCACTGCTGAGATACTGGGTCACTGCTGAGGTACTGGATCGATGCTGAGCTACTGGGTCACTGCTGAGGTACTGGGTCCCTGCTGATGTAATGGATCGATGCTGAGTTACTGGGTCACTGCTGAGGTATTGGGTCGGTGCTGAGGTACTGGGTCACTGCTGAGGTACTGGGTCACTGCTGAGGTAGTGGATCGATGCTGAGGTACTGGGTCACTGCTGAGGTACTGGGTCACTGCTGAGGTACTGGGTCTGTGCTGAGGTATTGGGTCGGTGCTGAGCTACTGGGTTGGTGCTGAGGTACTGGGTCGGTGCTGAGGTACTGTGTCGATGCTGAGGTACTGGGTCGCTGCTGAGGTACTGGGTCACTGCTGAGGTACTGGGCTGGAGCTGAGGTACTGGGTCGCTGCTGAGGTCCTGGGTCGGTGCTGAGTTAATGGGTCAGTGCTCAGGTACTGTGTCGGTGCTGAGGTACTGGGTCGGTGCTGAGGTACTGGGTCACTGCTGAGGTACGGGGTCGGTGCTGAGGTACTGGGTCGGTGCTGAGGTACTGGGTCACCGCTGAGGTACTGGGTCGGTGCTGAGGTACTGGGTCGGTACGGAGGTTCTGGGTCAGGTTTGAGGTACTGTGTCACTGCTGAGGTACTGGGACTGTGCTGAGGTACTGGGTCGGTGCTGAGGTACTGGGTCACTGCTGAGGTACTGGGTTGGTGCTGAGGTACTGGGTCAGTGCTGAGATACTGGGTCGGTGCTGAGGTACTGGGTCACTGCTGAGTTACAGGGTCGGTGCTGAGGTACTGGGTCGGTGCTGAGGTACTGGGTCAGTGCTGAGGTACTTGGTCACTGCTGAGGTACTGAGTCGGTGCTGAGGTACTGGGTCACTGCTGAGGTACTGGGTCGGTGCTGAGGTACTGGGTCACTGCTGAGATCCTTGCTCGGTGCTGAGTAACTGTGTCACTGCTGACGTACTGGGTCAGTGCTGAGATACTTGGTCGGTACTGAGGTACTGGTCACTGCTGAGGTACTCGGTCGGAGCTGAGGTTCTGTGTCACTGCTGAGGTACTGGGTCGGTGCTGAGTTACTTGTTTGGTGCTGAGGTACTGGGTCACTGCTGAGGTACCACGTCGGTGCTGAGGTACTGGGTCACTGCTGAGATACTGGGTCGGTGGTGAGGTACTGTGTCACTGCTGAGGTACTGGGTCGGTGCTGAGTTACAGGGTCGGTGCTGAGGTACAGGGTCGGTGCTGAGGTACTGGGTCACTGCTGAGGTACCGGGTCGGTGCTGAGGTACTGGGTCACTGCTAAGGTACTGGGTCGGTGCTGAGGTACTGGTTCGCTCCTGCGGTACTGGGTCACTGCTGAGGTACTGGCTCGGTTCTGAGGTACTGGGTCACTGCTGAGGAACTGGGTCAGTGCTGAGGTACTTGGTCACTGCTGAGGAACTGGGTCAGTGCTGAGGTACGGGGTCACTGCTGAGATACTGGATCAGTACTGAGGTACTGGTCGCTGCTGAGGTACTGGCTCGCTGCTGAGGTACTGGGTCGCGGCTGAGGTACTGGGTCCCTGCTGAGGTACAGGGTCGGTGCTGAGGTACTGGGTCACAGCTGAGGTACTGTGTCGGTGCTGAGGTACTGGTCACTGATGAGGTTCTGGGTCGGTGCTGAGGTACTCGTTCGGAGCTCAGGTTCTGTGTCACTGCTGAGGTACAGTGTCGGTTCTGAGGTATTGGTCACTGCTGAGGTACTCGGTCCGAGCTGAGGTTCTGTGTCTCTGCTGAGGTACTGGGTCGGTGCTGACATACTGGGTCACTGCTGAGGTACTGGGTCACTGCTGAGGTACTGGGTCGGTGCTGAGGTACTGCTCACTGCTGAGGTCCTGTGTCACTGCTGAGGTACTGGGTCGGTGCTGAGATACTGGCTCGATGCTGAGGTACTGGGTCACTGCTGAGGTTCTGCGTCGATGCTGAGGTACTGGGTCACTGCTGAGGTACTGGCTCACTGCTGAGGTACTGGGTCGGTGATGAGGTATTGGGTCGGTGCTGAGGTACAGGGTCGGTGCTGAGGGACTGTGTCGGTGCTGAGGTACTTGGACGCTGCTGAGGTACTGGGTCACTGCTGAGGTACTGGGTCGGAGCAGAGGTACTGTGTCACTGCTGAGGTCCTGGGTCGGTGCTGAGTTACTGGGTCGGTGCTGATGTACTGGGTCACTGCTGAGGTACTGGGTCGTTGCTGAGGTACTGGGTCACTGCTGAAGTACTGGGTTGGTGCTGAGGTACTGGGTCGGTGCTGAGGTACTGGTTCGGTGCTGACGTACTGGGTCACTGCTGAGGTACTGGGTCACTGCTGAGGTACTGGGTCGGTGCTGAGGTACTGGGTTGCAGCTGAGGTACTGTGTCGGTGCTGAGGTACTGGTCACTGATGAGGTACTGGGTCGGTGCTGAGGTACTCGTTCGGAGCACAGGTTCTGTGTCACTGCTGAGGTACAGTGTCGGTTCTGAGGTATTGGTCACTGCTGAGGTACTCGGTCCGAGCTGAGGTTCTGTGTCACTGCTGAGGTACTGGGTCGGGGTTGAGGTACTGGGTCGGTGCTGAGGTACTGGGTCGGTGCTGAGGTACTGGGTCGGTGCTGAGGTACTGGGTCGGTGCTGAGGTACTGCGTCACTGCTGAGATACTGGGTCACTGCTGAGGTACTGGATCGATGCTGAGCTACTGGGTCACTGCTGAGGTACTGGGTCCCTGCTGAGGTAGTGGATCGATGCTGAGTTACTGGGTCACTGCTGAGGTATTGGGTCGGTGCTGAGGTACTGGGTCACTGCTGAAGTACTGGGTTGGTGCTGAGGTACTGGGTCGATGCTGAGGTACTGGTTCGGTGCTGACGTACTGGGTCACTGCTGAGGTACTGGGTCACTGCTGAGGTACTGGGTCGGTGCTGAGGTACTGGGTTGCAGCTGAGGTACTGTGTCGGTGCTGAGGTACTGGTCACTGATGAGGTTCTGGGTCGGTGCTGAGGTACTCGTTCGGAGCTCAGGTTCTGTGTCACTGCTGAGGTACAGTGTCGGTTCTGAGGTATTGGTCACTGCTGAGGTACTCGGTCCGAGCTGAGGTTCTGTGTCACTGCTGAGGTACTGGGTCGGGGCTGAGGTACTGGGTCGGTGCTGAGGTACTGGGTCGGTGCTGAGGTACTGCGTCACTGCTGAGATACTGGGTCACTGCTGAGGTACTGGATCGATGCTGAGGTACTGGGTCACTGCTGAGGTACTGGGTCCCTGCTGATGTAGTGGATCGATGCTGAGTTACTGGGTCACTGCTGAGGTATTGGGTCGGTGCTGAGGTACTGGGTCGGTGCTGAGGTACTGGGTCGGTGCTGAGTTACTGGGTCGGTGCTGAGGTACTGGGTCACTGCTGAAGTACTGGGTCGGTGCTGAGGTACTGGGTCGATGCTGAGGTACTGGTTCGGTGCTGACGTACTGGTCACTGCTGAGGTACTGGGTCACTGCTGAGGTACTGGGTCTGTGCTGAGGTACTGGGTCGGTGCTGAGGTACTGGCTTGCAGCTGAGTTACTGTGTCGGTGCTGAGGTACTGGTCACTGATGAGGTTCTGGGTTGGTGCTGAGGTACTCGTTCGCAGCTCAGGTTCTGTGTCACTGCTGAGGTACAGTGTCGGTTCTGAGGTATTGGTCACTGCTGAGGTACTGGGTCGGTGCTGAGGTTCTGTGTCACTGCTGAGGTACTTGGACGCTGCTGAGGTACTGGGTCACTGCTGATGTACTGGGTCGGAGCAGAGGTACTTTGTCACTGCTGAGGTCCTGGGTCGGTGCTGAATTACTGGGTCGGTGCTGATGTACTGGGTCACTGCTGAGGTACTGGGTCGTTGCTGAGGTACTGGGTCACTGCTGAAGTACTGGGTCGGTGCTGAGGTACTGGGTCGATGCTGAGGTACTGGGTCGGTGCTGACGTACTGGGTTGGTGCTGAGGTACTGGGTCACTGCTGAGGTACTGGTTCGGTGCTGACGTACTGGGTCACTGCTGAGGTACTGGGTCACTGCTGAGGTACTGGGTCGGTGCTGAGGTACTGGGTTGCAGCTGAGGTACTGTGTCGGTGCTGAGGTACTGGTCACTGATGAGGTTCTGGGTCGGTGCTGAGGTACTCGTTCGGAGCTCAGGTTCTGTGTCACTGCTGAGGTACAGTGTCGGTTCTGAGGTATTGGTCACTGCTGAGGTACTCGGTCCGAGCTGAGGTTCTGTGTCACTGCTGAGGTACTGGGTCGGGGTTGAGGTACTGGGTCGGTGCTGAGATACTGGGTCGGTGCTGAGGTACTGCGTCACTGCTGAGATACTGGGTCACTGCTGAGGTACTGGATCGATGCTGAGCTACTGGGTCACTGCTGAGGTACTGGGTCGGTGCTGAGGTACTGGGTCGGTGCTGAGGTACTGGGTCACTGCTGAGGTACTGGGTCCCTGCTGATGTAGTGGATCGATGCTGAGTTACTGGGTCACTGCTGAGGTATTGGGTCGGTGCTGAGGTACTGGGTCACTGCTGAAGTACTGGGTTGGTGCTGAGGTACTGGGTCGATGCTGAGGTACTGGTTCGGTGCTGACGTACTGGGTCACTGCTGAGGTACTGGGTCACTGCTGAGGTACTGGGTCGGTGCTGAGGTACTGGGTTGCAGCTGAGGTACTGTGTCGGTGCTGAGGTACTGGTCACTGATGAGGTTCTGGGTCGGTGCTGAGGTACTCGTTCGGAGCTCAGGTTCTGTGTCACTGCTGAGGTACAGTGTCGGTTCTGAGGTACTGGTCACTGCTGAGGTACTCGGTCCGAGCTGAGGTTCTGTGTCACTGCTGAGGTACTGGGTCGGGGCTGAGGTACTGGGTCGGTGCTGAGGTACTGGGTCGGTGCTGAGGTACTGCGTCACTGCTGAGATACTGGGTCACTGCTGAGGTACTGGATCGATGCTGAGGTACTGGGTCACTGCTGAGGTACTGGGTCCCTGCTGATGTAGTGGATCGATGCTGAGTTACTGGGTCACTGCTGAGGTATTGGGTCGGTGCTGAGGTACTGGGTCACTGCTGAAGTACTGGGTCGGTGCTGAGGTACTGGGTCGATGCTGAGGTACTGGTTCGGTGCTGAGGTACTGGGTCACTGCTGAGGTACTGGGTCGGTGCTGAGGTACTGGCTTGCAGCTGAGGTACTGTGTCGGTGCTGAGGTACTGGTCACTGATGAGGTTCTGGGTTGGTGCTGAGGTACTCGTTCGCAGCTCAGGTTCTGTGTCACTGCTGAGGTACAGTGTCGGTTCTGAGGTATTGGTCACTGCTGAGGTACTGGGTCGGTGCTGAGGTTCTGTGTCACTGCTGAGGTACTTGGACGCTGCTGAGGTACTGGGTCACTGCTGATGTACTGGGTCGGAGCAGAGGTACTTTGTCACTGCTGAGGTCCTGGGTCGGTGCTGAATTACTGGGTCGGTGCTGATGTACTGGGTCACTGCTGAGGTACTGGGTCGTTGCTGAGGTACTGGGTCACTGCTGAAGTACTGGGTCGGTGCTGAGGTACTGGGTCGATGCTGAGGTACTGGGTCGGTGCTGACGTACTGGGTTGGTGCTGAGGTACTGGGTCACTGCTGAGGTACTGGTTCGGTGCTGACGTACTGGGTCACTGCTGAGGTACTGGGTCACTGCTGAGGTACTGGGTCGGTGCTGAGGTACTGGGTTGCAGCTGAGGTACTGTGTCGGTGCTGAGGTACTGGTCACTGATGAGGTTCTGGGTCGGTGCTGAGGTACTGGGTCACTGCTGAGGTACTGGGTCGGTGCTGAGGTACTGGGTCGGTGCTGAGGTACTGGTCACTGATGAGGTTCTGGGTCACTGCTGAGGTACTGGGTCACTGCTGAGGTACTGGGTCGGTGCTGAGGTACTGGGTTGCAGCTGAGGTACTGTGTCGGTGCTGAGGTACTGGTCACTGATGAGGTTCTGGGTCGGTGCTGAGGTACTCGTTCGGAGCTCAGGTTCTGTGTCACTGCTGAGGTAAAGTGGCGGTTCTGAGGTATTGGTCACTGCTGAGGTACTGGGTCGGTGCTGAGGTTCTGTGTCACTGCTGAGGTACTGGGTCAGTGCTGAGGTACTGGGTCACTGCTGAGTTACTGGGTCGGTGCTGAGATTCTGGGTCAATGCTGAGGTACTGAGTCGGTGCTGAGGTACTGGCTCGGTGCTGAGGTACTGGTTCGTTGCTGAGGTACTGGGTCACTGCTGAGGTACTGGGTCGGTGCTGAGGTTCTTGGTCACTGCTGAAGTACTGGGTCAGTGCTGAGGTACTAGGTCTCTGCTGAGGTACTGGGTTGGTGCTGAGCTACTGGGTCGGTGCTGAGATACTGGGTCGGTGCTGAACTACTTGGTCGGTGCTGAGGTACTGTTTCACTGCTGAGGAGCTGGGTCACTGCTGAGGTACTGGGTCGGTGCTGAGGTACTGGGTCGGTGCTGAGGATCTGGATCACTGCTCAGGTACTGTGTCGGTGCTGAGGTACTGGGTCGGTGATGAGGTACTGGGTCGGTGCTGAGGTGCTGAGTCACTGCTGAGGTACTGGTTCACTTCTGAGGTACTGGTCGGTGTTGAGGTACTGGGTCATTGCTGATGTACTGGGTCGGTGCAGAGGTACTGGGTCACTGCTGAGGTACTGGTTCGGTGCTGAGGTACTTTGTTGGTGCTGTGGTACTGGGTCACTGCTGAGATACTGGGTCGGTGCTGAGGTTTTGGGTCGGTGCTGAGGTAGTGGGTCGGTGCTGAGGTACTGTGTCGGTGCTGGTGTATTGGGTCGATCCTGAGGTACTGGGTCACTGCTGAGGTACTGGGTCGGAGCTGACGTACTGGGTCGGTTATGAGGTATTGGGTCAGTGCTGAGGTACTTGGTCACTGCTGAGGTACTGGGTCGGTGCTGAGGTACTGGGTCACTGCTGAGGTACTGGGTCGGTGCTGAGGTACTGGGTCACTGCTGAAATACTGGCTCGGTGCTGAGTAACTGTGTCACTGCTGACGTACTGGGTCAGTGCTGAGATACTTGGTCGGTGCTGAGGTACTGGGTCACTGCTGAGGTACTAGATCGGTGCTGAGGTACTGGGTCCGTGCTGAGGTACTAGGTCGGAGCAGAGGTACTGGGTAGGTGCTGAGTTACTGGGTCAGTGCTGAGATTCTGTGTCGCTGCTGAGGTACTGGGTCGGTGCTGAGTTACTGGGTCATTGCTCAGGTACTGGGTCGGGGTTGTGGTTCTGGGTCACTGCTGAGGTACTGGGTCTCTGCTGAGGTACTGTGTCTCTGCTGAGGTACTGGGTCGGTGCTGACATACTGGGTCACTGCTGAGGTACTGGGTCACTGCTGAGGTACTGGGTCGGTGCTGAGGTACTGGTCACTGCTGAGGTCCTGTGTCACTGCTGAGGTACTGGGTCGGTGCTGAGATACTGGCTCGATGCTGAGGTACTGGGTCACTGCTGAGGTTCTGCGTCGATGCTGAGGTACTGGGTCACTGCTGAGGTACTGGCTCACTGCTGAGGTACTGGGTCGGTGATGAGGTATTGGGTCGGTGCTGAGGTACAGGGTCGGTGCTGAGGGACTGTGTCGGTGCTGAGGTACTTGGACGCTGCTGAGGTACTGGGTCACTGCTGAGGTACTGGGTCGGAGCAGAGGTACTGTGTCACTGCTGAGGTCCTGGGTCGGTGCTGAGTTACTGGGTCGGTGCTGATGTACTGGGTCACTGCTGAGGTACTGGGTCGTTGCTGAGGTACTGGGTCACTGCTGAAGTACTGGGTTGGTGCTGAGGTACTGGGTCGGTGCTGAGGTACTGGTTCGGTGCTGACGTACTGGGTCACTGCTGAGGTACTGGGTCACTGCTGAGGTACTGGGTCGGTGCTGAGGTACTGGGTTGCAGCTGAGGTACTGTGTCGGTGCTGAGGTACTGGTCACTGATGAGGTTCTGGGTCGGTGCTGAGGTACTCGTTCGGAGCTCAGGTTCTGTGTCACTGCTGAGGTACAGTGTCGGTTCTGAGGTATTGGTCACTGCTGAGGTACTCGGTCCGAGCTGAGGTTCTGTGTCACTGCTGAGGTACTGGGTCGGGGTTGAGGTACTGGGTCGGTGCTGAGGTACTGGGTCGGTGCTGAGGTACTGCGTCACTGCTGAGATACTGGGTCACTGCTGAGGTACTGGATCGATGCTGAGCTACTGGGTCACTGCTGAGGTACTGGGTCCCTGCTGATGTAGTGGATCGATGCTGAGTTACTGGGTCACTGCTGAGGTATTGGGTCGGTGCTGAGGTACTGGGTCGGTGCTGAGGTACTGGGTCGGTGCTGAGGTACTGGGTCACTGCTGAGGTACTGGGTCACTGCTGAGGTAGTGGATCGATGCTGAGGTACTGGGTCACTGCTGAGGTACTGGGTCACTGCTGAGGTACTGGGTCTGTGCTGAGGTATTGGGTCGGTGCTGAGCTACTGGGTTGGTGCTGAGGTACTGGGTCGGTGCTGAGGTACTGTGTCGATGCTGAGGTACTGGGTCGCTGCTGAGGTACTGGGTCACTGCTGAGGTACTGGGCTGGAGCTGAGGTACTGGGTCGCTGCTGAGGTCCTGGGTCGGTGCTGAGTTAATGGGTCAGTGCTCAGGTACTGTGTCGGTGCTGAGGTACTGGGTCGGTGCTGAGGTACTGGGTCACTGCTGAGGTACGGGGTCGGTGCTGAGGTACTGGGTCGGTGCTGAGGTACTGGGTCACCGCTGAGGTACTGGGTCGGTGCTGAGGTACTGGGTCGGTACGGAGGTTCTGGGTCAGGTTTGAGGTACTGTGTCACTGCTGAGGTACTGGGACTGTGCTGAGGTACTGGGTCGGTGCTGAGGTACTGGGTCACTGCTGAGGTACTGGGTTGGTGCTGAGGTACTGGGTCAGTGCTGAGATACTGGGTCGGTGCTGAGGTACTGGGTCACTGCTGAGTTACAGGGTCGGTGCTGAGGTACTGGGTCGGTGCTGAGGTACTGGGTCAGTGCTGAGGTACTTGGTCACTGCTGAGGTACTGAGTCGGTGCTGAGGTACTGGGTCACTGCTGAGGTACTGGGTCGGTGCTGAGGTACTGGGTCACTGCTGAGATACTTGCTCGGTGCTGAGTAACTGTGTCACTGCTGACGTACTGGGTCAGTGCTGAGATACTTGGTCGGTACTCAGGTACTGGTCACTGCTGAGGTACTCGGTCGGAGCTGAGGTTCTGTGTCACTGCTGAGGTACTGGGTCGGTGCTGAGTTACTTGTTTGGTGCTGAGGTACTGGGTCACTGCTGAGGTACCACGTCGGTGCTGAGGTACTGGGTCACTGCTGAGATACTGGGTCGGTGGTGAGGTACTGTGTCACTGCTGAGGTACTGGGTCGGTGCTGAGTTACAGGGTCGGTGCTGAGGTACAGGGTCGGTGCTGAGGTACTGGGTCACTGCTGAGGTACCGGGTCGGTGCTGAGGTACTGGGTCACTGCTAAGGTACTGGGTCGGTGCTGAGGTACTGGTTCGCTCCTGCGGTACTGGGTCACTGCTGAGGTACTGGCTCGGTTCTGAGGTACTGGGTCACTGCTGAGGAACTGGGTCAGTGCTGAGGTACTTGGTCACTGCTGAGGAACTGGGTCAGTGCTGAGGTACGGGGTCACTGCTGAGATACTGGATCAGTACTGAGGTACTGGTCGCTGCTGAGGTACTGGCTCGCTGCTGAGGTACTGGGTCACTGCTGAGGTACTGGGTCCCTGCTGAGGTACTGGGTCACTGCTGAGGTACTGTGTCGGTGCTGAGGTACTGGTCACTGATGAGGTTCTGGGTCGGTGCTGAGGTACTCGTTCGGAGCTCAGGTTCTGTGTCACTGCTGAGGTACAGTGTCGGTTCTGAGGTATTGGTCACTGCTGAGGTACTCGGTCCGAGCTGAGGTTCTGTGTCACTGCTGAGGTACTGGGTCGGGGCTGAGGTACTGGGTCACTGCTGAGGTACTGGGTCGGTGCTGAGGTACTGTGTCCGTGCTGAGGTACTGGGTCGGTGCTGAGGTACTGGGTCAGTGCTGAGGTACTCGGTCACTGCTGAGGTACTGGTCGGTGCTGAGGTACTGGGTCAGTGCTGAGGTACTGGGTCGGAGCTGAGGTACCGGGTCGGTGCTGAGATACTGGTTCACTGCTGAGGTACTAGGTCGGTGCTGAGGTACTGGGACGGTGCTGAGGTACAGGGTCGGTGCTGAGGTACTGGGTCACTGCTGAGGTACCGGGTCGGTGCTGAGGTACTGGGTCACTGCTAAGGTACTGTGTCGGTGCTGAGGTACTGGGTCGCTCCTGCGGTACTGGGTCACTGCTCAGGTTCTGGGTCAGTGCTGAGGTACTGGCTCGGTTCTGTGGTACTGGGTCACTGCTGAGGAACTGGGTCAGTGCTGAGGTACTTGGTCACTGCTGAGGAACTGGGTCAGTGCTGAGGTACGGGGTCACTGCTGAGATACTGGATCAGTACTGATTTACTGGTCGCTGCTGAGGTACTGGCTCGCTGCTGAGGTACTGGGTCGCGGCTGAGGTACTGGGTCACTGCTGAGGTACTGGGTCCCTGCTGAGGTACTGGGTCACTGCTGAGGTACTGGGTCACTGCTGAGGTACTGGGTCAGTGCTGAGGTACTGGGTCCGTGCTGAGGTACAGGGTCGGTGCTGAGGTACTGGGTCAGTGTTGAGGTACTCGGTCAGTGTTGAGGTACTGGGTCGGAGCTGAGGTACCGGGTCGGTGCTGAGATACTGGTTCACTGCTGAGGTACTAGGTCGGTGCTGAGGTACTGGGTCGGTGCTGAGGTACCGGGTCGGTGCTGAGATACTGGTTCACTGCTGAGGTACTGGGTCGGTGCTGAGGTACTGGGTCGGTGCTGAGGTACTGGGTCACTGCTGAGGTACTGGGTCCGTGCTGAGGTACTTGGTCACTGCTGAGGTACCACGTCAGTGCTGAGGTACTGGGTCACTGCTGAGATACTGGGTCGGTGGTGAGGTACAAGATCACTGCTGAGGTACTGGGTCGGTGCTGAGTTACAGGGTCGCTCCTGCGGTACTGGGTCACTGCTCAGGTTCTGGGTCAGTGCTGAGGTACTGGCTCGGTTCTGAGGTACTGGGTCACTGCTGAGGAACTGGGTCAGTGCTGAGGTACTTGGTCACTGCTGAGGAACTGGGTCAGTGCTGAGGTACGGGGTCACTGCTGAGATACTGGTTCAGTACTGAGGTACTGGTCGCTGCTGAGGTACTGGCTCGCTGCTGAGGTACTGGGTCACTGCTGAGGTACTGGGTCCCTGCTGAGGTACTGGGTCACTGCTGAGGTACTGGGTCACTGCTGAGGTACTGGGTCGGTGCTGAGGTACTGGGTCGGTGCTGAGGATCTGGATCACTGCTCAGGTACTGTGTCGGTGCTGAGGTACTGGGTCGGTGATGAGGTACTGGGTCGGTGCTGAGGTACTGAGTCACTGCTGAGGTACTGGTTCACTTCTGAGGTACTGGTCGGTGTTGAGGTACTGGGTCATTGCTGATGTACTGGGTCGGTGCAGAGGTACTGGGTCACTGCTGAGATACTGGGTCGGTGCTGAGGTTTTGGGTCGGTGCTGAGGTAGTGGGTCGGTGCTGAGGTACTGTGTCGGTGCTGATGTATTGGGTCGATCCTGAGGTACTGGGTCACTGCTGAGGTACTGGGTCGGAGCTGACGTACTGGGTCGGTTATGAGGTATTGGGTCAGTGCTGAGGTACTTGGTCACTGCTGAGGTACTGGGTCGGTGCTGAGGTACTGGGTCACTGCTGAGGTACTGGGTCGGTGCTGAGGTACTGGGTCCGTGCTGAGGTACTAGGTCGGAGCAGAGGTACTGGGTAGGGGCTGAGTTACTGGGTCAGTGCTGAGATTCTGTGTCGCTGCTGAGGTACTGGGTCGGTGCTGAGTTACTGGGTCATTGCTCAGGTACTGGGTCGGGGTTGTGGTTCTGGGTCACTGCTGAGGTACTGGGTCTCTGCTGAGGTACTGTGTCTCTGCTGAGGTACTGGGTCGGTGCTGACATACTGGGTCACTGCTGAGGTACTGGGTCACTGCTGAGGTACTGGGTCGGTGCTGAGGTACTGCTCACTGCTGAGGTCCTGTGTCACTGCTGAGGTACTGGGTCGGTGCTGAGATACTGGCTCGGTGCTGAGGTACTGGGTCACTGCTGAGGTTCTGCGTCGATGCTGAGGTACTGGGTCACTGCTGAGGTACTGGCTCACTGCTGAGGTACTGGGTCGGTGATGAGGTATTGGGTCGGTGCTGAGGTACAGGGTCGGTGCTGAGGGACTGTGTCGGTGCTGAGGTACTTGGACGCTGCTGAGGTACTGGGTCACTGCTGAGGTACTGGGTCGGAGCAGAGGTACTGTGTCACTGCTGAGGTCCTGGGTCGGTGCTGAGTTACTGGGTCCCTGCTGATGTACTGGGTCACTGCTGAGGTACTGGGTCGTTGCAGAGGTACTGGGTCACTGCTGAAGTACTGGGTTGGTGCTGAGGTACTGGGTCGGTGCTGAGGTACTGGTTCGGTGCTGACGTACTGGGTCACTGCTGAGGTACTGGGTCACTGCTGAGGTACTGGGTCGGTGCTGAGGTACTGGGTTGCAGCTGAGGTACTGTGTCGGTGCTGAGGTACTGGTCACTGATGAGGTTCTGGGTCGGTGCTGAGGTACTCGTTCGGAGCTCAGGTTCTGTGTCACTGCTGAGGTACAGTGTCGGTTCTGAGGTATTGGTCACTGCTGAGGTACTGGGTCGGTGCTGAGGTACTGGGTCACTGCTGATGTACTGGGTCGGAGCAGAGGTACTTTGTCACTGCTGAGGTCCTGGGTCGGTGCTGAGTTACTGGGTCGGTGCTGATGTACTGGGTCACTGCTGAGGTACTGGGTCACTGCTGAGGTACTGGGTCGTTGCTGAGGTACTGGGTCACTGCTGAAGTACTGGGTCGGTGCTGAGGTACTGGGTCGATGCTGAGGTACTGGTTCGGTGCTGACGTACTGGGTCACTGCTGAGGTACTGAGTCACTGCTGAGGTACTGGGTCGGTGCTGAGGTACTGGGTTGCAGCTGAGGTACTGTGTCGGTGCTGAGGTACTGGTCACTGATGAGGTTCTGGGTCGGTGCTGAGGTACTCGTTCGGAGCTCAGGTTCTGTGTCACTGCTGAGGTACAGTGTCGGTTCTGAGGTATTGGTCACTGCTGAGGTACTGGGTCGGTGCTGAGGTTCTGTGTCACTGCTGAGGTACTGGGTCAGTGCTGAGGTACTGGGTCACTGCTGAGTTACTGGGTCGGTGCTGAGATTCTGGGTCAATGCTGAGGTACTGAGTCGGTGCTGAGGTACTGGCTCGGTGCTGAGGTACTGGTTCGTTGCTGAGGTACTGGGTCACTGCTGAGGTACTGGGTCGGTGCTGAGGTTCTTGGTCACTGCTGAAGTACTGGGTCAGTGCTGAGGTACTAGGTCTCTGCTGAGGTACTGGGTTGGTGCTGAGGTACTGGGTCGGTGCTGAGGTACTGGGTCGGTGCTGAGGTACTAGGTCTCTGCTGAGGTACTGGGTTGGTGCTGAGGTACTGGGTCGGTGCTGAGGTACTGGGTTGGTGCTGAGGTACTAGGTCTCTGCTGAGGTACTGGGTCGGTGCTGAGGTGCTGGGTCGGTGCTGAGATACTGGGTCGGTGCTGAACTAGTTGGTCGGTGCTGAGGTACTGTTTCACTGCTGAGGAGCTGGGTCACTGCTGAGGTACTGGGTCGGTGCTGAGGTACTGGGTCGGTGCTGAGGATCTGGATCACTGCTCAGGTACTGTGTCGGTGCTGAGGTACTGGGTCGGTGATGAGGTACTGGGTCGGTGCTGAGGTACTGAGTCACTGCTGAGGTACTGGTTCACTTCTGAGGTACTGGTCGGTGTTGAGGTACTGGGTCATTGCTGATGTACTGGGTCGGTGCAGAGGTACTGGGTCACTGCTGAGGTACTGGTTCGGTGCTGAGGTACTTTGTTGGTGCTGAGGTACTGGGTCACTGCTGAGATACTGGGTCGGTGCTGAGGTTTTGGGTCGGTGCTGAGGTAGTGGGTCGGTGCTGAGGTACTGTGTCGGTGCTGATGTATTGGGTCGATCCTGAGGTACTGGGTCACTGCTGAGGTACTGTGTCGGAGCTGACGTACTGGGTCGGTTATGAGGTATTGGGTCAGTGCTGAGGTACTTGGTCACTGCTGAGGTTCTGGGTTGGTGCTGAGGTACTGGGTCACTGCTGAGGTACTGGGTCGGTGCTGAGGTACTGGGTCACTGCTGAAATACTGGCTCGGTGCTGAGTAACTGTGTCACTGCTGACGTACTGGGTCAGTGCTGAGATACTTGGTCGGTGCTGAGGTACTGGGTCACTGCTGAGGTACTAGATCGGTGCTGAGGTACTGGGTCCGTGCTGAGGTACTAGGTCGGAGCAGAGGTACTGGGTAGGTGCTGAGTTACTGGGTCAGTGCTGAGATTCTGTGTCGCTGCTGAGGTACTGGGTCGGTGCTGAGTTACTGGGTCATTGCTCAGGTACTGGGTCGGGGTTGTGGTTCTGGGTCACTGCTGAGGTACTGGGTCTCTGCTGAGGTATTGTGTCTCTGCTGAGGTACTGGGTCGGTGCTGACATACTGGGTCACTGCTGAGGTACTGGGTCACTGCTGAGGTACTGGGTCGGTGCTGAGGTACTGGTCACTGCTGAGGTCCTGTGTCACTGCTGAGGTACTGGGTCGGTGCTGAGATACTGGCTCGGTGCTGAGGTACTGGGTCACTGCTGAGGTTCTGCGTCGATGCTGAGGTACTGGGTCACTGCTGAGGTACTGGCTCACTGCTGAGGTACTGGTTCGGTGCTGACGTACTGGGTCACTGCTGAGGTACTGGGTCACTGCTGAGGTACTGGGTCGGTGCTGAGGTACTGGGTTGCAGCTGAGGTACTGTGTCGGTGCTGAGGTACTGGGTCGGTGCTGAGGTACTGGTCACTGATGAGGTTCTGGGTCGGTGCTGAGGTACTCGTTCGGAGCTCAGGTTCTGTGTCACTGCTGAGGTACAGTGTCGGTTCTGAGGTATTGGTCACTGCTGAGGTACTCGGTCCGAGCTGAGGTTCTGTGTCACTGCTGAGGTACTGGGTCGGGGCTGAGGTACTGGGTCGGTGCTGAGGTACTGGGTCGGTGCTGAGGTACTGCGTCACTGCTGAGATACTGGGTCACTGCTGAGGTACTGGATCGATGCTGAGGTACTGGGTCACTGCTGAGGTACTGGGTCCCTGCTGATGTAGTGGATCGATGCTGAGTTACTGGGTCACTGCTGAGGTATTGGGTCGGTGCTGAGGTACTGGGTCACTGCTGAAGTACTGGGTCGGTGCTGAGGTACTGGGTCGATGCTGAGGTACTGGTTCGGTGCTGACGTACTGGGTCACTGCTGAGGTACTGGGTCACTGCTGAGGTACTGGGTCGGTGCTGAGGTACTGGGTTGCAGCTGAGGTACTGTGTCGGTGCTGAGGTACTGGTCACTGATGAGGTTCTGGGTCGGTGCTGAGGTACTCGTTCGCAGCTCAGGTTCTGTGTCACTGCTGAGGTACAGTGTCGGTTCTGAGGTATTGGTCACTGCTGAGGTACTGGGTCGGTGCTGAGGTTCTGTGTCACTGCTGAGGTACTTGGACGCTGCTGAGGTACTGGGTCACTGCTGAGGTACTGGGTCGGAGCAGAGGTAACTTGTCACTGCTGAGGTCCTGGGTCGGTGCTGAGTTACTGGGTCGGTGCTGATGTACTGGGTCACTGCTGAGGTACTGGGTCGTTGCTGAGGTACTGGGTCACTGCTGAAGTACTGGGTTGGTGCTGAGGTACTGGGTCGATGCTGAGGTACTGGTTCGGTGCTGACGTACTGGGTCACTGCTGAGGTACTGGGTCACTGCTGAGATACTGGGTCGGTGCTGAGGTTTTGGGTCGGTGCTGAGGTAGTGGGTCGGTGCTGAGGTACTGTGTCGGTGCTGATGTATTGGGTCGCTCCTGAGGTACTGGGTCACTGCTGAGGTACTGGGTCGGAGCTGACGTACTGGGTCGGTTATGAGGTATTGGGTCAGTGCTGAGGTACTTGGTCACTGCTGAGGTACTGGGTCGGTGCTGAGGTACTGGGTCACTGCTGAGGTACTGGGTCGGTGCTGAGGTACTGGGTCACTGCTGAAATACTGGCTCGGTGCTGAGTAACTGTGTCACTGCTGACGTACTGGGTCAGTGCTGAGATACTTGGTCGGTGCTGAGGTACTGGGTCACTGCTGAGGTACTAGATCGGTGCTGAGGTACTGGGTCCGTGCTGAGGTACTAGGTCAGAGCAGAGGTACTGGGTAGGTGCTGAGTTACTGGGTCAGTGCTGAGATTCTGTGTCGCTGCTGAGGTACTGGGTCGGTGCTGAGTTACTGGGTCATTGCTCAGGTACTGGGTCGGGGTTGTGGTTCTGGGTCACTGCTGAGGTACTGGGTCTCTGCTGAGGTACTGTGTCTCTGCTGAGGTACTGGGTCGGTGCTGACATACTGGGTCACTGCTGAGGTACTGGGTCACTGCTGAGGTACTGGGTCGGTGCTGACGTACTGGTCACTGCTGAGGTCCTGTGTCACTGCTGAGGTACTGGGTCGGTGCAGAGATACTGGCTCGATGCTGAGGTACTGGGTCACTGCTGAGGTTCTGCGTCGATGCTGAGGTACTGGGTCACTGCTGAGGTACTGGCTCACTGCTGAGGTACTGGGTCGGTGATGAGGTATTGGGTCGGTGCTGAGGTACAGGGTCGGTGCTGAGGGACTGTGTCGGTGCTGAGGTACTTGGACGCTGCTGAGGTACTGGGTCACTGCTGAGGTACTGGGTCGGAGCAGAGGTACTGTGTCACTGCTGAGGTCCTGGGTCGGTGCTGAGTTACTGGGTCGGTGCTGATGTACTGGGTCACTGCTGAGGTACTGGGTCGTTGCTGAGGTACTGGGTCGGTGCTGAGGTACTGGGTCACTGCTGAAGTACTGGGTTGGTGCTGAGGTACTGGGTCGGTGCTGAGGTACTGGTTCGGTGCTGACGTACTGGGTCACTGCTGAGGTACTGGGTCACTGCTGAGGTACTGGGTCGGTGCTGAGGTACTGGGTTGCAGCTGAGGTACTGTGTCGGTGCTGAGGTACTGGGTTGCAGCTGAGGTACTGTGTCGGTGCTGAGGTACTGGTCACTGATGAGGTTCTGGGTCGGTGCTGAGGTACTCGTTCGGAGCTCAGGTTCTGTGTCACTGCTGAGGTACAGTGTCGGTTCTGAGGTATTGGTCACTGCTGAGGTACTCGGTCCGAGCTGAGGTTCTGTGTCACTGCTGAGGTACTGGGTCGGGGCTGAGGTACTGGGTCGGTGCTGAGGTACTGGGTCGGTGCTGAGGTACTGCGTCACTGCTGAGATACTGGGACACTGCTGAGGTACTGGATCGATGCTGAGGTACTGGGTCACTGCTGAGGTACTGGGTCCCTGCTGATGTAGTGGATCGATGCTGAGTTACTGGGTCACTGCTGAGGTATTGGGTCGGTGCTGAGGTACTGGGTCACTGCTGAGGTACTGGGTCACTGCTGAGGTAGTGGATCGATGCTGAGGTACTGGGTCACTGCTGAGGTACTGGGTCACTGCTGAGGTACTGGGTCACTGCTGAGGTACTGGGTCACTGCTGAGGTACTGGGTCTGTGCTGAGGTATTGGGTCGGTGCTGAGCTACTGGGTTGGTGCTGAGGTACTGGGTCGGTGCTGAGGTACTGTGTCGATGCTGAGGTACTGGGTCGCTGCTGAGGTACTGGGTCACTGCTGAGGTACTGGGCTGGAGCTGAGGTACTGGGTCGCTGCTGAGGTCCTGGGTCGGTGCTGAGTTAATGGGTCAGTGCTCAGGTACTGTGTCGGTGCTGAGGTACTGGGTCGGTGCTGAGGTACTGGGTCACTGCTGAGGTACGGGGTCGGTGCTGAGGTACTGGGTCGGTGCTGAGGTACTGGGTCACCGCTGAGGTACTGGGTCGGTGCTGAGGTACTGGGTCGGTACGGAGGTTCTGGGTCAGGTTTGAGGTACTGTGTCACTGCTGAGGTACTGGGACTGTGCTGAGGTACTGGGTCGGTGCTGAGGTACTGGGTCACTGCTGAGGTACTGGGTTGGTGCTGAGGTACTGGGTCAGTGCTGAGATACTGGGTCGGTGCTGAGGTACTGGGTCACTGCTGAGTTACAGGGTCGGTGCTGAGGTACTGGGTCGGTGCTGAGGTACTGGGTCAGTGCTGAGGTACTTGGTCACTGCTGAGGTACTGAGTCGGTGCTGAGGTACTGGGTCACTGCTGAGGTACTGGGTCGGTGCTGAGGTACTGGGTCACTGCTGAGATACTTGCTCGGTGCTGAGTAACTGTGTCACTGCTGACGTACTGGGTCAGTGCTGAGATACTTGGTCGGTTCTGAGGTACTGGTCACTGCTGAGGTACTCGGTCGGAGCTGAGGTTCTGTGTCACTGCTGAGGTACTGGGTCGGTGCTGAGTTACTTGTTTGGTGCTGAGGTACTGGGTCACTGCTGAGGTACCACGTCGGTGCTGAGGTACTGGGTCACTGCTGAGATACTGGGTCGGTGGTGAGGTACTGTGTCACTGCTGAGGTACTGGGTCACTGCTGAGGTACTGGGTCGGTGCTGAGTTACAGGGTCGGTGCTGAGGTACAGGGTCGGTGCTGAGGTACTGGGTCACTGCTGAGGTACCGGGTCGGTGCTGAGGTACTGGGTCACTGCTAAGGTACTGGGTCGGTGCTGAGGTACTGGGTCACTGCTGAGGTACTGGGTCGGTGCTGAGGTACTGGTTCGCTCCTGCGGTACTGGGTCACTGCTCAGGTTCTGGGTCAGTGCTGAGGTTCTGGCTCGGTTCTGAGGTACTGGGTCACTGCTGAGGAACTGGGTCAGTGCTGAGGTACTTGGTCACTGCTGAGGAACTGGGTCAGTGCTGAGGTACTTGGTCACTGCTGAGGAACTGGGTCAGTGCTGAGGTACTTGGTCACTGCTGAGGAACTGGGTCAGTGCTGAGGTACGGGGTCACTGCTGAGATACTGGATCAGTACTGAGGTACTGGTCGCTGCTGAGGTACTGGCTCGCTGCTGAGGTACTGGGTCGCGGCTGAGGTACTGGGTCCCTGCTGAGGTACTGGGTCCCTGCTGAGGTACTGGGTTGCAGCTGAGGTACTGTGTCGGTGCTGAGGTACTGGTCACTGATGAGGTTCTGGGTCGGTGCTGAGGTACTGGTCACTGATGAGGTTCTGGGTCGGTGCTGAGATACTCGTTCGGAGCTCAGGTTCTGTGTCACTGCTGAGGTACAGTGTCGGTTCTGAGGTATTGGTCACTGCTGAGGTACTCGGTCCGAGCTGAGGTTCTGTGTCACTGCTGAGGTACTGGGTCGGGGCTGAGGTACTGGGTCACTGCTGAGGTACTGGGTCGGTGCTGAGGTACTGTGTCCGTGCTGAGGTACTGGGTCGGTGCTGAGGTACTGGGTCAGTGCTGAGGTACTCGGTCAGTGCTGAGGTACTGGGTCGGAGCTGAGGTACCGGGTCAGTGCTGAGATACTGGTTCACTGCTGAGGTACTAGGTCGGTGCTGAGGTACAGGGTCGGTGCTGAGGTACTGGGTCACTGCTGAGGTACCGGGTCGGTGCTGAGGTACAGGGTCGGTGCTGAGGTACTGGGTCACTGCTGAGGTACCGGGTCGGTGCTGAGGTACTGGGTCACTGCTAAGGTACTGTGTCGGTGCTGAGGTACTGGGTCACTGCTGAGGTACCGGGTCGGTGCTGAGGTACAGGGTCGGTGCTGAGGTACTGGGTCACTGCTGAGGTACCGGGTCGGTGCTGAGGTACTGGGTCACTGCTAAGGTACTGTGTCGGTGCTGAGGTACTGGGTCGGTGCTGAGGTACTGGGTCACTGCTGAGGAACTGGGTCAGTGCTGAGGTACGGGGTCACTGCTGAGATACTGGATCAGTACTGATTTACTGGTCGCTGCTGAGGTACTGGCTCGCTGCTGAGGTACTGGGTCGCGGCTGAGGTACTGGGTCACTGCTGAGGTACTGGGTCACTGCTGAGGTACTGGGTCACTGCTGAGGTACTGGGTCACTGCTGAGGTACTGGGTCAGTGCTGAGGTACTGGGTCCGTGCTGAGGTACAGGGTCGGTGCTGAGGTACTGGGTCAGTGTTGAGGTACTCGGTCAGTGCTGAGGTACTGGGTCGGAGCTGAGGTACCGGGTCGGTGCTGAGATACTGGTTCACTGCTGAGGTACTAGGTCGGTGCTGAGGTACTGGGTCGGTGCTGAGGTACCGGGTCGGTGCTGAGATACTGGTTCACTGCTGAGGTACTGGGTCAGTGCTGAGGTACTGGGTCGGTGCTGAGATACTGGTTCACAGCTGTGGTACTGGGTCACTGCTGAGGTACTGGGTCCGTGCTGAGGTACTTGGTCACTGCTGAGGTACCACGTCAGTGCTGAGGTACTGGGTCACTGCTGAGGTACTGGGTCACTGCTGAGATACTGGGTCGGTGGTGAGGTACAGGGTCGCTCCTGCGGTACTGGGTCACTGCTCAGGTTCTGGGTCAGTGCTGAGGTACTGGCTCGGTTCTGAGGTACTGGGTCACTGCAGAGGAACTGGGTCAGTGCTGAGGTACTTGGTCACTGCTGAGGAACTGGGTCAGTGCTGAGGTACGGGGTCACTGCTGAGATACTGGTTCAGTACTGAGGTACTGGTCGCTGCTGAGGTACTGGCTCGCTGCTGAGGTACTGGGTCACTGCTGAGGTACTGGGTCCCTGCTGAGGTACTGGGTCACTGCTGAGGTACTGGGTCACTGCTGAGGTACTGGGTCACTGCTGAGGTACTGGGTCACTGCTGAGGTACTGGGTCGGTGCTGAGGTACTGGGTCGGTGCTGAGGATCTGGATCACTGCTCAGGTACTGTGTCGGTGCTGAGGTACTGGGTCGGTGATGAGGTACTGGGTCGGTGCTGAGGTACTGAGTCACTGCTGAGGTACTGGTTCACTTCTGAGGTACTGGTCGGTGTTGAGGTACTGGGTCATTGCTGATGTACTGGGTCGGTGCAGAGGTACTGGGTCACTGCTGAGATACTGGGTCGGTGCTGAGGTTTTGGGTCGGTGCTGAGGTAGTGGGTCGGTGCTGAGGTACTGTGTCGGTGCTGATGTATTGGGTCGATCCTGAGGTACTGGGTCACTGCTGAGGTACTGGGTCGGAGCTGACGTACTGGGTCGGTTATGAGGGATTGGGTCAGTGCTGAGGTACTTGGTCACTGCTGAGGTACTGGGTCGGTGCTGAGGTACTGGGTCACTGCTGAGGTACTGGGTCGGTGCTGAGGTACTGGGTCACTGCTGAAATACTGGCTCGGTGCTGAGTAACTGTGTCACTGCTGACGTACTGGGTCAGTGCTGAGATACTTGGTCGGTGCTGAGGTACTGGGTCACTGCTGAGGTACTAGATCGGTGCTGAGGTACTGGGTCCGTGCTGAGGTACTAGGTCGGAGCAGAGGTACTGGGTAGGGGCTGAGTTACTGGGTCAGTGCTGAGATTCTGTGTCGCTGCTGAGCTACTGGGTCGGTGCTGAGTTACTGGGTCATTGCTCAGGTACTGGGTCGGGGTTGTGTTTCTGGGTCACTGCTGAGGTACTGGGTCTCTGCTGAGGTACTGTGTCTCTGCTGAGGTACTGGGTCGGTGCTGACATACTGGGTCACTGCTGAGGTACTGGGTCACTGCTGAGGTACTGGGTCGGTGCTGAGGTACTGCTCACTGCTGAGGTCCTGTGTCACTGCTGAGGTACTGGGTCGGTGCTGAGATACTGGCTCGGTGCTGAGGTACTGGGTCACTGCTGAGGTTCTGCGTCGATGCTGAGGTACTGGGTCACTGCTGAGGTACTGGCTCACTGCTGAGGTACTGGGTCGGTGATGAGGTATTGGGTCGGTGCTGAGGTACAGGGTCGGTGCTGAGGGACTGTGTCGGTGCTGAGGTACTTGGACGCTGCTGAGGTACTGGGTCACTGCTGAGGTACTGGGTCGGAGCAGAGGTACTGTGTCACTGCTGAGGTCCTGGGTCGGTGCTGAGTTACTGGGTCCCTGCTGATGTACTGGGTCACTGCTGAGGTACTGGGTCATTGCTGAGGTACTGGGTCACTGCTGAAGTACTGGGTTGGTGCTGAGGTACTGGGTCGGTGCTGAGGTACTGGTTCGGTGCTGACGTACTGGGTCACTGCTGAGGTACTGGGTCACTGCTGAGGTACTGGGTCGGTGCTGAGGTACTGGGTTGCAGCTGAGGTACTGTGTCGGTGCTGAGGTACTGGTCACTGATGAGGTTCTGGGTCGGTGCTGAGGTACTCGTTCAGAGCTCAGGTTCTGTGTCACTGCTGAGGTACAGTGTCGGTTCTGAGGTATTGGTCACTGCTGAGGTACTCGGTCCGAGCTGAGGTTCTGTGTCACTGCTGAGGTACTGGGTCGGGGCTGAGGTACTGGGTCGGTGCTGAGGTACTGGGTCGGTGCTGAGGTACTGCGTCACTGCTGAGATACTGGGTCACTGCTGAGGTACTGGATCGATGCTGAGGTACTGGGTCACTGCTGAGGTACTGGGTCCCTGCTGATGTAGTGGATCGATGCTGAGTTACTGGGTCACTGCTGAGGTACTGGGTCGGTGCTGAGGTACTGGGTCACTGCTGAGGTACTGGGTCACTGCTGAGGTAGTGGATCGATGCTGAGGTACTGGGTCACTGCTGAGGTACTGGGTCACTGCTGAGGTACTGGGTCTGTGCTGAGGTATTGGGTCGGTGCTGAGCTACTGGGTTGGTGCTGAGTTACTGGGTCGGTGCTGAGGTACTGTGTCGATGCTGAGGTAATGGGTCGCTGCTGAGGTACTGGGTCACTGCTGAGGTACTGGGCTGGAGCTGAGGTACTGGGTCGCTGCTGAGGTCCTGGGTCGGTGCTGAGTTACTGGGTCACTGCTGAGGTACGGGGTCGGTGCTGAGGTACTGGGTCGGTGCTGAGGTACTGGGTCACCGCTGAGGTACTGGGTCGGTGCTGAGGTACTGGGTCGGTCCGGAGGTTCTGGGTCAGGTTTGAGGTACTGTGTCACTGCTGAGGTACTGGGACTGTGCTGAGGTACTGGGTCGGTGCTGAGGTACTGGGTCACTGCTGAGGTACTGGGTTGGTGCTGAGGTACTGGGTCAGTGCTGAGGTACTTGGTCACTGCTGAGGTACTGAGTCGGTGCTGAGGTACTGGGTCACTGCTGAGGTACTGGGTCGGTGCTGAGGTACTGGGTCACTGCTGAGATACTGGGTCGGTGGTGAGGTACTGTGTCACTGCTGAGGTACTGTGTCGGTGCTGAGTTACAGGGTCGGTGCTGAGGTACTGGGTCAGTGCTGAGGTACTTGGTCACTGCTGAGGTACTGAGTCGGTGCTGAGGTACTGGGTCACTGCTGAGGTACTGGGTCGGTGCTGAGGTACTTGGTCACTGCTGAGATACTGGCTTGGTGCTGAGTAACTGTGTCACTGCTGATGTACTGGGTCAGTGCTGAGATACTTGGTCGGTTCTGAGGTACTGGTCACTGCTGAGGTACTCGGTCGGAGCTGAGGTTCTGTGTCACTGCTGAGGTACTGGGTCGGTGCTGAGTTACTTGTTTGGTGCTGAGGTACTGGGTCACTGCTGAGGTACCACGTCGGTGCTGAGGTACTGGGTCACTGCTGAGATACTGGGTCGGTGGTGAGGTACTGTGTCACTGCTGAGGTACTGGGTCGGTGCTGAGTTACAGGGTCGGTGCTGAGGTACAGGGTCGGTGCTGAGGTACTGGGTCACTGCTGAGGTACCGGGTCGGTGCTGAGGTACTGGGTCACTGCTAAGGTACTGTGTCGGTGCTGAGGTACTTGGTCACTGCTGAGGAACTGGGTCAGTGCTGAGGTACGGGGTCACTGCTGAGATACTGGATCAGTACTGAGGTACTGGTCGCTGCTGAGGTACTGGCTCGCTGCTGAGGTACTGGGTCGCGGCTGAGGTACTGGGTCCCTGCTGAGGTACTGGGTCCCTGCTGAAGTACTGGGTCACTGCTGAGGTACTGGGTCACTGCTGAGGTACTGGGTCGGTGCTGAGGTACTGGGTCCGTGCAGAGGTACTGGGTCGGTGCTGAGGTACTGGGTCAGTGCTGAGGTACTCGGTCAGTGCTGAGGTACTGGGTCGGAGCTGAGGTACCGGGTCGGTGCTGAGATACTGGTTCACTGCTGAGGTACTAGGTCGGTGCTGAGGTACTGGGTCGGTGCTGAGGTACAGGGTCGGTGCTGAGGTACTGGGTCACTGCTGAGGTACCGGGTCGGTGCTGAGGTACTGGGTCACTGCTGAGGAACTGGGTCAGTGCTGAGGTACTTGGCCACTGCTGAGGAACTGGGTCAGTGCTGAGGTACGGGGTCACTGCTGAGATACTGGATCAGTACTGATTTACTGGTCGCTGCTGAGGTACTGGCTCGCTGCTGAGGTACTGGGTCGCGGCTGAGGTACTGGGTCACTGCTGAGGTACTGGGTCCCTTTTGAGGTACTGGGTCACTGCTGAGGTACTGGGTCACTGCTGAGGTACTGGGTCAGTGCTGAGGTACTGGGTCCGTGCTGAGGTACTGGGTCGGTGCTGAGGTACTGGGTCAGTGTTGAGGTACTCGGTCAGTGCTGAGGTACTGGGTCGGAGCTGAGGTACCGGGTCGGTGCTGAGATACTGGTTCACTGCTGAGGTACTAGGTCGGTGCTGAGGTACTGGGTCGGTGCTGAGGTACCGGGTCGGTGCTGAGATACTGGTTCACAGCTGTGGTACTGGGTCACTGCTGAGGTACTGGGTCCGTGCTGAGGTACTTGGTCACTGCTGAGGTACCACGTCGGTGCTGAGGTACTGGGTCACTGCTGAGATACTGGGTCGGTGGTGAGGTACAGGATCACTGCTGAGGTACTGGGTCGGTGCTGAGTTACAGGGTCGCTCCTGCGGTACTGGGTCACTGCTCAGGTTCTGGGTCAGTGCTGATGTACTGGCTCGGTTCTGAGGTACTGGGTCACTGCTGAGGAACTGGGTCAGTGCTGAGGTACTTGGTCACTGCTGAGGAACTGGGTCAGTGCTGAGGTACGGGGTCACTGCTTAGATACTGGTTCAGTACTGAGGTACTGGTCGCTGCTGAGGTACTGGCTCGCTGCTGAGGTACTGGGTCACTGCTGAGGTACTGGGTCCCTGCTGAGGTACTGGGTCACTGCTGAGGTACTGGGTCACTGCTGAGGTACTGGGTCGGTGCTGAGGTACTGGGTCCGTGCTGAGGTACTGGATCGGTGCTGAGGTACTGGGTCAGTGCTGAGGTACTGGGTCACTGCTGAGGTACTGGGTCATTGCTGAGGTACTGGGTCGGTGCTGAGGTACCGGGTCGGTGCTGAGATACTGGTTCACTGCTGAGGTACTAGGTCGGTGCTGAGGTACTGGGTCGGTGCTGAGGTACTGGTTCACTGCTGAGGTACTGGGTCAGTGCTGATGTACTGGGTCGGTGCTGAGATACTGGTTCACACTGAGGTACTAGATCGGTGCTGAGGTACTGGGTCCGTGCTGAGGTACTGGGTCGGTGCAGAGGTACTGGGTCGGTGCTGAGGTACTGGTTCACTGCTGAGGTACTGGGTCAGTGCTGAGGTACTGGGTCGGTGCTGAGATACTGGTTCACACTGAGGTACTAGATCGGTGCTGAGGTACTGGGTCCGTGCTGAGGTACTGGGTCGGTGCAGAGGTACTGGGTCGGTGCTCAGTTACTGGGTCGGTGTTGAGATACTGGGTCGCTGCTGAGGTACAGGGTCACTGCTGAGGTACTGGGTCAGTGCTGAGGTACTGGGTCACTGCTGAGGTACTCGATTGGTGCTGAGGTACTAAGTCGGTGCTGATGTACTGCCTCGGTGCTGAGGTACTGGGTCACTGCTGAGGTACTGGATCAATGCTGAGGTACTGGGTCGGTGCTGAGGTACGGGTTCACTGCTGAGGGACTGGGTCACTGCTGAGGTACTGGGTCGGTGCTGAGGCACTGGGTCACTGCTGAGGTACTGGGTCGGTGCTGAGGTACTGGTTCGGTGCTGAGGTACTGGGTCACAGCTCTGGTACAGCGTCGGTGCTGAGGTACTGGGTCGGTGCTGAGGTACTTGGTCGGTGCTGAGGTACTTGGTCACTGCTGAGGTACTGGTTCACTGCTGAGGTACTGGGTCGGTGCTGAGGTACTGAGTCGGTGCTGAGGTATTGGTTCATTGCCGAGGTACTGGGTCGGTGCTGAGATACTGGGTCCGTGCTGAGGTACTGGTTCACTACAGAGGTGCTGGGTCGGTGCCGAGGTACTGGGTCACTGCTGAGGTACTGGATCGGTGCTGAGGTACTGGGTCACTGCTGAGGTACTGGGTCGCTGCTGAGGTACTGGGTCGGAGCTGAGGTACTGGGTCACTGCTGAGGTACTGGGTCGGAGCTGAGGTACTGGGTCACTGCTGAGGTACTGGGTCACTGCTGAGGTACTGGGTCGGAGCTGAGGTACTGGGTCACTGCTGAGGTACTGGGTCGGTGCTGAGGTACTGCGTAAATGCTGAGGTACTGTGTCGGTGCTGAGGTACTGGGTCGCACCTGCGGTGCTGGGTCACTGCTCAGGTTCTGGGTCAGTGCTGAGGTACTGGCTCGGTTCTGAGATTCTGGTTCACTGCTGAGGAACTCGGTCAGTGCTGAGGTACGGGGTCACTGCTGAGATACTGGTTCTGTACTGAGGTACTGGTCGCTGCTGAGGTACTGGGTCACTGCTGAGGTACTGGGTCGCTGCTGAGGTACTGGGTCACTGCTGAGGTACTGGGTCCCTGCTGAGGTACTGGGTCACTGCTGAGGTACTGGGTCACTGCTGAGGTAATGGGTCGGTGCTGAGGTACTGGGTCCGTGCTGAGGTACTGGGTCGGTGCTGACGTACTGGGTCAGTGCTGAGGTACTGGGTCACTGCTGAGGTACTGGGTCGGTGCTTAGGTACCGGGTCGGGGCTGAGATACTGGTTCACTGCTGAGGTACTAGGTCGTTGCTGAGGTACTGGGTCGGTGCTGAGGTACCGGGTCGGTGCTGAGATACTGGTTCACAGCTGAGGTACTTCATCGGTGCTGAGGTACTGGGTCCGCGCTGAGGTACTGGGTCGGTGAAGAGGTACTGGGTCGGCGCTCAGTTACTGGGTCGGTGCTGAGATACTGGGTCGCTGCTGAGGTACAGGGTCACTGCTGAGGTACTGGGTCAGTGCTGAGGTACTGGGTCACAGCTGAGGGACAGGGTCGGTGCTGAGGTACTGGGTCGGTGCTGAGGTACTGGTTCGGTGCTGAGGTACTGGGTCACTGCTGAGGTACTGTGTTGGTGCTGTGGTACTGGGTCACTGCTGAGGTACTGGGTCGGTGCTGAGGTACTGGGTCGGTGCTGAGGTACTGGGTCACTGCTGAGGTACTGGGTCGGTGCTGAGGTACTGGGTCGGTGCTGAGTACTGGGTCACTGCTGAAGGTACTGTGTCGGTGCTGAGGTACAGGGTCGGTGCTGCGGTACTGGGTCGGTGCTGAGGGAATGGGTCACTGCTGAGGTACTGGTTCAGTTCTGAGGTACTGGTTCGGTGCCGAGGTACAAGGTCACTGCTGAGGTGCTGGGTCGGTGCTGAGGTACAGGGACACTGCTGGGGTACTGTTTCGGTGCTGAGGTATTGGGTTGGTGCTGAGATACTGGCTCACTGCTGAGGTACTGTTTCGGTGCTGAGGTACTGGGTCACTGCTGAGGCACTGTGTCGGTGCTGATGTATTGGTTCGTTCCTGAGGTACTGGGTCACTGCTGAGGTTCTGGGTGGGTGCTGAGGTACTGGGTCGGTGCTGAGGTATTGGGTCAGTGCTGACGTTCTTGGTCACTGCTGAGGTACTGGGTCGGTGCTGAGGTACTGTGTCACTGCTGAGGCACTGGGTCGGTGCTGAGGTACTGGGTCACTGCTGAGGTACTTGGTCACTGCTGAGGTACAGGGAATGTGCTGAGGTACTGGGTCTCTGCTGAGGTAATGGGTCGGTGCTGAGGTACTGGGTCGGTGCTGAGGTACTGGGTCACTGCTGAGGTACTGGGTCGGTGCTGAGGTAGCGGCTCCGTGCTGAGATACTGGCTCGGTGCTTAGGAACTGGGTCACTGTTGAGGCACTGGGTCAGTGCTGAGGTACTGTGTCGGTGCTGAGGTACTGGGTCGGTGCTGAGGTACTGGGTCACTGCTGAGGTACGGGGTCGGTGCTGAGGTACTGGGTCGGTGCTGAGGTACTGGGTCACCGCTGAGGTACTGGGTCGGTGCTGAGGTACTGGGTCGGTCCGGAGGTTCTTGGTCAGGTTTGAGGTACTGTGTCACTGCTGAGGTACTGGGACTGTGCTGAGGTACTGGGTCGGTGCTGAGGTACTGGGTCACTGCTGAGGTACTGGGTTGGTGCTGAGGTACTGGGTCAGTGCTGAGATACTTGGTCGGTTCTGAGGTACTGGTCACTGCTGAGGTACTCGGTCGGAGCTGAGGTTCTGTGTCACTGCTGAGGTACTGGGTCGGTGCTGAGTTACTTGTTTGGTGCTGAGGTACTGGGTCACTGCTGAGGTACCACGTCGGTGCTGAGGTACTGGGTCACTGCTGAGATACTGGGTCGGTGGCGAGGTACTGTGTCACTGCTGAGGTACTGGGTCGGTGCTGAGTTACTGGGTCGGTGCTGAGGTACAGGGTCGGAGCTGAGGTACTGGGTCACTGCTGAGGTACTGGGTCACTGCTGAGGTACTGGGTCGGAGCTGAGGTACTGGGTCACTGCTCAGGTTCTGGGTCAGTGCTGAGGTACTGGCTCGGTTCTGAGATTCTGGTTCACTGCTGAGGAACTCGGTCAGTGCTGAGGTACGGGGTCACTGCTGAGATACTGGTTCTGTACTGAGGTACTGGTCGCTGCTGAGGTACTGGGTCACTGCTGAGGTACTGGGTCGCTGCTGAGGTACTGGGTCACTGCTGAGGTACTGGGTCCCTGCTGAGGTACTGGGTCACTGCTGAGGTACTGGGTCACTGCTGAGGTAATGGGTCGGTGCTGAGGTACTGGGTCCGTGCTGAGGTACTGGGTCGGTGCTGACGTACTGGGTCAGTGCTGAGGTACTGGGTCACTGCTGAGGTACTGGGTCGGTGCTTAGGTACCGGGTCGGGGCTGAGATACTGGTTCACTGCTGAGGTACTAGGTCGTTGCTGAGGTACTGGGTCGGTGCTGAGGTACCGGGTCGGTGCTGAGATACTGGTTCACAGCTGAGGTACTTCATCGGTGCTGAGGTACTGGGTCCGCGCTGAGGTACTGGGTCGGTGAAGAGGTACTGGGTCGGCGCTCAGTTACTGGGTCGGTGCTGAGATACTGGGTCGCTGCTGAGGTACAGGGTCACTGCTGAGGTACTGGGTCAGTGCTGAGGTACTGGGTCACAGCTGAGGGACAGGGTCGGTGCTGAGGTACTGGGTCGGTGCTGAGGTACTGGTTCGGTGCTGAGGTACTGGGTCACTGCTGAGGTACTGTGTTGGTGCTGTGGTACTGGGTCACTGCTGAGGTACTGGGTCGGTGCTGAGGTACTGGGTCGGTGCTGAGGTACTGGGTCACTGCTGAGGTACTGGGTCGGTGCTGAGGTACTGGGTCGGTGCTGAGTACTGGGTCACTGCTGAAGGTACTGTGTCGGTGCTGAGGTACAGGGTCGGTGCTGCGGTACTGGGTCGGTGCTGAGGGAATGGGTCACTGCTGAGGTACTGGTTCAGTTCTGAGGTACTGGTTCGGTGCCGAGGTACAAGGTCACTGCTGAGGTGCTGGGTCGGTGCTGAGGTACAGGGACACTGCTGGGGTACTGTTTCGGTGCTGAGGTATTGGGTTGGTGCTGAGATACTGGCTCACTGCTGAGGTACTGTTTCGGTGCTGAGGTACTGGGTCACTGCTGAGGCACTGTGTCGGTGCTGATGTATTGGTTCGTTCCTGAGGTACTGGGTCACTGCTGAGGTTCTGGGTGGGTGCTGAGGTACTGGGTCGGTGCTGAGGTATTGGGTCAGTGCTGACGTTCTTGGTCACTGCTGAGGTACTGGGTCGGTGCTGAGGTACTGTGTCACTGCTGAGGCACTGGGTCGGTGCTGAGGTACTGGGTCACTGCTGAGGTACTTGGTCACTGCTGAGGTACAGGGAATGTGCTGAGGTACTGGGTCTCTGCTGAGGTAATGGGTCGGTGCTGAGGTACTGGGTCGGTGCTGAGGTACTGGGTCACTGCTGAGGTACTGGGTCGGTGCTGAGGTAGCGGCTCCGTGCTGAGATACTGGCTCGGTGCTTAGGAACTGGGTCACTGTTGAGGCACTGGGTCAGTGCTGAGGTACTGTGTCGGTGCTGAGGTACTGGGTCGGTGCTGAGGTACTGGGTCACTGCTGAGGTACGGGGTCGGTGCTGAGGTACTGGGTCGGTGCTGAGGTACTGGGTCACCGCTGAGGTACTGGGTCGGTGCTGAGGTACTGGGTCGGTCCGGAGGTTCTTGGTCAGGTTTGAGGTACTGTGTCACTGCTGAGGTACTGGGACTGTGCTGAGGTACTGGGTCGGTGCTGAGGTACTGGGTCACTGCTGAGGTACTGGGTTGGTGCTGAGGTACTGGGTCAGTGCTGAGATACTTGGTCGGTTCTGAGGTACTGGTCACTGCTGAGGTACTCGGTCGGAGCTGAGGTTCTGTGTCACTGCTGAGGTACTGGGTCGGTGCTGAGTTACTTGTTTGGTGCTGAGGTACTGGGTCACTGCTGAGGTACCACGTCGGTGCTGAGGTACTGGGTCACTGCTGAGATACTGGGTCGGTGGCGAGGTACTGTGTCACTGCTGAGGTACCGGGTCGGTGCTGAGGTACTGGGTCACTGCTAAGGTACTGGGTCGGTGCTGAGGTACTGGGTCACTGCTAAGGTACTGTGTCGGTGCTGAGGTACTGGGTCACTGCTTAGGTACTGTGTCAGTGCTGAGGTACTGGGTCGCTCCTGCGGTACTGGGTCACTGCTCAGGTTCTGGGTCGGTGCTGAGGTACTGGGTCACTGCTAAGGTACTGTGTCGGTGCTGAGGTACTGGGTCGCTCCTGCGGTACTGGGTCACTGCTCAGGTTCTGGGTCTGTGCTGAGGTACTGGCTCGGTTCTGAGGTACTGGGTCACTGCTGAGGAACTGGGTCAGTGCTGAGGTACTTGGTCACTGCTGAGGAACTGGGTCAGTGCTGAGGTACGGGGTCACTGCTGAGATACTGGATCAGTACTGAGGTACTGGTCGCTGCTGAGGTACTGGCTCGCTGCTGAGGTACTGGGTCGCGGCTGAGGTACTGGGTCACTGCTGAGGTACTGGGTCCCTGCTGAGGTACTGGGTCACTACTGAGGTACTGGGTCACTGCTGAGGTACTGGGTCGGTGCTGAGGTACTGGGTCCGTGCTGAGGTACTGGGTCGGTGCTGAGGTACTGGGTCAGTGCTGAGGTACTCGGTCAGTGCTGAGGTACTGGGTCGGAGCTGAGGTACCGGGTCGGTGCTGAGATACTGGTTCACTGCTGAGGTAGTAGGTCGGTGCTGAGCTACTGGGTCGGTGCTGAGGTACTGGGTCGGTGCTGAGATACTGGGTCAATGCTGAGGTACTGGGTCGGTGCTGAGATACTGGTTCACAGCTGAGGTACTGGGTCACTGCTGAGGTACTGGGTCGGTGCTGAGTTACTTGTTTGGTGCTGAGGTACTGGGTCACTGCTGAGGTACCACGTCGGTGCTGAGGTACTGGGTCACTGCTGAGATACTGGGTCAGTGCTGAGGTACTTGGTCACTGCTGAGGTACTGGGTCGGTGCTGAGTTACTTGTTTGGTGCTGAGGTACTGGGTCACTGCTGAGGTACCACGTCGGTGCTGAGGTACTGGGTCACTGCTGAGGTACTGGGTCGGTGCTGAGTTACAGGGTCGGTGCTGAGGTACAGGGTCGGTGCTGAGGTACTGGGTCACTGCTGAGGTACCGGGTTGGTGCTGAGGTACTGGGTCACTGCTAAGGTACTGTGTCGGTGCTGAGGTACTGGGTCGCTCCTGCGGTACTGGGTCACTGCTCAGGTTCTGGGTCAGTGCTGAGGTACTGGCTCGGTTCTGAGGTACTGGGTCACTGCTGAGGAACTGGGTCAGTGCTGAGGTACTTGGTCACTGCTGAGGAACTGGGTCAGTGCTGAGGTACGGGGTCACTGCTGAGATACTGGATCAGTACTGAGGTACTGGTCGCTGCTGAGGTACTGGCTCGCTGCTGAAGTACTGGGTCGCGGCTGAGGTACTGGGTCACTGCTGAGGTACTGGGTCCCTGCTGAGGTACTGGGTCACTACTGAGGTACTGGGTCACTGCTGAGGTACTGGGTCGGTGCTGAGGTACTGGGTCCGTGCTGAGGTACTGGGTCGGTGCTGAGGTACTGGGTCAGTGCTGAGGTACTCGGTCAGTGCTGAGGTACTGGGTCGGAGCTGAGGTACCGGGTCGGTGCTGAGATACTGGTTCACTGCTGAGGTACTAGGTCGGTGCTGAGGTACTGGGTCGGTGCTGAGGTACCGGGTTGGTGCTGAGATACTGGTTCACTGCTGAGGTACTGGGTCGGTGCTGAGGTACTGGTTCTCTGCTGAGGTACTGGGTCAATGCTGAGGTACTGCGTCGGTGCTGAGATACTGGTTCACAGCTGAGGTACTGGGTCACTGCTGAGGTACTGGGTCCGTGCTGAGGTACTGGGTCACTGCTGAGGTACCACGTCGGTGCTGAGGTACTGGGTCACTGCTGAGATACTGGGTCGGTGGTGAGGTACAGCATCACTGCTGAGGTACTGGGTCGGTGCTGAGTTACAGGGTCGCTCCTGCGGTACTGGGTCACTGCTCAGGTTCTGGGTCAGTGCTGAGGTACTGGCTCGGTTCTGAGGTACTGGGTCACTGCTGAGGAACTGGGTCAGTGCTGAGGTACTTGGTCACTGCTGAGGAACTGGGTCAGTGCTGAGGTACGGGGTCACTGCTGAGATACTGGTTCAGTACTGAGGTACTGGTCGCTGCTGAGGTACTGGCTCGCTGCTGAGGTACTGGGTCACTGCTGAGGTACTGGGTCCCTGCTGAGGTACTGGGTCACTGCTGAGGTACTGGGTCACTGCTGAGGTACTGGGTCGGTGCTGAGGTCCTGGGTCCGTGCTGAGGTACTGGGTCCGTGCTGAGGTACTGGGTCGGTGCTGAGGTACTGGGTCAGTGCTGAGGTACTGGGTCACTGCTGAGGTACTGGGTCATTGCTGAGGTACTGGGTCGGTGCTGAGGTACCGGGTCGGTGCTGAGATACTGGTTCACTGCTGAGGTACTAGGTCGGTGCTGAGGTACTGGGTCGGTGCTGAGGTACTGGTTCACTGCTGAGGTACTGGGTCAGTGCTGAGGTACTGGGTCGGTGCTGAGATACTGGTTCACACTGAGGTACTAGATCGGTGCTGAGGTACTGGGTCCGTGCTGAGGTACTGGGTCGGTGCAGAGGTACTGGGTCGGTGCTCAGTTACTGGGTCGGTGTTGAGATACTGGGTCGCTGCTGAGGTACAGGGTCACTGCTGAGGTACTGGGTCAGTGCTGAGGTACTGGGTCACTGCTGAGGTACTAGATTGGTGCTGAGGTACAAAGTCGGTGCTGATGTACTGCCTCGGTGCTGAGGTACTGGGTCACTGCTGAGGTACTGGATCAATGCTGAGGTACTGGGTCGGTGCTGAGGTACGGGTTCACTGCTGAGGGACTGGGTCACTGCTGAGGTACTGGGTCGGTGCTGAGGCACTGGGTCACTGCTGAGGTACTGGGTCGGTGCTGAGGTACTGGGTCGGTGCTGAGGTACTGAGTCGGTGCTGAGGTATTGGTTCATTGCTGAGGTACTGGGTCGGTGCTGAGATACTGGGTCTGTGCTGAGGTACTGGGTCGGTGCTGAGGTACTGAGTCGGTGCTGAGGTATTGGTTCATTGCTGAGGTACTGGGTCGGTGCTGAGGTACTGGGTCGGTGCTGAGGTACTGAGTCGGTGCTGAGGTATTGGTTCATTGCTGAGGTACTGGGTCGGTGCCGAGGTACTGGGTTGGTCCTCAGGTACTGCGTCACTGCTGAGGTGCTTGGTTGTTGCTGAGGTACTGGGTCACTGTTGAGGTACTGGGTCGTAGCTGAGGTACTGGTTCACTGCTGAGGTACTGGCTCGGTTCTGAGATTCTGGGTCACTGCTGAGGAACTGGGTCAGTGCTGAGGTACGGGGTCACTGCTGAGAAACTGGTTCAGTACTGAGGTACTGGTCGCTGCTGAGGTACTGGGTCACTGCTGAGGTACTGGGTCGCTGCTGAGGTACTGGGTCACTGCTGAGGTACTGGGTCCCTGCTGAGGTACTGGGTCACTGCTGAGGTACTGGGTCACTGCTGAGGTAATGGGTCGGTGCTGAGGTACTGGGTCCGTGCTGAGGTACTGGGTCAGTGCTGAGGTACTGGGTCACTGCTGAGGTACTGGGTCGGTGCTGAGGTACTGGGTCGGTGAAGAGGTACTGGGTCGGTGCTGAGATACTGTTTCACTGCTGAGGTACTAGGTCGTTGCTGAGGTACTGGGTCGGTGCTGAGGTACCGGGTCGGTGCTGAGATACTGGTTCACAGCTGAGGTACTAGATCGGTGCTGAGGTACTGGGTCCGCGCTGAGGTACTGGGTCGGTGAAGAGGTACTGGGTCGGCGCTCAGTTACTGGGTCGGTGCTGAGATACTGGGTCGCTGCTGAGGTACAGGGTCACTGCTGAGGTACTGGGTCAGTGCTGAGGTACTGGGTCACAGCTGAGGGACAGGGTCGGTGCTGAGGTACTGGGTCGGTGCTGAGGTACTGGGTCACTGCTGAGGTACTGTGTTGGTGCTGTGGTACTGGGTCACTGCTGAGGTACTGGGTCGGTGCTGAGGTACTGGGTCGGTGCTGAGGTACTGGGTCACTGCTGAGGTACTGGGTCGGTGCTGAGGTACTGGGTCGGTGCTGAGGTACTGGGTCACTGCTGAGGTACTGTGTCGGTGCTGAGGTACTGGGTCGGTGCTGCGGTACTGGGTCGGTGCTGAGGGAATGGGTCACTGCTGAGGTACTGGTTCAGTTCAGAGGTACTGGTTCGGTGCCGAGGTACTAGGACACTGCTGAGGTACTGGGTCGGTGCTGAGGTACAGGGACACTGCTGGGGTACTGTTTCGGTGCTGAGGTATTGGGTTGGTGCTGAGATACTGGCTCACTGCTGAGGTACTGTTTCGGTGCTGAGGTACTGAGTCACTGCTGAGGTACTGTGTCGGTGCTGATGTATTGGTGCGTTCCTGAGGTACTGGGTCACTGCTGAGGTTCTGGGTGGGTGCTGAGGTACTGGGTCGGTGCTGAGGTATTGGGTCAGTGCTGACGTTCTTGGTCACTGCTGAGGTACTGGGTCGGTGCTGAGGTACTGTGTCACTGCTGAGGCACTGGGTCGGTGCTGAGGTACTGGGTCACTGCTGAGGTACTTGGTCACTGCTGAGGTACTGGGAATGTGCTGAGGTATTGGCTCTCTGCTGAGGTAATGGGTCGGTGCTGAGGTACTGGGTCGGTGCTGAGGTACTGGGTCACTGCTGAGGTACTGGGTCGGTGCTGAGGTAGCGGTTCCGTGCTGAGATACTGGCTCGGTGCTTAGGAACTGGGTCACTGTTGAGGTACTGGGTCAGTGCTGAGGTACTGGGTCGGTGCTGAGATACTGGGTCACTGCTGAGGTACTAGGTCCGTGCTGATGTACTGGTTCATTCCTGAGGTACTGGGTCACTGCTGAGGTACTGGGTGGGTGCTGAGGTACTGGGTCAGTGCTGACGTACTTGGTCACTGCTGAGGTACTGGGTCGGTGCTGAGGTACTGTGTCACTGCTGAGGTACTGGGTCGGTGCTGAGGTACTGGGTCACTGCTGAGGTACTTGGTCACTGCTGAGGTACTGGGTCGGTGCTGAGGTACTGGGTCACTGCTGAGGTAATGGGTCGGTGCTGAGGTACTGGGTCGGTGCTGAGGTACTGGGTCACTGCTGAGGGACTGGGTCGGTGCTGAGGTACCTGTTCGGTGCGGAGATACTGGCTCGGTGCCTAGGAACTGGGTCACTGCTGAGGTACTGGGTCAGTGCTGAGGTATTGGGTCGGTGCTGAGATAATGGGTCACTGCTGAGGTACTAGGTCGGTGCTGAGGTACTGGGTCCATGCTGAGGTATTGGGTCGGTGCAGAGGTACTGGGTCGGTGCTCAGTTACTGGGTCGGTGCTGAGATACTGGGTCACTGCTGAGGTACTGGGTGAGTGCTGAGGTTCTGAGTCCGTGCTGAGGTACTGGGTCACTGCTGAGGTACTAGATTGTTGCGGAGGTACTAGGTCGGTGCTGATCTACTGCCTCGGTGCTGAGGTACTGGGTCACTGCTGAGGTACTGGATCAATGCTGAGGTACTGGGTCGGTGCTGAGGTACGGGGTCACTGCTGAGGTACTGGGTCACTGCTGAGGTACTGGTTCGGTGCTGAGGCACTGGGTCACTGCTGAGGTACTGGGTCAGTGCTGAGGTATTGGGTCGGTGCTGAGAAACTGGTTCACTGCTGAGGTACTAGGTCGGTGCTGAGGTACTGGGTCTGTGCTGAGGTACTGGGTCGGTGCAGATGTACTGGGTCGGTGCTCAGTTACTGGGTCGGTGCTGAGATACTGGGTCGCTGCTGAGGTACAGGGTCACTGCTGAGGTACTGGGTCAGTGCTGAGGTACTGAGTCTGTGCTGAGGTGCTGGGTCACTGCTGAGGTACTAGATTGGTACGGAGGAACTAGGTCGGTGCTGATGCACTGCCTCGGTGCTTCGGAACTGGGTCACTGCTGAGCTACTGGGTCAGTGCTGAGGTACTGGGTCGGTGCTGAGGTACTGGGTCGGTGCTGAGATACTGGTTCACTGCTGAGGTACTAGGTCGGTTCTGAGGTACTGGGTCGGTGCTGAGGTACTGGGTTGGTGCTGAGATACTGGTTCACTGCCGAGGCACTGGGTCAGTGCTGAGGTACTGGGTCGGTGCTGAGATACTGGTTCACTGCTGAGGTACTAGGTCAGTGCTGAGGTACTGGGTCCGTGCTGAGGTAGTGGGTCGGTGCAGAGGTACTGGGTCGGTGCTCAGTTACTGGGTCGGCGCTGAGATACTGGGTCACTGCTGAGGTACAGGGTCACTGCTGAGGTACTGGTTCAGTTCTGAGATACTGAGTCAGTGCTGAGGTACTGGGTCACTGCTGAGGGACTAGATTGGTGCTGAGGTACTAGGTCGGTGCTGATGTACTGCCTCGGTGATGAGGTACTGGGTCACTGCTGAGGTACTGGATCAATGCTGAGGTACTGGGTCGGTGCTGAGGTACTGAGTCGGTGTTGAGGTATTGGGTCACTGCAGAGGTACTGGGTCGGTGGTGAGGTACTGGGTCACTGCTGAGGTACTGGGTCGGTGCTGAGTTACAGGGTCGGTGCTGAGGTACAGGGTCGGTGCCGAGGTACTGGGTCACTGCTGAGGTACTGGGTCACTGCTGAGGTACTAGATTGGTGCGGAGGTACAAGGTCGGTGCTGATGTACTGCCTCGGTGCTGGGGTACTGGGTCACTGCTGAAGTACTGGATCAATGATGAGGTACAGGGTCGGTGCTGAGGTACAGGTTCGGTGCAAAGGTACTGGTCACTGCTGAGGTACTAGGTCGGTGCTGAGGTACTGGTTCGGTGCTGAGGTACTGGGTCACAGCTTTGGTACAGCGTCGGTGCTGTAGTACTGGGTCGGTGCTGAGGTACTGGGTCGGTTCAGAGGTACTCGGTCCCTGCTGAGGTACTTGGTCACTGCTGAGGTACTGGTTCACTGCTGAGGTACTGGGTCACTGCTGAGGTACTGGGTCGGTGCTGAGGTACTGAGTCGGTGTTGAGGTATTGGGTCACTGCAGAGGTACTGGATCGGTGCTGATGTACTGGGTCGGTGCTGAGGTACTTGGTCACTGCTGAGGTACTGGGTCGGAGCTGATGTTCTGGGTCGGTGCTGAGGTACTGGGTCTCTGCTGAGGTACTGGGTCGGTGCTGAGGTCCTGGGTCGGTGCTGAGGTACTGGATCGGTGCTGAGGTACTGGGTCGGTGCTCAGGTACTGGGTCACTGCTGAGGTACTGGGTCGGTGCTGAGGTACTGGGTCGGAGCTGAGGTAATGGGTCTGTGCTGTGGTACTGGGTCGGTGCTGAGGTACTGGGTCACTGCTGAGGTACTGGGTCGGTGCTGAGGTACTGGGTCGGTGCTGATGTTCTGGGTCGGTGCTGAGGTACTGGGTCTCTGCTGAGGTACTGGGTCGGATCTGAGGTCCTGGGTCTGTGCTGAGGTACTGGGTCACTGCTGAGGTACTGGGTCGGTGCTGAGGTCCTGGGTCGGGGCTGAGGTACTGGGTCACTGCTGAGGTACTGGGTCACTGCTGAGGTACTGGGTCGGTGCTGAGGTACTGTATTGGTGCTGAGGTACTGGGTCGGGGCTGAGGTACTGGGTCACTGCTGAGGTACTGGGTCGATGCTGAGGTACTGGGTCACTGCTGAGGTACTGTGTCGGTGCTGAGGTACTGGGTCGGTGCTGAGGTACTGGGTCACTGCTGAGGTTCTGGGTCGGTGCTGAGGTACAGGGTCACTGCTGAGGTGCTTAGTCACTGCCGATTAACTGGGTCACTGCTGAGGTACTGGGTTGGTGCTGAGTTACTTGTTTGGTTCTGAGGTTCTGGGTCACTGCTGAGGTACGACGTCGGTGCTGAAGTACTGGGTCACTGCTGAGATACTGGGTCGGTGGTGAGGTACTGGGTCACTGCTGAGGTACTGGGTCGGTGCTGAGTTACAGGGTCGGTGCTGAGGTACAGGGTCGGTGCTGAGGTACTGTGTCACTGCTGAGGTACCGGGTCGGTGCTGAGGTACTGGGTCACTGCTTAGGTTCTGGGTCAGTGCTGAGGTACTGGCTCGGTTCTGAGGTGCTGGGTCACTGCTGAGGAACTGGGTCAGTGCTGAGGTACATGGTCACTGCTGAGGTACTGGGTCAGTGCTGAGGTACTGGTTCAGTGCTGAGGTACTGGGTCACTGCTGAGGTACTAGATTGGTGCTGAGGTACGAGGTCGGTGCTGATGTACTGCCTCGGTGCTGAGGTACTGGGTCACTGCTGAGGTACTGGATCAATGCTGAGGTACTGGGTCGGTGCTGAGGTACGGGTTCATTGCTGAGGTTCTGGGTCACTGCTGAGGTACTGGGTCAGTGCTGAGGCACTGGGTCACTGCTGAGGTACTGGGTCGGTGCTGAGGTACTGGTTCGGTGCTGAGGTACTGGGTCACAGCTCTGGTACAGCGTCGGTGCTGAGGTACAGGGTCGGTGCTGAGGTACTGAGTTGGTGCAGAGGTACTGGGTCCCTGCTGAGGTACTTGGTCACTGCTGAGGTACTGGTTCACTGCTGAGGTACTGGGTCGGTGCTGAGGTACTGAGTCGGTGCTGAGGTATTGGGTCACTGCTGAGGTACTGGGTCGGTGCTGAGATACTGGGTCTGTGCTGAGGTACTGGTTCACTACAGAGGTACTGGGTCGTTGCCGAGGTACTGGGTCACTGCTGAGGTACTGGATCGGTGCTGAGGTACTGGGTCACTGCTGAGGTGCTTGGTTGTTGCTGAGGTACTGGGTCGGAGCTGAGGTAATGGGTCTGTGCTGCGGTACTGGGTCACTGCTGAGGTACTGGGTCACAGCTGAGGTACTGGGTCGCTGTTGAGGTACTGGGTCGGAGCTGAGGGACTGGGTCTGTGCTGCGGTACTGGGTCGGTGCTGAGGTACTGGGTCACAGCTGAGGTACTGGGTCGGTGCTGAGGTACTGGGTCGGTGCTGAAGTACTGGGTCACTGCTGAGGTACTGTGTTGGTGCTGTGGTACTGGGTCACTGCTGAGGTACTGGGTCGGTGCTGAGGTACTGGGTCGGTGCTGAGGTACTGGGTCACTGCTGAGGTACTGGGTTGGTGCTGAGGTACTGTGTCGGTGCTGAGGTACTGGGTCGGTGCTGCAGTACTGGGTCGGTGCTGAGGTTCTGGGTCACTGCTGAGGTACTGGTTCAGTTCTGAGGTACTGGTTCGGTGCTGAGGTACTAGGTCACTGCTGAGGTACTGGGTCGGTGCTGATGTACAGGGACAATGCTGGGGTACTGTTTCGGTGCTGAGGTACTGGGTCAGTGCTGAGGTACTGGCTCACTGCTGAGGTACTGTTTCGGTGCTGAGGTACTGGGTCGGTGCTGAGGTACTGGGTCACTGATGAGGCACTGTGTCGGTGCTGAGGTACTGGGTCACTGCTGAGGCACTCTGTCGGTGCTGATGTATTGGTTCGTTCCTGAGGTACTGGGTCACTGCTGAGGTACTGGGTCGGTGCTGAGGTACTGTGTCATTGCTGACGTAATGGGTCGGTGCTGAGGTACTGGGTCGGTGCTGAGGTACTGGGTCACTGCTGAGGCACTGTGTCGGTGCTGATGTATTGGTTCGTTCCTGAGGTACTGGGTCACTGCTGAGGTTCTGGTTGGGTGCTGAGGTACTGGGTCGGTGCTGAGGTACTGGGTCAGTGCTGACGTACTTGGTCACTGCTGAGGTACTGGGTCGGTGCTGAGGTACTGTGTCACTGCTGAGGTGCTGGGTCGGTGCTGAGGTACTGGGTCACTGCTGAGGTACTTGTTCACTGCTGAGGTACTGGGTCGGTGCTGAGGTACTGGGTCACTGCTGAGGTAATGGGTCGGTGCTGAGGTACTGGGTGGGTGCTGAGGTACTGGGTCACTGCTAAGGTACTGGGTCGGTGCTGAGGTAGCGGTTCGGTGCTGAGATACTGGCTCGGTGCTTAGGAACTGGGTCACTGCTGAGGTACTGGGTCACTGCTGAGGTACTGGATCAATGCTGAGGTACTGGGTCGGTGCTGAGGTACGGGGTCACTGCTGAGGTACTTGGTCATTGCTGAAGTACTGGGTCGGTGCTTAGGAACTGGGTCACTGCTGAGGTACTGGGTCACTGTTGTGGTACTGGATCAATGCTGAGGTACTGGGTCGGTGCTGAGGTACGGGGTCACTGCTGAGGTACTTGGTCATTGCTGAAGTACTGGGGCGGTGCTGAGGCACTGGGTCACTGCTGAGGTACTGGGTCACTGCTGAGGTACTGGGTCGGTGCAAAGGTACTGCGTCACTGCTGAGGTACTGGGTCGGTGCTGAGGTGCTGGGTCGGTGCTGAGGTACTGGGTCGCTGCTGAGTTACTGGGTCGGTGCTGAGGTACTGTGTCGGTGCTTAGGTCTTGGGTCGGTGCTGAGGTACTGGGTCGGGGCTGAGGTACTGGGTCACTGCTGAGGTACTGGGTCGGTGCTGAGGTTCTGTGTCGGTGCTGTGGTACTGGGTCACTGCTGAGGTTCTGGGTCCGTGCTGAGGTACAGGGTCACTGCTGAGGTACTAGGTCACTGCTGAGGAGCTGGGTCACTGCTGAGGTAATAGGTCGGAGCTGAGGTACTGGGTCACTGCTGAGGTACTGGGTCAGTGCTGAGTTACTTGGTTGGTGCTGAGGTACTGGGTCACTGCTGAGGTACCGCGTCGGTGCTGAGGTACTGGGTCACTGCTGAGGTACTGGGTCGGTGTGAGTTACAGGGTCGGTGCTGAGGTACAGGGTCGGTGCTGAGGTACTTGGTCACTGCTGAGGTACTGGGTCGGTGCTGAGGTACTGGTTCACTGCTGAGGTACTGTGTTGGTGCTGAGGTACTGGGTCGCACCTGCGGTACTGGGTCACTGCTCAGGTTCTGGGTCAGTGCTGAGGTACTGGCTCGGTTCTGAGGTACTGGGTCACTGCTGAGGTACTTGGTCACTGCTGAGGAACTGGGTCAGTGCTGAGGTACTTGGTCACTGCTGAGGAACTGGGTCACTGCTGAGGTACTGGGTCGCTGCTGAGGTACTGGGTCGCTGCTGAGGTACTGGGTCACTGCTGAGGTACTGGGTCCCTGCTGAGGTACTGGGTCACTGCTGAGGTACTGGGTCGTTGCTGAGGTACTGGGTCCGTGCTGAGGTACTGGGTCGGTGCTGAGGTACTGGGTCACTGCTGAGGTACTGGTTCACTGCTGAGGTACTGGGTCGGTGCTGAGGTACTGGGTCGGTGCTGACATACTGGTTCGGTGCTTCGGAACTGGGTCACTGCTGAGGTACTGTGTCAGTGCTGAGGTACTGGGTCGGTGCTGAGGTACCGGGTCGGTGCTGAGATATTGGTTCACTGCTGAGGTACTAGGTCGGTTCTGAGGTACTGGGTCGGTGCTGAGGTACCGGGTCGGTGCTGAGATACTGGTTCACTGCTGAGGTACTGGGTCAGCGCTGAGGTACTGGGTCGGTGCTGAGAAACTGGTTCACTGCTGAGGTACTAGGTCGGTGCTGAGATACTAGATTGGTGCGGTGGTACTTGGTCACTGTTGAGGTACTGGGTCGGTGCTGAGGTACTGGGTCACTGCTGAGGTAATGGGTCGGTGCTGAGGTACTGGGTCGGTGCTGAGGTACTGGGTCACTGCTGAGGTACTGGGTCGGTGCTGAGGTACCGGGTCGGTGCTGAGATACTGGCTCGGTGCTTAGTAACTGGGTCACTGCTGAGGTACTGGTTCAGTGCTGAGGTACTGGGTGAGTGCTGAGGTACTGGGTCACTGCTGAGGTACTACGTCGGTGCTGACGTACTGGGTCAGTGCTGAGGTACTGGGTCAGTGCTGAGGTACTGGGTCACTTCTGAGGTACAAGGTCGGTGCTGAGGTATTGGGTCCGTGCTGAGGTACTGGGTCGGTGCAGAGGTACTGGGTCGATGCTCAGTTACTGGGTCGGTGCTGAGATACTGGGTCGCTGCTGAGGTACAGGGTCACTGCTGAGGTACTGGGTCTCTGCAGATGTACTGGGTCAGTGCTGAGGTACTGGGTCACTGCTGAGGTACTGGATCAATGCAGAGGTACTGGGTCGGTGCTGAGGTACGGGGTCACTGCTGAGGTACTTGCTCATTGCTGAGGTACTGGGTCAGTGCTGAGGCACTGGGTCACTGCTGAGGTACTGGGTCGGTGCTGAGGTACTGGGTCGATGCTGAGGTATTGGGTCACTGCTGAGGTACTGGGTCGGTGCTGAGATACTGTTTCTGTGCTGAGGTACTGGTTCACTACAGAGGTACTGGGTCGGTGCTGAGGTACTGGGTCATGCTGAGGAACTGGATCGGTGCTGAGGTACTGGGTCGGTGCTCAGGTACTGGGTCACTGCTGAGGTACTGGGTCGTTGCTGAGGTACTGGGTCGGTTCTGAGGTACTGGGTCGGAGCTGAGGTAATGGGTCTGTGCTGTGGTAGTGGGTCGGTGCTGAGGTACTGGTTCACAGCTGAGGTACTGGGTCAGTGCTGAGGTACTGGGTCGGAGCTGAGGTAATGGGTCTGTGCTGTGGTACTGGGTCGGTTCTGAGGCACTGGGTCACTGCTGAGGTACTGGGTCGGTGCTGAGGTACAGGGTCGGTGCTGAGGTACTGAGTCGGTGCAGAGGTACTGGGTCCCTGCTGAGGTACTTGGTCACTGCTGAGGTACTGGTTCACTGCTGAGGTACTGGGTCGGTGCTGAGGTACTGAGTCGGTGCTGAGGTATTGGGTCACTGCTGAGGTACTGGGTCGGTGCTGAGATACTGGGTCTGTGCTGAGGTACTGGTTCACTACAGAGGTACTGGGTCGGTGCCGAGGTACTGGGTCACTGCTGAGGTACTGGATCGGTGCTGAGGTATTGGGTCGGTGCTGAGGTACTGGGTCACTGCTGAGGTGCTTGGTTGTTGCTGAGGTACAGGGTCGGAGCTGAGGTAATGGGTCTGTGCTGCGGTACTGGGTCACTGCTGAGGTACTGGGTCACAGCTGAGGTACTGGGTCGATGTTGAGGTACTGGGTCGGAGCTGAGGGAATGGGTCTGTGCTGCGGTACTGGGTCGGTGCTGAGGTACTGGGTCGGTGCTGAGGTACTGGGTCACTGCTGAGGTACTGTGTTGGTGCTGTGGTACTGGGTCACTGCTGAGGTACTGGGTCGGTGCTGAGGTACTGGGTCGGTGCTGAGGTACTGGGTCACTGCTGAGGTACTGGGTCGGTGCTGAGGTACTGTGTCAGTGCTGAGGTACTGGGTCGGTGCTGAGGTACTGGGTCGGTGCTGAGGTACTGTGTTGGTGCTGTGGTACTGGGTCACTGCTGAGGTACTGGGTCGGTGCTGAGGTACTGGGTCGGTGCTGAGGTACTGGGTCACTGCTGAGGTACTGGGTCGGTGCTGAGGTACTGTGTCGGTGCTGAGGTACTGGGTCGGTGCTGCGGTAGTGGGTCGGTGCTGAGGTACTGGGTCACTGCTGAGGTACTGGTTCAGTTCTGAGGTACTGGTTCGGTGCTGAGGTGCTAGGTCACTGCTGAGGTACTGGGTCGGTGCTGAGGTACAGGGACAATGCTGGGGTACTGTTTCGGTGCTGAGGTACTGGGTCAGTGCTGAGGTACTGGCTCACTGCTGAGGTACTGTTTCGGTGCTGAGGTACTGGGTCGGTGCTGAGGTACTGGGTCACTGATGAGGCACTGTGTCGGTGCTGAGGTACTGGGTCACTGCTGAGGCACTCTGTCGGTGCTGATGTATTGGTTCGTTCCTGAGGTACTGGGTCACTGCTGAGGTACTGGGTCGGTGCTGAGGTACTGGGTCATTGCTGACGTAATGGGTCGGTGCTGAGGTACTGGGTCGGTGCTGAGGTACTGGGTCACTGCTGAGGCACTGTGTCGGTGCTGATGTATTGGTTCGTTCCTGAGGTACTGGGTCACTGCTGAGGTTCTGGGTGGGTGCTGAGGTACTGGGTCGGTGCTGAGGTACTGGGTCAGTGCTGACGTACTTGGTCACTGCTGAGGTACTGGGTCGGTGGTGAGGTACTGTGTCACTGCTGAGGTGCTGGGTCGGTGCTGAGGTACTGGGTCACTGCTGAGGTACTTGTTCACTGCTAAGGTACTGGGTCGGTGCTGAGGTACTGGGTCACTGCTGAGGTAATGGGTCGGTGCTGAGGTACTGGGTCGGTGCTGAGGTACTGGGTCACTGCTGAGGTACTGGGTCGGTGCTGAGGTAGCGGTTCGGTGCTGAGATACTGGCTCGGTGCTTAGGAACTGGGTCACTGCTGAGGTACTGGGTCACTGCTGAGGTACTGGATCAATGCTGAGGTACTGTGTCGGTGCTGAGGTACGGGGTCACTGCTGAGGTACTTGGTCATTGCTGAAGTACTGGGTCGGTGCTGAGGCACTGGGTCACTGCTGAGGTACTGGGTCACTGCTGAGGTACTGGGGCGGTGCAAAGGTACTGCGTCACTGCTGAGGTACTGGGTCGGTGCTGAGGTGCTGGGTCGGTGCTGAGGTACTGGGTCGCTGCTGAGTTACTGGGTCGGGGCTGAGGTACTGGGTCACTGCTGAGGTACTGGGTCAGTGCTGAGGTACTGTGTCGGTGCTGTGGTACTGGGTCACTGCTGAGGTTCTGGGTCCGTGCTGAGGTACAGGGTCACTGCTGAGGTACTAGGTCACTGCTGAGGAACTGGGTCACTGCTGAGGTAATGGGTCGGAGCTGAGGTACTGCGTCAGTGCTGAGGTACTGTGTCGGTGCTGAGTTACTTGGTTGGTGCTGAGGTACTGGGTCACTGCTGAGGTACCGCGTCGGTGCTGAGGTACTGGGTCACTGCTGAGGTACTGGGTCGGTGTGAGTTACAGGGTCGGTGCTGAGGTACAGGGTCGGTGCTGAGGTACTGGGTCCCTGCTGAGGTAGTGGGTCGGTGCTGAGGTACTGGTTCACTGCTGAGGTAGTGGGTCGGTGCTGAGGTACTGGTTCACTGCTCAGGTTCTGGGTCAGTGCTGAGGTACTGGCTCGGTTCTGAGGTACTGGGTCACTGCTGAGGAACTGGGTCGGTGCTTTGGTACTTGGTCACTGCTGAGGAACTGGGTCAGTGCTGAGGTACTTGGTCACTGCTGAGGTACTGGGTCGCTGCTGAGGTACTGGGTCGCTGCTGAGGTACTGGGTCACTGCTGAGGTACTGGGTCCCTGCTGAGGTACTGGGTCACTGCTGAGGTACTGGGTTGTTGCTGAGGTACTGGGTCCGTGCTGAGGTACTGGGTCGGTGATGAGGTACTGGGTCACTGCTGATGTACTGGTTCACTGCTGAGGTACTGGGTCGGTGCTGAGGTACTGGGTCAGTGCTGAGGTACTGGGTCAGTGCTGACGTACTTGGTCACTGCTGAGGTACTGGGTCGGTGGTGAGGTACTGTGTCACTGCTGAGGTGCTGGGTCGGTGCTGAGGTACTGGGTCACTGCTGAGGTACTTGTTCACTGCTAAGGTACTGGGTCGGTGCTGAGGTACTGGGTCACTGCTGAGGTAATGGGTCGGTGCTGAGGTACTGGGTCGGTGCTGAGGTACTGGGTCACTGCTGAGGTACTGGGTCGGTGCTGAGATAGCGGTTCGGTGCTGAGATACTGGCTCGGTGCTTAGGAACTGGGTCACTGCTGAGGTACTGGGTCACTGCTGAGGTACTGGATCAATGCTGAGGTACTGGGTCGGTGCTGAGATACGGGGTCACTGCTGAGGTACTTGGTCATTGCTGAAGTACTGGGTCGGTGCTGAGGCACTGGGTCACTGCTGAGGTACTGGGTCACTGCTGAGGTACTGGGGCGGTGCAAAGGTACTGCGTCACTGCTGAGGTACTGGGTCGGTGCTGAGGTGCTGGGTCGGTGCTGAGGTACTGGGTCGCTGCTGAGTTACTGGGTCGGGGCTGAGGTACTGGGTCACTGCTGAGGTACTGGGTCAGTGCTGAGGTACTGTGTCGGTGCTGTGGTACTGGGTCACTGCTGAGGTTCTGGGTCCGTGCTGAGGTACAGGGTCACTGCTGAGGTACTAGGTCACTGCTGAGGAACTGGGTCACTGCTGAGGTAATGGGTCGGAGCTGAGGTACTGCGTCAGTGCTGAGGTACTGTGTCGGTGCTGAGTTACTTGGTTGGTGCTGAGGTACTGGGTCACTGCTGAGGTACCGCGTCGGTGCTGAGGTACTGGGTCACTGCTGAGGTACTGGGTCGGTGTGAGTTACAGGGTCGGTGCTGAGGTACAGGGTCGGTGCTGAGGTACTGGGTCCCTGCTGAGGTAGTGGGTCGGTGCTGAGGTACTGGTTCACTGCTGAGGTACTGGGTCGGTGCTGAGGTACTGGGTCGCACCTGCGGTACTGGGTCACTGCTCAGGTTCTGGGTCAGTGCTGAGGTACTGGCTCGGTTCTGAGGTACTGGGTCACTGCTGAGGAACTGGGTCGGTGCTTTGGTACTTGGTCACTGCTGAGGAACTGGGTCAGTGCTGAGGTACTTGGTCACTGCTGAGGTACTGGGTCGCTGCTGAGGTACTGGGTCGCTGCTGAGGTACTGGGTCACTGCTGAGGTACTGGGTCCCTGCTGAGGTACTGGGTCACTGCTGAGGTACTGGGTTGTTGCTGAGGTACTGGGTCCGTGCTGAGGTACTGGGTCGGTGATGAGGTACTGGGTCACTGCTGATGTACTGGTTCACTGCTGAGGTACTGGGTCGGTGCTGAGGTACTGGGTCAGTGCTGACGTACTTGGTCACTGCTGAGGTACTGGGTCGGTGGTGAGGTACTGTGTCACTGCTGAGGTGCTGGGTCGGTGCTGAGGTACTGGGTCACTGCTGAGGTACTTGTTCACTGCTAAGGTACTGGGTCGGTGCTGAGGTACTGGGTCACTGCTGAGGTAATGGGTCGGTGCTGAGGTACTGGGTCGGTGCTGAGGTACTGGGTCACTGCTGAGGTACTGGGTCGGTGCTGAGGTAGCGGTTCGGTGCTGAGATACTGGCTCGGTGCTTAGGAACTGGGTCACTGCTGAGGTACTGGGTCACTGCTGAGGTACTGGATCAATGCTGAGGTACTGGGTCGGTGCTGAGGTACGGGGTCACTGCTGAGGTACTTGGTCATTGCTGAAGTACTGGGTCGGTGCTGAGGCACTGGGTCACTGCTGAGGTACTGGGTCACTGCTGAGGTACTGGGGCGGTGCAAAGGTACTGCGTCACTGCTGAGGTACTGGGTCGGTGCTGAGGTGCTGGGTCGGTGCTGAGGTACTGGGTCGCTGCTGAGTTACTGGGTCGGGGCTGAGGTACTGGGTCACTGCTGAGGTACTGGGTCAGTGCTGAGGTACTGTGTCGGTGCTGTGGTACTGGGTCACTGCTGAGGTTCTGGGTCCGTGCTGAGGTACAGGGTCACTGCTGAGGTACTAGGTCACTGCTGAGGAACTGGGTCACTGCTGAGGTAATGGGTCGGAGCTGAGGTACTGCGTCAGTGCTGAGGTACTGTGTCGGTGCTGAGTTACTTGGTTGGTGCTGAGGTACTGGGTCACTGCTGAGGTACCGCGTCGGTGCTGAGGTACTGGGTCACTGCTGAGGTACTGGGTCGGTGTGAGTTACAGGGTCGGTGCTGAGGTACAGGGTCGGTGCTGAGGTACTGGGTCCCTGCTGAGGTAGTGGGTCGGTGCTGAGGTACTGGTTCACTGCTGAGGTACTGGGTCGGTGCTGAGGTACTGGGTCGCACCTGCGGTACTGGGTCACTGCTCAGGTTCTGGGTCAGTGCTGAGGTACTGGCTCGGTTCTGAGGTACTGGGTCACTGCTGAGGAACTGGGTCGGTGCTTTGGTACTTGGTCACTGCTGAGGAACTGGGTCAGTGCTGAGGTACTTGGTCACTGCTGAGGTACTGGGTCGCTGCTGAGGTACTGGGTCGCTGCTGAGGTACTGGGTCACTGCTGAGGTACTGGGTCCCTGCTGAGGTACTGGGTCACTGCTGAGGTACTGGGTTGTTGCTGAGGTACTGGGTCCGTGCTGAGGTACTGGGTCGGTGATGAGGTACTGGGTCACTGCTGATGTACTGGTTCACTGCTGAGGTACTGGGTCGGTGCTGAGGTACTGGGTCGGTGCTGACATACTGGCTCGGTGCTTCGGAACTGGGTGAATGCTGAGGTACTGGGTCAGTGCTGAGGTACTGGGTCGGTGCTGAGGTACCGGGTCGGTGCTGAGATACTGGTTCACTGCTGAGGTACTAAGTCGGTTCTGAGGTACTGGGTCGGTGCTGAGGTACCGTGTCGGTGCTGAGATACTGGTTCACTGCTGAGGTACTGGGTCAGCGCTAAGGTACTGGGTCGGTGCTGAGAAACTGGTTCACTGCTGAGGTACTAGGTCGGTGCTGAGATACTAGATTGGTGCGGTGGTACTAGGTCGGTGCTGATGTACTGCCTCGGTGCTGAGGTACTGGGTCACTGTTGAGGTACTGGATCAATGCTGAGGTACTGGGTCGGTGCTCAGGTACGGGGTCACTGCTGAGGTACTGGGTCACTGCTGAGGTACTGGGTCCGTGCTGAGGTACTGGGTCGGTGCAGAGGTACTGGGTCGGTGCTCAGTTACTGGGTCGGTGCTGAGATACTGGGTCGCAGCTGAGGTACAGGGTCACTTCTGAGGTACTGGGTCAGTGCTGAGGTACTGGGTCAGTGCTGAGGTACTGGGTCACTGCTGAGGTACTGGGTCGGTGCTGAGGTACCGGGTCGGTGCTGAGATACTGGTTCACTGCTGAGGTACTAGGTCGGTTCTGAGGTACTGGGTCGGTGCTGAGGTACCGGGTCGGTGCTGAGATACTGGTTCACTGCTGAGGTACTAGGTCGGTGCTGAGATACTAGATTGGTGCGGTGGTACTAGGTCGGTGCTGATGTACTGCGTCGGTGCTGAGGTACTGGGTCACTGTTGAGGTACTGGATCAATGCTGAGGTACTGGGTCGGTGCTCAGGTACGGGGTCACTGCTGAGGTACTGGGTCACTGCTGAGGTACTGGGTCGGTGCAGAGGTACTGGGTCGGTGCTCAGTTACTGGGTCGGTGCTGAGATACTGGGTCGCAGCTGAGGTACAGGGTCACTGCTGAGGTACTGGGTCAGTGCTGAGGTACTGGGTCAGTGCTGAGGTACTGGGTCACTGCTGAGGTACTAGATTGGTGTGGTGGTACTAGGTCGGTGCTGATGTACTGCCTCGGTGCTGAGGTACTGGGTCACTGCTGAGGTACTGGATCAATGCTGAGGTACTGGGTCGGTGCTGAGGTACGGGGTCACTGCTGAGGTACTGGGTCACTGCTGAGGTACTGGGTCGGTGCTGAGGTACTGGGTCACTGCTGAGGTACTGAGTCGGTGTTGAGGTATTGGGTCACTGCAGAGGTACTGGGTCGGTGCTGAGTTACTGGGTCTGTGCTGAGTTACTGGTTCACTACAGAGGTCCTGGGTCGGTGCCGAGGTACTGGGTCACTGCTGAGTTGCTTGGTCGTTGCTGAGGTACTGGGTCGCTGTTGAGGTACTGGGTCGGAGCTGAGGTAATGGGTCTGTGCTGCGGTACTAGGTCGGTGCTGAGGTACTGGGTCACAGCTGAGGTACTGGGTCGGTGCTGAGGTACTGGGTCGGTGCTGAGGTACTGGGTCACTGCTGAGGTACTGGGTCGGTGCTGAGGTACTGGGTCGGTGCTGAGGTACTGGGTCACTGCTGAGGTACTGTGTTGGTGCTGTGGAACTGGGTCACTGCTGAGGTACTGGGTCGGTGCTGAGGTACTGCGTCGGTGCTGAGGTACTGGGTCAGTTCTGAGGTACTGGTCCGGTGCTGAGGTACAAGGTCACTTCTGAGGTACTGTGTCGGTGCTGAGGTACTGGGACACTGCTGGGGTACTGTTTCGGTGCTGAGGTACTGGGTTGGTGCTGAGGTACTGGCTCACTGCTCAGGTACAGTTTCGGTGCTGAGGTACTGGGTCGGTGCTGAGGTACTGTGTCGGTGCTGATGTACTGGTTCATTCCTGAGGTACTGGGTCACTGCTGAGGTACTGGGTGGGTGCTGAGGTACTGGGTCGGTGGTGAGGTACTGGGTCAGTGCTGACGTACTTGGTCACTGCTGAGGTACTGGATCGGTGCTGAGGTACTGGGTCACTGCTGAGGTACTTGGTCACTGCTGAGGTACTGGGTCGGTGCTGAGGTACTGGATCACTGCTGAGGTATTGGGTCACTGCTGAGGTACTTGGTCACTGCTGAGGTACTGGGTCGGTGCTGAGGTACTGGGTCGGTGCTGAGGTACTGGGTCACTGCTGAGGTACTGGGTCGGTGCTGATGTACCGGGCCGGTGCTGAGATATTGGCTCGATGCTTAGTAACTGGGTCACTGCTGAGGTACTGGGTCAGTGCTGAGGTACTGGGTCAGTGCTGAGGGACCGGGTCACTGCTGAGGTACTAGGTCGGTGCTGAGGTACTGGGTCCGTGCTGAGGTACCGGGTCGGTGCAGAGGTACTGGGACGGTGCTCAGTTACTGGGTCGGTGCTGAGATACTGGGTCGCTGCTGAGGTACAGGGTCACTGCTGAGGTACTGGGTCAGTGCTGATGTACTGGGTCAGTGCTGAGGTACTGGGTCAGTGCTGAGGGACCGGGTCACTGCTGAGGTACTAGGTCGATGCTGAGGTACTGGGTCCGTGCTGAGGTACCGGGTCGGTGCTGAGATATTGGTTCACTGCTGAGGTACTGGGTCAGCGCTGAGGTACTGGGTCGGTGCTGAGAAACTGGTTCACTGCTGAGGTACTAGGTCGGTGCTGAGATACTAGATTGGTGCGGTGGTACTAGGTCGGTGCTGATGTACTGCCTCGGTGCTGAGGTACTGGGTCACTGTTGAGGTACTGGATCAATGCTGAGGTACTGGGTCGGTGCTCAGGTACGGGGTCACGGCTGAGGTACTGGGTCACTGCTGAGGTACTGGGTCCGTGCTGAGGTACTGGGTCGGTGCAGAGGTACTGGGTCGGTGCTCAGTTACTGGGTCGGTGCTGAGGTACTGGGTCAGTTCTGAGGTACTGGTTCGGTGCTGAGGTACAAGGTCACTTCTGAGGTACTGTGTCGGTGCTGAGGTACTGGGACACTGCTGGGGTACTGTTTCGGTGCTGAGGTACTGGGTTGGTGCTGAGGTACTGGCTCACTGCTCAGGTACAGTTTCGGTGCTGAGGTACTGGGTCGGTGCTGAGGTACTGTGTCGGTGCTGATGTACTGGTTCGTTCCTGAGGTACTGGGTCACTGCTGAGGTACTGGGTGGGTGCTGAGGTACTGGGTCGGTGGTGAGGTACTGGGTCAGTGCTGACGTACTTGGTCACTGCTGAGGTACTGGATCGGTGCTGAGGTACTGGGTCACTGCTGAGGTACTTGGTCACTGCTGAGGTACTGGGTCGGTGCTGAGGTACTGGATCACTGCTGAGGTATTGGGTCACTGCTGAGGTACTTGGTCACTGCTGAGGTACTGGGTCGGTGCTGAGGTACTGGGTCGGTGCTGAGGTACTGGGTCACTGCTGAGGTACTGGGTCGGTGCTGAGGTACCGGGCCGGTGCTGAGATACTGGCTCGGTGCTTAGTAACTGGGTCACTGCTGAGGTACTGGGTCAGTGCTGAGGTACTGGGTCAGTGCTGAGGGACCGGGTCACTGCTGAGGTACTAGGTCACTGCTGAGGTACTGGGTCCGTGCTGAGGTACCGGGTCGGTGCAGAGGTACTGGGACGGTGCTCAGTTACTGGGTCGGTGCTGAGATACTGGGTCGCTGCTGAGGTACAGGGTCACTGCTGAGGTACTGGGTCAGTGCTGATGTACTGGGTCACTGCTGAGGTACTGGATCTGTGCTGAGGTACTGGGTCACTGCTGAGGTACTTGGTCACTGCTGAGGTACTGGGTCGGTGCTGAGGTACTGGGTCACTGCTGAGGTATTGGGTCACTGCTGAGGTACTTGGTCACTGCTGAGGTACTGGGTCGGTGCTGAGGTACTGGGTCGGTGCTGAGGTACTGGGTCACTGCTGAGGTACTGGGTCGGTGCTGAGGTACCGGGCCGGTGCTGAGATACTGGCTCGGTGCTTAGTAACTGGGTCACTGCTGAGGTACTGGGTCAGTGCTGAGGTACTGGGTCAGTGCTGAGGGACCGGGTCACTGCTGAGGTACTAGGTCGGTGCTGAGGTACTGGGTCCGTGCTGAGGTACCGGGTCGGTGCTGAGATACTGGTTCACTGCTGAGGTACTGGGTCAGCGCTGAGGTACTGGGTCGGTGCTGAGAAACTGGTTCACTGCTGAGGTACTAGGTCGGTGCTGAGATACTAGATTGGTGCGGTGGTACTCGGTCGGTGCTGATGTACTGCCTCGGTGCTGAGGTACTGGGTCACTGTTGAGGTACTGGATCAATGCTGAGGTACTGGGTCGGTGCTCAGGTACGGGGTCACTGCTGAGGTACTGGGTCACTGCTGAGGTACTGGGTCCGTGCTGAGGTACTGGGTCGGTGCAGAGGTACTGGGTCGGTGCTCAGTTACTGGGTCGGTGCTGAGATACTGGGTCGCAGCTGAGGTACAGGGTCACTGCTGAGGTACTGGGTCAGTGCTGAGGTACTGGGTCAGTGCTGAGGTACTGGGTCACTGCTGAGGTACTGGGTCAGTGCTGAGGTACTGGGTCGGTGCTGAGGTGCCGGGTCGGTGCTGAGATACTGGTTCACTGCTGAGGTACTAGGTCGGTTCTGAGGTACTGGGTTGGTGCTGAGGTACCGGGTCGGTGCTGAGATACTGTTTCACTGCTGAGGTACTGGGTGAGCGCTGAGGTACTGGGTCGGTGCTGAGAAACTGGTTCACTGCTGAGGTACTAGGTCGGTGCTGAGATACTAGATTGGTGCGGTGGTACTAGGTCGGTGCTGATGTACTGCCTCGGTGCTGAGGTACTGGGTCACTGTTGAGGTACTGGATCAATGCTGAGGTACTGGGTCGGTGCTCAGGTACGGGGTCACTGCTGAGGTACTGGGTCACTGCTGAGGTACTGGGTCACTGCTGAGGTACTGGGTCGGTGCAGAGGTACTTGGTCGGTGCTCAGTTACTGGATCGGTGCTGAGATACTGGGTCGCAGCTGAGGTACAGGGTCACTGCTGAGGTACTGGGTCAGTGCTGAGGTACTGGGTCAGTGCTGAGGTACTGGGTCACTGCTGAGGTACTAGATTGGTGCGGTGGTACTAGGTCGGTGCTGATGTACTGCCTCGGTGCTGAGGTACTGGGTCACTGCTGAGGTACTGGATCAATGCTGAGGTACTGGGTCGGTGCTGAGGTACGGGGTCACTGCTGAGGTACTGGGTCACTGCTGAGGTACTGGGTCAGTGCTGAGGTACTGGGTCACTGCTGAGGTACTGAGTCGGTGTTGAGGTATTGGGTCACTGCAGAGGTACTGGGTCGGTGCTGAGTTACTGGGTATGTGCTGAGTTACTGGTTCACTACAGAGGTCCTGGGTCGGTGCCGAGGTACTGGGTCACTGCTGAGGTGCTTGGTCGTTGCTGAGGTACAGGGTCGCTGTTGAGGTACTGGGTCGGAGCTGAGGTAATGGGTCTGTGCTGCGGTACTGGGTCGGTGCTGAGGTACTGGGTCACAGCTGAGGTACTGGGTCGGTGCTGAGGTACTGGGTCGGTGCTGAGGTACTGGGTCACTGCTGAGGTACTGTGTTGGTGCTGTGGAACTGGGTCACTGCTGAGGTACTGGGTCGGTGCTGAGGTACTGCGTCGGTGCTGAGGTACTGGGTCAGTTCTGAGGTACTGGTTCGGTGCTGAGGTACAAGGTCACTTCTGAGGTACTGTGTCGGTGCTGAGGTACTGGGACACTGCTGGGGTACTGTTTCGGTGCTGAGGTACTGGGTTGGTGCTGAGGTACTGGCTCACTGCTCAGGTACAGTTTCGGTGCTGAGGTACTGGGTCGGTGCTGAGGTACTGTGTCGGTGCTGATGTACTGGTTCGTTCCTGAGGTACTGGGTCACTGCTGAGGTACTGGGTGGGTGCTGAGGTACTGGGTCGGTGGTGAGGTACTGGGTCAGTGCTGACGTACTTGGTCACTGCTGAGGTACTGGATCGGTGCTGAGGTACTGGGTCACTGCTGAGGTACTGTGTCACTGCTGAGGTACTGGGTCGGTGCTGAGGTACTGGATCACTGCTGAGGTATTGGGTCACTGCTGAGGTACTTGGTCACTGCTGAGGTACTGGGTCGGTGCTGAGGTACTGGGTCGGTGCTGAGGTACTGGGTCACTGCTGAGGTACTGGGTCGGTGCTGAGGTACCGGGCCGGTGCTGAGATACTGGCTCGGTGCTTAGTAACTGGGTCACTGCTGAGGTACTGGGTCAGTGCTGAGGTACTGGGTCAGTGCTGAGGGACCGGGTCACTGCTGAGGTACTAGGTCGCTGCTGAGGTACTGGGTCCGTGCTGAGGTACCGGGTCGGTGCAGAGGTACTGGGACGGTGCTCAGTTACTGGGTCGGTGCTGAGATACTGGGTCGCTGCTGAGGTACAGGTTCACTGCTGAGGTACTGGGTCAGTGCTGATGTACTGGGTCAGTGCTGAGGTACTGGGTCACTGCTGAGGTACTGGATCGGCGCTGAGGTACTGGATCGGTGCTGAGGTACTTGGTCACTGCTGAGGTACTGGGTCGGTGCTGAGGTACTGGGTCACTGCTGAGGTATTGGGTCACTGCTGAGGTACTTGGTCACTGCTGAGGTACTGGGTCGGTGCTGAGGTACTGGGTCGGTGCTGAGGTACTGGGTCACTGCTGAGGTACTGGGTCGGTGCTGAGGTACCGGGCCGGTGCTGAGATACTGGCTCGGTGCTTAGTAACTGGGTCACTGCTGAGGTACTGGGTCAGTGCTGAGGTACTGGGTCAGTGCTGAGGGACCGGGTCACTGCTGAGGTACTAGGTCGGTGCTGAGGTACTGGGTCCGTGCTGAGGTACCGGGTCGGTGCTGAGATACTGGTTCACTGCTGAGGTACTGGGTCAGCGCTGAGGTACTGGGTCGGTGCTGAGAAACTGGTTCACTGCTGAGGTACTAGGTCGGTGCTGAGATACTAGATTGGTGCGGTGGTACTAGGTCGGTGCTGATGTACTGCCTCGGTGCTGAGGTACTGGGTCACTGTTGAGGTACTGGATCAATGCTGAGGTACTGGGTCGGTGCTGAGGTACCGGGTCGGTGCTGAGATACTGGTTCACTGCTGAGGTACTAGGTCGGTTCTGAGGTACTGGGTCGGTGCTGAGGTACCGGGTCGGTGCTGAGATACTGGTTCACTGCTGAGGTACTGGGTCAGCGCTGAGGTACTGGGTCGGTGCTGAGAAACTGGTTCACTGCTGAGGTACTAGGTCGGTGCTGAGATACTAGATTGGTGCGGTGGTACTAGGTCGGTGCTGATGTACTGCCTCGGTGCTGAGGTACTGGGTCACTGTTGAGGTACTGGATCAATGCTGAGGTACTGGGTCGGTGCTCACGTACGGGGTCACTGCTGAGGTACTGGGTCACTGCTGAGGTACTGGGTCCGTGCTGAGGTACTGGGTCGGTGCAGAGGTACTGGGTCGGTGCTCAGTTACTGGGTCGGTGCTGAGATACTGGGTCGCAGCTGAGGTACAGGGTCACTGCTGAGGTACTGGGTCAGTGCTGAGGTACTGGGTCAGTGCTGAGGTACTGGGTCACTGCTGAGGTACTAGATTGGTGCGGTGGTACTAGGTCGGTGCTGATGTACTGCCTCGGTGCTCAGGTACTGGGTCACTGCTGAGGTACTGGATCAATGCTGAGGTACTGGGTCGGTGCTGAGGTACGGGGTCACTGCTGAGGTACTGGGTCACTGCTGAGGTACTGGGTCGGTGCTGAGGTACTGGGTCACTGCTGAGGTACTGAGTCGGTGTTGAGGTATTGGGTCATTGCAGAGGTACTGGGTCGGTGCTGAGTTACTGGGTCTGTGCTGAGTTACTGGTTCACTACAGAGGTCCTGGGTCGGTGCCGAGGTACTGGGTCACTGCTGAGGTGCTTGGTCGTTGCTGAGGTACTGGGTCGCTGTTGAGGTACTGGGTCGGAGCTGAGGTAATGGGTCTGTGCTGCGGTACTGGGTCGGTGCTGAGGTACTGGGTCACAGCTGAGGTACTGGGTCGGTGCTGAGGTACTGGGTCGGTGCTGAGGTACTGGGTCGGTGCTGAGGTACTGGGTCACTGCTGAGGTACTGTGTTGGTGCTGTGGAACTGGGTCACTGCTGAGGTACTGGGTCGGTGCTGAGGTACTGCGTCGGTGCTGAGGTACTGGGTCAGTTCTGAGGTACTGGTTCGGTGCTGAGGTACAAGGTCACTTCTGAGGTACTGTGTCGGTGCTGAGGTACTGGGACACTGCTGGGGTACTGTTTCGGTGCTGAGGTACTGGGTTGGTGCTGAGGTACTGGCTCACTGCTCAGGTACAGTTTCGGTGCTGAGGTACTGGGTCGGTGCTGAGGTACTGTGTCGGTGCTGATGTACTGGTTCGTTCCTGAGGTACTGGGTCACTGCTGAGGTACTGGGTGGGTGCTGAGGTACTGGGTCGGTGGTGAGGTACTGGGTCAGTGCTGACGTACTTGGTCACTGCTGAGGTACTGGATCGGTGCTGAGGTACTGGGTCACTGCTGAGGGACTTGGTCACTGCTGAGGTACTGGGTCGGTGCTGAGGTACTGGATCACTGCTGAGGTATTGGGTCACTGCTGAGGTACTTGGTCACTGCTGAGGTACTGGGTCGGTGCTGAGATACTGGCTCGGTGCTTAGTAACTGGGTCACTGCTGAGGTACTGGGTCAGTGCTGAGGTACTGGGTCAGTGCTGAGGGACCGGGTCACTGCTGAGGTACTAGGTCGTTGCTGAGGTACTGGGTCCGTGCTGAGGTACCGGGTCGGTGCAGAGGTACTGGGACGGTGCTCAGTTACTGGGTCGGTGCTGAGATACTGGGTCGCTGCTGAGGTACAGGGTCACTGCTGAGGTACTGGGTCAGTGCTGATGTACTGGGTCAGTGCTGAGGTACTGGGTCACTGCTGAGGTACTGGATCTGTGCTGAGGTACTGGGTCACTGCTGAGGTACTTGGTGACTGCTGAGGTACTGGGTTGGTGCTGAGGTACTGGGTCACTGCTGAGGTATTGGGTCACTGCTGAGGTACTTGGTCACTGCTGAGGTACTGGGTCGGTGCTGAGGTACTGGGTCGGTGCTGAGGTACTGGGTCACTGCTGAGGTACTGGGTCGGTGCTGAGGTACCGGGCCGGTGCTGAGATACTGGCTCGGTGCTTAGTAACTGGGTCACTGCTGAGGTACTGGGTCAGTGCTGAGGTACTGGGTCAGTGCTGAGGGACCGGGTCACTGCTGAGGTACTAGGTCGGTGCTGAGGTACTGGGTCCGTGCTGAGGTACCGGGTCGGTGCTGAGATACTGGTTCACTGCTGAGGTACTGGGTCAGCGCTGAGGTACTGGGTCGGTGCTGAGAAACTGGTTCACTGCTGAGGTACTAGGTCGGTGCTGAGATACTAGATTGGTGCGGTGGTACTAGGTCGGTGCTGATGTACTGCCTCGGTGCTGAGGTACTGGGTCACTGTTGAGGTACTGGATCAATGCTGAGGTACTGGGTCGGTGCTCACGTACGGGGTCACTGCTGAGGTACTGGGTCACTGCTGAGGTACTGGGTCCGTGCTGAGGTACTGGGTCGGTGCAGAGGTACTGGGTCGGTGCTCAGTTACTGGGTCGGTGCTGAGATACTGGGTCGCAGCTGAGGTACAGGGTCACTGCTGAGGTACTGGGTCAGTGCTGAGGTACTGGGTCAGTGCTGAGGTACTGGGTCACTGCTGAGGTACTGGGTCAGTGCTGAGGTACTGGGTCGGTGCTGAGGTGCCGGGTCGGTGCTGAGATACTGGTTCACTGCTGAGGTACTAGGTCGGTTCTGAGGTACTGGGTCGGTGCTGAGGTACCGGGTCTGTGCTGTGATACTGTTTCACTGGTGAGGTTCTGGGTCAGCGCTGAGGTACTGGGTCGGTGCTGAGAAACTGTTTCACTGCTGAGGTACTAGGTCGGTGCTGAGATACTAGATTGGTGCGGTGGTACTAGGTCGGTGCTGATGTACTGCCTCGGTGCTGAGGTACTGGGTCGGTGCTCAGGTACGGGGTCACTGCTGAGGTACTGGGTCACTGCTGAGGAACTGGGTCACTGCTGAGGTACTGGGTCGGTGCAGAGGTACTTGGTCGGTGCTCAGTTACTGGGTCGGTGCTGAGATACTGGGTCGCAGCTGAGGTACAGGGTCACTGCTGAGGTACTGGGTCAGTGCTGAGGTACTGGGTCAGTGCTGAGGTACTGGGTCACTGCTGAGGTACTAGATTGGTGCGGTGGTACTAGGTCGGTGCTGATGTACTGCCTCGGTGCTGAGGTACTGGGTCACTGCTGAGGTACTGGATCAATGCTGAGGTACTGGGTCGGTGCTGAGGTACGGGGTCACTGCTGAGGTACTGGGTCACTGCTGAGGTACTGGGTCAGTGCTGAGGTACTGGGTCACTGCTGAGGTACTGAGTCGGTGTTGAGGTATTGGGTCACTGCAGAGGTACTGGGTCGGTGCTGAGTTACTGGGTCTGTGCTGTGTTACTGGTTCACTACAGAGGTCCTGGGTCGGTGCCGAGGTACTGGGTCACTGCTGAGGTGCTTGGTCGTTGCTGAGGTACAGGGTCGCTGTTGAGGTACTGGGTCGGAGCTGAGGTAATGGGTCTGTGCTGCGGTACTGGGTCGGTGCTGAGGTACTGGGTCACAGCTGAGGTACTGGGTCGGTGCTGAGGTACAGGGTCGGTGCTGAGGTACTGGGTCACTGCTGAGGTACTGTGTTGGTGCTGTGGAACTGGGTCACTGCTGAGGTACTGGGTCGGTGCTGAGGTACTGCGTCGGTGCTGAGGTACTGGGTCAGTTCTGAGGTACTGGTTCGGTGCTGAGGTACAAGGTCACTTCTGAGGTACTGTGTCGGTGCTGAGGTACTGGGACACTGCTGGGGTACTGTTTCGGTGCTGAGGTACTGGGTTGGTGCTGAGGTACTGGCTCACTGCTCAGGTACAGTTTCGGTGCTGAGGTACTGGGTCGGTGCTGAGGTACTGTGTCGGTGCTGATGTACTGGTTCGTTCCTGAGGTACTGGGTCACTGCTGAGGTACTGGGTGGGTGCTGAGGTACTGGGTCGGTGGTGAGGTACTGGGTCAGTGCTGACGTACTTGGTCACTGCTGAGGTACTGGATCGGTGCTGAGGTACTGGGTCACTGCTGAGGTACTTGGTCACTGCTGAGGTACTGGGTCGGTGCTGAGGTACTGGATCACTGCTGAGGTATTGGTTCACTGCTGAGGTACTTGGTCACTGCTGAGGTACTGGGTCGGTGCTGAGGTACTGGGTCGGTGCTGAGGTACTGGGTCACTGCTGAGGTACTGGGTCGGTGCTGAGGTACCGGGCCGGTGCTGAGATACTGGCTCGGTGCTTAGTAACAGGGTCACTGCTGAGGTACTGGGTCAGTGCTGAGGTACTGGGTCAGTGCTGAGGGTCCGGGTCACTGCTGAGGTACTAGGTCGGTGCTGAGGTACTGGGTCGGTGCTGAGGTACCGGGTCGGTGCAGAGGTACTGGGACGGTGCTCAGTTACTGGGTCGGTGCTGAGATACTGGGTCGCTGCTGAGGTACAGGGTCACTGCTGAGGTACTGGGTCAGTGCTGATGTACTGGGTCAGTGCTGAGGTACTGGGTCACTGCTGAGGTACTGGATCGGTGCTGAGGTACTGGGTCACTGCTGAGGTACTTGGTCACTGCTGAGGTACTGGGTCGGTGCTGAGGTACTGGGTCACTGCTGAGGTATTGGGTCACTGCTGAGGTACTTGGTCACTGCTGAGGTACTGGGTCGGTGCTGAGGTACTGGGTCGGTGCTGAGGTACTGGGTCACTGCTGAGGTACTGGGTCGGTGCTGAGGTACCGGGCCGGTGCTGAGATACTGGCTCGGTGCTTAGTATCTGGGTCACTGCTGAGGTACTGGGTCAGTGCTGAGGTACTGGGTCAGTGCTGAGGGACCGGGTCACTGCTGAGGTACTAGGTCGGTGCTGAGGTACTGGGTCCGTGCTGAGGTACCGGGTCGGTGCTGAGATACTGGTTCACTGCTGAGGTACTGGGTCAGCGCTGAGGTACTGGGTCGGTGCTGAGAAACTGGTTCACTGCTGAGGTACTAGGTCGGTGCTGAGATACTAGATTGGTGCGGTGGTACTAGGTCGGTGCTGATGTACTGCCTCGGTGCTGAGGTACTGGGTCACTGTTGAGGTACTGGATCAATGCTGAGGTACTGGGTCGGTGCTGAGGTACCGGGTCGGTGCTGAGATACTGGTTCACTGCTGAGGTACTAGGTCGGTTCTGAGGTACTGGGTCGGTGCTGAGGTACCAGGTCGGTGCTGAGATACTGGTTCACTGCTGAGGTACTGGGTCAGCGCTGAGGTACTGGGTCGGTGCTGAGAAACTGGGTCACTGCTGAGGTACTAGGTCGGTGCTGAGATACTAGATTGGTGCGGTGGTACTAGGTCGGTGCTGATGTACTGCCTCGGTGCTGAGGTACTGGGTCACTGTTGAGGTACTGGATCAATGCTGAGGTACTGGGTCGGTGCTCACGTACGGGGTCACTGCTGAGGTACTGGGTCACTGCTGAGGTACTGGGTCCGTGCTGAGGTACTGGGTCGGTGCAGAGGTACTGGGTCGGTGCTCAGTTACTGGGTCGGTGCTGAGATACTGGGTCGCAGCTGAGGTACAGGGTCACTGCTGAGGTACTGGGTCAGTGCTGAGGTACTGGGTCAGTGCTGAGGTACTGGGTCACTGCTGAGGTACTAGATTGGTGCGGTGGTACTAGGTCGGTGCTGATGTACTGCCTCGGTGCTGAGGTACTGGGTCACTGCTGAGGTACTGGATCAATGCTGAGGTACTGGGTCGGTGCTGAGGTACGGGGTCACTGCTGAGGTACTGGGTCACTGCTGAGGTACTGGGTCGGTGCTGAGGTACTGGGTCACTGCTGAGTTACTGAGTCGGTGTTGAGGTATTGGGTCACTGCAGAGGTACTGGGTCGGTGCTGAGTTACTGGGTCTGTGCTGAGTTACTGCTTCACTACAGAGGTCCTGGGTCGGTGCCGAGGTACTGGGTCACTGCTGAGGTGCTTGGTCGTTGCTGAGGTACTGGGTCGCTGTTGAGGTACTGGGTCGGATCTGAGGTAATGGGTCTGTGCTGCGGTACTGGGTCGGTGCTGAGGTACTGGGTCACAGCTGAGGTACTGGGTCGGTGCTGAGGTACTGGGTCGGTGCTGAGGTACTGGGTCGGTGCTGAGGTACTGGGTCACTGCTGAGGTACAGTGTTGGTGCTGTGGAACTGGGTCACTGCTGAGGTACTGGGTCGGTGCTGAGGTACTGCGTCGGTGCTGAGGTACTGGGTCAGTTCTGAGGTACTGGTTCGGTGCTGAGGTACAAGGTCACTTCTGAGGTACTGTGTCGGTGCTGAGGTACTGGGACACTGCTGGGGTACTGTTTCGGTGCTGAGGTACTGGGTTGGTGCTGAGGTACTGGCTCACTGCTCAGGTACAGTGTCGGTGCTGAGGTACTGGGTCGGTGCTGAGGTACTGTGTCGGTGCTGATGTACTGGTTCGTTCCTGAGGTACTGGGTCACTGCTGAGGTACTGGGTGGGTGCTGAGGTACTGGGTCGGTGGTGAGGTACTGGGTCAGTGCTGACGTACTTGGTCACTGCTGAGGTACTGGATCGGTGCTGAGGTACTGGGTCACTGCTGAGGGACTTGGTCACTGCTGAGGTACTGGGTCGGTGCTGAGGTACTGGATCACTGCTGAGGTATTGGGTCACTGCTGAGGTACTTGGTCACTGCTGAGGTACTGGGTCGGTGCTGAGATACTGGCTCGGTGCTTAGTAACTGGGTCACTGCTGAGGTACTGGGTCAGTGCTGAGGTACTGGGTCAGTGCTGAGGGACCGGGTCACTGCTGAGGTACTAGGTCGTTGCTGAGGTACTGGGTCCGTGCTGAGGTACCGGGTCGGTGCAGAGGTACTGGGACGGTGCTCAGTTACTGGGTCGGTGCTGAGATACTGGGTCGCTGCTGAGGTACAGGGTCACTGCTGAGGTACTGGGTCAGTGCTGATGTACTGGGTCAGTGCTGAGGTACTGGGTCACTGCTGAGGTACTGGATCGGTGCTGAGGTACTGGGTCACTGCTGAGGTACTTGGTCACTGCTGAGGTACTGGGTCGGTGCTGAGGTACTGGGTCGGTTCAGAGGTACTGGGTCCCTGCTGAGGTACTTGTTCACTGCTGAGGTACTGGTTCACTGCTGAGGTACTTGGTCACTGCTGAGGTACTGGGTCGGTGCTGAGGTACTGGGTCACTGCTGAGGTATTGGGTCACTGCTGAGGTACTTGGTCACTGCTGAGGTACTTGGTCACTGCTGAGGTACTGGGTCGGTGCTGAGGTACTGGGTCACTGCTGAGGTATTGGGTCACTGCTGAGGTACTTGGTCACTGCTGAGTAACTGGGTCGGTGCTGAGGTACTGGGTCGGTGCTGAGGTACTGGGTCAGTGCTGAGGTACTGGGTCGGTGCTGAGGTACTGGGTCACTGCTGAGGTACTGGGTCGGTGCTGAGGTACCGGGCCGGTGCTGAGGTACTGGCTCGGTGCTTAGTAACTGGGTCACTGCTGAGGAACTGGGTCAGTGCTGAGGTACTGGGTCAGTGCTGAGGGACCGGGTCACTGCTGAGGTACTAGGTCGGTGCTGAGGTACTGGGTCCGTGCTGAGGTACCGGGTCGGTGCAGAGGTACTGGGATGGTGCTCAGTTACTGGGTCGGTGCTGAGATACTGGGTCGCTGCTGAGGTACAGGGTCACTGCTGAGGTACTAGGTCGGTGCTGATGTACTGCGTCGGTGCTGAGGTACTGGGTCATGCTGAGGTACTGGATCGGTGCTGAGGTACTGGGTCGGTGCTGAGGTACTGGGTCGGTGCTGAGGTACTGGGTCGGAGCTGAGGTAATGGGTCTGTGCTGTGGTACTGGGTCGGTGCTGAGGAAATGGGTCTGTGCTGTGGTACTGGGTCAGTGCTGAGGTACTGGGTCACAGCTGAGGTACTGGCTCGGTTCTGAGGTACTGGGTCACTGCTGAGGAACTGGGTCAGTGCTGAGGTACTTGGTCACTGCTGAGGAACTGGGTCACCGCTGAGGTACTTGGTCACTGCTGAGGAACTGGTTCCCTGCTGAGGTACTGGGTCACTGCTGAGGTACTGATTCGTTGCTGAGGTACTGGGTCCGTGCTGAGGTACTGGGTCGGTGCTGAGGTACTGGGTCGGTGCTGAGGTACTGGGTCAGTGCTGAGGTACTGGGTCGGTGCTGAGGTACTGGGTCACTGCTGAGGTACTGGGTCAGTGCTGAGGTACTGGGTCGGTGCTGAGGCACTGGGTCGGTGCTGAGGTACTGGGTCGGTGCTGAGGTACTGGGTTACTGCTGAGGTCCTGGGTCACTGCTGAGGTACTGGGTCGGTGCTGAGGTACTGGGTCGGTGCTGACATACTGGCTCGGTGCTTCAGAACTGGGTCACTGCTGAGGTACTGGGTCACTGCTGAGGTACTGGGTCAGTGCTGAGGTACTGGGTCGGTGCTGAGGTACCGGGTCGGTGCTGAGATACTGGTTCACTGCTGAGGTACTAGGTCGGTTCTGAGGTACTGGGTCGGTGCTGAGGTACCGGGTCGGTGCTGAGATACTGTTTCACTGCTGAGGTACTGGGTCAGCGCTGAGGTACTGGGTCGGTGCTGAGAAACTGGTTCACTGCTGAGGTACTAGGTCGGTGCTGAGATACTGGGTCCATGCTGAGGTACTGGGTCGGTGCAGAGGTACTGGGTCGGTGCTCAGTTACTGGGTCGGTGCTGAGATACTGGGTCGCTGCTGAGGTACAGGGTCACTGCTGAGGTACTGGGTCAGTGCTGCGGTACTGGGTCAGTGCTGAGGTACTGGGTCACTGTTGAGGTACTAGATTGGTGCGGTGGTACTAGGTCGGTGCTGATGTACTGCCTCGGTGCTGAGGTACTGGGTCACTGCTGAGGTACTGGATCAATGCTGAGGTACTGGGTCGGTGCTGAGGCACGGGGTCACTGCTGAGGTACTGGGTCACTGCTGAGGTACTGGGTCGGTGCTGAGGCACTGGGTCACTGCTGAGGTACTGGGTCGGTGCTGAGTTACTGGTTCGGTGCAAAGGTACTGCGTCACTGCTGAGGTACTGGGTCGGGGCTGAGGTACTGTGTCACAGCTTTGGTACAGCGTCGGTGCTGTAGTACTGGGTCGGTGCTGAGGTACTGGGTCGGTTCAGAGGTACTGGGTCCCTGCTGAGGTACTTGTTCACTGCTGAGGTACTGGTTCACTGCTGAGGTACTGGGTCGGTGCTGAGGTACTGAGTCGGTGTTGAGATATTGGGTCACTGCAGAGATACTGGGTCGGTGCTGAGATACTGGGTCTGTGCTGAGGTACTGGTTCACTACAGAGGTCCTGGGTCGGTGCCGAGGTACTGGGTCACTGCTGAGGTGCTTGGTCGTTGCTGAGATACTGGGTCGCTGTTGAGGTACTGCGTCGGAGCTGAGGTAGTGGGTCCGTGCTGCGGTACTGGGTCGGTGCTGAGGTACTGGGTCACAGCTGAGGTACTGGGTCGGTGCTGAGGTACTGGGTCGGTGCTGAGGTACTGGGTCGGTGCTGAGTTACTGGGTCACTGCTGAGGTACTGTGTTGGTGCTGTGGAACTGGGTCACTGCTGAGGTACTGGGTCGGTGCTGAGGTACTGGGTCGGTGCTGAGGTACTGGGTCAGTTCTGAGGTACTGGTTCGGTGCTGAGGTACTAGGTCACTGCTGAGGTACTGTGTCGGTGCTGAGGTACTGGCTCACTGCTCAGGTACTGTTTCGGTGCTGAGGTACTGGGTCACTGCTGAGGTACTGTGTCAGTGCTGATGTACTGGTTCGTTCCTGAGGTACTGGGTCACTGCTGAGGTACAGGGTGGGTGCTGAGGTACTGGGTCGGAGCTGAGGTACTGTGTCACTGCTGAGGTACTGGGTCGGTGCTGAGGTACTGGGTCACTGCTGAGGTACTGGGTCGGTGCTGAGGTACTGTGTCACTGCTGAGGTACCGGGTCGGTGCTGAGGTACTGGGTCACTGCTGAGGTACTTGGTCACTGCTGAGGTACTGGGTCGGTGCTGAGGTACTGGGTCACTGCTGAGGTAATGGGTCGGTGCTGAGGTACTGGGTCCGTGCTGAGGTACCAGGTCGGTGCAGAGGTACTGGGTCGGTGCTCAGTTACTGGGTCGGTGCTGAGATACTGGGTCGCTGCTGAGGTCCATGGTCACTGCTGAAGTACTGGGTCAGTGCTGACTAACTGGATCAGCGCTGAGGTACTGGGTCACTGCGGAGGTACTAGATTGGTGCTGAGGTACTAGGTCGGTGCTGATGAACTGCGTCGGTGCTGAGGTACTGGGTCATTGCTGAGGTACTGGATCAATGCTGAGGTACTGGGTCCAGTGCTGAGGTACGGGATCACTGCTGAGGTACTGGGTCACTGCTGAGGTACTGGGTCAGTGCTGAGGCACTGGGTCACTGCTGAGGTACTGGGTCAGTGCTGAGGTACTGGGTCGGTGCAAAGGTACTGCGTCACTGCTGAGGTACAGGGTGGGTGCTGAGGTACTGGATCGGTGGTGAGGTACTGGGTCAGTGCTGTCGTACTTGGTCACTGCTGAGGTACTGGGTCGGTGCTGAGGTACTGTGTCACTGCTGAGGTACTTGGTCAATGCTGAGGTACTGGGTCGGTGCTGAGGTACTGGGTCACTGCTGAGGTACTGGGTCGGTGCTGAGGTACTGGGTCCGTGCTGAGGTACCAGGTCGCTGCAGAGGTACTGGGTCGGTGCTCAGTTACTGCGTCGGTGCTTAGATACTGGGTCGCTGCTGAGGTCCAGGGTCACTGCTGAGGTACTGGGTCCGTGCTGAGGTACTGGGTCGGTGCTCAGTTACTGGGTCGGTGCTGTGATACTGGGTCGCAGCTGATGTACGGGATCACTGCTGAAGTACTGGGTCAGTGCTGATGTACTGGGTCAGTGCTGAGGTACTGGGTCACTGCTGAGGTACTGGGTCGGTGCTGAGGTATTGGGTCACTGCTGAGGTACTGGGTCGCTGCTGAGATTCTGTTTCTGTGCTGAGGTACTGGGTCGGTGCTGAGGTACTGGGTCACTTCTGAGGTACTGGGTCGGTGCTGCGGTACTGGGTCGGTGCTGAGGTACTGGGTCACAGCTGAGGTACTGGGTCGGTGCTGAGGTACTGGGTCGGTGCTGAGGTACTGGGTCACTGCTGAGGTACTGTGTTGGTGCTGTGGAACTGGGTCACTTCTGAGGTACTGGGTCGGTGCTGAGGTACTGGGTCGGTGCTGAGGTACTGGGTCAGTTCTGATGTACTGGTTCGGTGCTGAGGTACTAGGTCACTGCTGAGGTACTGTGTCGGTGCTGAGGTACTGGCTCACTGCTCAGGTACTGTTTCGGTGCTGAGGTACTGGGTCACTGCTGAGGTACTGTGTCGGTGCTGATGTACTGGATCGTTCCTGAGGTACTGGGTCACTGCTGAGGTACAGGGTGGGTGCTGAGGTACTGGGTCGGAGCTGAGGTACTGTGTCACTGCTGAGGTACTGGGTCGGTGCTGAGGTACTGGGTCACTGCTGAGGTACTGGGTCGGTGCTGAGGTACTGTGTCACTGCTGAGGTACTGGGTCGGTGCTGAGGTACTAGGTCACTGCTGAGGTACTTGATCACTGCTGAGGTACTGGGTCGGTGCTGAGGTACTGGGTCCGTGCTGAGGTACCAGGTCGGTGCAGAGGTACTGGGTCGGTGCTCAGTTACTGGGTCGGTGCTGAGATACTGGGTCGCTGCTGAGGTCCAGGGTCACTGCTGAGGTACTGGGTCAGTGCTGATGTACAGGGTCAGTGCTGAGGTACTGGGTCACTGCTGAGGTACTAGATTGGTGCTGAGGTACTAGGTCGGTGCTGATGTACTGCGTCGGTGCTGAGGTACTGGGTCACTGCTGAGGTACTGGATCAATGCTGAGGTACTGGGTCGGTGCTGAGGTACGGGATCACTGCTGAGGTACTGGGTCACTGCTGAGGCACTGGGTCACTGCTCAGGTACTGGGTCCGTGCTGAGGTACCAGGTCGGTGCAGAGGTACTGGGTCGGTGCTCAGTTACTGGGTCGGTGCTGAGATACTGGGTCGCTGCTGAGGTCCAGGGTCACTGCTGAGGTACTGGGTCAGTGCTGATGTACTGGGTCAGTGCTGAGGTACTGGGTCACTGCTGAGGCACTAGATTGGTGCTGAGGTACTGGGTCGGTGCTGAGGTACTGGGTCACTGCTGAGGTACTTGGTCACTGCTGAGGTACTGGGTCGGTGCTGAGGTACTGGGTCACTGCTGAGGTAATGGGTCGGTGCTGAGGTACTGGGTCGGTGCAGAGGTACTGGGTCGGTGCTCAGTTACTGGGTCGGTGCTTAGATACTGGGTCGCTGCTGAGGTCCAGGGTCACTGCTGAGGTACTGGGTCAGTGCTGATGTACTGGGTCAGTGCTGAGGTACTGGGTCACTGCTGAGGTACTAGATTGGTGCTGCGGTACTAGGTCGGTGCTGATGTACTGCATCGGTGCTGAGGTACTGGGTCACTGCTGAGGTACTGGATCAATGCTGAGGTACTGGGTCGGTGCTGAGGTACGGGGTCACTGCTGAGGTACTTGCTCATTGCTGAGGTACTGGGTCAGTGCTGAGGCACTGGGTCACTGCTGAGGTACTGCGTCGGTGCTGAGGTACTGGGTCGGTGCTGAGGTACTGGGTCGGTGCTCAGGTACTGGGTCACTGCTGAGGTGCTTGGTCGTTGCTGAGGTACTGGGTCGGTTCTGAGGTACTGGGTCGGAGCTGAGGTAATGGGTCTGTGCTGTGGTACTGGGTCGGTGCTGAGGTACTGGGTAACAGCTGAGGTACTGGGTCGGTGCTGAGGTACTGGGTCGGAGCTGAGGTAATGTGTCTGTGCTGTGGTACTGGGTCGGTGCTGAGGTACTCGGTCACTGCTGAGGTACTGGGTCGGTGCTGAGGTACTGGGTCGGTGCTGAGGTACTGGGTCACTGCTGAGGAACTGGGTTGGTGCTGAGGTACTTGGTCGGTGCTGATGTACTGGATTAGTGCTGAGGTACTTGGTCACTGCTGAGGTACTGGGTCGCTGCTGATGTTCTGGGTCGGTGCTGAGGTACTGGGTCTCTGCTGAGGTACTGGGTTGCTGCTGAGGTCCTGGGTCTGTGCTGAGGTACTGGGTCACTGCTGAGGTACTGGGTCGGTGCTTAGGTACTGGGTCGGGGCTGAGGTACTGGGTCACTGCTGATGTACTGGGTCGGTGCTGAGGTACTGGCTCCGTGCTGATGTACCAGGTCGGGGCAGAGGTACTGGGTCGGTGCTCAGTTACTGGGTCGGTGCTGAGATACTGGGTCGCTGCTGAGGTCCAGGGTCACTGCTGAGGTACTGGGTCAGTGCTGATGTACTGGGTCAGTGCTGAGGTACTGGGTCACTGCTGAGGTACTAGATTGGTGCTGACGTACTAGGTCGGTGCTGATGTACTGCGTCGGTGCTGAGGTACTGGGTCACTGCTGAGGTACTGGATCAATGCTGAGGTACTGGGTCGGTGCTGAGGTACGGGATCACTGCTGAGGTACTGGCTCATTGCTGAGGTACTGGGTCACTGCTGAGGTACTGGATCGGTGCTGAGGTAGTGGGTCACTGCTGAGGTAATGGGTTGGTGCTGAGGTACTGGGTCGGTGCTGAGGTACTGGGTCACTGCTGAGGTACTGGGTCGGTGCTGAGGTACCGGGTCGGTGCTGAGATACTGGCTCGGTGCTTAGTAACTGGGTCACTGCTGAGGTACTGGGTCAGTGCTGAGGTACTGGGTCAGTGCTGAGGTACTGTGTCACTGCTGAGGTACTACGTCGGTGCTGAGGTACTGGGTCATTGCTGAGGTACTGGGTCAGTGCTGAGGTACTGGGTCACTGCTGAGGTACTAGGTCGGTGCTGAGGTACTGGGTCCGTGCTGAGGTACTGGGTCGGTGCAGAGGTACTGGGTCGATGCTCAGTTACTGGGTCGGTGCTGAGATACTGGATCGCTGCTGAGGTACAGGGTCACTGCTGAGGTCCTGGGTCTGTGCTGATGTACTGGGTCAGTGCTGAGGTACTGGGTCACTGCTGAGGTACTAGATTGGTGCTGAGGTACTAGGTCTTTGGTGATTTACTGCGTCGGTGCTGAGGTACTGGGTCACTGCTTAGCTACTGGATCAATGCTGAGGTACTGGGTCGGTGCTGAGGTACTGGGTCACAGCTGAGGTACTGGGTCGGTGCTGAGGTACTGGGTCGGAGCTGAGGTAATGGGTCTGTGCTGTGGTACTGGGTCGGTGCTGAGGTACTGGGTCACTGCTGAGGTACTGGGTCGGTGCAGAGGTACTGGGTCGGTGCTGAGGTACTGGGTCACTGCTGAGGAACTGGGCTAGTGCTGAGGTACTTGGTCACTGCTGAGGTACTGGGTCGCTGCTGATATTCTGGGTCGGTGCTGAGGTACTGGGTCTCTGCTGACGTACTGGGTCGGTGCTGAGGTCCTGGGTCGGTGCTGAGGTACTGGGTCACTGCTGAGGTACTTGGTCACTGCTGAGGTACTGGGTTGGTGCTGAGGTACTGGGTCACTGCTGAGGTAATGGGTCGGTGCTGAGGTACTGGGTCCGTGCTGAGGTACCAGGTCGGTGCAGAGGTACTGGGTCGGTGCTCAGTTACTGGGTCGGGGCAGAGATACTGGGTCGCTGCTGAGGTCCAGGGTCACTGCTGAGCTACTGGGTCAGTGCTGATGTACTGGGTCAGTGCTGAGGTACTGGGTCACTGCTGAGGTACTAGATTGGTGCTGAGGTACTAGGTCGGTGCTGATGTAATGCGTCGGTGCTGAGGTACTGGGTCACTGCTGAGGTACTGGATCAATGCAGAGGTAATCGGTCGGTGCTGAGGTACTTGGTCACTTCTGAGGTACTGGGTCGGTGCTGAGGTACTGGGTCGGTGCAAAGGTACTGCGTCACTGCTGAGGTACTGGGTCGGTGCTGAGGTACTGGGCCGGTGCTGAGGTACTGGGTCGGTGCGGAGGTATTGGGTCACTGCTGAGGTACTGGGTCGCTGCTGAGATTCTGTTTCTGTGCTGAGGTACTGGTTCACTACAGAGGTACTGGGTCGCTGCTGAGGTACTTGGTCACTGCTGAGGTACTGGGTCACTGCTGAGGTACTTGGTCACTGCTGAGGTACTGGGTCGGTGCTGAGGTACTGGGTCACTGCTGAGGTACTGGGTCGGTGCTGAGGTACCGGGTCGGTGCTGAGGTACTGGGTCACTGCTGAGGTACTGGGTCGCTGCTGAGATTCTGTTTCTGTGCTGAGGTACTGGGTCACTGCTGAGGTACTGGGTCGGTGCTGAGGTACTTGGTCACTGCTGAGGTACTGGGTCACTGCTGAGGTACTTGGTCACTGCTGAGGTACTGGGTCGGTGCTGAGGTACTGGTTCACTACAGAGGTACTGGGTCATGCTGAGGTACTGGATCGGTGCTGAGGTACTGGGTCGGTGCTCAGGTACTGGGTCACTGCTGAGGTGCTTGGTCGTTGCTGAGGTACTGCGTCGGTTCTGAGGTACTGGGTCGGAGCTGAGGTAATGGGTCTGTGCTGTGGTACTGGGTCGGAGCTGAGGTAATGGGTCTGTGCTGTGGTACTGGGTCGGTGCTGAGGTACTGGGTCACAGCTGAGGTACTGGGTCACTGCTGAGGTACTTGGTCACTGCTGAGGTACTGGGTCGGTGCTGAGGTACTGGGTCACTGCTGAGGTACTGGGTCGGTGCTGAGGTACTGGCTCGGTGCTTAGCAACTGGGTCACTGCTGAGGTACTGGTTCACTACAGAGGTACTGGGTCGGTGCTGAGGTACTGGGTCGGTGCTGAGGTACTGGGTCGGTGCTGAGGTACTGGGTCACTGCTGAGGTGCTTGGTCGTTGCTGAGGTACTGGGTCGGTGCTGAGGTACTGGGTCACTGCTGAGGTGCTTGGTCGTTGCTGAGGTACTGGGTCGGTTCTGAGGTACTGGGTCGGAGCTGAGGTAATGGGTCTGTGCTGTGGTACTGGGTCGGTGCTGAGGTACTGGGTAACAGCTGAGGTACTGGGTCGGTGCTGAGGTACTGGGTCGGAGCTGATGTAATGGGTCTGTGCTGTGGTACTGGGTCGGTGCTGAGGTACTGGGTCACTGCTGAGGTACTGGGTCGGTGCTGAGGTACTGGGTCGGTGCTGAGGTACTGGGTCACTGCTGAGGAACTGGGTTGGTGCTGAGGTACTTGGTCGGTGCTGATGTACTGGATTAGTGCTGAGGTACTTGGTCACTGCTGAGGAACTGGGTCGGTGCTGATGTTCTGGGTCGGTGCTGAGGTACTGGGTCTCTGCTGAGGTACTGGGTCGGTGCTGAGGTACTGGGTCGGAGCTGATGTAATGGGTCTGTGCTGTGGTACTGGGTCGGTGCTGAGGTACAGGGTCACTGCTGAGGTACTGGGTCGGTGCTGAGGTACTGGGTCGGTGCTGGGGTACTGGGTCACTGCTGAGGAACTGGGTTGGTGCTGAGGTACTTGGTCGGTGCTGATGTACTGGATTAGTGCTGAGGTACTTGGTCACTGCTGAGGAACTGGGTCGGTGCTGATGTTCTGGGTCGGTGCTGAGGTACTGGGTCACTGCTGAGGTACTGGGTCGGTGCTGAGGTCCTGGGTCGGGGCTGAGGTACTGAGTCACTGCTGATGTACTGGGTCGGTGCTGAGGTACTGGGTCCGTGCTGATGTACCAGGTCGGTGCAGAGGTACTGGGTCAGTGCTCAGTTACTGGGTCGGTGCTGAGATACTGGGTCGCTGCTGAGGTCCAGGGTCACTGCTGAGGTACTGGGTCAGTGCTGAGGTACTGGGTCACTGCTGAGGTACTAGATTGGTGCTGAGGTACTAGGTCGGTGCTGATGTACTGCGTCGGTGCTGAGGTACTGGGTCACTGCTGAGGTACTGGATCAATGCTGAGGTACTGGGTCGGTGCTGAGGTACGGGATCACTGCTGAGGTACTGGCTCATTGCTGAGGTACTGGGTCAGTGCTGAGGCACTGGGTCACTGCTGAGGTACAGGGTCGGTGCTGAGGTACTGGGTCGGTGCAAAGGTACTGCGTCACTGCTGAGGTACTGGGTCGGTGCTGAGGTACTGGGTCGGTGCTGAGGTACTGGGTCGGTGCTGAGGTATTGGGTCACTGCTGAGGTACTGGGTCGCTGCTGAGATTCTGTTTCTGTGCTGAGGTACTGGTTCACTACAGAGGTACTGGGTCGGTGCTGAGGTACTGGGTCATGCTGAGGTACTGGATCGGTGCTGAGGTACTGGGTCACTGCTGAGGTACTGGGTCGGTGCAGAGGTACTGGGTCGGGGATGAGGTACTGGGTCACTGCTGAGGAACTGGGTTGGTGCTGAGGTACTGGATCGGTGCTGATGTACTGGGTTAGTGCTGAGGTACTTGGTCACTGCTGAGGTACTGGGTCGGTGCTGATGTTCTGGGTCGGTGCTGAGGTACTGGGTCTCTGCTGATGTACTGGGTCGGTGCTGAGGTCCTGGGTCGGTGCTGAGGTACTGGGTCACTGCTGAGGTACTTGGTCACTGCTGAGGTACTGGGTCGGTGCTGAGGTACTGGGTCACTGCTGAGATAATGGGTCGGTGCTGAGGTACTGGGTCCGTGCTGAGGTACCAGGTCGGTGCAGAGGTACTGGGTCGGTGCTCAGTTACTGGGTTGGGGCAGAGATACTGGGTCGCTGCTGAGGTCCAGGGTCACTGCTGATGTACTGGGTCAGTGCTGATGTACTGGGTCAGTGCTGAGGTACTGGGTCACTGCTGAGGTACTAGATTGGTGCTGAGGTACTAGGTCGGTGCTGATGTAATGCGTCGGTGCTGAGGTACTGGGTCACTGCTGAGGTACTGGATCAATGCAGAGGTAATGGGTCGGTACTGATGTACGGGATCACTGCTGAGGTACTGGCTCATTGCTGAGGTACTGGGTCAGTGCTGAGGCACTGGGTCACTGCTGAGGTACTGGGTCGGTGCTGAGGTACTGGGTCGGTGCAAAGGTACTGCGTCACTGCTGAGGTACTGGGTCGGTGCTGAGGTACTGGGCCGGTGCTGAGGTAGTGGGTCGGTGCTGAGGTACTGGGTCACTGCTGAGGTACTGGGTCGGTGCTGCGGTACTGGGTCGGTGCTGAGGTACTGGGTCACAGCTGAGGTACTGGGTCGGTGCTGAGGTACTGGGTCGGTGCTGAGGTACTGGGTCGGTGCTGAGGTACTGGGTCACTGCTGAGGTACTGTGTTGGTGCTGTGGAACTGGGTCACTGCTGAGGCACTGGGTCGGTGCTGAGGTACTGGGTCGGTGCTGAGGTACTGGGTCAGTTCTGATGTACTGGTTCGGTGCTGAGGTACTAGGTCACTGCTGAGGTACTGTGTCAGTGCTGAGGTACTGGCTCACTGCTCAGGTACTGTTTCGGTGCTGAGGTACTGGGTCACTGCTGAGGTACTGTGTCGGTGCTGATGTACTGGTTCGTTCCTGAGGTACTGGGTCACTGCTGAGGTACAGGGTGTGTGCTGAGGTACTGGGTCGGAGCTGAGGTACTGTGTCACTGCTGAGGTACTGGGTCGGTGCTGAGGTACTGGGTCACTGCTGAGGTACTGGGTCGGTGCTGAGGTACTGTGTCACTGCTGAGGTACTGGGTCGGTGCTGAGGTACTGGGTCACTGCTGAGGTACTTGATCACTGCTGAGGTACTCGGTCGGTGCTGAGGTACTGGGTCCGTGCTGAGGTACCAGGTCGGTGCAGAGGTACTGGGTCGGTGCTCAGTTACTGGGTCGGTGCTGAGATACTGGGTCGCTGCTGAGGTCCAGGGTCACTGCTGAGGTACTGGGTCAGTGCTGATGTACTGGGTCAGTGCTGAGGTACTGGGTCACTGCTGAGGTACTAGATTGGTGCTGAGGTACTAGGTCGGTGCTGATGTACTGCGTCGGTGCTGAGGTACTGGATCACTCCTGAGGTACTGGATCAATGCTGAGGTACTGGGTCGGAGCTGAATTAATGGGTAACAGCTGAGGTACTGGGTCGGTGCTGAGGTACTGGGTCATGTTGAGGTAATGGGTCTGTGCTGAGGTACTGGATCGGTGCTGAGGTACTGGGTCGGTGCTGAGGTACTGGGTCGGTGCTGAGGTACTGGGTCGGTGCTCAGGTACTGGGTCACTGCTGAGGTGCTTGGTCGTTGCTGAGGTACTGCGTCGGTTCTGAGGTACTGGGTCGGAGCTGAGGTAATGGGTCTGTGCTGTGGTACTGGGTCGGTGCTGAGGTACTGGGTCACTGTTGAGGTACTGGGTCGGTGCTGAGGTACTGGGTCGGTGCTGAGGTACTGGGTCACTGCTGAGGTACTGGGTCACAGCTGAGGTACTGGGTCGGTGCTGAGGTACTGGGTCGGTGCTGAGGTACTGGGTCGGTGCTGAGGTACTGGGTCACTGCTGAGGAACTGGGTTGGTGCTGAGGTACTTGGTCGGTGCTGGTGTACTGGATTAGTGCTGAGGTACTTGGTCACTGCTGAGGTACTGGGTCGGTGCTGATGTTCTGGGTCGGTGCTGAAGTACTGGGTCTCTGCTGAGGTACTGGGTGGGTGCTGAGGTCCTGGGTCTGTGCTGAGGTACTGGGTCACTGCTGAGGTACTGGGTCGGTGCTGAGGTACTGGGTCGGGGCTGAGGTCCTGGGTCACTGCTGATGTACTGGGTCGGTGCTGAGGTACTGGGTCCGTGCTGATGTACCAGGTCGGTGCAGAGGTACTGGGTCGGTGCTCAGTTACTGGGTCGGTGCTGAGATACTGGGTCGCTGCTGAGGTCCAGGGTCACTGCTGAGGTACTGGGTCAGTGCTGATGTACTGGGTCAGTGCTGAGGTACTGGGTCACTGCTGAGGTACTAGATTGGTGCTGACGTACTATGTCGGTGCTGATGTACTGCGTCGGTGCTGAGGTACTGGGTCACTGCTGAGGTACTGGATCAATGCTGAGGTACTGGGTCGGTGCTGAGGTACGGGATCACTGCTGAGGTACTGGCTCATTGCTGAGGTACTGGGTCACTGCTGAGGTACTGGATCGGTGCTGAGGTAGTGGGTCACTGCTGAGGTAATGGGTTGGTGCTGAGGTACTGGGTCGGTGCTGAGGTACTGGGTCGGTGCTGAGGTACCGGGTCGGTGCTGAGATACTGGCTCGGTGCTTAGTAACTGGGTCACTGCTGAGGTACTGGGTCAGTGCTGAGGTACTGGGTCAGTGCTGAGGTACTGGGTCACTGCTGAGGTACTACGTCGGTGCTGAGGTACTGGATCAGTGCTGAGGTACTGGGTCAGTGCTGAGGTACTGGGTCACTGCTGAGGTACTAGGTCGGTGCTGAGGTACTGGGTCCGTGCTGAGGTACTGGGTCCGTGCTGAGGTACTGGGTCCGTGCTGAGGTACTGGGTCGGTGCAGAGGTACTGGGTCGATGCTCAGTTACTGGGTCGGTGCTGAGGTACTGGGTCAGTGCTGAGGTACTGGGTCGGTGCTGAGGTACTGGGTCGGTGCTGAGATACTGGGTCGCTGCTGAGGTACTGGGTCGGTGCTGAGGTACTGGGTCGGTGCTGAGGTACTGCGTCGGTTCTGAGGTACTGGGTCGGTGCTGAGGTACTGGGTCGGTTCTGAGGTACTGGGTCGTTGCTGAGGTACTGGGTCACTGCTGAGGTACTTGGTCACTGCTGAGGTACTGGGTCACTGCTGAGGTACTTGGTCACTGCTGAGGTACTGGGTCGGTGCTGAGGTACTGGGTCACTGCTGAGGTACTTGGTCACTGCTGAGGTACTGGGTCACTGCTGAGGTACTGGGTCACTGCTGAGATACTGGGTCGGTGCTGAGGTACTGGGTCACTGCTGAGGTACTGGGTCATGCTGAGGTACTTGGTCACTGCTGAGGTACTGGGTCGGTGCTCAGGTACTGGGTCACTGCTGAGGTGCTTGGTCGTTGCTGAGGTACTGGGTCGGTTCTGAGGTACTGGGTCGGAGCTGAGGTAATGGGTCTGTGCTGTGGTACTGGGTCGGTGCTGAGGTACTGGGTAACAGCTGAGGTACTGGGTCGGTGCTGAGGTACTGGGTCGGTGCTGAGGTACTGGGTCGGAGCTGATGTAATGGGTCTGTGCTGAGGTACTGGGTCACTGTTGAGGTACTGGGTCGGTGCTGAGGTACTGGGTCGGTGCTGAGGTACTGGGTCGGTGCTGAGGTACTGGGTCAGTGCTGAGGTACTGGGTCACAGCTGAGGTACTGGGTCACTGCTGAGGTACTGGGTCGGTGCTGAGGTACTGGGTCGGTGCTGAGGTACTGGGTCACTGCTGAGGAACTGGGTTGGTGCTGAGGTACTTGGTCGGTGCTGATGTACTGGATTAGTGCTGAGGTACTTGGTCACTGCTGAGGAACTGGGTCGGTGCTGATGTTCTGGGTCGGTGCTGAGGTACTGGGTCTCTGCTGAGGTACTGGGTCGGTGCTGAGGTACTGGGTCGGAGCTGATGTAATGGGTCTGTGCTGTGGTACTGGGTCGGTGCTGAGGTACTGGGTCACTGCTGAGGTACTGGGTCGGTGGTGAGGTACTGGGTCGGTGCTGGGGTACTGGGTCACTGCTGAGGAACTGGGTTGGTGCTGAGGTACTTGGTCGGTGCTGATGTACTGGATTAGTGGTGAGGTACTTGGTCACTGCTGAGGAACTGGGTCGGTGCTGATGTTCTGGGTCGGTGCTGAGGTACTGGGTCTCTGCTGAGGTACTGGGTCGGTGCTGAGGTCCTGGGTCTGTGCTGAGGTACTGGGTCACTGCTGAGGTACTGGGTCGGTGCTGAGGTACTGGGTCGGTGCTGAGGTACTGGGTCACTGCTGATGTACTGGGTCGGTGCTGAGGTACTGGGTCCGTGCTGATGTACCAGGTCGGTGCAGAGGTACTGGGACAGTTCTCAGTTACTGGGTCGGTGCTGAGATACTGGGTCGCTGCTGAGGTCCAGGGTCACTGCTGAGGTACTGGGTCAGTGCTGAGGTACTGGGTCACTGCTGAGGTACTAGATTGGTGCTGAGGTACTAGGTCGGTGCTGATGTACTGCGTCGGTGCTGAGGTACTGGGTCACTGCTGAGGTACTGGATCAATGCTGAGGTACTGGGTCGGTGCTGAGGTACGGGATCACTGCTGAGGTACTGGCTCATTGCTGAGGTACTGGGTCAGTGCTGAGGCACTGGGTCACTGCTGAGGTACAGGGTCGGTGCTGAGGTACTGGGTCGGTGCAAAGGTACTGCGTCACTGCTGAGGTACTGGGTCGGTGCTGAGGTACTGGGTCGGTGCTGAGGTACTAGGTCGGTGCTGAGGTATTGGGTCACTGCTGAGGTACTGGGTCGCTGCTGGGATTCTGTTTCTGTGCTGAGGTACTGGTTCACTACAGAGGTACTGGGTCGGTGCTGAGGTACTGGGTCATGCTGAGGTACTGGGTCGGTGCAGAGGTACTGGGTCGGGGATGAGGTACTGGGTCACTGCTGAGGAACTGGGTTGGTGCTGAGGTACTGGATCGGTGCTGATGTACTGGGTTAGTGCTGAGGTACTTGGTCACTGCTGAGGTACTGGGTCGGTGCTGATGTTCTGGGTCGGTGCTGAGGTACTGGGTCTCTGCTGAGGTACTGGGTCGGTGCTGAGGTCCTGGTTCGGTGCTGAGGTACTGGGTCACTGCTGAGGTACTTGGTCACTGCTGAGGTACTGGGTCGGTGCTGAGGTACTGGGTCACTGCTGAGGTAATGGGTCGGTGCTGAGGTACTGGGTCCGTGCTGAGGTACCAGGTCGGTGCAGAGGTACTGGGTCGGTGCTCAGTTACTGGGTTGGGGCAGAGATACTGGGTCGCTGCTGAGGTCCAGGGTCACTGCTGATGTACTGGGTCAGTGCTGATGTACTGGGTCAGTGCTGAGGTACTGGGTCACTGCTGAGGTACTAGATTGGTGCTGAGGTACTAGGTCGGTGCTGATGTAATGCGTCGGTGCTGAGGTACTGGGTCACTGCTGAGGTACTGGATCAATGCAGAGGTAATGGGTCGGTGCTGAGGTACGGGATCACTGCTGAGGTACTGGCTCATTGCTGAGGTACTGGGTCAGTGCTGAGGCACTGGGTCACTGCTGAGGTACTGGGTCGGTGCTGAGGTACTGGGTCGGTGCAAAGGTACTGCGTCACTGCTGAGGAGCTGGGTCGGTGCTGAGGTACTGGGTCACTGCTGAGGTACTGGGTCGGTGCTGAGGTACTGTGTCACTGCTGAGGTACTGGGTCGGTGCTGAGGTACTGGGTCACTGCTGAGGTACTTGATCACTGCTGAGGTACTCGGTCGGTGCTGAGGTACTGGGTCCGTGCTGAGGTACCAGGTCGGTGCAGAGGTACTGGGTCGGTGCTCAGTTACTGGGTCGGTGCTGAGATACTGGGTCGCTGCTGAGGTCCAGGGTCACTGCTGAGGTACTGGGTCAGTGCTGATGTACTGGGTCAGTGCTGAGGTACTGGGTCACTGCTGAGGTACTAGATTGGTGCTGAGGTACTAGGTCGGTGCTGATGTACTGCGTCGGTGCTGAGGTACTGGATCACTCCTGAGGTACTGGATCAATGCTGAGGTACTGGGTCGGAGCTGAATTAATGGGTAACAGCTGAGGTACTGGGTCGGTGCTGAGGTACTGGGTCATGTTGAGGTAATGGGTCTGTGCTGAGGTACTGGATCGGTGCTGAGGTACTGGGTCGGTGCTGAGGTACTGGGTCGGTGCTGAGGTACTGGGTCGGTGCTCAGGTACTGGGTCACTGCTGAGGTGCTTGGTCGTTGCTGAGGTACTGCGTCGGTTCTGAGGTACTGGGTCGGAGCTGAGGTAATGGGTCTGTGCTGTGGTACTGGGTCGGTGCTGAGGTACTGGGTCACTGTTGAGGTACTGGGTCGGTGCTGAGGTACTGGGTCGGTGCTGAGGTACTGGGTCACTGCTGAGGTACTGGGTCACAGCTGAGGTACTGGGTCGGTGCTGAGGTACTGGGTCGGTGCTGAGGTACTGGGTCGGTGCTGAGGTACTGGGTCACTGCTGAGGAACTGGGTTGGTGCTGAGGTACTTGGTCGGTGCTGGTGTACTGGATTAGTGCTGAGGTACTTGGTCACTGCTGAGGTACTGGGTCGGTGCTGATGTTCTGGGTCGGTGCTGAAGTACTGGGTCTCTGCTGAGGTACTGGGTGGGTGCTGAGGTCCTGGGTCTGTGCTGAGGTACTGGGTCACTGCTGAGGTACTGGGTCGGTGCTGAGGTACTGGGTCGGGGCTGAGGTCCTGGGTCACTGCTGATGTACTGGGTCGGTGCTGAGGTACTGGGTCCGTGCTGATGTACCAGGTCGGTGCAGAGGTACTGGGTCGGTGCTCAGTTACTGGGTCGGTGCTGAGATACTGGGTCGCTGCTGAGGTCCAGGGTCACTGCTGAGGTACTGGGTCAGTGCTGATGTACTGGGTCAGTGCTGAGGTACTGGGTCACTGCTGAGGTACTAGATTGGTGCTGACGTACTATGTCGGTGCTGATGTACTGCGTCGGTGCTGAGGTACTGGGTCACTGCTGAGGTACTGGATCAATGCTGAGGTACTGGGTCGGTGCTGAGGTACGGGATCACTGCTGAGGTACTGGCTCATTGCTGAGGTACTGGGTCACTGCTGAGGTACTGGATCGGTGCTGAGGTAGTGGGTCACTGCTGAGGTAATGGGTTGGTGCTGAGGTACTGGGTCGGTGCTGAGGTACTGGGTCGGTGCTGAGGTACCGGGTCGGTGCTGAGATACTGGCTCGGTGCTTAGTAACTGGGTCACTGCTGAGGTACTGGGTCAGTGCTGAGGTACTGGGTCAGTGCTGAGGTACTGGGTCACTGCTGAGGTACTACGTCGGTGCTGAGGTACTGGATCAGTGCTGAGGTACTGGGTCAGTGCTGAGGTACTGGGTCACTGCTGAGGTACTAGGTCGGTGCTGAGGTACTGGGTCCGTGCTGAGGTACTGGGTCCGTGCTGAGGTACTGGGTCCGTGCTGAGGTACTGGGTCGGTGCAGAGGTACTGGGTCGATGCTCAGTTACTGGGTCGGTGCTGAGGTACTGGGTCAGTGCTGAGGTACTGGGTCGGTGCTGAGGTACTGGGTCGGTGCTGAGATACTGGGTCGCTGCTGAGGTACTGGGTCGGTGCTGAGGTACTGGGTCGGTGCTGAGGTACTGCGTCGGTTCTGAGGTACTGGGTCGGTGCTGAGGTACTGGGTCGGTTCTGAGGTACTGGGTCGTTGCTGAGGTACTGGGTCACTGCTGAGGTACTTGGTCACTGCTGAGGTACTGGGTCACTGCTGAGGTACTTGGTCACTGCTGAGGTACTGGGTCGGTGCTGAGGTACTGGGTCACTGCTGAGGTACTTGGTCACTGCTGAGGTACTGGGTCACTGCTGAGGTACTGGGTCACTGCTGAGATACTGGGTCGGTGCTGAGGTACTGGGTCACTGCTGAGGTACTGGGTCATGCTGAGGTACTTGGTCACTGCTGAGGTACTGGGTCGGTGCTCAGGTACTGGGTCACTGCTGAGGTGCTTGGTCGTTGCTGAGGTACTGGGTCGGTTCTGAGGTACTGGGTCGGAGCTGAGGTAATGGGTCTGTGCTGTGGTACTGGGTCGGTGCTGAGGTACTGGGTAACAGCTGAGGTACTGGGTCGGTGCTGAGGTACTGGGTCGGTGCTGAGGTACTGGGTCGGAGCTGATGTAATGGGTCTGTGCTGAGGTACTGGGTCACTGTTGAGGTACTGGGTCGGTGCTGAGGTACTGGGTCGGTGCTGAGGTACTGGGTCGGTGCTGAGGTACTGGGTCAGTGCTGAGGTACTGGGTCACAGCTGAGGTACTGGGTCACTGCTGAGGTACTGGGTCGGTGCTGAGGTACTGGGTCGGTGCTGAGGTACTGGGTCACTGCTGAGGAACTGGGTTGGTGCTGAGGTACTTGGTCGGTGCTGATGTACTGGATTAGTGCTGAGGTACTTGGTCACTGCTGAGGAACTGGGTCGGTGCTGATGTTCTGGGTCGGTGCTGAGGTACTGGGTCTCTGCTGAGGTACTGGGTCGGTGCTGAGGTACTGGGTCGGAGCTGATGTAATGGGTCTGTGCTGTGGTACTGGGTCGGTGCTGAGGTACTGGGTCACTGCTGAGGTACTGGGTCGGTGGTGAGGTACTGGGTCGGTGCTGGGGTACTGGGTCACTGCTGAGGAACTGGGTTGGTGCTGAGGTACTTGGTCGGTGCTGATGTACTGGATTAGTGGTGAGGTACTTGGTCACTGCTGAGGAACTGGGTCGGTGCTGATGTTCTGGGTCGGTGCTGAGGTACTGGGTCTCTGCTGAGGTACTGGGTCGGTGCTGAGGTCCTGGGTCTGTGCTGAGGTACTGGGTCACTGCTGAGGTACTGGGTCGGTGCTGAGGTACTGGGTCGGTGCTGAGGTACTGGGTCACTGCTGATGTACTGGGTCGGTGCTGAGGTACTGGGTCCGTGCTGATGTACCAGGTCGGTGCAGAGGTACTGGGACAGTTCTCAGTTACTGGGTCGGTGCTGAGATACTGGGTCGCTGCTGAGGTCCAGGGTCACTGCTGAGGTACTGGGTCAGTGCTGAGGTACTGGGTCACTGCTGAGGTACTAGATTGGTGCTGAGGTACTAGGTCGGTGCTGATGTACTGCGTCGGTGCTGAGGTACTGGGTCACTGCTGAGGTACTGGATCAATGCTGAGGTACTGGGTCGGTGCTGAGGTACGGGATCACTGCTGAGGTACTGGCTCATTGCTGAGGTACTGGGTCAGTGCTGAGGCACTGGGTCACTGCTGAGGTACAGGGTCGGTGCTGAGGTACTGGGTCGGTGCAAAGGTACTGCGTCACTGCTGAGGTACTGGGTCGGTGCTGAGGTACTGCGTCGGTTCTGAGGTACTGGGTCGGTGCTGAGGTACTGGGTCGGTTCTGAGGTACTGGGTCGTTGCTGAGGTACTGGGTCACTGCTGAGGTACTTGGTCACTGCTGAGGTACTGGGTCACTGCTGAGGTACTTGGTCACTGCTGAGGTACTGGGTCGGTGCTGAGGTACTGGGTCACTGCTGAGGTACTTGGTCACTGCTGAGGTACTGGGTCACTGCTGAGGTACTGGGTCACTGCTGAGATACTGGGTCGGTGCTGAGGTACTGGGTCACTGCTGAGGTACTGGGTCATGCTGAGGTACTTGGTCACTGCTGAGGTACTGGGTCGGTGCTCAGGTACTGGGTCACTGCTGAGGTGCTTGGTCGTTGCTGAGGTACTGGGTCGGTTCTGAGGTACTGGGTCGGAGCTGAGGTAATGGGTCTGTGCTGTGGTACTGGGTCGGTGCTGAGGTACTGGGTAACAGCTGAGGTACTGGGTCGGTGCTGAGGTACTGGGTCGGTGCTGAGGTACTGGGTCGGAGCTGATGTAATGGGTCTGTGCTGAGGTACTGGGTCACTGTTGAGGTACTGGGTCGGTGCTGAGGTACTGGGTCGGTGCTGAGGTACTGGGTCGGTGCTGAGGTACTGGGTCAGTGCTGAGGTACTGGGTCACAGCTGAGGTACTGGGTCACTGCTGAGGTACTGGGTCGGTGCTGAGGTACTGGGTCGGTGCTGAGGTACTGGGTCACTGCTGAGGAACTGGGTTGGTGCTGAGGTACTTGGTCGGTGCTGATGTACTGGATTAGTGCTGAGGTACTTGGTCACTGCTGAGGAACTGGGTCGGTGCTGATGTTCTGGGTCGGTGCTGAGGTACTGGGTCTCTGCTGAGGTACTGGGTCGGTGCTGAGGTACTGGGTCGGAGCTGATGTAATGGGTCTGTGCTGTGGTACTGGGTCGGTGCTGAGGTACTGGGTCACTGCTGAGGTACTGGGTCGGTGGTGAGGTACTGGGTCGGTGCTGGGGTACTGGGTCACTGCTGAGGAACTGGGTTGGTGCTGAGGTACTTGGTCGGTGCTGATGTACTGGATTAGTGGTGAGGTACTTGGTCACTGCTGAGGAACTGGGTCGGTGCTGATGTTCTGGGTCGGTGCTGAGGTACTGGGTCTCTGCTGAGGTACTGGGTCGGTGCTGAGGTCCTGGGTCTGTGCTGAGGTACTGGGTCACTGCTGAGGTACTGGGTCGGTGCTGAGGTACTGGGTCGGTGCTGAGGTACTGGGTCACTGCTGATGTACTGGGTCGGTGCTGAGGTACTGGGTCCGTGCTGATGTACCAGGTCGGTGCAGAGGTACTGGGACAGTTCTCAGTTACTGGGTCGGTGCTGAGATACTGGGTCGCTGCTGAGGTCCAGGGTCACTGCTGAGGTACTGGGTCAGTGCTGAGGTACTGGGTCACTGCTGAGGTACTAGATTGGTGCTGAGGTACTAGGTCGGTGCTGATGTACTGCGTCGGTGCTGAGGTACTGGGTCACTGCTGAGGTACTGGATCAATGCTGAGGTACTGGGTCGGTGCTGAGGTACGGGATCACTGCTGAGGTACTGGCTCATTGCTGAGGTACTGGGTCAGTGCTGAGGCACTGGGTCACTGCTGAGGTACAGGGTCGGTGCTGAGGTACTGGGTCGGTGCAAAGGTACTGCGTCACTGCTGAGGTACTGGGTCGGTGCTGAGGTACTGGGTCGGTGCTGAGGTACTAGGTCGGTGCTGAGGTATTGGGTCACTGCTGAGGTACTGGGTCGCTGCTGGGATTCTGTTTCTGTGCTGAGGTACTGGTTCACTACAGAGGTACTGGGTCGGTGCTGAGGTACTGGGTCATGCTGAGGTACTGGGTCGGTGCAGAGGTACTGGGTCGGGGATGAGGTACTGGGTCACTGCTGAGGAACTGGGTTGGTGCTGAGGTACTGGATCGGTGCTGATGTACTGGGTTAGTGCTGAGGTACTTGGTCACTGCTGAGGTACTGGGTCGGTGCTGATGTTCTGGGTCGGTGCTGAGGTACTGGGTCTCTGCTGAGGTACTGGGTCGGTGCTGAGGTCCTGGTTCGGTGCTGAGGTACTGGGTCACTGCTGAGGTACTTGGTCACTGCTGAGGTACTGGGTCGGTGCTGAGGTACTGGGTCACTGCTGAGGTAATGGGTCGGTGCTGAGGTACTGGGTCCGTGCTGAGGTACCAGGTCGGTGCAGAGGTACTGGGTCGGTGCTCAGTTACTGGGTTGGGGCAGAGATACTGGGTCGCTGCTGAGGTCCAGGGTCACTGCTGATGTACTGGGTCAGTGCTGATGTACTGGGTCAGTGCTGAGGTACTGGGTCACTGCTGAGGTACTAGATTGGTGCTGAGGTACTAGGTCGGTGCTGATGTAATGCGTCGGTGCTGAGGTACTGGGTCACTGCTGAGGTACTGGATCAATGCAGAGGTAATGGGTCGGTGCTGAGGTACGGGATCACTGCTGAGGTACTGGCTCATTGCTGAGGTACTGGGTCAGTGCTGAGGCACTGGGTCACTGCTGAGGTACTGGGTCGGTGCTGAGGTACTGGGTCGGTGCAAAGGTACTGCGTCACTGCTGAGGAGCTGGGTCGGTGCTGAGGTACTGGGTCACTGCTGAGGTACTGGGTCGGTGCTGAGGTACTGTGTCACTGCTGAGGTACTGGGTCGGTGCTGAGGTACTGGGTCACTGCTGAGGTACTTGATCACTGCTGAGGTACTCGGTCGGTGCTGAGGTACTGGGTCCGTGCTGAGGTACCAGGTCGGTGCAGAGGTACTGGGTCGGTGCTCAGTTACTGGGTCGGTGCTGAGATACTGGGTCGCTGCTGAGGTCCAGGGTCACTGCTGAGGTACTGGGTCAGTGCTGATGTACTGGGTCAGTGCTGAGGTACTGGGTCACTGCTGAGGTACTAGATTGGTGCTGAGGTACTAGGTCGGTGCTGATGTACTGCGTCGGTGCTGAGGTACTGGATCACTCCTGAGGTACTGGATCAATGCTGAGGTACTGGGTCGGAGCTGAATTAATGGGTAACAGCTGAGGTACTGGGTCGGTGCTGAGGTACTGGGTCATGTTGAGGTAATGGGTCTGTGCTGAGGTACTGGATCGGTGCTGAGGTACTGGGTCGGTGCTGAGGTACTGGGTCGGTGCTGAGGTACTGGGTCGGTGCTCAGGTACTGGGTCACTGCTGAGGTGCTTGGTCGTTGCTGAGGTACTGCGTCGGTTCTGAGGTACTGGGTCGGAGCTGAGGTAATGGGTCTGTGCTGTGGTACTGGGTCGGTGCTGAGGTACTGGGTCACTGTTGAGGTACTGGGTCGGTGCTGAGGTACTGGGTCGGTGCTGAGGTACTGGGTCACTGCTGAGGTACTGGGTCACAGCTGAGGTACTGGGTCGGTGCTGAGGTACTGGGTCGGTGCTGAGGTACTGGGTCGGTGCTGAGGTACTGGGTCACTGCTGAGGAACTGGGTTGGTGCTGAGGTACTTGGTCGGTGCTGGTGTACTGGATTAGTGCTGAGGTACTTGGTCACTGCTGAGGTACTGGGTCGGTGCTGATGTTCTGGGTCGGTGCTGAAGTACTGGGTCTCTGCTGAGGTACTGGGTGGGTGCTGAGGTCCTGGGTCTGTGCTGAGGTACTGGGTCACTGCTGAGGTACTGGGTCGGTGCTGAGGTACTGGGTCGGGGCTGAGGTCCTGGGTCACTGCTGATGTACTGGGTCGGTGCTGAGGTACTGGGTCCGTGCTGATGTACCAGGTCGGTGCAGAGGTACTGGGTCGGTGCTCAGTTACTGGGTCGGTGCTGAGATACTGGGTCGCTGCTGAGGTCCAGGGTCACTGCTGAGGTACTGGGTCAGTGCTGATGTACTGGGTCAGTGCTGAGGTACTGGGTCACTGCTGAGGTACTAGATTGGTGCTGACGTACTATGTCGGTGCTGATGTACTGCGTCGGTGCTGAGGTACTGGGTCACTGCTGAGGTACTGGATCAATGCTGAGGTACTGGGTCGGTGCTGAGGTACGGGATCACTGCTGAGGTACTGGCTCATTGCTGAGGTACTGGGTCACTGCTGAGGTACTGGATCGGTGCTGAGGTAGTGGGTCACTGCTGAGGTAATGGGTTGGTGCTGAGGTACTGGGTCGGTGCTGAGGTACTGGGTCGGTGCTGAGGTACCGGGTCGGTGCTGAGATACTGGCTCGGTGCTTAGTAACTGGGTCACTGCTGAGGTACTGGGTCAGTGCTGAGGTACTGGGTCAGTGCTGAGGTACTGGGTCACTGCTGAGGTACTACGTCGGTGCTGAGGTACTGGATCAGTGCTGAGGTACTGGGTCAGTGCTGAGGTACTGGGTCACTGCTGAGGTACTAGGTCGGTGCTGAGGTACTGGGTCCGTGCTGAGGTACTGGGTCCGTGCTGAGGTACTGGGTCCGTGCTGAGGTACTGGGTCGGTGCAGAGGTACTGGGTCGATGCTCAGTTACTGGGTCGGTGCTGAGGTACTGGGTCAGTGCTGAGGTACTGGGTCGGTGCTGAGGTACTGGGTCGGTGCTGAGATACTGGGTCGCTGCTGAGGTACTGGGTCGGTGCTGAGGTACTGGGTCGGTGCTGAGGTACTGCGTCGGTTCTGAGGTACTGGGTCGGTGCTGAGGTACTGGGTCGGTTCTGAGGTACTGGGTCGTTGCTGAGGTACTGGGTCACTGCTGAGGTACTTGGTCACTGCTGAGGTACTGGGTCACTGCTGAGGTACTTGGTCACTGCTGAGGTACTGGGTCGGTGCTGAGGTACTGGGTCACTGCTGAGGTACTTGGTCACTGCTGAGGTACTGGGTCACTGCTGAGGTACTGGGTCACTGCTGAGATACTGGGTCGGTGCTGAGGTACTGGGTCACTGCTGAGGTACTGGGTCATGCTGAGGTACTTGGTCACTGCTGAGGTACTGGGTCGGTGCTCAGGTACTGGGTCACTGCTGAGGTGCTTGGTCGTTGCTGAGGTACTGGGTCGGTTCTGAGGTACTGGGTCGGAGCTGAGGTAATGGGTCTGTGCTGTGGTACTGGGTCGGTGCTGAGGTACTGGGTAACAGCTGAGGTACTGGGTCGGTGCTGAGGTACTGGGTCGGTGCTGAGGTACTGGGTCGGAGCTGATGTAATGGGTCTGTGCTGAGGTACTGGGTCACTGTTGAGGTACTGGGTCGGTGCTGAGGTACTGGGTCGGTGCTGAGGTACTGGGTCGGTGCTGAGGTACTGGGTCAGTGCTGAGGTACTGGGTCACAGCTGAGGTACTGGGTCACTGCTGAGGTACTGGGTCGGTGCTGAGGTACTGGGTCGGTGCTGAGGTACTGGGTCACTGCTGAGGAACTGGGTTGGTGCTGAGGTACTTGGTCGGTGCTGATGTACTGGATTAGTGCTGAGGTACTTGGTCACTGCTGAGGAACTGGGTCGGTGCTGATGTTCTGGGTCGGTGCTGAGGTACTGGGTCTCTGCTGAGGTACTGGGTCGGTGCTGAGGTACTGGGTCGGAGCTGATGTAATGGGTCTGTGCTGTGGTACTGGGTCGGTGCTGAGGTACTGGGTCACTGCTGAGGTACTGGGTCGGTGGTGAGGTACTGGGTCGGTGCTGGGGTACTGGGTCACTGCTGAGGAACTGGGTTGGTGCTGAGGTACTTGGTCGGTGCTGATGTACTGGATTAGTGGTGAGGTACTTGGTCACTGCTGAGGAACTGGGTCGGTGCTGATGTTCTGGGTCGGTGCTGAGGTACTGGGTCTCTGCTGAGGTACTGGGTCGGTGCTGAGGTCCTGGGTCTGTGCTGAGGTACTGGGTCACTGCTGAGGTACTGGGTCGGTGCTGAGGTACTGGGTCGGTGCTGAGGTACTGGGTCACTGCTGATGTACTGGGTCGGTGCTGAGGTACTGGGTCCGTGCTGATGTACCAGGTCGGTGCAGAGGTACTGGGACAGTTCTCAGTTACTGGGTCGGTGCTGAGATACTGGGTCGCTGCTGAGGTCCAGGGTCACTGCTGAGGTACTGGGTCAGTGCTGAGGTACTGGGTCACTGCTGAGGTACTAGATTGGTGCTGAGGTACTAGGTCGGTGCTGATGTACTGCGTCGGTGCTGAGGTACTGGGTCACTGCTGAGGTACTGGATCAATGCTGAGGTACTGGGTCGGTGCTGAGGTACGGGATCACTGCTGAGGTACTGGCTCATTGCTGAGGTACTGGGTCAGTGCTGAGGCACTGGGTCACTGCTGAGGTACAGGGTCGGTGCTGAGGTACTGGGTCGGTGCAAAGGTACTGCGTCACTGCTGAGGTACTGGGTCGGTGCTGAGGTACTGGGTCGGTGCTGAGGTACTAGGTCGGTGCTGAGGTATTGGGTCACTGCTGAGGTACTGGGTCGCTGCTGGGATTCTGTTTCTGTGCTGAGGTACTGGTTCACTACAGAGGTACTGGGTCGGTGCTGAGGTACTGGGTCATGCTGAGGTACTGGGTCGGTGCAGAGGTACTGGGTCGGGGATGAGGTACTGGGTCACTGCTGAGGAACTGGGTTGGTGCTGAGGTACTGGATCGGTGCTGATGTACTGGGTTAGTGCTGAGGTACTTGGTCACTGCTGAGGTACTGGGTCGGTGCTGATGTTCTGGGTCGGTGCTGAGGTACTGGGTCTCTGCTGAGGTACTGGGTCGGTGCTGAGGTCCTGGTTCGGTGCTGAGGTACTGGGTCACTGCTGAGGTACTTGGTCACTGCTGAGGTACTGGGTCGGTGCTGAGGTACTGGGTCACTGCTGAGGTAATGGGTCGGTGCTGAGGTACTGGGTCCGTGCTGAGGTACCAGGTCGGTGCAGAGGTACTGGGTCGGTGCTCAGTTACTGGGTTGGGGCAGAGATACTGGGTCGCTGCTGAGGTCCAGGGTCACTGCTGATGTACTGGGTCAGTGCTGATGTACTGGGTCAGTGCTGAGGTACTGGGTCACTGCTGAGGTACTAGATTGGTGCTGAGGTACTAGGTCGGTGCTGATGTAATGCGTCGGTGCTGAGGTACTGGGTCACTGCTGAGGTACTGGATCAATGCAGAGGTAATGGGTCGGTGCTGAGGTACGGGATCACTGCTGAGGTACTGGCTCATTGCTGAGGTACTGGGTCAGTGCTGAGGCACTGGGTCACTGCTGAGGTACTGGGTCGGTGCTGAGGTACTGGGTCGGTGCAAAGGTACTGCGTCACTGCTGAGGAGCTGGGTCGGTGCTGAGGTACTGGGCCGGTGCTGAGGTACTGGGTCGGTGCGGAGGTATTGGGTCACTGCTGAGGTACTGGGTCGCTGCTGAGATTCTGTTTCTGTGCTGAGGTACTGGTTCACTACAGAGGTACTGGGTCGCTGCTGAGGTACTGGGTCATGCTGAGGTACTGGATCGGTGCTGAGGTACTGGGTCGGTGCTCAGGTACTGGGTCACTGCTGAGGTACTGGGTCGGTGCTGAGGTACTGGGTCGGTGCTGAGGTACTGGGTCACTGCTGAGGTGCTTGGTCGTTGCTGAGGTACTGCGTCGGTCCTGAGGTACTGGGTCGGAGCTGAGGTAATGGGTCTGTGCTGTGGTACTGGGTCGGTGCTGAGGTACTGGGTCACAGCCTAGGTACTGGGTCGGTGCTGAGGTACTGGGTCACTGCTGAGGTACTGGGTCACTGCTGAGGTACTTGGTCACTGCTGAGGTACTGGATCGGTGCTGAGGTAGTGGGTCACTGCTGAGGTAATGGGTCGGTGCTGAGGTACTGGGTCGGTGCTGAGGTACTGGGTCACTGCTGAGGTACTGGGTCGGTGCTGCGGTACTGGGTCGGTGCTGAGGTACTGGGTCACAGCTGAGGTACTGGGTCGGTGCTGAGGTACTGGGTCGGTGCTGAGGTACTGGGTCGGTGCTGAGGTACTGGGTCACTGCTGAGGTACTGTGTTGGTGCTGTGGAACTGGGTCACTGCTGAGGTACTGGGTCGGTGCTGAGGTACTGGGTCGGTGCTGAGGTACTGGGTCAGTTCTGATGTACTGGTTCGGTGCTGAGGTACTAGGTCACTGCTGAGGTACTGTGTCGGTGCTGAGGTACTGGCTCACTGCTCAGGTACTGTTTCGGTGCTGAGGTACTGGGTCACTGCTGAGGTACTGTGTCGGTGCTGATGTACTGGTTCGTTCCTGAGGTACTGGGTCACTGCTGAGGTACAGGGTGGGTGCTGAGGTACTGGGTCGGAGCTGAGGTACTGTGTCACTGCTGAGGTACTGGGTCGGTGCTGAGGTACTGGGTCACTGCTGAGGTACTGGGTCGGTGCTGAGGTACTGTGTCACTGCTGAGGTACTGGGTCGGTGCTGAGGTACTGGGTCACTGCTGAGGTACTTGATCACTGCTGAGGTACTGGGTCGGTGCTGAGGTACTGGGTCCGTGCTGAGGTACCAGGTCGGTGCAGAGGTACTGGGTCGGTGCGCAGTTACTGGGTCGGTGCTGAGATACTGGGTCGCTGCTGAGGTCCAGGGTCACTGCTGAGGTACTGGGTCAGTGCTGATGTACTGGGTCAGTGCTGAGGTACTGGGTCACTGCTGAGGTACTAGATTGGTGCTGACGTACTAGGTCGGTGCTGATGTACTGCGTCGGTGCTGAGGTACTGGGTCACTGCTGAGGTACTGGATCAATGCTGAGGTACTGGGTCGGTGCTGAGGTACGGGATCACTGCTGAGGTACTGGGTCACTGCTGAGGTACTCGGTCAGTGCTGAGGCACTGGGTCACTGCTGAGGTACTGGGTCCGTGCTGAGGTACCAGGTCGGTGCAGAGGTACTGGGTCGGTGCTCAGTTACTGGGTCGGTGCTGAGATACTGGGTCGCTGCTGAGGTCCAGGGTCACTGCTGAGGTACTGGGTCAGTGCTGATGTACTGGGTCAGTGCTGAGGTACTGGGTCACTGCTGAGGTACTAGATTGGTGCTGAGGTACTGGGTCGGTGCTGAGGTACTGGGTCACTGCTGAGGTACTTGGTCACTGCTGAGGTACTGGGTCGGTGCTGAGGTACTGGGTCACTGCTGATGTAATGGGTCGGTGCTGAGGTACTGGGTCCGTGCTGAGGTACCAGGTCGGTGCAGAGGTACTGGGTCGGTGCTCACTTACTGGGTCGGTGCTTAGATACTGGGTCGCTGCTAAGGTCCAGGGTCACTGCTGAGGTACTGGGTCAGTGCTGATGTACTGGGTCAGTGCTGAGGTACTGGGTCACTGCTGAGGTACTAGATTGGTGCTGCGGTACTAGGTCGGTGCTGATGTACTGCGTCGGTGCTGAGGTACTGGGTCACTGCTGAGGTACTGGGTCGCTGCTGAGGTACTGGGTCACTGCTGAGGCACTGGGTCACTGCTGAGGTACTGGGTCAGTGCTGAGGTACTGGGTCGGTGCTGAGGTACTGGGTCGGTGCTGAGGTATTGGGTCTCTGCTGAGGTACTGGGTCGGTGCTGAGATACTGTTTCGGTGCTGAGGTACTGGTTCACTACAGAGGTACTGGGTCGGTGCTGAGGTACTGGGTCGGTGCTCAGGTACTGGGTCGGTTCTGAGGTACTGGGTCGGAGCTGAGGTAATGGGTCTGTGCTGTGGTACTGGGTCGGTGCTGAGGTACTGGGTAACAGCTGAGGTACTGGGTCGGTGCTGAGGTACTGGGTCGGAGCTGAGGTAATGTGTCTGTGCTGTGGTACTGGGTCGGTGCTGAGGTACTGGGTCACTGCTTAGGTACTGGGTCGGTGCTGAGGTACTGGGTCGGTGCTGAGGTACTGGGTCGGTGCTGAGGTACTGGGTCACTGCTGAGGAACTGGGTTGGTGCTGAGGTACTTGGTCGGTGCTGATGTACTGGATTAGTGCTGAGGTACTTGGTCACTGCTGAGGTACTGGGTCGGTGCTGATGTTCTGGGTCGGTGCTGAAGTACTGGGTCTCTGCTGAGGTACTGGGTCGGTGCTGAGGTCCTGGGTCTGTGCTGAGGTACTGGGTCACTGCTGAGGTACTGGGTCGGTGCTGAGGTACTGGGTCCGTGCTGATGTACCAGGTCGGTGCAGAGGTACTGGGTCGGTGCTCAGTTACTGGGTCGGTGCTGAGATACTGGGTCGCTGCTGAGGTCCAGGGTCACTGCTGAGGTACTGGGTCAGTGCTGATGTACTGGGTCAGTGCTGAGGTACTGGGTCACTGCTGAGGTACTAGATTGGTGCTGAGGTACTGGGTCGGTGCTGAGGTACGGGATCACTGCTGAGGTACTGGCTCATTGCTGAGGTACTGGGTCACTGCTGAGGTACTGGATCGGTGCTGAGGTAGTGGGTCACTGCTGAGGTAATGGGTTGGTGCTGAGGTACTGGGTCGGTGCTGAGGTACTGGGTCACTGCTGAGGTACTGGGTCGGTGCTGAGGTACCGGGTCGGTGCTGAGATACTGGCTCGGTGCTTAGTAACTGGGTCACTGCTGAGGTACTGGGTCAGTGCTGAGGTACTGGGTCAGTGCTGAGGTACTGGGTCACTGCTGAGGTACTACGTCGGTGCTGAGGTACTGGGTCAGTGCTGAGGTACTGGGTCAGTGCTGAGGTACTGGGTCGGTGCAGAGGTACTGGGTCGATTCTCAGTTACTGGGTCGGTGCTGAGATACTGGGTCGCTGCTGAGGTACAGGGTCACTGCTGAGGTACTGGGTCTGTGCTGATGTACTGGGTCAGTGCTGAGGTACTGGGTCACTGCTGAGGTACTAGATTGGTGCTGAGGTACTTGGTCGGTGGTGATTTACTGCGTCGGTGCTGAGGTACTGGGTCACTGCTTAGCTACTGGATCAATGCTGAGGTACTGGGTCGGTGCTGAGGTACTGGGTCACAGCTGAGGTACTGGGTCGGTGCTGAGGTACTGGGTCGGAGCTGAGGTAATGGGTCTGTGCTGTTGTACTGGGTCGGTGCTAAGGTACTGGGTCACTGCTGAGGTACTGGGTCGGTGCAGAGGTACTGGGGCGGTGCTGAGGTACTGGGTCACTGCTGAGGAACTGGGCTAGTGCTGAGGTACTTGGTCACTGCTGAGGTACTGGGTCGCTGCTGATGTTCTGGGTCGGTGCTGAGGTACTGGGTCTCTGCTGACGTACTGGGTCGGTGCTGAGGTCCTGGGTCGGTGCTGAGGTACTGGGTCACTGCTGAGGTACTTGGTCACTGCTGAGGTACTGGGTTGGTGCTGAGGTACTGGGTCACTGCTGAGGTAATGGGTCGGTGCTGAGGTACTGGGTCACTGCTGAGGTACTGGGTCGGTGCTGAGGTACTGGGTCGGTGCTGAGGTACCAGGTCGGTGCAGAGGTACTGGGTCGGTGCTCAGTTACTGGGTCGGGGCAGAGATACTGGGTCGCTGCTGAGGTCCAGGGTCACTGCTGAGGTACTGGGTCAGTGCTGATGTACTGGGTCAGTGCTGAGGTACTGGGTCACTGCTGAGGTACTAGATTGGTGCTGAGGTACTAGGTCGGTGCTGATGTAATGCGTCGGTGCTGAGGTACTGGGTCACTGCCTAGGTACTTTGATCAATGCAGAGGTAATGGGTCGGTGCTGAGGTACGGGATCACTGCTGAGGTACTGGCTCATTGCTGAGGTACTGGGTCAGTGCTGAGGCACTGGGTCACTGCTGAGGTACAGGGTCGGTGCTGAGGTACTGGGTCGGTGCTGAGGTACTGGGTCGGTGCTGAGGTACTGGGTCAGTGCTGAGGTACAGGGTCGGTGCTGAGGTACTGCGTCACTGCTGAGGTACTGGGTCAGTGCTGAGGTACTGGGTCAGTGCTGAGGCACTGGGTCACTGCTGAGGTACTGGGTCGGTGCTGAGGTACTGGGTCAGTGCAAAGGTACTGCGTCACTGCTGAGGTACTGGGTCACTGCTGAGGTACTGGGTCACTACTGAGGTACTGGGACGGTGCTGAGGTACTGGGTCACTGCTGAGTTACTGGGTCACTGCTGAGGTACTGGGTCGGTGCTGAGGTACTGGGTCGGTGCGGAGGTATTGGGTCACTGCTGAGGTACTGGGTCGCTGCTGAGATTCTGTTTCTGTGCTGAGGTACTGGTTCACTACAGAGGTACTGGGTCGCTGCTGAGGTACTGGGTCATGCTGAGGTACTGGATCGGTGCTGAGGTACTGGGTCTCTGCTGAGGTACTGGATCGGTGCTGAGGTACTGGGTAACAGCTGAGGTACTGGGTCGGTGCTGAGGTACTGGGTCGGAGCTGATGTAATGGGTCTGTGCTGTGGTACTGGGTCGGTGCTGAGGTACTGGGTTGGTGCTGAGGTACTTGGTCGGTGCTGAGGTACTGGGTCACTGCTGAGGTACTGGGTCGGTGCTGAGGTACTGGGTCGGTGCTGAGGTACTGGGTCACTGCTGAGAAACTGGGTCGGTGCTGAGGTACTTGGTCGGTGCTGATGTACTGGATTAGTGCTGAGGTACTTGGTCACTGCTGAGGAACTGGGTCGGTGCTGATGTTCTGGGTCGGTGCTGAGGTACTGGGTCTCTGCTGAGGTACTGGGTCGGTGCTGAGGTACTGGGTCGGAGCTGATGTAATGGGTCTGTGCTGTGGTACTGGGTCAGTGCTGAGGTACTGGGTCACTGCTGAGGTACTGGGTCGGTGCTGAGGTACTGGGTCGGTGCTGGGGTACTGGGTCACTGCTGAGGAACAGGGTTGGTGCTGAGGTACTTGGTCGGTGCTGATGTACTGGATTAGTGCTGAGGTACTTGGTCACTGCTGAGGAACTGGGTCGGTGCTGATGTTCTGGGTCGGTGCTGAGGTACTGGGTCTCTGCTGAGGTACTGGGTCGGTGCTGAGGTCCTGGGTCTGTGCTGAGGTACTGGGTCACTGCTGAGGTACTGGGTTGGTGCTGAGGTACTGGGTCGGGGCTGAGGTACTGGGTCACTGCTGATGTACTGGGTCGGTGCTGAGGTACTGGGTCCGTGCTGATGTACCAGGTCGGTGCAGAGGTACTGGGTCAGTGCTCAGTTACTGGGTCGGTGCTGAGATACTGGGTCGCTGCTGAGGTCCAGGGTCACTGCTGAGGTACTGGGTCAGTGCTGAGGTACTGGGTCACTGCTGAGGTACTAGATTGGTGCTGAGGTACTAGGTCGGTGCTGATGTACTGCGTCGGTGCTGAGGTACTGGGTCACTGCTGAGGTACTGGATCAATGCTGAGGTACTGGGTCGGTGCTGAGGTACGGGATCACTGCTGAGGTACTGGCTCATTGCTGAGGTACTGGGTCAGTGCTGAGGCACTGGGTCACTGCTGAGGTACAGGGTCGGTGCTGAGGTACTGGGTCGGTGCAAAGGTACTGCGTCACTGCTGAGGTACTGGGTCGGTGCTGAGGTACTGGGTCGGTGCTGAGGTACTGGGTCGGTGCTGAGGTATTGGGTCACTGCTGAGGTACTGGGTCGCTGCTGAGATTCTGTTTCTGTGCTGAGGTACTGGTTCACTACAGAGGTACTGGGTCGGTGCTGAGGTACTGGGTCATGCTGAGGTACTGGATCGGTGCTGAGGTACTGGGTCACTGCTGAGGTACTGGGTCGGTGCAGAGGTACTGGGTCGGGGATGAGGTACTGGGTCACTGCTGAGGAACTGGGTTGGTGCTGAGGTACTGGATCGGTGCTGATGTACTGGGTTAGTGCTGAGGTACTTGGTCACTGCTGAGGTACTGGGTCAGTGCTGATGTTCTGGGTCGGTGCTGAGGTACTGGGTCTCTGCTGATGTACTGGGTCGGTGCTGAGGTCCTGGGTCGGTGCTGAGGTACTGGGTCACTGCTGAGGTACTTGGTCACTGCTGAGGTACTGGGTCGGTGCTGAGGTACTGGGTCACTGCTGAGGTAATGGGTCGGTGCTGAGGTACTGGGTCCGTGCTGAGGTACCAGGTCGGTGCAGAGGTACTGGGTCGGTGCTCAGTTACTGGGTTGGGGCAGAGATACTGGGTCGCTGCTGAGGTCCAGGGTCACTGCTGATGTACTGGGTCAGTGCTGATGTACTGGGTCAGTGCTGAGGTACTGGGTCACTGCTGAGGTACTAGATTGGTGCTGAGGTACTAGGTCGGTGCTGATGTAATGCGTCGGTGCTGAGGTACTGGGTCACTGCTGAGGTACTGGATCAATGCAGAGGTAATGGGTCGGTGCTGAGGTACGGGATCACTGCTGAGGTACTGGCTCATTGCTGAGGTACTGGGTCAGTGCTGAGGCACTGGGTCACTGCTGAGGTACTGGGTCGGTGCTGAGGTACTGGGCCGGTGCTGAGGTACTGGGTCGGTGCGGAGGTATTGTGTCACTGCTGAGGTACTGGGTCGCTGCTGAGATTCTGTTTCTGTGCTGAGGTACTGGTTCACTACAGAGGTACTGGGTCGCTGCTGAGGTACTGGGTCATGCTGAGGTACTGGATCGGTGCTGAGGTACTGGATCGGTGCTGAGGTACTGGGTCACTGCTGAGGTACTGGATCGGTGCTGAGGTACTGGGTCGGTGCTGAGGTGCTTGGTCGTTGCTGAGGTACTGGGTCGGTTCTGAGGTACTGGGTCGGAGCTGAGGTAATGGGTCTGTGCAGTGGTACTGGGTCGGTGCTGAGGTACTGGGTCACAGCTGAGGTACTGGGTCGGTGCTGAGGTACTGGGTCACTGCTGAGGTACTGGGTCACTGCTGAGGTACTTGGTCACTGCTGAGGTACTGGATCGGTGCTGAGGTAGTGGGTCACTGCTGAGGTAATGGGTCGGTGCTGAGGTACTGGGTCGGTGCTGAGGTACTGGGTCACTGCTGAGGTACTGGGTCGGTGCTGCGGTACTGGGTCGGTGCTGAGGTACTGGGTCACAGCTGAGGTACTGGGTCGGTGCTGAGGTACTGGGTCGGTGCTGAGGTACTGGGTCAGTGCTGAGGTACTGGGTCACTGCTGAGGTACTGTGTTGGTGCTGTGGAACTGGGTCACTGCTGAGGTACTGGGTCGGTGCTGAGGTACTGGGTCGGTGCTGAGGTACTGGGTCAGTTCTGATGTACTGGTTCGGTGCTGAGGTACTAGGTCACTGCTGAGGTACTGTGTCGGTGCTGAGGTACTGGCTCACTGCTCAGGTACTGTTTCGGTGCTGAGGTACTGGGTCACTGCTGAGGTACTGTGTCGGTGCTGATGTACTGGTTCGTTCCTGAGGTACTGGGTCACTGCTGAGGTACAGGGTGGGTGCTGAGGTACTGGGTCGGAGCTGAGGTACTGTGTCACTGCTGAGGTACTGGGTCGGTGCTGAGGTACTGGGTCACTGCTGAGGTACTGGGTCGGTGCTGAGGTACTGTGTCACTGCTGAGGTACTGGGTCGGTGCTGAGGTACTGGGTCACTGCTGAGGTACTTGATCACTGCTGAGGTACTGGGTCGGTGCTGAGGTACTGGGTCCGTGCTGAGGTACCAGGTCGGTGCAGAGGTACTGGGTCGGTGCTCAGTTACTGGGTCGGTGCTGAGATACTGGGTCGCTGCTGAGGTCCAGGGTCACTGCTGAGGTACTGGGTCAGTGCTGATGTACTGGGTCAGTGCTGAGGTACTGGGTCACTGCTGAGGTACTAGATTGGTGCTGAGGTACTAGGTCGGTGCTGATGTACTGCGTCGGTGCTGAGGTACTGGGTCACTGCTGAGGTACTGGATCAATGCTGAGGTACTGGGTCGGAGCTGAGGTACGGGATCACTGCTGAGGTACTGGGGCACTGCTGAGGTACTCGGTCAGTGCTGAGGCACTGGGTCACTGCTGAGGTACTGGGTCCGTGCTGAGGTACCAGGTCGGTGCAGAGGTACTGGGTCGGTGCTCAGTTACTGGGTCGGTGCTGAGATACTGGGTCGCTGCTGAGGTACAGGGTCACTGCTGAGGTACTGGGTCAGTGCTGATGTACTGGGTCAGTGCTGAGGTACTGGGTCACTGCTGAGGTACTAGATTGGTGCTGAGGTACTGGGTCACTGCTGAGGTACTTGGTCACTGCTGAGGTACTGGGTCGGTGCTGAGGTACTGGGTCACTGCTGAGGTAATGGGTCGGTGCTGAGGTACTGGGTCCGTGCTGAGGTACCAGGTCGGTGCAGAGGTACTGGGTCGGTGCTCAGTTACTGGGTCGGTGCTTAGATACTGGGTTGCTGCTGAGGTCCAGGGTCACTGCTGAGGTACTGGGTCAGTGCTGATGTACTGGGTCAGTGCTGAGGTACTGGGTCACTGCTGAGGTACTAGATTGGTGCTGCGGTACTAGGTCGGTGCTGATGTACTGCGTCGGTGCTGAGGTACTGGGTCACTGCTGAGGTACTGGATCAATGCTGAGGTACTGGGTCGGTGCTGAGGTACGGGGTCACTGCTGAGGTACTTGCTCATTGCTGAGGTACTGGGTCAGTGCTGAGGCACTGGGTCACTGCTGAGGTACTGGATCGGTGCTGAGGTACTGGGTCGGTGCTGAGGTACTGGGTCGGTGCTGAGGTATTGGGTCTCTGCTGAGGTACTGGGTCGGTGCTGAGATACTGTTTCGGTGCTGAGGTACTGGTTCACTACAGAGGTACTGGGTCGGTGCTGAGGTACTGGGTCGGTGCTGAGGTACTGGGTCATGCTGAGGTACTGGCTCGGTGCTCAGGTACTGGGTCACTGCTGAGGTACTGGGTCACTGCTGAGGTGCTTGGTCGTTGCTGAGGTACTGGGTCGGTTCTGAGGTACTGGGTCGGAGCTGAGGTAATGGGTCTGTGCTGTGGTACTGGGTCGGTGCTGAGGTACTTGGTAACAGCTGAGGTACTGGGTCGGTGCTGAGGTACTGGGTCGGAGCTGAGGTAATGTGTCTGTGCTGTGGTACTGGGTCGGTGCTGAGGTACTGGGTCACTGCTGAGGTACTGGGTCGGTGCTGAGGTACTGGGTCGGTACTGAGGTACTGGGTCACTGCTGAGGAACTGGGTTGGTGCTGAGGTACTTGGTCGGTGCTGATGTACTGGATTAGTGCTGAGGTACTTGGTCACTGCTGAGGTACTGGGTCGGTGCTGATGTTCTGGGTCGGTGCTGAAGTACTGGGTCTCTGCTGAGGTACTGGGTCGGTGCTGAGGTCCTGGGTCTGTGCTGAGGTACTGGGTCACTGCTGAGGTACTGGGTCGGTGCTGAGGTACTGGGTCGGGGCTGAGGTACTGGGTCACTGCTGATGTACTGGGTCGGTGCTGAGGTACTGGGTCCGTGCTGAGGTACTGGGTCGCTGCTGAGGTACTAGATTGGTGCTGACGTACTAGGTCGGTGCTGATGTACTGCTTCGGTGCTGAGGTACTGGGTCACTGCTGAGGTACTGGATCAATGCTGAGGTACTGGGTCGGTGCTGAGGTACTGGCTCACTGCTCAGGTACTGTTTCGGTGCTGAGGTACTGGGTCACTGCTGAGGTACTGTGTCGGTGCTGATGTACTGGTTCGTTCCTGAGGTACTGGGTCACTGCTGAGGTACAGGGTGGGTGCTGAGGTACTGGATCGGAGCTGAGGTACTGTGTCACTGCTGAGGTACTGGGTCGGTGCTGAGGTACTGGGTCACTGCTGAGGTACTGGGTCGGTGCTGAGGTACTGTGTCACTGCTGAGGTACTGGGTCGGTGCTGAGGTACTGGGTCACTGCTGAGGTACTTGATCACTGCTGAGGTACTGGGTCGGTGCTGAGGTACTGGGTCCGTGCTGAGGTACCAGGTCGGTGCAGAGGTACTGGGTCGGTGCTCAGTTACTGGGTCGGTGCTGAGATACTGGGTCGCTGCTGAGGTCCAGGGTCACTGCTGAGGTACTGGGTCAGTGCTGATGTACTGGGTCAGTGCTGAGGTACTGGGTCACTGCTGAGGTACTAGATTGGTGCTGAGGTACTAGGTCGGTGCTGATGTACTGCGTCGGTGCTGAGGTACTGGGTCACTGCTGAGGTGCTGGATCAATGCTGAGGTACTGGGTCGGTGCTGAGGTACGGGATCACTGCTGAGGTACTGGGGCACTGCTGAGGTACTCGGTCAGTGCTGAGGCACTGGGTCACTGCTGAGGTACTGGGTCCGTGCTGAGGTACCAGGTCGGTGCAGAGGTACTGGGTCGGTGCTCAGTTACTGGGTCGGTGCTGAGATACTGGGTCGCTGCTGAGGTACAGGGTCACTGCTGAGGTACTGGGTCAGTGCTGATGTACTGGGTCAGTGCTGAGGTACTGGGTCACTGCTGAGGTACTAGATTGGTGCTGAGGTACTGGGTCAGTGCTGAGGTACTTGGTCACTGCTGAGGTACTGGGTCGGTGCTGAGGTACTGGGTCACTGCTGAGGTAATGGGTCGGTGCTGAGGTACTGGGTCCGTGCTGAGGTACCAGGTCGGTGCAGAGGTACTGGGTCGGTGCTCAGTTACTGGGTCGGTGCTTAGATACTGGGTTGCTGCTGAGGTCCAGGGTCACTGCTGAGGTACTGTGTCAGTGCTGATGTACTGGGTCAGTGCTGAGGTACTGGGTCACTGCTGAGGTACTAGATTGGTGCTGCGGTACTAGGTCGGTGCTGATGTACTGCGTCGGTGCTGAGGTACTGGGTCACTGCTGAGGTATTGGATCAATGCTGAGGTACTGGGTCGGTGCTGAGGTACGGGGTCACTGCTGAGGTACTTGCTCATTACTGAGGTACTGGGTCAGTGCTGAGGCACTGGGTCACTGCTGAGGTACTGGATCGGTGCTGAGGTACTGGGTCGGTGCTGAGGTACTGGGTCGGTGCTGAGGTATTGGGTCTCTGCTGAGGTACTGGGTCGGTGCTGAGATACTGTTTCGGTGCTGAGGTACTGGTTCACTACAGAGGTACTGGGTCGGTGCTGAGGTACTGGGTCGGTGCTGAGGTACTGTGTCATGCTGAGGTACTGGCTCGGTGCTCAGGTACTGGGTCACTGCTTAGGTACTGGGTCACTGCTGAGGTGCTTGGTCGTTGCTGAGGTACTGGGTCGGTTCTGAGGTACTGGGTCGGAGCTGAGGTAATGGGTCTGTGCTGTGGTACTGGGTCGGTGCTGAGGTACTGGGTAACAGCTGAGGTACTGGGTCGGTGCTGAGGTACTGGGTCGGAGCTGAGGTAATGTGTCTGTGCTGTGGTACTGGGTCGGTGCTGAGGTACTGGGTCACTGCTGAGGTACTGGATCGGTGCTGAGGTACTGGGTCGGTGCTGAGGTACTGGGTCGGTGCTCAGGTACTGGGTCACTGCTGAGGTGCTTGGTCGTTGCTGAGGTACTGGGTCGGTTCTGAGGTACTGGGTCGGAGCTGAGGTAATGGGTCTGTGCTGTGGTACTGGGTCGGTGCTGAGGTACTGGGTAACAGCTGAGGTACTGGGTCGGTGCTGAGGTACTGGGTCGGAGCTGATGTAATGGGTCTGTGCTGTGGTACTGGGTCGGTGCTGAGGTACTGGGTTGGTGCTGAGGTACTTGGTCGGTGCTGAGGTACTGGGTCACTGCTGAGGTACTGGGTCTGTGCTGAGGTACTGGGTCGGTGCTGAGGTACTGGGTCACTGCTGAGGAACTGGGTCGGTGCTGAGGTACTTGGTCGGTGCTGATGTACTGGATTAGTGCTGAGGTACTTGGTCACTGCTGAGGAACTGGGTCGGTGCTGATGTTCTGGGTCGGTGCTGAGGTACTGGGTCTCTGCTGAGGTACTGGGTCGGTGCTGAGGTACTGGGTCGGAGCTGATGTAATGGGTCTGTGCTGTGGTACTGGGTCGGTGCTGAGGTACTGGGTCACTGCTGAGGTACTGGGTCGGTGCTGAGGTACTGGGTCGGTGCTGGGGTACTGGGTCACTGCTGAGGAACTGGGTTGGTGCTGAGGTACTTGGTCGGTGCTGATGTACTGGATTAGTGCTGAGGTACTTGGTCACTGCTGAGGAACTGGGTCGGTGCTGATGTTCTGGGTCGGTGCTGAGGTACTGGGTCTCTGCTGAGGTACTGGGTCGGTGCTGAGGTCCTGGGTCTGTGCTGAGGTACTGGGTCACTGCTGAGGTACTGGGTTGGTGCTGAGGTACTGGGTCGGGGCTGAGGTACTGGGTCACTGCTGATGTACTGGGTCGGTGCTGAGGTACTGGGTCCGTGCTGATGTACCAGGTCGGTGCAGAGGTACTGGGTCAGTGCTCAGTTACTGGGTCGGTGCTGAGATACTGGGTCGCTGCTGAGGTCCAGGGTCACTGCTGAGGTACTGGGTCAGTGCTGAGGTACTGGGTCACTGCTGAGGTACTAGATTGGTGCTGAGGTACTAGGTCGGTGCTGATGTACTGCGTCGGTGCTGAGGTACTGGGTCACTGCTGAGGTACTGGATCAAGGCTGAGGTACTGGGTCGGTGCTGAGGTACGGGATCACTGCTGAGGTACTGGCTCATTGCTGAGGTACTGGGTCAGTGCTGAGGCACTGGGTCACTGCTGAGGTACAGGGTCGGTGCTGAGGTACTGGGTCGGTGCAAAGGTACTGCGTCACTGCTGAGGTACTGGGTCGGTGCTGAGGTACTGGGTCGGTGCTGAGGTACTGGATCGGTGCTGAGGTATTGGGTCACTGCTGAGATTCTGTTTCTGTGCTGAGGTACTGGTTCACTACAGAGGTACTAGGTCGGTGCTGAGGTACTGGGTCATGCTGAGGTACTGGATCGGTGCTGAGGTACTGGGTCACTGCTGAGGTACTGGGTCTGTGCAGAGGTACTGGGTCGGGGATGAGGTACTGGGTCACTGCTGAGGAACTGGGTTGGTGCTGAGGTACTGGATCGGTGCTGATGTACTGGGTTAGTGCTGAGGTACTTGGTCACTGCTGAGGTACTGGGTCGGTGCTGATGTTCTGGGTCGGTGCTGAGGTACTGGGTCTCTGCTGATGTACTGGGTCGGTGCTGAGGTCCTGGGTCGGTGCTGAGGTACTGGGTCACTGCTGAGGTACTTGGTCACTGCTGAGGTACTGGGTCGGTGCTGAGGTACTGGGTCACTGCTGAGGTAATGGGTCGGTGCTGAGGTACTGGGTCCGTGCTGAGGTACCAGGTCGGTGCAGAGGTACTGGGTCGGTGCTCAGTTACTGGGTTGGGGCAGAGATACTGGGTCGCTGCTGAGGTCCAGGGTCACTGCTGATGTACTGGGTCAGTGCTGATGTACTGGGTCAGTGCTGAGGTACTGGGTCACTGCTGAGGTACTAGATTGGTGCTGAGGTACTAGGTCGGTGCTGATGTAATGCGTCGGTGCTGAGGTACTGGGTCACTGCTGAGGTACTGGATCAATGCAGAGGTAATGGGTCGGTGCTGAGGTACGGGATCACTGCTGAGGTACTGGCTCATTGCTGAGGTACTGGGTCAGTGCTGAGGCACTGGGTCACTGCTGAGGTACTGGGTCGGTGCTGAGGTACTGGGCCGGTGCTGAGGTACTGGGTCGGTGCGGAGGTATTGGGTCACTGCTGAGGTACTGGGTCGCTGCTGAGATTCTGTTTCTGTGCTGAGGTACTGGTTCACTACAGAGGTACTGTGTCGCTGCTGAGGTACTGGGTCATGCTGAGGTACTGGATCGGTGCTGAGGTACTGGATCGGTGCTGAGGTACTGGGTCACTGCTGAGGTACTGGATCGGTGCTGTGGTACTGGGTCGGTGCTGAGGTGCTTGGTCGTTGCTGAGGTACTGGGTCGGTTCTGAGGTACTGGGTCGGAGCTGAGGTAATGGGTCTGTGCAGTGGTACTGGGTCGGTGCTGAGGTACTGGGTCACAGCTGAGGTACTGGGTCGGTGCTGAGGTACAGGGTCACTGCTGAGGTACTGGGTCACTGCTGAGGTACTTGGTCACTGCTGAGGTACTGGATCGGTGCTGAGGTAGTGGGTCACTGCTGAGGTAATGGGTCGGTGCTGAGGTACTGGGTCGGTGCTGAGGTACTGGGTCACTGCTGAGGTACTGGGTCGGTGCTGCGGTACTGGGTCGGTGCTGAGGTACTGGGTCACAGCTGAGGTACTGGGTCGGTGCTGAGGTACTGGGTCGGTGCTGAGGTACTGGGTCGGTGCTGAGGTACTGGGTCACTGCTGAGGTACTGTGTTGGTGCTGTGGAACTGGGTCACTGCTGAGGTACCGGGTCGGTGCTGAGGTACTGGGTCGGTGCTGAGGTACTGGGTCAGTTCTGATGTACTGGTTCGGTGCTGAGGTACTAGGTCACTGCTGAGGTACTGTGTCGGTGCTGAGGTACTGGCTCACTGCTCAGGTACTGTTTCGGTGCTGAGGTACTGGGTCACTGCTGAGGTACTGTGTCGGTGCTGATGTACTGGTTCGTTCCTGAGGTACTGGGTCACTGCTGAGGTACAGGGTGGGTGCTGAGGTACTGGGTCGGAGCTGAGGTACTGTGTCACTGCTGAGGTACTGGGTCGGTGCTGAGGTACTGGGTCACTGCTGAGGTACTGGGTCGGTGCTGAGGTACTGTGTCACTGCTGAGGTACTGGGTCGGTGCTGAGGTACTGGGTCACTGCTGAGGTACTTGATCACTGCTGAGGTACTGGGTCGGTGCTGAGGTACTGGGTCCGTGCTGAGGTACCAGGTCGGTGCAGAGGTACTGGGTCGGTGCTCAGTTACTGGGTCGGTGCTGAGATACTGGGTCGCTGCTGAGGTCCAGTGTCACTGCTGAGGTACTGGGTCAGTGCTGATGTACTGGGTCAGTGCTGAGGTACTGGGTCGGTGCTGGGGTACTGGGTCACTGCTGAGGAACTGGGTTGGTGCTGAGGTACTTGGTCGGTGCTGATGTACTGGATTAGTGCTGAGGTACTTGGTCACTGCTGAGGAACTGGGTCGGTGCTGATGTTCTGGGTCGGTGCTGAGGTACTTGGTCTCTGCTGAGGTACTGGGTCGGTGCTGAGGTCCTGGGTCTGTGCTGAGGTACTGGGTCACTGCTGAGGTACTGGGTTGGTGCTGAGGTACTGGGTCGGGGCTGAGGTACTGGGTCACTGCTGATGTACTGGGTCGGTGCTGAGGTACTGGGTCCGTGCTGATGTACCAGGTCGGTGCAGAGGTACTGGGTCAGTGCTCAGTTACTGGGTCGGTGCTGAGATACTGGGTCGCTGCTGAGGTCCAGGGTCACTGCTGAGGTACTGGGTCAGTGCTGAGGTACTGGGTCACTGCTGAGGTACTAGATTGGTGCTGAGGTACTAGGTCGGTGCTGATGTACTGCGTCGGTGCTGAGGTACTGGGTCACTGCTGAGGTACTGGATCAATGCTGAGGTACTGGGTCGGTGCTGAGGTACGGGATCACTGCTGAGGTACTGGCTCATTGCTGAGGTACTGGGTCAGTGCTGAGGCACTGGGTCACTGCTGAGGTACAGGGTCGGTGCTGAGGTACTGGGTCGGTGCAAAGGTACTGCGTCACTGCTGAGGTACTGGGTCGGTGCTGAGGTACTGGGTCGGTGCTGAGGTACTGGGTCGGTGCTGAGGTATTGGGTCACTGCTGAGGTACTGGGTCGCTGCTGAGATTCTGTTTCTGTGCTGAGGTACTGGTTCACTACAGAGGTACTGGGTCGGTGCTGAGGTACTGGGTCATGCTGAGGTACTGGATCGGTGCTGAGGTACTGGGTCACTGCTGAGGTACTGGGTCGGTGCAGAGGTACTGGGTCGGGGATGAGGTACTGGGTCACTGCTGAGGAACTGGGTTGGTGCTGAGGTACTGGATCGGTGCTGATGTACTGGGTTAGTGCTGAGGTACTTGGTCACTGCTGAGGTACTGGGTCGGTGCTGATGTTCTGGGTCGGTGCTGAGGTACTGGGTCTCTGCTGATGTACTGGGTCGGTGCTGAGGTCCTGGGTCGGTGCTGAGGTACTGGGTCACTGCTGAGGTACTTGGTCACTGCTGAGGTACTGGGTCGGTGCTGAGGTACTGGGTCACTGCTGAGGTAATGGGTCGGTGCTGAGGTACTGGGTCCGTGCTGAGGTACCAGGTCGGTGCAGAGGTACTGGGTCGGTGCTCAGTTACTGGGTTGGGGCAGAGATACTGGGTCGCTGCTGAGGTCCAGGGTCACTGCTGATGTACTGGGTCAGTGCTGATGTACTGGGTCAGTGCTGAGGTACTGGGTCACTGCTGAGGTACTAGATTGGTGCTGAGGTACTAGGTCGGTGCTGATGTAATGCGTCGGTGCTGAGGTACTGGGTCACTGCTGAGGTACTGGATCAATGCAGAGGTAATGGGTCGGTGCTGAGGTACGGGATCACTGCTGAGGTACTGGCTCATTGCTGAGGTACTGGGTCAGTGCTGAGGCACTGGGTCACTGCTGAGGTACTGGGTCGGTGCTGAGGTACTGGGCCGGTGCTGAGGTACTGGGTCGGTGCGGAGGTATTGGGTCACTGCTGAGGTACTGGGTCGCTGCTGAGATTCTGTTTCTGTGCTGAGGTACTGGTTCACTACAGAGGTACTGGGTCGCTGCTGAGGTACAGGGTCATGCTGAGGTACTGGATCGGTGCTGAGGTACTGGATCGGTGCTGAGGTACTGGGTCACTGCTGAGGTACTGGATCGGTGCTGAGGTACTGGGTCGGTGCTGAGGTGCTTGGTCGTTGCTGAGGTACTGGGTCGGTTCTGAGGTACTGGGTCGGAGCTGAGGTAATGGGTCTGTGCAGTGGTACTGGGTCGGTGCTGAGGTACTGGGTCACAGCTGAGGTACTGGGTCGGTGCTGAGGTACTGGGTCACTGCTGAGGTACTGGGTCACTGCTGAGGTACTTGGTCACTGCTGAGGTACTGGATCGGTGCTGAGGTAGTGGGTCACTGCTGAGGTAATGGGTCGGTGCTGAGGTACTGGGTCGGTGCTGAGGTACTGGGTCACTGCTGAGGTACTGGGTCGGTGCTGCGGTACTGGGTCGGTGCTGAGGTACTGGGTCACAGCTGAGGTACTGGGTCGGTGCTGAGGTACTGGGTCGGTGCTGAGGTACTGGGTCGGTGCTGAGGTACTGGGTCACTGCTGAGGTACTGTGTTGGTGCTGTGGAACTGGGTCACTGCTGAGGTACCGGGTCGGTGCTGAGGTACTGGGTCGGTGCTGAGGTACTGGGTCAGTTCTGATGTACTGGTTCGGTGCTGAGGTACTAGGTCACTGCTGAGGTACTGTGTCGGTTCTGAGGTACTGGCTCACTGCTCAGGTACTGTTTCGGTGCTGAGGTACTGGGTCACTGCTGAGGTACTGTGTCGGTGCTGATGTACTGGTTCGTTCCTGAGGTACTGGGTCACTGCTGAGGTACAGGGTGGGTGCTGAGGTACTGGGTCGGAGCTGAGGTACTGTGTCACTGCTGAGGTACTGGGTCGGTGCTGAGGTACTGGGTCACTGCTGAGGTACTGGGTCGGTGCTGAGGTACTGTGTCACTGCTGAGGTACTGGGTCGGTGCTGAGGTACTGGGTCACTGCTGAGGTACTTGATCACTGCTGAGGTACTGGGTCGGTGCTGAGGTACTGGGTCCGTGCTGAGGTACCAGGTCGGTGCAGAGGTACTGGGTCGGTGCTCAGTTACGGGGTCGGTGCTGAGATACTGGGTCGCTGCTGAGGTCCAGTGTCACTGCTGAGGTACTGGGTCAGTGCTGATGTACTGGGTCAGTGCTGAGGTACTGGGTCACTGCTGAGGTACTAGATTGGTGCTGAGGTACTAGGTCGGTGCTGATGTACTGCGTCGGTGCTGAGGTACTGGGTCACTGCTGAGGTACTGGATCAATGCTGAGGTACTGGGTCGGAGCTGAGGTACGGGATCACTGCTGAGGTACTGGGGCACTGCTGAGGTACTCGGTCAGTGCTGAGGCACTGGGTCACTGCTGAGGTACTGGGTCCGTGCTGAGGTACCAGGTCGGTGCAGAGGTACTGGGTCGGTGCTCAGTTACTGGGTCGGTGCTGAGATACTGGGTCGCTGCTGAGGTACAGGGTCACTGCTGAGGTACTGGGTCAGTGCTGATGTACAGGGTCAGTGCTGAGGTACTGGGTCACTGCTGAGGTACTAGATTGGTGCTGAGGTACTGGGTCACTGCTGAGGTACTTGGTCACTGCTGAGGTACTGGGTCGGTGCTGAGGTACTGGGTCACTGCTGAGGTAATGGGTCGGTGCTGAGGTACTGGGTCCGTGCTGAGGTACCAGGTCGGTGCAGAGGTACTGGGTCGGTGCTCAGTTACTGGGTCGGTGCTTAGATACTGGGTTGCTGCTGAGGTCCAGGGTCACTGCTGAGGTACTGGGTCAGTGCTGATGTACTGGGTCAATGCTGAGGTACTGGGTCACTGCTGAGGTACTAGATTGGTGCTGCGGTACTAGGTCGGTGCTGATGTACTGCGTCGGTGCTGAGGTACTGGGTCACTGCTGAGGTACTGGATCAATGCTGAGGTACTGGGTCGGTGCTGAGGTACGGGGTCACTGCTGAGGTACTTGCTCATTGCTGAGGTACTGGGTCAGTGCTGAGGCACTGGGTCACTGCTGAGGTACTGGATCGGTGCTGAGGTACTGGGTCGGTGCTGAGGTACTGGGTCGGTGCTGAGGTATTGGGTCTCTGCTGAGGTACTGGGTCGGTGCTGAGATACTGTTTCGGTGCTGAGGTACTGGTTCACTACAGAGGTACTGGGTCGGTGCTGAGGTACTGGGTCGGTGCTGAGGTACTGGGTCATGCTGAGGTACTGGCTCGGTGCTCAGGTACTGGGTCACTGCTGAGGTACTGGGTCACTGCTGAGGTGCTTGGTCGTTGCTGAGGTACTGGGTCGGTTCTGAGGTACTGGGTCGGAGCTGAGGTAATGGGTCTGTGCTGTGGTACTGGGTCGGTGCTGAGGTACTGGGTAACAGCTGAGGTACTGGGTCGGTGCTGAGGTACTGGGTCGGAGCTGAGGTAATGTGTCTGTGCTGTGTTACTGGGTCGCTGCTGAGGTACTGGGTCACTGCTGAGGTACTGGGTCGGTGCTGAGGTACTGGGTCGGTGCTGAGGTACTGGGTCACTGCTGAGGAACTGGGTTGGTGCTGAGGTACTTGGTCGGTGCTGATGTACTGGATTAGTGCTGAGGTACTTGGTCACTGCTGAGGTACTGGGTCGGTGCTGATGTTCTGGGTCGGTGCTGAAGTACTGGATCTCTGCTGAGGTACTGGGTCGGTGCTGAGGTCCTGGGTCTGTGCTGAGGTACTGGGTCACTGCTGAGGTACTGGGTCGGTGCTGAGGTACTGGGTCGGGGCTGAGGTACTGGGTCACTGCTGATGTACTGGGTCGGTGCTGAGGTACTGGGTCCGTGCTGAGGTACTGGGTCACTGCTGAGGTACTAGATTGGTGCTGACGTACTAGGTCGGTGCTGATGTACTGCTTCGGTGCTGAGGTACTGGGTCACTGCTGAGGTACTGGATCAATGCTGAGGTACTGGGTCGGTGCTGAGGTACTGGCTCACTGCTCAGGTACTGTTTCGGTGCTGAGGTACTGGGTCACTGCTGAGGTACTGTGTCGGTGCTGATGTACTGGTTCGTTCCTGAGGTACTGGGTCACTGCTGAGGTACAGGGTGGGTGCTGAGGTACTGGATCGGAGCTGAGGTACTGTGTCACTGCTGAGGTACTGGGTCGGTGCTGAGGTACTGGGTCACTGCTGAGGTACTGGGTCGGTGCTGAGGTACTGTGTCACTGCTGAGGTACTGGGTCGGTGCTGAGGTACTGGGTCACTGCTGAGGTACTTGATCACTGCTGAGGTACTGGGTCGGTGCTGAGGTACTGGGTCCGTGCTGAGGTACCAGGTCGGTGCAGAGGTACTGGGTCGGTGCTCAGTTACTGGGTCGGTGCTGAGATACTGGGTCGCTGCTGAGGTCCAGGGTCACTGCTGAGGTACTGGGTCAGTGCTGATGTACTGGGTCAGTGCTGAGGTACTGGGTCACTGCTGAGGTACTAGATTGGTGCTGAGGTACTAGGTCGGTGCTGATGTACTGCGTCGGTGCTGAGGTACTGGGTCACTGCTGAGGTACTGGATCAATGCTGAGGTACTGGGTCGGTGCTGAGGTACGGGATCACTGCTGAGGTACTGGGGCACTGCTGAGGTACTCGGTCAGTGCTGAGGCACTGGGTTACTGCTGAGGTACTGGGTCCGTGCTGAGGTACCAGGTCGGTGCAGAGGTACTGGGTCGGTGCTCAGTTACTGGGTCGGTGCTGAGATACTGGGTCGCTGCTGAGGTACAGGGTCACTGCTGAGGTACTGGGTCAGTGCTGATGTACTGGGTCAGTGCTGAGGTACTGGGTCACTGCTGAGGTACTAGATTGGTGCTGAGGTACTGGGTCACTGCTGAGGTACTTGGTCACTGCTGAGGTACTGGGTCGGTGCTGAGGTACTGGGTCACTGCTGAGGTAATGGGTCGGTGCTGAGGTACTGGGTCCGTGCTGAGGTACCAGGTCGGTGCAGAGGTACTGGGTCGGTGCTCAGTTACTGGGTCGGTGCTTAGATACTGGGTTGCTGCTGAGGTCCAGGGTCACTGCTGAGGTACTGGGTCAGTGCTGATGTACTGGGTCAGTGCTGAGGTACTGGGTCACTGCTGAGGTACTAGATTGGTGCTGCGGTACTAGGTCGGTGCTGATGTACTGCGTCGGTGCTGAGGTACTGGGTCACTGCTGAGGTACTCGATCAATGCTGAGGTACTGGGTCGGTGCTGAGGTACGGGGTCACTGCTGAGGTACTTGCTCATTGCTGAGGTACTGGGTCAGTGCTGAGGCACTGGGTCACTGCTGAGGTACTGGATCGGTGCTGAGGTACTGGGTCGGTGCTGAGGTACTGGGTCGGTGCTGAGGTATTGGGTCTCTGCTGAGGTACTGGGTCGGTGCTGAGATACTGTTTCGGTGCTGAGGTACTGGTTCACTACAGAGGTACTGGGTCGGTGCTGAGGTACTGGGTCGGTGCTGAGGTACTGTGTCATGCTGAGGTACTGGCTCGGTGCTCAGGTACTGGGTCACTGCTGAGGTACTGGGTCACTGCTGAGGTGCTTGGTCGTTGCTGAGGTACTGGGTCGGTTCTGAGGTACTGGGGCGGAGCTGAGGTAATGGGTCTGTGCTGTGGTACTGGGTCGGTGCTGAGGTACTGGGTAACAGCTGAGGTACTGGGTCGGTGCTGAGGTACTGGGTCGGAGCTGAGGTAATGTGTCTGTGCTGTGGTACTGGGTCGGTGCTGAGGTACTGGGTCTGTGCTGAGGTACTGGGTCGGTGCTGAGGTACTGGGTCGGTGCTGAGGTACTGGGTCACTGCTGAGGAACTGGGTTGGTGCTGAGGTACTTGGTCGGTGCTGATGTACTGGATTAGTGCTGAGGTACTTGGTCACTGCTGAGGTACTGGGTCGGTGCTGATGTTCTGGGTCGGTGCTGAAGTACTGGGCCTCTGCTGAGGTACTGGGTCGGTGCTGAGGTCCTGGGTCTGTGCTGAGGTACTGGGTCACTGCTGAGGTACTGGGTCGGTGCTGAGGTACTGGGTCGGGGCTGAGGTACTGGGTCACTGCTGATGTACTGGGTCGGTGCTGAGGTACTGGGTCCGTGCTGATGTACCAGGTCGGTGCAGAGGTATTGGGTCGGTGCTCAGTTACTGGGTCGGTGCTGAGATACTGGGTCGCTGCTGAGGTCCAGGGTCACTGCTGAGGTACTGGGTCAGTGCTGATGTACTGGGTCAGTGCTGAGGTACTGGGTCACTGCTGAGGTACTAGATTGGTGCTGACGTACTAGGTCGGTGCTGATGTACTGCGTCGGTGCTGAGGTACTGGGTCACTGCTGAGGTACTGGATCAATGCTGAGGTACTGGGTCGGTGCTGAGGTACGGGATCACTGCTGAGGTACTGGCTCATTGCTGAGGTACTGGGTCACTGCTGAGGTACTGGATCGGTGCTGAGGTAGTGGGTCACTGCTGAGGTAATGGGTTGGTGCTGAGGTACTGGGTCGGTGCTGAGGTACTGGGTCACTGCTGAGGTACTGGGTCGGTGCTGAGGTACCGGGTCGGTGCTGAGATACTGGCTCGGTGCTTAGTAACTGGGTCACTGCTGAGGTACTGGGTCAGTGCTGAGGTACTGGGTCAGTGCTGATGTACTGGGTCAGTGCTGAGGTACTGGGTCACTGCTGAGGTACTAGATTGGTGCTGACGTACTAGGTCGGTGCTGATGTACTGCGTCGGTGCTGAGGTACTGGGTCACTGCTGAGGTACTGGATCAATGCTGAGGTACTGGGTCGGTGCTGAGGTACGGGATCACTGCTGAGGTACTGGCTCATTGCTGAGGTACTGGGTCACTGCTGAGGTACTGGGTCTGTGCTGAGGTACTGGGTCGGTGCTGAGGTACTGGGTCGGTGCTGAGGTACTGGGTCACTGCTGAGGAACTGGGTTGGTGCTGAGGTACTTGGTCGGTGCTGATGTACTGGATTAGTGCTGAGGTACTTGGTCACTGCTGAGGTACTGGGTCGGTGCTGATGTTCTGGGTCGGTGCTGAAGTACTGGGCCTCTGCTGAGGTACTGGGTCGGTGCTGAGGTCCTGGGTCTGTGCTGAGGTACTGGGTCACTGCTGAGGTACTGGGTCGGTGCTGAGGTACTGGGTCGGGGCTGAGGTACTGGGTCACTGCTGATGTACTGGGTCGGTGCTGAGGTACTGGGTCCGTGCTGATGTACCAGGTCGGTGCAGAGGTATTGGGTCGGTGCTCAGTTACTGGGTCGGTGCTGAGATACTGGGTCGCTGCTGAGGTCCAGGGTCACTGCTGAGGTACTGGGTCAGTGCTGATGTACTGGGTCAGTGCTGAGGTACTGGGTCACTGCTGAGGTACTAGATTGGTGCTGACGTACTAGGTCGGTGCTGATGTACTGCGTCGGTGCTGAGGTACTGGGTCACTGCTGAGGTACTGGATCAATGCTGAGGTACTGGGTCGGTGCTGAGGTACGGGATCACTGCTGAGGTACTGGCTCATTGCTGAGGTACTGGGTCACTGCTGAGGTACTGGATCGGTGCTGAGGTAGTGGGTCACTGCTGAGGTAATGGGTTGGTGCTGAGGTACTGGGTCGGTGCTGAGGTACTGGGTCACTGCTGAGGTACTGGGTCGGTGCTGAGGTACCGGGTCGGTGCTGAGATACTGGCTCGGTGCTTAGTAACTGGGTCACTGCTGAGGTACTGGGTCAGTGCTGAGGTACTGGGTCAGTGCTGAGGTACTGGGTCACTGCTGAGGTACTACGTCGGTGCTGAGGTACTGGGTCAGTGCTGAGGTACTGGGTCAGTGCTGAGGTACTGGGTCACTGCTGAGGTACTAGGTCGGTGCTGAGGTACTGGGTCCGTGCTGAGGTACTGGGTCGGTGCAGAGGTACTGGGTCGATGCTCAGTTACTGGGTCGGTGCTGAGATACTGGGTCGCTGCTGAGGTACAGGGTCACTGCTGAGGTACTGGGTCTGTGCTGATGTACTGGGTCAGTGCTGAGGTACTGGGTCACTGCTGAGGTACTAGATTGGTGCTGAGGTACTAGGTCGGTGGTGATTTACTGCGTCGGTGCTGAGGTACTGGGTCACTGCTTAGCTACTGGATCAATGCTGAGGTACTGGGTCGGTGCTGAGGTACTGGGTCACAGCTGAGGTACTGGGTCGGTGCTGAGGTACTGGGTCGGAGCTGAGGTAATGGGTCGGTGCAGAGGTACTGGGTCGGTGCTGAGGTACTGGGTCACTGCTGAGGAACTGGGCTAGTGCTGAGGTACTTGGTCACTGCTGAGGTACTGGGTCGCTGCTGATGTTCTGGGTCGGTGCTGAGGTACTGGGTCTCTGCTGACGTACTGGGTCGGTGCTGAGGTCCTGGGTCGGTGCTGAGGTACTGGGTCACTGCTGAGGTACTTGGTCACTGCTGAGGTACTGGGTTGGTGCTGAGGTACTGGGTCACTGCTGAGGTAATGGGTCGGTGCTGAGGTACTGGGTCCGTGCTGAGGTACAAGGTCGGTGCAGAGGTACTGGGTCGGTGCTCAGTTACTGGGTCGGGGCAGAGATACTGGGTCGCTGCTGGGGTCCAGGGTCACTGCTGAGGTACTGGGTCAGTGCTGATGTACTGGGTCAGTGCTGAGGTACTGGGTCACTGCTGAGGTACTAGATTGGTGCTGAGGTACTAGGTCGGTGCTGATGTAATGTGTCGGTGCTGAGGTACTGGGTCACTGCTGAGGTACTGGATCAATGCTGAGGTACTGGGTCGGTGCTGAGGTACGGGATCACTGCTGAGGTACTGGCTCATTGCTGAGGTACTGGGTCACTGCTGAGGTACTGGATCAATGCTGAGGTACTTGGTCGGTGCTGAGGCACTGGGTCACTGCTGAGGTACTGGGTCGGTGCTGAGGTACTGGGTCGGTGCAAAGGTACTGCGTCACTGCTGAGGTACTGGGTCGGTGCTGAGGTACTGGGTCGGTGCTGAGGTACTGGGTCGGTGCTGAGGTACTGGGTCACTGCTGAGGTGCTTGGTCGTTGCTGAGGTACTGCGTCGGTTCTGAGGTACTGGGTCGGAGCTGAGGTAATGGGTCTGTGCTGTGGTACTGGGTCGGTGCTGAGGTACTTGGTCACTGCTGAGGTACTGGGTCGGTGCTGAGGTACTGGGTCGGTGCTGAGGTACTGGGTCGGTGCTGAGGTACATGGTCACTGCTGAGGTACTGGGTCACTGCTGAGGCACTGGGTCGGAGCTGAGGTACTGGGTCACAGCTGAGGTACTGGGTCGGTGCTGAGGTACTGGGTCACTGCTGAGGTACTGGGTCGGTGCTGAGGTACTGGGTCACTGCTGAGGTACTTGGTCACTGCTGAGGTACTGGGTCGGTGCTGAGGTACTGTGTCACTGCTGAGGCAATGGGTCGGTGTTGAGGTACTGGGTCGGTGCTGAGGTACTGGGTCGGTGCTGAGGTACTGGGTCACTGCTGAGGTACTGGGTCGGTGCTGAGGTACCGGGTCGGTGCTGAGATACTGGCTCGGTGCTTAGCAACTGGGTCACTGCTGAGGTACTGGGTCAGTGCTGAGGTACTGGGTCGGTGCTGAGGTACTGGGTCACAGCTGAGGTACTGGGTCGGTGCTGAGGTACTGGGTCACAGCTGAGGTACTGGGTCGGTGCTGAGGTACTGGGTCACTGCTGAGGTACTGGGTCAGTGCTGAGGTACTGGGTCACTGCTGAGGTACTGGGTCGGTGCTGAGGTACTGGGTCACTGCTGAGGCAATGGGTCGGTGTTGAGGTACTGGGTCGGTGCTGATGTACTGGGTCGGTGCTGAGGTACTGGGTCATGTTGAGGTACTGGATCGGTGCTGAGGTACTGGGTCGGTGCTCAGGTACTTGGTCACTGCTGAGGTACTGGGTCGGTGCTGAGGTACTGGGTCGGTGCTGAGGTACTGGGTCACTGCTGAGGAACTGGGTTGGTGCTGAGGTACTTGGTCGGTGCTGATGTACTGGATTAGTGCTGAGGTACTTGGTCAAGCTGAGGAACTGGGTCGGTGCTGATGTTCTGGGTCGGTGCTGAGGTACTGGGTCTCTGCTGAGGTACTGGGTCGGTGCTGAGGTCCTGGGTCTGTGCTGAGGTACTGGGTCACTGCTGAGGTACTGGGTCGGTGCTGAGGTACTGTGTCGGGGCTGAGGTACTGGGTCACTGCTGATGTACTGGGTCGGTGCTGAGGTACTGGGTCCGTGCTGATGTACCAGGTCGGTGCAGAGGTACTGGGTCAGTGCTCAGTTACTGGGTCGGTGCTGAGATACTGGGTCGCTGCTGAGGTCCAGGGTCACTGCTGAGGTACTGGGTCAGTGCTGAGGTACTGGGTCAAAGCTGAGGTACTAGATTGGTGCTGAGGTACTAGGTCGGTGCTGATGTACTGCGTCGGTGCTGAGGTACTGGGTCACTGCTGAGGTACTGGATCAATGCTGAGGTACTGGGTCGGTGCTGAGGTACGGGATCACTGCTGAGGTACTGGCTCATTGCTGAGGTACTGGGTCAGTGCTGAGGCACTGGGTCACTGCTGAGGTACATGGTCGGTGCTGAGGTACTGGGTCGGTGCAAAGGTACTGCGTCACTGCTGAGGTACTGGGTCGGTGCTGAGGTACTGGCTCATTGCTGAGGTACTGGGTCAGTGCTGAGGCACTGGGTCACTGCTGAGGTACTGGGTCGGTGCTGAGGTACTGGGTCGGTGCAAAGGTACTGCGTCACTGCTGAGGTACTGGCTCAGTGCTGAGGCACTGGGTCACTGCTGAGGTACTGGGTCGGTGCTGAGGTACTGGGTCGGTGCAAAGGTACTGCGTCACTGCTGAGATACTGGGTCGGTGCTGAGGTACTGGGTCGGTGCTGAGGTATGGGTCGGTGCGGAGGTATTGGGTCACTGCTGAGGTACTGGGTTGCTGCTGAGATTCTGTTTCTGTGCTGAGGTACTGGTTCACTACAGAGGTACTGGGTCGGTGCTGAGGTACTGGGTCATGCTGAGGTACTGGATCGGTGCTGAGGTACTGGGTCACTGCTGAGGTACTGGGTCGGTGCAGAGGTACTGGGTCGGGGATGAGGTACTGGGTCACTGCTGAGGAACTGGGTTGGTGCTGAGGTACTGGATCGGTGCTGATGTACTGGGTTAGTGCTGAGGTACTTGGTCACTGCTGAGGTACTGGGTCGGTGCTGATGTTCTGGGTCGGTGCTGAGGTACTGGGTCTCTGCTGAGGTACTGGGTCGGTGCTGAGGTCCTGGGTCGGTGCTGAGGTACTGGGTCACTGCTGAGGTACTTGGTCACTGCTGAGGTACTGGGTCGGTGCTGAGGTACTGGGTCACTGCTGAGGTAATGGGTCGGTGCTGAGGTACTGGGTCCGTGCTGAGGTACCAGGTCGGTGCAGAGGTACTGGGTCGGTGCTCAGTTACTGGGTTGGGGCAGAGATACTGGGTCGCTGCTGAGGTCCAGGGTCACTGCTGATGTACTGGGTCAGTGCTGATGTACTGGGTCAGTGCTGAGGTACTGGGTCACTGCTGAGGTACTAGATTGGTGCTGAGGTACTAGGTCGGTGCTGATGTAATGCGTCGGTGCTGAGGTACTGGGTCACTGCTGAGGTACTGGATCAATGCAGAGGTAATGGGTCGGTACTGATGTACGGGATCACTGCTGAAGTACTGGCTCATTGCTGAGGTACTGGGTCAGTGCTGAGGCACTGGGTCACTGCTGAGGTACTGGGTCGGTGCTGAGGTACTGGGTCGGTGCAAAGGTACTGCGTCACTGCTGAGGTACTGGGTCGGTGCTGAGGTACTGGGCCGGTGCTGAGGTACTGGGTCGGTGCTGAGGTACCTGGTCACTGCTGAGGTACTGGGTCGGTGCTGCGGTACTGGGTCGGTGCTGAGGTACTGGGTCACAGCTGAGGTACTGGGTCGGTGCTGAGGTACTGGGTCGGTGCTGAGGTACTGGGTCGGTGCTGAGGTACTGGGTCACTGCTGAGGTACTGTGTTGGTGCTGTGGAACTGGGTCACTGCTGAGGTACTGGGTCGGTGCTGAGGTACTGGGTCGGTGCTGAGGTACTGGGTCAGTTCTGATGTACTGGTTCGGTGCTGAGGTACTAGGTCACTGCTGAGGTACTGTGTCGGTGCTGAGGTACTGGCTCACTGCTCAGGTACTGTTTCGGTGCTGAGGTACTGGGTCACTGCTGAGGTACTGTGTCGGTGCTGATGTACTGGTTCGTTCCTGAGGTACTGGGTCACTGCTGAGGTACAGGGTGGGTGCTGAGGTACTGGGTCGGAGCTGAGGTACTGTGTCACTGCTGAGGTACTGGGTCGGTGCTGAGGTACTGGGTCACTGCTGAGGTACTGGGTCGGTGCTGAGGTACTGTGTCACTGCTGAGGTACTGGGTCGGTGCTGAGGTACTGGGTCACTGCTGAGGTACTTGATCACTGCTGAGGTACTGGGTCGGTGCTGAGGTACTGGGTCCGTGCTGAGGTACCAGGTCGGTGCAGAGGTACTGGGTCGGTGCTCAGTTACTGGGTCGGTGCTGAGATACTGGGTCGCTGCTGAGGTCCAGGGTCACTGCTGAGGTACTGGGTCAGTGCTGATGTACTGGGTCAGTGCTGAGGTACTGGGTCACTGCTGAGGTACTAGATTGGTGCTGAGGTACTAGGTCGGTGCTGATGTACTGCGTCGGTGCTGAGGTACTGGGTCACTGCTGAGGTACTGGATCAATGCTGAGGTACTGGGTCGGTGCTGAGGTACGGGATCACTGCTGAGGTACTGGGTCACTGCTGAGGTACTCGGTCAGTGCTGAGGCACTGGGTCACTGCTGAGGTACTGGGTCCGTGCTGAGGTACCAGGTCGGTGCAGAGGTACTGGGTCGGTGCTCAGTTACTGGGTCGGTGCTGAGATACTGGGTCGCTGCTGAGGTCCAGGGTCACTGCTGAGGTACTGGGTCAGTGCTGATGTACTGGGTCAGTGCTGAGGTACTGGGTCACTGCTGAGGTACTAGATTGGTGCTGAGGTACTGGGTCGGTGCTGAGGTACTGGGTCACTGCTGAGGTACTTGGTCACTGCTGAGGTACTGGGTCGGTGCTGAGGTACTGGGTCGGTGCTGAGGTACTGGGTCGGTGCTGAGGTACTGGGTCACTGCTGAGGAACCGGGTTGGTGCTGAGGTACTTGGTCGGTGCTGATGTACTGGATTAGTGCTGAGGTACTTGGTCACTGCTGAGGTACTGGGTCGGTGCTGATGTTCTGGGTCGGTGCTGAAGTACTGGGTCACTGCTGAGGTACTGGGTCGGTGCTGAGGTCCTGGGTCTGTGCTGAGGTACTGGGTCACTGCTGAGGTACTGGGTCGGTGCTGAGGTACTGGGTCCGTGCTGATGTACCAGGTCGGTGCAGAGGTACTGGGTCGGTGCTCAGTTACTGGGTCGGTGCTGAGATACTGGGTCGCTGCTGAGGTCCAGGGTCACTGCTGAGGTACTGGGTCAGTGCTGATGTACTGGGTCAGTGCTGAGGTACTGGGTCACTGCTGAGGTACTAGATTGGTGCTGACGTACCAGGTCGGTGCTGATGTACTGCGTCGGTGCTGAGGTACTGGGTCACTGCTGAGGTACTGGATCAATGCTGAGGTACTGGGTCGGTGCTGAGGTACGGGATCACTGCTGAGGTACTGGCTCATTGCTGAGGTACTGGGTCACTGCTGAGGTACTGGATCGGTGCTGAGGTAGTGGGTCACTGCTGAGGTAATGGGTTGGTGCTGAGGTACTGGGTCGGTGCTGATGTACTGGGTCACTGCTGAGGTACTGGGTCGGTGCTGAGGTACCGGGTCGGTGCTGAGATACTGGCTCGGTGCTTAGTAACTGGGTCACTGCTGAGGTACTGGGTCAGTGCTGAGGTACTGGGTCAGTGCTGAGGTACTGGGTCACTGCTGAGGTACTACGTCGGTGCTGAGGTACTGGGTCAGTGCTGAGGTACTGGGTCAGTGCTGAGGTACTGGGTCACTGCTGAGGTACTAGGTCGGTGCTGAGGTACTGGGTCCGTGCTGAGGTACTGGGTCGGTGCAGAGGTACTGGGTCGATTCTCAGTTACTGGGTCGGTGCTGAGATACTGGGTCGCTGCTGAGGTACAGGGTCACTGCTGAGGTACTGGGTCTCTGCTGATGTACTGGGTCAGTGCTGAGGTACTGGGTCACTGCTGAGGTACTAGATTGGTGCTGAGGTACTTGGTCGGTGGTGATTTACTGCGTCGGTGCTGAGGTACTGGGTCACTGCTTAGCTACTGGATCAATGCTGAGGTACTGGGTCGCTGCTGAGGTACTGGGTCACTGCTGAGGTACTGGGTCGGTGCTGAGGTACTGGGTCGGAGCTGAGGTAATGGGTCTGTGCTGTTGTACTGGGTCGGTGCTGAGGTACTGGGTCACTGCTGAGGTACTGGGTCGGTGCAGAGGTACTGGGTCGGTGCTGAGGTACTGGGTCACTGCTGAGGAACTGGGCTAGTGCTGAGGTACTTGGTCACTGCTGAGGTACTGGGTCGCTGCGGATGTTCTGGGTCGGTGCTGAGGTACTGGGTCTCTGCTGACGTACTGGGTCGGTGCTGAGGTCCTGGGTCGGTGCTGAGGTACTGGGTCACTGCTGAGGTACTTGGTCACTGCTGAGGTACTGGGTTGGTGCTGAGGTACTGGGTCACTGCTGAGGTAATGGGTCGGTGCAGAGGTACTGGGTCCGTGCTGAGGTGCCAGCTCGGTGCAGAGGTACTGGGTCGGTGCTCTGTTACTGGGTCGGGGCAGAGATACTGGGTCGCTGCTGAGGTCCAGGGTCACTGCTGAGGTACTGGGTCAGTGCTGATGTACTGGGTCAGTGCTGAGGTACTGGGTCACTGCTGAGGTACTAGATTGGTGCTGAGGTACTAGGTCGGTGCTGATGTAATGCGTCGGTGCTGAGGTACTGGGTCACTGCTGAGGTACTGGATCAATGCAGAGGTAATGGGTCGGTGCTGAGGTACGGGATCACTGCTGAGGTACTGGCTCATTGCTGAGGTACTGGGTCAGTGCTGAGGCACTGGGTCACTGCTGAGGTACTGGGTCAGTGCTGAGGCACTGGGTCACTGCTGAGGTACTGGGTCGGTGCTGAGGTACTGGGTCGGTGCAAAGGTACTGCTTCACTGCTGAGGTACTGGGTCGGTGCTGAGGTACTGGGCCGGTGCTGAGGTACTGGGTCGGTGCTGATGTATTGGGTCACTGCTGAGGTACTGGGTCGCTGCTGAGATTCTGTTTCTGTGCTGAGGTACTGGTTCACTACAGAGGTACTAGGTCGCTGCTGAGGTACTGGGTCATGCTGAGGTACTGGATCGGTGCTGAGGTACTGTATCGGTGCTGAGGTACTGGGTCACTGCTGAGGTACTGGATCGGTGCTGAGGTACTGGGTCGGTGCTGAGGTACTGGGTCACTGCTGAGGTACTGGGTCGGTGCTGAGGTACTGGGTCATGTTGAGGTTCTGGATCGGTGCTGAGGTACTGGGTCGGTGCTGAGGTGCTTGGTCGTTGCTGAGGTACTGGGTCGGTTCTGAGGTACTGGGTCGGAGCTGAGGTAATGGTTCTGTGCTGTGGTACTGGGTCGGTGCTGAGGTACTGGGTAACAGCTGAGGTACTGGGTCGGTGCTGAGGTACTGGGTCGGAGCTGATGTAATGGGTCTGTGCTGTGGTACTGGGTCGGTGCTGAGGTACTGGGTCACTGCTGAGGTACTGGGTCGGTGCTGAGGTACTGGGTCGGTGCTGAGGTACTGGGTCACTGCTGAGGAACTGGGTTGGTGCTGAGGTACTTGGTCGGTGCTGATGTACTGGATTAGTGCTGAGGTACTTGGTCACTGCTGAGGAACTGGGTCGGTGCTGATGTTCTGGGTCGGTGCTGAGGTACTGGGTCTCTGCTGAGGTACTGGGTCGGTGCTGAGGTACTGGGTCGGAGCTGATGTAATGGGTCTGTGCTGTGGTACTGGGTCGGTGCTGAGGTACTGGGTCACTGCTGAGGTACTGGGTCGGTGCTGAGGTACTGGGTCGGTGCTGGGGTACTGGGTCACTGCTGAGGAACTGGGTTGGTGCTGAGGTACTTGGTCGGTGCTGATGTACTGGATTAGTGCTGAGGTACTTGGTCACTGCTGAGGAACTGGGTCGGTGCTGATGTTCTGGGTCGGTGCTGAGGTACTGTGTCTCTGCTGAGGTACTGGGTCGGTGCTGAGGTACTGGGTAGGGGCTGAGGTACTGGGTCACTGCTGATGTACTGGGTCGGTGCTGAGGTACTGGGTCCGTGCTGATGTACCGGGTCGGTGCAGAGGTACTGGGTCGGTGCTCAGTTACTGGGTCGGTGCTGAGATACTGGGTCGCTGCTGAGGTCCAGGGTCACTGCTGAGGTACTGGGTCAGTGCTGAGGTACTGGGTCACTGCTGAGGTACTAGATTGGTGCTGAGGTACTAGGTCGGTGCTGATGTACTGCGTCGGTGCTGAGGTACTGGGTCACTGCTGAGGTACTGGATCAATGCTGAGGTACTGGGTCGGTGCTGAGGTACGGGATCACTGCTGAGGTACTGGCTCATTGCTGAGGTACTGGGTCAGTGCTGAGGCACTGCGTCACTGCTGAGGTAATGGGTCGGTGCTGAGGTACTGGGTCGGTGCAAAGGTACTGCGTCACTGCTGAGGTACTGGATCGGTGCTGAGGTACTGGGTCACTGCTGAGGTACTGGATCGGTGCTGAGGTACTGGGTCGGTGCTGAGGTACTGGGTCACTGCTGAGGTACTGGGTCGGTGCTGAGGTACTGGGTCATGTTGAGGTTCTGGATCGGTGCTGAGGTACTGGGTCGGTGCTGAGGTGCTTGGTCGTTGCTGAGGTACTGGGTCGGTTCTGAGGTACTGGGTCGGAGCTGAGGTAATGGGTCTGTGCTGTGGTACTGGGTCGGTGCTGAGGTACTGGGTAACAGCTGAGGTACTGGGTCGGTGCTGAGGTACTGGGTCGGAGCTGATGTAATGGGTCTGTGCTGTGGTACTGGGTCGGTGCTGAGGTACTGGGTCACTGCTGAGGTACTGGGTCGGTGCTGAGGTACTGGGTCGGTGCTGAGGTACTGGGTCACTGCTGAGGAACTGGGTTGGTGCTGAGGTACTTGGTCGGTGCTGATGTACTGGATTAGTGCTGAGGTACTTGGTCACTGCTGAGGAACTGGGTCGGTGCTGATGTTCTGGGTCGGTGCTGAGGTACTGGGTCTCTGCTGAGGTACTGGGTCGGTGCTGAGGTACTGGGTCGGAGCTGATGTAATGGGTCTGTGCTGTGGTACTGGGTCGGTGCTGAGGTACTGGGTCACTGCTGAGGTACTGGGTCGGTGCTGAGGTACTGGGTCGGTGCTGAGGTACTGCTTCGGTGCTGGGGTACTGGGTCACTGCTGAGGAACTGGGTTGGTGCTGAGGTACTTGGTCGGTGCTGATGTACTGGATTAGTGCTGAGGTACTTGGTCACTGCTGAAGGAACTGGGTCGGTGCTGATGTTCTGGGTCGGTGCTGAGGTACTGGGTCTCTGCTGAGGTACTGGGTCGTTGCTGAGGTACTGGGTCGGGGCTGAGGTACTGGGTCACTGCTGATGTACTGGGTCGGTGCTGAGGTACTGGGTCCGTGCTGATGTACCGGGTCGGTGCAGAGGTACTGGGTCAGTGCTCAGTTACTGGGTCGGTGCTGAGATACTGGGTCGCTGCTGAGGTCCAGGGTCACTGCTGAGGTACTGGGTCAGTGCTGAGGTACTGGGTCACTGCTGAGGTACTAGATTGGTGCTGAGGTACTAGGTCTGTGCTGATGTACTGCGTCGGTGCTGAGGTACTGGGTCACTGCTGAGGTACTGGATCAATGCTGAGGTACTGGGTCGGTGCTGAGGTACGGGATCACTGCTGAGGTACTGGCTCATTGCTGAGGTACTGGGTCAGTGCTGAGGCACTGGGTCACTGCTGAGGTACAGGGTCGGTGCTGAGGTACTGGGTCGGTGCAAAGGTACTGCGTCACTGCTGAGGTACTGGGTCGGTGCTGAGGTACTGGGTCGGTGCTGAGGTACTGGGTCGGTGCTGAGGTATTGGGTCACTGCTGAGGTACTGGGTCGCTGCTGAGATTCTGTTTCTGTGCTGAGGTACTGGTTCACTACAGAGGTACTGGGTCGGTGCTGAGGTACTGGGTCATGCTGAGGTACTGGATCGGTGCTGAGGTACTGGGTCACTGCTGAGGTACTGGGTCGGTGCAGAGGTACTGGGTCGGGGATGAGGTACTGGGTCACTGCTGAGGAACTGGGTTGGTGCTGAGGTACTGGATCGGTGCTGGTGTACTGGGTTAGTGCTGAGGTACTTGGTCACTGCTGAGGTACTGGGTCGGTGCTGATGTTCTGGGTCGGTGCTGAGGTACTGGGTCTCTGCTGATGTACTGGGTCGGTGCTGAGGTCCTGGGTCGGTGCTGAGGTACTGGGTCACTGCTGAGGTACTTGGTCACTGCTGAGGTACTGGGTCGGTGCTGAGGTACTGGGTCACTGCTGAGGTAATGGGTCGGTGCTGAGGTACTGGGTCCGTGCTGAGGTACCAGGTCGGTGCAGAGGTACTGGGTCGGTGCTCAGTTACTGGGTTGGGGCAGAGATACTGGGTCGCTGCTGAGGTCCAGGGTCACTGCTGATGTACTGGGTCAGTGCTGATGTACTGGGTCAGTGCTGAGGTACTGGGTCACTGCTGAGGTACTAGATTGGTGCTGAGGTACTAGGTCGGTGCTGATGTAATGCGTCGGTGCTGAGGTACTGGGTCACTGCTGAGGTACTGGATCAATGCAGAGGTAATGGGTCGGTGCTGAGGTACGGGATCACTGCTGAGGTACTGGCTCATTGCTGAGGTACTGGGTCAGTGCTGAGGCACTGGGTCACTGCTGAGGTACTGGGTCGGTGCTGAGGTACTGGGTCGGTGCAAAGGTACTGCGTCACTGCTGAGGTACTGGGTCGGTGCTGAGGTACTGGGCCGGTGCTGAGGTACTGGGTTGGTGCGGAGGTATTGGGTCACTGCTGAGGTACTGGGTCGCTGCTGAGATTCTGTTTCTGTGCTGAGGTACTGGTTCACTACAGAGGTACTGGGTCGCTGCTGAGGTACTGGGTCATGCTGAGGTACTGGATCGGTGCTAAGGTTCTGGGTCGGTGCTCAGGTACTGGGTCACTGCTGAGGTACTGGGTCGGTGCTGAGGTACTGGGTCGGTGCTGAGGTACTGGGTCACTGCTGAGGTGCTTGGTCGTTGCTGAGGTACTGCGTCGGTTCTGAGGTACTGGGTCGGAGCTGAGGTAATGGGTCTGTGCTGTGGTACTGGGTCGGTGCTGAGGTACTGGGTCACAGCTGAGGTACTGGGTCGGTGCTGAGGTACTGGGTCACTGCTGAGGTACTGGGTCACTGCTGAGGTACTTGGTCACTGCTGAGGTACTGGATCGGTGCTGAGGTAGTGGGTCACTGCTGAGGTAATGGGTCGGTGCTGAGGTACTGGGTCGGTGCTGAGGTACTGGGTCACTGCTGAGGTACTGGGTCGGTGCTGCGGTACTGGGTCGGTGCTGAGGTACTGGGTCACAGCTGAGGTACTGGGTCGGTGCTGAGGTACTGGGTCAGTGCTGAGGTACTGGGTCGGTGCTGAGGTACTGGGTCACTGCTGAGGTACTGTGTTGGTGCTGTGGAACTGGGTCACTGCTGAGGTACTGGGTCGGTGCTGAGGTACTGGGTCGGTGCTGAGGTACTGGGTCAGTTCTGATGTACTGGTTCGGTGCTGAGGTACTAGGTCACTGCTGAGGTACTGTGTCGGTGCTGAGGTACTGGCTCACTGCTCAGGTACTGTTTCGGTGCTGAGGTACTGGGTCACTGCTGAGGTACTGTGTCGGTGCTGATGTACTGGTTCGTTCCTGAGGTACTGGGTCACTGCTGAGGTACAGGGTGGGTGCTGAGGTACTGGGTCGGAGCTGAGGTACTGTGTCACTGCTGAGGTACTGGGTCGGTGCTGAGGTACTGGGTCACTGCTGAGGTACTGGGTCGGTGCTGAGGTACTGTGTCACTGCTGAGGTACTGGGTCGGTGCTGAGGTACTGGGTCACTGCTGAGGTACTTGATCACTGCTGAGGTACTGGGTCGGTGCTGAGGTACTGGGTCCGTGCTGAGGTACCAGGTCGGTGCAGAGGTACTGGGTCGGTGCTCAGTTACTGGGTCAGTGCTGAGATACTGGGTCGCTGCAGAGGTCCAGGGTCACTGCTGAGGTACTGGGTCAGTGCTGATGTACTGGGTCAGTGCTGAGGTACTGGGTCACTGCTGAGGTACTAGATTGGTGCTGAGGTACTAGGTCGGTGCTGATGTACTGCGTCGGTGCTGAGGTACTGGGTCACTGCTGAGGTACTGGATCAATGCTGAGGTACTGGGTCGGTGCTGAGGTACGGGATCACTGCTGAGGTACTGGGTCACTGCTGAGGTACTCGGTCAGTGCTGAGGCACTGGGTCACTGCTGAGGTACTGGGTCCGTGCTGAGGTACCAGGTCGGTGCAGAGGTACTGGGTCGGTGTTCAGTTACTGGGTCGGTGCTGAGATACTGGGTCGCTGCTGAGGTCCAGGGTCACTGCTGAGGTACTGGGTCAGTGCTGATGTACTGGGTCAGTGCTGAGGTACTGGGTCACTGCTGAGGTACTAGATTGGTGCTGAGGTACTGGGTCGGTGCTGAGGTACTGGGTCACTGCTGAGGTACTTGGTCACTGCTGAGGTACTGGGTCGGTGCTGAGGTACTGGGTCACTGCTGAGGTAATGGGTCGGTGCTGAGTTACTGGGTCCGTGCTGAGGTACCAGGTCGGTGCAGAGGTACTGGGTCGGTGCTCAGTTACTGGGTCGGTGCTTAGATACTGGGTCGCTGCTGAGGTCCAGGGTCACTGCTGAGGTACTGGGTCAGTGCTGATGTACTGGGTCAGTGCTGAGGTACTGGGTCACTGCTGAGGTACTAGATTGGTGCTGCGGTACTAGGTCGGTGCTGATGTACTGCGTCGGTGCTGAGGTACTGGGTCACTGCTGAGGTACTGGATCAATGCTGAGGTACTGGGTCGGTGCTGAGGTACGGGGTCACTGCTGAGGTACTTGCTCATTGCTGAGGTACTGGGTCACTGCTGAGGTACTAGGTCGGTGCTGATGTACTGCGTTGGTGCTGAGGTACTGGGTCACTGCTGAGGTACTGGATCAATGCTGAGGTACTGGGTCGGTGCTGAGGTACGGGGTCACTGCTGAGGTACTTGCTCATTGCTGAGGTACTGGGTCACTGCTGAGGTACTGGATCAATGCTGAGGTACTAGGTCGGTGCTGAGGTACTGGGTCAGTGCTGAGGTACTGGGTCACTGCTGAGGTACTTGCTCATTGCTGAGGCACTGGGTCACTGCTGAGGTACTGGGTCGGTGCTGAGGTACTGGGTCGGTGCTGAGGTACTGGGTCGGTGCTGAGGTACTGGGTCGGTGCTGAGGTACTGGGTCATGCTGAGGTACTGGGTCGCTGCTGAGATTCTGTTTCTGTGCTGAGGTACTGGTTCACTACAGAGGTACTGGGTCGGTGCTGAGGTACTGGGTCATGCTGAGGTACTGGGTCGGTGCTGAGGTTCTGGGTCGGTGCTCAGGTACTGGGTCACTGCTGAGGTGCTTGGTCGTTGCTGAGGTACTGGGTCGGTTCTGAGGTACTGGGTCGGAGCTGAGGTAATGGGTCTGTGCTGTGGTAATGGGTCGGTGCTGTGGTACTGGGTCGGTGCTGAGGTACTGGGTAACAGCTGAGGTACTGGGTCGGTGCTGAGGTACTGGGTCGGAGCTGAGGTAATGTGTCTGTGCTGTGGTACTGGGTCGGTGCTGAGGTATTGGGTCACTGCTGAGGTACTGGGTCGGTGCTGAGGTACTGGGTCGGTGCTGAGGTACTGGGTCACTGCTGAGGTACTGGGTCGGTGCTGAGGTACTGGGTCCGTGCTGAGGTACTGGGTCGGTGCTGAGGTACTGGGTCGGTGCTGAGGTACTGGGTCACTGCTGAGGAACTGGGTTGGTGCTGAGGTACTTGGTCGGTGCTGATGTACTGGATTAGTGCTGAGGTACTTGGTCACTGCTGAGGTACTGGGTCGGTGCTGATGTTCTGGGTCGGTGCTGAAGTACTGGGTCTCTGCTGAGGTACTGGGTCGGTGCTGAGGTCCTGGGTCTGTGCTGAGGTACTGGGTCACTGCTGAGGTACTGGGTCGGTGCTGAGGTACTGGGTCGGGGCTGAGGTACTGGGTCACTGCTGATGTACTGGGTCGGTGCTGAGGTACTGGGTCCGTGCTGATGTACCAGGTCGGTGCAGAGGTACTGGGTCGGTGCTCAGTTACTGGGTCGGTGCTGAGATACTGGGTCGCTGCTGAGGTCCAGGGTCACTGCTGAGGTACTGGGTCAGTGCTGATGTACTGGGTCAGTGCTGAGGTACTGGGTCACTGCTGAGGTACTAGATTGGTGCTGACGTACTAGGTCGGTGCTGATGTACTGCGTCGGTGCTGAGGTACTGGGTCACTGCTGAGGTACTGAATCAATGCTGAGGTACTGGGTCGGTGCTGAGGTACGGGATCACTGCTGAGGTACTGGCTCATTGCTGAGGTACTGGGTCACTGCTGAGGTACTGGATCGGTGCTGAGGTAGTGGGTCACTGCTGAGGTAATGGGTTGGTGCTGAGGTACTGGGTCGGTGCTGAGGTACTGGGTCACTGCTGAGGTACTGGGTCGGTGCTGAGGTACCGGGTCGGTGCTGAGATACTGGCTCGGTGCTTAGTAACTGGGTCACTGCTGAGGTACTGGGTCAGTGCTGAGGTACTGGGTCAGTGCTGAGGTACTGGGTCACTGCTGAGGTACTACGTCGGTGCTGAGGTACTGGGTCAGTGCTGAGGTACTGGGTCAGTGCTGAGGTACTGGGTCACTGCTGAGGTACTAGGTCGGTGCTGAGGTACTGGGTCCGTGCTGAGGTACTGGGTCGGTGCAGAGGTACTTGGTCGATGCTCAGTTACTGGGTCGGTGCTGAGATACTGGGTCGCTGCTGAGGTACAGGGTCACTGCTGAGGTACTGGGTCTGTGCTGCTGTACTGGGTCAGTGCTGATGTACTGGGTCAGTGCTGAGGTACTGGGTCACTGCTGAGGTACTAGATTGGTGCTGAGGTACTAGGTCGGTGGTGATTTACTGCGTCGGTGCTGAGGTACTGGGTCACTGCTTAGCTACTGGATCAATGCTGAGGTACTGGGTCGGTGCTGAGGTACTGGGTCACAGCTGAGGTACTGGGTCGGTGCTGAGGTACTGGGTCGGAGCTGAGGTAATGGGTCTGTGCTGTTGTACTGGGTCGGTGCTGAGGTACTGCGTCACTGCTGAGGTACTGGGTCGGTGCAGAGGTACTGGGTCGGTGCTGAGGTACTGGGTCACTGCTGAGGAACTGGGCTAGTGCTGAGGTACTTGGTCACTGATGAGGTACTGGGTCGCTGCTGATGTTCTGGGTCGGTGCTGAGGTACTGGGTCTCTGCTGACGTACTGGGTCGGTGCTGAGGTCCTGGGTCGGTGCTGAGGTACTGGGTCACTGCTGAGGTACTTGGTCACTGCTGAGGTACTGGGTTGGTGCTGAGGTACTGGGTCACTGCTGAGGTAATGGGTCGGTGCTGAGGTACTGGGTCCGTGCTGATGTACCAGGTCGGTGCAGAGGTACTTGGTCGGTGCTCAGTTACTGGGTCGGGGCAGAGATACTGGGTCGCTGCTGAGGTCCAGGGTCACTGCTGAGGTATTGGGTCAGTGCTGATGTACTGGGTCAGTGCTGAGGTACTGGGTCACTGCTGAGGTACTAGATTGGTGCTGAGGTACTAGGTCGGTGCTGATGTAATGCGTCGGTGCTGAGGTACTGGGTCACTGCTGAGGTACTGGATCAATGCTGAGGTACTGGGTCACTGCTGAGGCACTGGGTCGGTGCTGAGGTACTGGGTCACTGCTGAGGTACTGGCTCATTGCTGAGGTACTGGGTCGGTGCTGAGGTACGGGATCACTGCTGAGGTACTGGCTCATTGCTGAGGTACTGGGTCAGTGCTGAGGCACTGGGTCACTGCTGAGGTACTGGGTCGGTGCTGATGTTCTGGGTCGGTGCTGAGGTACTGGGTCACTGCTGAGGTACTGGGTCGGTGCTGAGGTACTGGGTCGGTGCTGAGGTACTGGGTCGGTGCTCAGGTACTGGGTCACTGCTGAGGTGCTTGGTTGTTGCTGAGGTACTGCGTCGGTTCTGAGGTACTGGGTCGGAGCTGAGGTAATGGGTCTGTGCTGTGGTACTGGGTCGGTGCTGAGGTACTGGGTCGGTGCTGAGGTACTGGGTCGGTGCTGAGGTACTTGGTCACTGCTGAGGTACTGGGTCGGTGCTGAGGTACTGGGTCACTGCTGAGGTACTGGGTCACTGCTGAGGTACTTGGTCACTGCTGAGGTACTGGATCGGTGCTGAGGTACTGGGTCGTTGCTGAGGTACTGGGTCACTGCTGAGGTAATGGGTCGGTGCTGAGGTACTGGGTCGGTGCTGAGGTACTGGGTCACTGCTGAGGTACTGGGTCGGTGCTGCGGTACTGGGTCGGTGCTGAGGTACTGGGTCACAGCTGAGGTACTGGGTCGGTGCTGAGGTACTGGGTCGGTGCTGAGGTACTGGGTCGGTGCTGAGGTACTGGGTCACTGCTGAGGTACTGTGTTGGTGCTGTGGAACTGGGTCACTGCTGAGGTACTGGGTCGGTGCTGAGGTACTGGGTCGGTGCTGAGGTACTGGGTCAGTTCTGATGTACTGGTTCGGTGCTGAGGTACTAGGTCACTGCTGAGGTACTGTGTCGGTGCTGAGGTACTGGCTCACTGCTCAGGTACTGTTTCGGTGCTGAGGTACTGGGTCACTGCTGAGGTACTGTGTCGGTGCTGATGTACTGGTTCGTTCCTGAGGTACTGGGTCACTGCTGAGGTACAGGGTGGGTGCTGAGGTACTGGGTCGGAGCTGAGGTACTGTGTCACTGCTGAGGTACTGGGTCGGTGCTGAGGTACTGGGTCACTGCTGAGGTACTGGGTCGGTGCTGAGGTACTGTGTCACTGCTGAGGTACTGGGTCGGTGCTGAGGTACTGGGTCACTGCTGAGGTACTTGATCACTGCTGAGGTACTGGGTCGGTGCTGAGGTACTGGGTCCGTGCTGAGGTACCAGGTCGGTGCAGAGGTACTGGGTCGGTGCTCAGTTACTGGGTCGGTGCTGAGATACTGGGTCGCTGCTGAGGTCCAGGGTCACTGCTGAGGTACTGGGTCAGTGCTGATGTACTGGGTCAGTGCTGAGGTACTGGGTCACTGCTGAGGTACTAGATTGGTGCTGAGGTACTAGGTCGGTGCTGATGTACTGCGTCGGTGCTGAGGTACTGGGTCACTGCTGAGGTACTGGATCAATGCTGAGGTACTGGGTCGGTGCTGAGGTACGGGATCACTGCTGAGGTACTGGGTCACTGCTGAGGTACTCGGTCAGTGCTGAGGCACTGGGTCACTGCTGAGGTACTGGGTCCGTGCTGAGGTACCAGGTCGGTGCAGAGGTACTGGGTCGGTGCTCAGTTACTGGGTCGGTGCTGAGATACTGGGTCGCTGCTGAGGTCCAGGGTCACTGCTGAGGTACTGGGTCAGTGCTGATGTACTGGGTCAGTGCTGAGGTACTGGGTCACTGCTGAGGTACTAGATTGGTGCTGAGGTACTGGGTCGGTGCTGAGGTACTGGGTCACTGCTGAGGTACTTGGTCACTGCTGAGGTACTGGGTCGGTGCTGAGGTACTGGGTCACTGCTGAGGTAATGGGTCGGTGCTGAGTTACTGGGTCCGTGCTGAGGTACCAGGTCGGTGCAGAGGTACTGGGTCGGTGCTCAGTTACTGGGTCGGTGCTTAGATACTGGGTCGCTGCTGAGGTCCAGGGTCACTGCTGAGGTACTGGGTCAGTGCTGATGTACTGGGTCAGTGCTGAGGTACTGGGTCACTGCTGAGGTACTAGATTGGTGCTGCGGTACTAGGTCGGTGCTGATGTACTGCGTCGGTGCTGAGGTACTGGGTCACTGCTGAGGTACTGGCTCATTGCTGAGGTACTGGGTCAGTGCTGAGGCACTGGGTCACTGCTGAGGTACTGGGTCGGTGCTGAGGTACTGGGTCGGTGCTGAGGTACTGGGTCGGTGCTGAGGTATTGGGTCTCTGCTGAGGTACTGGGTCGGTGCTGAGATACTGTTTCGGTGCTGAGGTACTGGTTCACTACAGAGGTACTGGGTCGGTGCTGAGGTACTGGGTCGGTGCTGAGGTACTGGGTCATGCTGAGGTACTGGCTCGGTGCTCAGGTACTGGGTCATGTTGAGGTTCTGGATCGGTGCTGAGGTACTGGGTCGGTGCTGAGGTACTGGGTCACTGCTGAGGAACTGGGTTGGTGCTGAGGTACTTGGTCGGTGCTGATGTACTGGATTAGTGCTGAGGTACTTGGTCACTGCTGAGGTACTGGGTCGGTGCTGATGTTCTGGGTCGGTGCTGAAGTACTGGGTCTCTGCTGAGGTACTGGGTCGGTGCTGAGGTCCTGGGTCTGTGCTGAGGTACTGGGTCACTGCTGAGGTACTGGGTCGGTGCTGAGGTACGGGATCACTGCTGAGGTACTGGCTCATTGCTGAGGTACTGGGTCACTGCTGAGGTACTGGATCGGTGCTGAGGTAGTGGGTCACTGCTGAGGTAATGGGTTGGTGCTGAGGTACTGGGTCGGTGCTGAGGTACTGGGTCACTGCTGAGGTACTGGGTCGGTGCTGAGGTATCGGGTCGGTGCTGAGATACTGGCTCGGTGCTTAGTAACTGGGTCACTGCTGAGGTACTGGGTCAGTGCTGAGGTACTGGGTCAGTGCTGAGGTACTGGGTCACTGCTGAGGTACTACGTCGGTGCTGAGGTACTGGGTCAGTGCTGAGGTACTGGGTCAGTGCTGAGGTACTGGGTCACTGCTGAGGTACTAGGTCGGTGCTGAGGTACTGGGTCTGTGCTGAGGTACTGGGTCGGTGCAGAGGTACTGGGTCGATGCTCAGTTACTGGGTCGGTGCTGAGATACTGGGTCGCTGCTGAGGTACAGGGTCACTGCTGAGGTACTGGGTCTGTGCTGATGTACTGGGTCAGTGCTGAGGTACTGGGTCACTGCTGAGGTAATAGATTGGTGCTGAGGTACTAGGTCGGTGGTGATTTACTGCGTCGGTGCTGAGGTACTGGGTAACTGCTTAGCTACTGGATCAATGCTGAGGTACTGGGTCGGTGCTGAGGTACTGGGTCACAGCTGAGGTACTGGGTCGGTGCTGAGGTACTGGGTCGGAGCTGAGGTACTACGTCGGTGCTGAGGTACTGGGTCAGTGCTGAGGTACTGGGTCAGTGCTGAGGTACTGGGTCACTGCTGAGGTACTAGGTCGGTGCTGAGGTACTGGGTCCGTGCTGAGGTACTGGGTCGGTGCAGAGGTACTGGGTCGATGCTCAGTTACTGGGTCGGTGCTGAGATACTGGGTCGCTGCTGAGGTACAGGGTCACTGCTGAGGTACTGGGTCTGTGCTGATGTACTGGGTCAGTGCTGAGGTACTGGGTCACTGCTGAGGTACTAGATTGGTGCTGAGGTACTAGGTCGGTGGTGATTTACTGCGGCGGTGCTGAGGTACTGGGTAACTGCTTAGCTACTGGATCAATGCTGAGGTACTGGGTCGGTGCTGAGGTACTGGGTCACAGCTGAGGTACTGGGTCGGTGCTGAGGTACTGGGTCGGAGCTGAGGTAATGGGTCTGTGCTGTTGTACTGGGTCGGTGCTGAGGTACTGGGTCACTGCTGAGGTACTGGGTCGGTGCAGAGGTACTGGGTCGGTGCTGAGGTACTGGGTCACTGCTGAGGAACTGGGCTAGTGCTGAGGTACTTGGTCACTGCTGAGGTACTGGGTCGCTGCTGATGTTCTGGGTCGGTGCTGAGGTACTGGGTCTCTGCTGACGTACTGGGTCGGTGCTGAGGTCCTGGGTCAGTGCTGAGGTACTGGGTCACTGCTGAGGTACTTGGTCACTGCTGAGGTACTGGGTTGGTGCTGAGGTACTGGGTCACTGCTGAGGTAATGGGTCGGTGCTGAGGTACTGGGTCCGTGCTGAGGTACCAGGTCGGTGCAGAGGTACTGGGTCGGTGCTCAGTTACTGGGTCGGGGCAGAGATACTGGGTCGCTGCTGAGGTCCAGGGTCACTGCTGAGGTACTGGGTCAGTGCTGATGTACTGGGTCAGTGCTGAGGTACTGGGTCACTGCTGAGGTACTAGATTGGTGCTGAGGTACTAGGTCGGTGCTGATGTAATGCGTCGGTGCTGAGGTACTGGGTCACTGCTGAGGTACTGGATCAATGCTGAGGTACTGGGTCGGTGCTGAGGTACGGGATCACTGCTGAGGCACTGGGTCACTGCTGAGGTACTGGGTCGGTGCTGAGGTACTGGGTCGGTGCTGAGGTACTGGGTCGGTGCTGAGGTACTGGGTCGGTGCTGAGGTACTGGGTCGGTGCTGAGGTACTGGGTCGGTGCTGAGGTACCGGGTCGGTGCTCAGGTACTGGGTCACTGCTGAGGTGCTTGGTCGTTGCTGAGGTACTGCGTCGGTTCTGAGGTACTGGGTCGGAGCTGAGGTACTGCGTCGGTTCTGAGGTACTGGGTCTGTGCTGAGGTAATGGGTCTGTGCTGTGGTACTGGGTCGGTGCTGAGGTACTGGGTCGGTGCTGAGGTACTGGGTCGGTGCTGAGGTACTGGGTCGGTGCTGAGGTACTGGGTCGGTGCTGAACTACTTGGTCGGTGCTGAGGTACTGGGTCGGTGCTGAGGTACTTGGTCACTGCTGAGGTACTGGGTCACTGCTGAGGTACTGGGTCGGTGCTGAGGTACTGGGTCACAGCTGAGGTACTGGGTCGGTGCTGAGGTACTGGGTCACTGCTGAGGTACTGGGTCGGTGCTGAGGTACTGGGTCACTGCTGAGGTACTGGGTCGGTGCTGAGGTACTGGGTCACTGCTGAGGTACTTGGTCACTGCTGAGGTACTGGGTCAGTGCTGAGGTACTGGGTCACTGCTGAGGCAATGGGTCGGTGTTGAGGTACTGGGTCGGTGCTGAGGTACTGGGTCGGTGCTGAGGTACTGGGTCACTGCTGAGGTGCTTGGTCGTTTCTGAGGTACTGCGTCGGTTCTGAGGTACTGGGTCGGAGCTGAGGTAATGGGTCTGTGCTGTGGTACTGGGTCGGTGCTGAGGTAGTGGGTCACAGCTGAGGTACTGGGTCGGTGCTGAGGTACTGGGTCGGTGCTGAGGTACTGGGTCACTGCTGAGGTACTGGGTCGGTGCTGAGGTACTGGGTCACTGCTGAGGTACTGGGTCACTGCTGAGGTACTGGGTCGGTGCTGAGGTACTGGGTCGGTGCTGAGGTACTGGGTCGCTGCTGAGATTCTGTTTCTGTGCTGAGGTACTGGTTCACTACAGAGGTACTGGGTCGGTGCTGAGGTACTGGGTCATGCTGAGGTACTGGCTCGGTGCTCAGGTACTGCCTCGGTGCTGAGGTACTGGGTCACTGCTGAGGTACTGGGTCGGTGCTGAGGTACTGGGTCGGTGCTGAGGTACTGGGTCGGTGCTCAGGTACTGGGTCGGTGCTGAGGTACTGGGTCGTTGCTGAGGTACTGGGTCGGTGCTCAGGTACTGGGTCACTGCTGAGGTGCTTGGTCGTTGCTGAGGTACTGGGTCGTTTCTGAGGTACTGGGTCGGAGCTGAGGTAATGGGTCTGTGCTGTGGTAATGGGTCGGTGCTGAGGTACTGGGTCGGAGCTGAGGTAATGGGTCTGTGCTGTGGTACTGGGTCGGTGCTGAGGTACTGGGTAACAGCTGAGGTACTGGGTCGGTGCTGAGGTACTGGGTCGGAGCTGAGGTAATGTGTCTGTGCTGTGGTACTGGGTCGGTGCTGAGGTACTGGGTCACTGCTGAGGTACTGGGTCGGTGCTGAGGTACTGGGTCGGTGCTGAGGTACTGGGTCACTGCTCAGGTACTGGGTCGGTGCTGAGGTACTGGGTCCGTGCTAAGGTACTGGGTCGGTGCTGAGGTACTGGGTCGGTGCTGAGGTACTGGGTCACTGCTGAGGAACTGGGTTGGTGCTGAGGTACTTGGTCGGTGCTGATGTACTGGATTAGTGCTGAGGTACTTGGTCACTGCTGAGGTACTGGGTCGGTGCTGATGTTCTGGGTCGGTGCTGAAGTACTGGGTCTCTGCTGAGGTACTGGGTCGGTGCTGAGGTCCTGGGTCTGTGCTGAGGTACTGGGTCACTGCTGAGGTACTGGGTCGGTGCTGAGGTACTGGGTCGGGGCTGAGGTACTGGGTCACTGCTGATGTACTGGGTCGGTGCTGAGGTACTGGGTCCGTGCTGATGTACCATGTCGGTGCAGAGGTACTGGGTCGGTGCTCAGTTACTGGGTCGGTGCTGAGATACTGGGTCGCTGCTGAGGTCCAGGGTCACTGCTGAGGTACTGGGTCAGTGCTGATGTACTGGGTCAGTGCTGAGGTACTGGGTCACTGCTGAGGTACTAGATTGGTGCTGACGTACTAGGTCGGTGCTGATGTACTGCGTCGGTGCTGAGGTACTGGGTCACTGCTGAGGTACTGGATCAATGCTGAGGTACTGGGTCGGTGCTGAGGTACGGGATCACTGCTGAGGTACTGGCTCATTGCTGAGGTACTGGGTCACTGCTGAGGTACTGGATCGGTGCTGAGGTAGTGGGTCACTGCTGAGGTAATGGGTTGGTGCTGAGGTACTGGGTCGGTGCTGAGGTACTGGGTCACTGCTGAGGTACTGGGTCGGTGCTGAGGTACCGGGTCGGTGCTGAGATACTGGCTCGGTGCTTAGCAACTGGGTCACTGCTGAGGTACTGGGTCAGTGCTGAGGTACTGGGTCAGTGCTGAGGTACTGGGTCACTGCTGAGGTACTACCTCGGTGCTGAGGTACTGGGTCAGTGCTGAGGTACTGGGTCAGTGCTGAGGTACTGGGTCCGTGCTGAGGTACTGGGTCGGTGCAGAGGTACTGGGTCGATGCTCAGTTACTGGGTCGGTGCTGAGATACTGGGTCGCTGCTGAGGTACAGGGTCACTGCTGAGGTACTGGGTCTGTGCTGATGTACTGGGTCAGTGCTGAGGTACTGGGTCACTGCTGAGGTACTAGATTGGAGCTGAGGTACTAGGTCGGTGGTGATTTACTGCGTCGGTGCTGAGGTACTGGGTCACTGCTTAGCTACTGGATCAATGCTGAGGTACTGGGTCGGTGCTGAGGTACTGGGTCACAGCTGAGGTACTGGGTCGGTGCTGAGGTACTGGGTCGGAGCTGAGGTAATGGGTCTGTGCTGTTGTACTGGGTCGGTGCTGAGGTACTGGGTCACTGCTGAGGTACTGGGTCGGTGCAGAGGTACTGGGTCGGTGCTGAGGTACTGGGTCACTGCTGAGGAACTGGGCTAGTGCTGAGGTACTTGGTCACTGCTGAGGTACTGGGTCGCTGCTGATGTTCTGGGTCGGTGCTGAGGTACTGGGTCTCTGCTGACGTACTGGGTCGGTGCTGAGGTCCTGGGTCGGTGCTGAGGTACTGGGTCACTGCTGAGGTACTTGGTCACTGCTGAGGTACTGGGTTGGTGCTGAGGTACTGGGTCACTGCTGAGGTAATGGGTCGGTGCTGAGGTACTGGGTCCGTGCTGAGGTACTGGGTCACTGCTGAGGTAATGGGTCGGTGCTGAGTTACTGGGTCCGTGCTGAGGTACCAGGTCGGTGCAGAGGTACTGGGTCGGTGCTCAGTTACTGGGTCGGGGCAGAGATACTGGGTCGCTGCTGAGGTCCAGGGTCACTGCTGAGGTACTGGGTCAGTGCTGATGTACTGGGTCAGTGCTGAGGTACTGGGTCACTGCTGAGGTACTAGATTGGTGCTGAGGTACTAGGTCGGTGATGATGTAATGGGTCGGTGCTGAGGTACTGGGTCAGTGCTGAGGCACTGGGTCGGTGCTGAGGTACTGGGTCACTGCTGAGGTACTGGCTCATTGCTGAGGTACTGGGTCGGTGCTGAGGTACGGGATCACTGCTGAGGTACTGGCTCATTGCTGAGGTACTGGGTCAGTGCTGAGGCACTGGGTCACTGCTGAGGTACTGGGTCGGTGCTGAGGTACTGGGTCGGTGCTGAGGTACTGGGTCACTGCTGAGGTACTGGGTCGGTGCTGAGGTACTGGGTCGGTGCAAAGGTACTGCGTCACTGCTGAGGTACTGGGTCGGTGCTGAGGTACTGGGTCGGTGCTGAGGTACTGGGTCGGTGCTGAGGTACTGGGTCGGTGCTGAGGTACTGGGTCGGTGCTCAGGTACTGGGTCGGTGCTGAGGTACTGGGTCGGTGCTCAGGTACTGGGTCACTGCTGAGGTGCTTGGTCGTTGCTGAGGTACTGCGTCGGTTCTGAGGTACTGGGTCGGAGCTGAGGTAATGGGTCTGTGCTGTGGTACTGGGTCGGTGCTGAGGTACTGGGTCGGTGCTGAGGTACTGGGTCGGTGCTGAGGTACTGGGTCGGTGCTGAGGTACTTGGTCACTGCTGAGGTACTGGGTCGGTGCTGAGATACTGGGTCGCTGCTGAGGTCCAGGGTCACTGCTGAGGTACTGGGTCAGTGCTGATGTACTGGGTCAGTGCTGAGGTACTGGGTCACTGCTGAGGTACTAGATTGGTGCTGAGGTACTCGGTCGGTGCTGAGGTACTGGGTCACTGCTGAGGTACTTGGTCACTGCTGAGGTACTGGGTCGGTGCTGAGGTACTGGGTCACTGCTGAGGTAATGGGTCGGTGCTGAGTTACTGGGTCCGTGCTGAGGTACCAGGTCGGTGCAGAGGTACTGGGTCGGTGCTCAGTTACTGGGTCGGTGCTTAGATACTGGGTCGCTGCTGAGGTCCAGGGTCTCTGCTGAGGTACTGGGTCAGTGCTGATGTACTGGGTCAGTGCTGAGGTACTGGGTCACTGCTGAGGTACTAGATTGGTGCTGCGGTACTAGGTCGGTGCTGATGTACTGCGTCGGTGCTGAGGTACTGGGTCACTGCTGAGGTACTGGATCAATGCTGAGGTACTGGGTCGGTGCTGAGGTACGGGGTCACTGCTGAGGTACTTGCTCATTGCTGAGGTACTGGGTCAGTGCTGAGGCACTGGGTCACTGCTGAGGTACTGGGTCGGTGCTGAGGTACTGGGTCGGTGCTGAGGTACTGGGTCGGTGCTGAGGTATTGGGTCTCTGCTGAGGTACTGGGTCGGTGCTGAGATACTGTTTCGGTGCTGAGGTACTGGTTCACTACAGAGGTACTGGGTCGGTGCTGAGGTACTGGGTCATGCTGAGGTACTGGCTCGGTGCTCAGGTACTGGGTCATGTTGAGGTTCTGGATCGGTGCTGAGGTACTGGGTCGGTGCTGAGGTACTGGGTCACTGCTGAGGAACTGGGTTGGTGCTGAGGTACTTGGTCGGTGCTGATGTACTGGATTAGTGCTGAGGTACTTGGTCACTGCTGAGGTACTGGGTCGGTGCTGATGTTCTGGGTCGGTGCTGAAGTACTGGGTCTCTGCTGAGGTACTGGGTCGGTGCTGAGGTCCTGGGTCTGTGCTGAGGTACTGGGTCACTGCTGAGGTACTGGGTCGGTGCTGAGGTACTGGGTCGGGGCTGAGGTACTGGGTCACTGCTGATGTACTGGGTCGGTGCTGAGGTACTGGGTCCGTGCTGATGTACCAGGTCGGTGCAGAGGTACTGGGTCGGTGCTCAGTTACTGGGTCGGTGCTGAGATACTGGGTCGCTGCTGAGGTCCAGGGTCACTGCTGAGGTACTGGGTCAGTGCTGATGTACTGGGTCAGTGCTGAGGTACTGGGTCACTGCTGAGGTACTAGATTGGTGCTGACGTACTAGGTCGGTGCTGATGTACTGCGTCGGTGCTGAGGTACTGGGTCACTGCTGAGGTACTGGATCAATGCTGAGGTACTGGGTCGGTGCTGAGGTACGGGATCACTGCTGAGGTACTGGCTCATTGCTGAGGTACTGGGTCACTGCTGAGGTACTGGATCGGTGCTGAGGTAGTGGGTCACTGCTGAGGTAATGGGTTGGTGCTGAGGTACTGGGTCGGTGCTGAGGTACTGGGTCACTGCTGAGGTACTGGGTCGGTGCTGAGGTACCGGGTCGGTGCTGAGATACTGGCTCGGTGCTTAGTAACTGGGTCACTGCTGAGGTACTGGGTCAGTGCTGAGGTACTGGGTCAGTGCTGAGGTACTGGGTCACTGCTGAGGTACTACGTCGGTGCTGAGGTACTGCGTCAGTGCTGAGGTACTGGGTCAGTGCTGAGGTACTGGGTCACTGCTGAGGTACTAGGTCGGTGCTGAGGTACTGGGTCCGTGCTGAGGTACTGGGTCGGTGCAGAGGTACTGGGTCGATTCTCAGTTACTGGGTCGGTGCTGAGATACTGGGTCGCTGCTGAGGTACAGGGTCACTGCTGAGGTACTGGGTCTGTGCTGATGTACTGGGTCAGTGCTGAGGTACTGGGTCACTGCTGAGGTACTAGATTGGTGCTGAGGTACTAGGTCGGTGGTGATTTACTGCGTCGGTGCTGAGGTACTGGGTCACTGCTTAGCTACTGGATCAATGCTGAGGTACTGGGTCGGTGCTGAGGTACTGGGTCACAGCTGAGGTACTGGGTCGGTGCTGAGGTACTGGGTCGGAGCTGAGGTAATGGGTCTGTGCTGTTGTACTGGGTCGGTGCTGAGGTACTGGGTCACTGCTGCGGTACTGGGTCGGTGCAGAGGTACTGGGTCGGTGCTGAGGTACTGGGTCACTGCTGAGGAACTGGGCTAGTGCTGAGGTACTTGGTCACTGCTGAGGTACTGGGTCGCTGCTGATGTTCTGGGTCGGTGCTGAGGTACTGGGTCTCTGCTGACGTACTGGGTCGGTGCTGAGGTCCTGGGTCGGTGCTGAGGTACTGGGTCACTGCTGAGGTACTTGGTCACTGCTGAGGTACTGGGTTGGTGCTGAGGTACTGGGTCACTGCTGAGGTAATGGGTCGGTGCTGAGGTACTGGATCCGTGCTGAGGTACCAGGTCGGTGCAGAGGTACTGGGTCGGTGCTCAGTTACTGGGTCGGGGCAGAGATACTGGGTCGCTGCTGAGGTCCAGGGTCACTGCTGAGGTACTGGGTCAGTGCTGATGTACTGGGTCAGTGCTGAGGTACTGGGTCACTGCTGAGGTACTAGATTGGTGCTGAGGTACTAGGTCGGTGCTGATGTAATGCGTCGGTGCTGAGGTACTGGGTCACTGCTGAGGTACTGGATCAATGCTGAGGTACTGGGTCGGTGCTGAGGTACGGGATCACTGCTGAGGTACTGGCTCATTGCTGAGGTACAGGGTCACTGCTGAGGTACTGGATCGGTGCTGAGGTACTGGGTCGGTGCTGAGGTACTGGGTCAGTGCTGAGGCACTGGGTCACTGCTGAGGTACTGGGTCGGTGCTGAGGTACTGGGTCGGTGCTGAGGTACTGGGTCGGTGCTGAGGTACTGGGTCGGTGCTGAGGTACTGGGTCGGTGCTGAGGTACTGCGTCACTGCTGAGGTACTGGGTCGTTGCTGAGGTACTGGGTCGGTGCTGAGGTACTGGGTCGGTGCTCAGGTACTGGGTCACTGCTGAGGTGCTTGGTCGTTGCTGAGGTACTGCGTCGGTTCTGAGGTACTGGGTCGGAGCTGAGGTAATGGGTCTGTGCTGTGGTACTGGGTCGGTGCTGAGGTACTGGGTCGGTGCTGAGGTACTGGGTCGGTGCTGAGGTACTGGGTCGGTGCTGAACTACTTGGTCGGTGCTGAGGTACTGGGTCGGTGCTGAACTACTTGGTCGGTGCTGAGGTACTGGGTCGGTGCTGAGGTACTTGGTCACTGCTGAGGTACTGGGTCACAGCTGAGGTACTGGGTCGGTGCTGAGGTACTGGGTCACTGCTGAGGTACTGGGTCGGTGCTGAGGTACTGGGTCACTGCTGAGGTACTGGGTCACTGCTGAGGTACTTGGTCACTGCTGAGGTACTGGATCGGTGCTGAGGTAGTGGGTCACTGCTGAGGTAATGGGTCGGTGCTGAGGTACTGGGTCGGTGCTGAGGTACTGGGTCACTGCTGAGGTACTGGGTCGGTGCTGCGGTACTGGGTCGGTGCTGAGGTACTGGGTCACAGCTGAGGTACTGGGTCGGTGCTGAGGTACTGGGTCAGTGCTGAGGTACTGGGTCACAGCTGAGGTACTGGGTCACTGCTGAGGTACTGTGTTGGTGCTGTGGAACTGGGTCACTGCTGAGGTACTGGGTCGGTGCTGAGGTACTGGGTCGGTGCTGAGGTACTGGGTCAGTTCTGATGTACTGGTTCGGTGCTGAGGTACTAGGTCACTGCTGAGGTACTGTGTCGGTGCTGAGGTACTGGCTCACTGCTCAGGTACTGTTTCGGTGCTGAGGTACTGGGTCACTGCTGAGGTACTGTGTCGGTGCTGATGTACTGGTTCGTTCCTGAGGTACTGGGTCACTGCTGAGGTACAGGGTGGGTGCTGAGGTACTGGGTCGGAGCTGAGGTACTGTGTCACTGCTGAGGTACTGGGTCGGTGCTGAGGTACTGGGTCACTGCTGAGGTACTGGGTCGGTGCTGAGGTACTGTGTCACTGCTGAGGTACTGGGTCGGTGCTGAGGTACTGGGTCACTGCTGAGGTACTTGATCACTGCTGAGGTACTGGGTCGGTGCTGAGGTACTGGGTCCGTGCTGAGGTACCAGGTCGGTGCAGAGGTACTGGGTCGGTGCTCAGTTACTGGGTCGGTGCTGAGATACTGGGTCGCTGCTGAGGTCCAGGGTCACTGCTGAGGTACTGGGTCAGTGCTGATGTACTGGGTCAGTGCTGAGGTACTGGGTCACTGCTGAGGTACTAGATTGGTGCTGAGGTACTAGGTCGGTGCTGATGTACTGCGTCGGTGCTGAGGTACTGGGTCACTGCTGAGGTACTGGATCAATGCTGAGGTACTGGGTCGGTGCTGAGGTACGGGATCACTGCTGAGGTACGGGATCACTGCTGAGGTACTCGGTCAGTGCTGAGGCACTGGGTCACTGCTGAGGTACTGGGTCCGTGCTGAGGTACCAGGTCGGTGCAGAGGTACTGGGTCGGTGTTCAGTTACTGGGTCGGTGCTGAGATACTGGGTCGCTGCTGAGGTCCAGGGTCACTGCTGAGGTACTGGGTCAGTGCTGATGTACTGGGTCAGTGCTGAGGTACTGGGTCACTGCTGAGGTACTAGATTGGTGCTGAGGTACTGGGTCGGTGCTGAGGTACTGGGTCACTGCTGAGGTACTTGGTCACTGCTGAGGTACTGGGTCGGTGCTGAGGTACTGGGTCACTGCTGAGGTAATGGGTCGGTGCTGAGGTACTGGGTCGGTGCTGAGGTACTGGGTCGGTGCTGAGGTACTGGGTCGGTGCTGAGGTACTGGGTCACTGCTGAGGTACTGGGTCGGTGCTGAGTTACTGGGTCCGTGCTGAGGTACCAGGTCGGTGCAGAGGTACTGGGTCGGTGCTCAGTTACTGGGTCGGTGCTTAGATACTGGGTCGCTGCTGAGGTCCAGGGTCACTGCTGAGGTACTGGGTCAGTGCTGATGTACTGGGTCAGTGCTGAGGTACTGGGTCACTGCTGAGGTACTAGATTGGTGCTGCGGTACTAGGTCGGTGCTGATGTACTGCGTCGGTGCTGAGGTACTGGGTCACTGCTGAGGTACTGGATCAATGCTGAGGTACTGGGTCGGTGCTGAGGTACGGGGTCATTGCTGAGGTACTGGGTCACTGCTGAGGTACTGGATCAATGCTGAGGTACTAGGTCGGTGCTGAGGTACTGGGTCAGTGCTCAGGTACTGGGTCACTGCTGAGGTACTTGCTCATTGCTGAGGCACTGGGTCACTGCTGAGGTACTGGGTCGGTGCTGAGGTACTGGGTCGGTGCTGAGGTACTGGGTCGGTGCTGAGGTACTGGGTCATGCTGAGGTACTGGGTCGCTGCTGAGATTCTGTTTCTGTGCTGAGATACTGGTTCACTACAGAGGTACTGGGTCGGTGCTGAGGTACTGGGTCATGCTGAGGTACTGGGTCGGTGCTGAGGTTCTGGGTCGGTGCTCAGGTACTGGGTCACTGCTGAGGTGCTTGGTCGTTGCTGAGGTACTGGGTCGGTTCTGAGGTACTGGGTCGGAGCTGAGGTAATGGGTCTGTGCTGTGGTAATGGGTCGGTGCTGTGGTACTGGGTCGGTGCTGAGGTACTGGGTAACAGCTGAGGTACTGGGTCGGTGCTGAGGTACTGGGTCGGAGCTGAGGTAATGTGTCTGTGCTGTGGTACTGGGTCGGTGCTGAGGTACTGGGTCACTGCTGAGGTACTGGGTCGGTGCTGAGGTACTGGGTCGGTGCTGAGGTACTGGGTCACTGCTGAGGTACTGGGTCGGTGCTGAGGTACTGGGTCCGTGCTGAGGTACTGGGTCGGTGCTGAGGTACTGGGTCGGTGCTGAGGTACTGGGTCACTGCTGAGGAACTGGGTTGGTGCTGAGGTACTTGGTCGGTGCTGATGTACTGGATTAGTGCTGAGGTACTTGGTCACTGCTGAGGTACTGGGTCGGTGCTGATGTTCTGGGTCGGTGCTGAAGTACTGGGTCTCTGCTGAGGTACTGGGTCGGTGCTGAGGTCCTGGGTCTGTGCTGAGGTACTGGGTCACTGCTGAGGTACTGGGTCGGTGCTGAGGTACTGGGTCGGGGCTGAGGTACTGGGTCACTGCTGATGTACTGGGTCGGTGCTGAGGTACTGGGTCCGTGCTGATGTACCAGGTCGGTGCAGAGGTACTGGGTCGGTGCTCAGTTACTGGGTCGGTGCTGAGATACTGGGTCGCTGCTGAGGTCCAGGGTCACTGCTGAGGTACTGGGTCAGTGCTGATGTACTGGGTCAGTGCTGAGGTACTGGGTCACTGCTGAGGTACTAGATTGGTGCTGACGTACTAGGTCGGTGCTGATGTACTGCGTCGGTGCTGAGGTACTGGGTCACTGCTGAGGTACTGAATCAATGCTGAGGTACTGGGTCGGTGCTGAGGTACGGGATCACTGCTGAGGTACTGGCTCATTGCTGAGGTACTGGGTCACTGCTGAGGTACTGGATCGGTGCTGAGGTAGTGGGTCACTGCTGAGGTAATGGGTTGGTGCTGAGGTACTGGGTCGGTGCTGAGGTACTGGGTCACTGCTGAGGTACTGGGTCGGTGCTGAGGTACCGGGTCGGTGCTGAGATACTGGCTCGGTGCTTAGTAACTGGGTCACTGCTGAGGTACTGGGTCAGTGCTGAGGTACTGGGTCAGTGCTGAGGTACTGGGTCACTGCTGAGGTACTACGTCGGTGCTGAGGTACTGGGTCAGTGCTGAGGTACTGGGTCAGTGCTGAGGTACTGGGTCACTGCTGAGGTACTAGGTCGGTGCTGAGGTACTGGGTCCGTGCTGAGGTACTGGGTCGGTGCAGAGGTACTGGGTCGATGCTCAGTTACTGGGTCGGTGCTGAGATACTGGGTCGCTGCTGAGGTACAGGGTCACTGCTGAGGTACTGGGTCTGTGCTGCTGTACTGGGTCAGTGCTGAGGTACTGGGTCACTGCTGAGGTACTAGATTGGTGCTGAGGTACTAGGTCGGTGGTGATTTACTGCGTCGGTGCTGAGGTACTGGGTCACTGCTTAGCTACTGGATCAATGCTGAGGTACTGGGTCGGTGCTGAGGTACTGGGTCACAGCTGAGGTACTGGGTCGGTGCTGAGGTACTGGGTCGGAGCTGAGGTAATGGGTCTGTGCTGTTGTACTGGGTCGGTGCTGAGGTACTGCGTCACTGCTGAGGTACTGGTTCGGTGCAGAGGTACTGGGTTGGTGCTGAGGTACTGGGTCACTGCTGAGGAACTGGGCTAGTGCTGAGGTACTTGGTCACTGATGAGGTACTGGGTCGCTGCTGATGTTCTGGGTCGGTGCTGAGGTACTGGGTCTCTGCTGACGTACTGGGTCGGTGCTGAGGTCCTGGGTCGGTGCTGAGGTACTGGGTCACTGCTGAGGTACTTGGTCACTGCTGAGGTACTGGGTTGGTGCTGAGGTACTGGGTCACTGCTGAGGTAATGGGTCGGTGCTGAGGTACTGGGTCCGTGCTGATGTACCAGGTCGGTGCAGAGGTACTTGGTCGGTGCTCAGTTACTGGGTCGGGGCAGAGATACTGGGTCGCTGCTGAGGTCCAGGGTCACTGCTGAGGTATTGGGTCAGTGCTGATGTTCTGGGTCAGTGCTGAGGTACTGGGTCACTGCTGAGGTACTAGATTGGTGCTGAGGTACTAGGTCGGTGCTGATGTAATGCGTCGGTGCTGAGGTACTGGGTCACTGCTGAGGTACTGGATCAATGCTGAGGTACTGGGTCACTGCTGAGGCACTGGGTCGGTGCTGAGGTACTGGGTCACTGCTGAGGTACTGGCTCATTGCTGAGGTACTGGGTCGGTGCTGAGGTACGGGATCACTGCTGAGGTACTGGCTCATTGCTGAGGTACTGGGTCAGTGCTGAGGCACTGGGTCACTGCTGAGGTACTGGGTCGGTGCTGATGTTCTGGGTCACTGCTGAGGTACTGGGTCACTGCTGAGGTACTGGGTCGCTGCTGAGGTACTGGGTCGGTGCTCAGGTACTGGGTCACTGCTGAGGTGCTTGGTCGTTGCTGAGGTACTGCGTCGGTTCTGAGGTACTGGGTCGGAGCTGAGGTAATGGGTCTGTGCTGTGGTACTGGGTCGGTGCTGAGGTACTGGGTCGGTGCTGAGGTACTGGGTCGGTGCTGAGGTACTTGGTCACTGCTGAGGTACTGGGTCGGTGCTGAGGTACTGGGTCACTGCTGAGGTACTGGGTCACTGCTGAGGTACTTGGTCACTGCTGAGGTACTGGATCGGTGCTGAGGTACTGGGTCGTTGCTGAGGTACTGGGTCACTGCTGAGGTAATGGGTCGGTGCTGAGGTACTGGGTCGGTGCTGAGGTACTGGGTCACTGCTGAGGTACTGGGTCGGTGCTGCGGTACTGGGTCGGTGCTGAGGTACTGGGTCACAGCTGAGGTACTGGGTCGGTGCTGAGGTACTGGGTCGGTGCTGAGGTACTGGGTCGGTGCTGAGGTACTGGGTCACTGCTGAGGTACTGTGTTGGTGCTGTGGAACTGGGTCACTGCTGAGGTACTGGGTCGGTGCTGAGGTACTGGGTCGGTGCTGAGGTACTGGGTCAGTTCTGATGTACTGGTTCGGTGCTGAGGTACTAGGTCACTGCTGAGGTACTGTGTCGGTGCTGAGGTACTGGCTCACTGCTCAGGTACTGTTTCGGTGCTGAGGTACTGGGTCACTGCTGAGGTACTGTGTCGGTGCTGATGTACTGGTTCGTTCCTGAGGTACTGGGTCACTGCTGAGGTACAGGGTGGGTGCTGAGGTACTGGGTCGGAGCTGAGGTACTGTGTCACTGCTGAGGTACTGGGTCGGTGCTGAGGTACTGGGTCACTGCTGAGGTACTGGGTCGGTGCTGAGGTACTGTGTCACTGCTGAGGTACTGGGTCGGTGCTGAGGTACTGGGTCACTGCTGAGGTACTTGATCACTGCTGAGGTACTGGGTCGGTGCTGAGGTACTGGGTCCGTGCTGAGGTACCAGGTCGGTGCAGAGGTACTGGGTCGGTGCTCAGTTACTGGGTCGGTGCTGAGATACTGGGTCGCTGCTGAGGTCCAGGGTCACTGCTGAGGTACTGGGTCAGTGCTGATGTACTGGGTCAGTGCTGAGGTACTGGGTCACTGCTGAGGTACTAGATTGGTGCTGAGGTACTAGGTCGGTGCTGATGTACTGCGTCGGTGCTGTGGTACTGGGTCACTGCTGAGGTACTGGATCAATGCTGAGGTACTGGGTCGGTGCTGAGGTACGGGATCACTGCTGAGGTACTGGGTCACTGCTGAGGTACTCGGTCAGTGCTGAGGCACTGGGTCACTGCTGAGGTACTGGGTCCGTGCTGAGGTACCAGGTCGGTGCAGAGGTACTGGGTCGGTGCTCAGTTACTGGGTCGGTGCTGAGATACTGGGTCGCTGCTGAGGTCCAGGGTCACTGCTGAGGTACTGGGTCAGTGCTGATGTACTGGGTCAGTGCTGAGGTACTGGGTCACTGCTGAGGTACTAGATTGGTGCTGAGGTACTGGGTCGGTGCTGAGGTACTGGGTCACTGCTGAGGTACTTGGTCACTGCTGAGGTACTGGGTCGGTGCTGAGGTACTGGGTCACTGCTGAGGTAATGGGTCGGTGCTGAGTTACTGGGTCCGTGCTGAGGTACCAGGTCGGTGCAGAGGTACTGGGTCGGTGCTCAGTTACTGGGTCGGTGCTTAGATACTGGGTCGCTGCTGAGGTCCAGGGTCACTGCTGAGGTACTGGGTCAGTGCTGATGTACTGGGTCAGTGCTGAGGTACTGGGTCACTGCTGAGGTACTAGATTGGTGCTGCGGTACTAGGTCGGTGCTGATGTACTGCGTCGGTGCTGAGGTACTGGGTCACTGCTGAGGTACTGGATCAATGCTGAGGTACTGGGTCGGTGCTGAGGTACGGGGTCACTGCTGAGGTACTTGCTCATTGCTGAGGTACTGGGTCAGTGCTGAGGCACTGGGTCACTGCTGAGGTACTGGGTCGGTGCTGAGGTACTGGGTCGGTGCTGAGGTACTGGGTCGGTGCTGAGGTATTGGGTCTCTGCTGAGGTACTGGGTCGGTGCTGAGATACTGTTTCGGTGCTGAGGTACTGGTTCACTACAGAGGTACTGGGTCGGTGCTGAGGTACTGGGTCGGTGCTGAGGTACTGGGTCATGCTGAGGTACTGGCTCGGTGCTCAGGTACTGGGTCATGTTGAGGTTCTGGATCGGTGCTGAGGTACTGGGTCGGTGCTGAGGTACTGGGTCACTGCTGAGGAACTGGGTTGGTGCTGAGGTACTTGGTCGGTGCTGATGTACTGGATTAGTGCTGAGGTACTTGGTCACTGCTGAGGTACTGGGTCGGTGCTGATGTTCTGGGTCGGTGCTGAAGTACTGGGTCTCTGCTGAGGTACTGGGTCGGTGCTGAGGTCCTGGGTCTGTGCTGAGGTACTGGGTCACTGCTGAGGTACTGGGTCGGTGCTGAGGTACGGGATCACTGCTGAGGTACTGGCTCATTGCTGAGGTACTGGGTCACTGCTGAGGTACTGGATCGGTGCTGAGGTAGTGGGTCACTGCTGAGGTAATGGGTTGGTGCTGAGGTACTGGGTCGGTGCTGAGGTACTGGGTCACTGCTGAGGTACTGGGTCGGTGCTGAGGTATCGGGTCGGTGCTGAGATACTGGCTCGGTGCTTAGTAACTGGGTCACTGCTGAGGTACTGGGTCAGTGCTGAGGTACTGGGTCAGTGCTGAGGTACTGGGTCACTGCTGAGGTACTACGTCGGTGCTGAGGTACTGGGTCAGTGCTGAGGTACTGGGTCAGTGCTGAGGTACTGGGTCACTGCTGAGGTACTAGGTCGGTGCTGAGGTACTGGGTCCGTGCTGAGGTACTGGGTCGGTGCAGAGGTACTGGGTCGATGCTCAGTTACTGGGTCGGTGCTGAGATACTGGGTCGCTGCTGAGGTACAGGGTCACTGCTGAGGTACTGGGTCTGTGCTGATGTACTGGGTCAGTGCTGAGGTACTGGGTCACTGCTGAGGTACTAGATTGGTGCTGAGGTACTAGGTCGGTGGTGATTTACTGCGTCGGTGCTGAGGTACTGGGTAACTGCTTAGCTACTGGATCAATGCTGAGGTACTGGGTCGGTGCTGAGGTACTGGGTCACAGTTGAGGTACTGGGTCGGTGCTGAGGTACTGGGTCGGAGCTGAGGTAATGGGTCTGTGCTGTTGTACTGGGTCGGTGCTGAGGTACTGGGTCACTGCTGAGGTACTGGGTCGGTGCAGAGGTACTGGGTCGGTGCTGAGGTACTGGGTCACTGCTGAGGAACTGGGCTAGTGCTGAGGTACTTGGTCACTGCTGAGGTACTGGGTCGCTGCTGATGTTCTGGGTCGGTGCTGAGGTACTGGGTCTCTGCTGACGTACTGGGTCGGTGCTGAGGTCCTGGGTCAGTGCTGAGGTACTGGGTCACTGCTGAGGTACTTGGTCACTGCTGAGGTACTGGGTTGGTGCTGAGGTACTGGGTCACTGCTGAGGTAATGGGTCGGTGCTGAGGTACTGGGTCCGTGCTGAGGTACCAGGTCGGTGCAGAGGTACTGGGTCGGTGCTCAGTTACTGGGTCGGGGCAGAGATACTGGGTCGCTGCTGAGGTCCAGGGTCACTGCTGAGGTACTGGGTCAGTGCTGATGTACTGGGTCAGTGCTGAGGTACTGGGTCACTGCTGAGGTACTAGATTGGTGCTGAGGTACTAGGTCGGTGCTGATGTAATGCGTCGGTGCTGAGGTACTGGGTCACTGCTGAGGTACTGGATCAATGCTGAGGTACTGGGTCGGTGCTGAGGTACGGGATCACTGCTGAGGCACTGGGTCACTGCTGAGGTACTGGGTCGGTGCTGAGGTACTGGGTCGGTGCTGAGGTACTGGGTCGGTGCTGAGGTACTGGGTCGGTGCTGAGGTACTGGGTCGGTGCTGAGGTACTGGGTCGGTGCTGAGGTACCGGGTCGGTGCTCAGGTACTGGGTCACTGCTGAGGTGCTTGGTCGTTGCTGAGGTACTGCGTCGGTTCTGAGGTACTGGGTCGGAGCTGAGGTACTGCGTCGGTTCTGAGGTACTGGGTCTGTGCTGAGGTAATGGGTCTGTGCTGTGGTACTGGGTCGGTGCTGAGGTACTGGGTCGGTGCTGAGGTACTGGGTCGGTGCTGAGGTACTGGGTCGGTGCTGAGGTACTGGGTCGGTGCTGAACTACTTGGTCGGTGCTGAGGTACTGGGTCGGTGCTGAGGTACTTGGTCACTGCTGAGGTACTGGGTCACTGCTGAGGTACTGGGTCGGTGCTGAGGTACTGGGTCACAGCTGAGGTACTGGGTCGGTGCTGAGGTACTGGGTCACTGCTGAGGTACTGGGTCGGTGCTGAGGTACTGGGTCACTGCTGAGGTACTGGGTCGGTGCTGAGGTACTGGGTCACTGCTGAGGTACTTGGTCACTGCTGAGGTACTGGGTCAGTGCTGAGATTCTGTTTCTGTGCTGAGGTACTGGTTCACTACAGAGGTACTGGGTCGGTGCTGAGGTACTGGGTCATGCTGAGGTACTGGCTCGGTGCTCAGGTACTGCCTCGGTGCTGAGGTACTGGGTCACTGCTGAGGTACTGGGTCAGTGCTGAGGTACTGGGTCGGTGCTGAGGTACTGGGTCGGTGCTCAGGTACTCGGTCGGTGCTCAGGTACTGGGTCACTGCTGAGGTGCTTGGTCGTTGCTGAGGTACTGGGTCGTTTCTGAGGTACTGGGTCGGAGCTGAGGTAATGGGTCTGTTCTGTGGTAATGGGTCGGTGCTGTGGTACTGGGTCGGTGCTGAGGTACTGGGTAACAGCTGAGGTACTGGGTCGGTGCTGAGGTACTGGGTCGGAGCTGAGGTAATGTGTCTGTGCTGTGGTACTGGGTCGGTGCTGAGGTATTGGGTCACTGCTGAGGTACTGGGTCGGTGCTGAGGTACTGGGTCGGTGCTGAGGTACTGGGTCACTGCTCAGGTACTGGGTCGGTGCTGAGGTACTGGGTCCGTGCTAAGGTACTGGGTCGGTGCTGAGGTACTGGGTCGGTGCTGAGGTACTGGGTCACTGCTGAGGAACTGGGTTGGTGCTGAGGTACTTGGTCGGTGCTGATGTACTGGATTAGTGCTGAGGTACTTGGTCACTGCTGAGGTACTGGGTCGGTGCTGATGTTCTGGGTCGGTGCTGAAGTACTGGGTCTCTGCTGAGGTACTGGGTCGGTGCTGAGGTCCTGGGTCTGTGCTGAGGTACTGGGTCACTGCTGAGGTACTGGGTCGGTGCTGAGGTACTGGGTCGGGGCTGAGGTACTGGGTCACTGCTGATGTACTGGGTCGGTGCTGAGGTACTGGGTCCGTGCTGATGTACCATGTCGGTGCAGAGGTACTGGGTCGGTGCTCAGTTACTGGGTCGGTGCTGAGATACTGGGTCGCTGCTGAGGTCCAGGGTCACTGCTGAGGTACTGGGTCAGTGCTGATGTACTGGGTCAGTGCTGAGGTACTGGGTCACTGCTGAGGTACTAGATTGGTGCTGACGTACTAGGTCGGTGCTGATGTACTGCGTCGGTGCTGAGGTACTGGGTCACTGCTGAGGTACTGGATCAATGCTGAGGTACTGGGTCGGTGCTGAGGTACGGGATCACTGCTGAGGTACTGGCTCATTGCTGAGGTACTGGGTCACTGCTGAGGTACTGGATCGGTGCTGAGGTAGTGGGTCACTGCTGAGGTAATGGGTTGGTGCTGAGGTACTGGGTCGGTGCTGAGGTACTGGGTCACTGCTGAGGTACTGGGTCGGTGCTGAGGTACCGGGTCGGTGCTGAGATACTGGCTCGGTGCTTAGCAACTGGGTCACTGCTGAGGTACTGGGTCAGTGCTGAGGTACTGGGTCAGTGCTGAGGTACTGGGTCACTGCTGAGGTACTACCTCGGTGCTGAGGTACTGGGTCAGTGCTGAGGTACTGGGTCAGTGCTGAGGTACTGGGTCCGTGCTGAGGTACTGGGTCGGTGCAGAGGTACTGGGTCGATGCTCAGTTACTGGGTCGGTGCTGAGATACTGGGTCGCTGCTGAGGTACAGGGTCACTGCTGAGGTACTGGGTCTGTGCTGATGTACTGGGTCAGTGCTGAGGTACTGGGTCACTGCTGAGGTACTAGATTGGTGCTGAGGTACTAGGTCGGTGGTGATTTACTGCGTCGGTGCTGAGGTACTGGGTCACTGCTTAGCTACTGGATCAATGCTGAGGTACTGGGTCGGTGCTGAGGTACTGGGTCACAGCTGAGGTACTGGGTCGGTGCTGAGGTACTGGGTCGGAGCTGAGGTAATGGGTCTGTGCTGTTGTACTGGGTCGGTGCTGAGGTACTGGGTCACTGCTGAGGTACTGGGTCGGTGCAGAGGTACTGGGTCGGTGCTGAGGTACTGGGTCACTGCTGAGGAACTGGGCTAGTGCTGAGGTACTTGGTCACTGCTGAGGTACTGGGTCGCTGCTGATGTTCTGGGTCGGTGCTGAGGTACTGGGTCTCTGCTGACGTACTGGGTCGGTGCTGAGGTCCTGGGTCGGTGCTGAGGTACTGGGTCACTGCTGAGGTACTTGGTCACTGCTGAGGTACTGGGTTGGTGCTGAGGTACTGGGTCACTGCTGAGGTAATCGGTCGGTGCTGAGGTACTGGGTCCGTGCTGAGGTACAGGGTCACTGCTGAGGTAATGGGTCGGTGCTGAGGTACTGGGTCCGTGCTGAGGTACCAGGTCGGTGCAGAGGTACTGGGTCGGTGCTCAGTTACTGGGTCGGGGCAGAGATACTGGGTCGCTGCTGAGGTCCAGGGTCACTGCTGAGGTACTGGGTCAGTGCTGATGTACTGGGTCAGTGCTGAGGTACTGGGTCACTGCTGAGGTACTAGATTGGTGCTGAGGTACTAGGTCGGTGATGATGTAATGGGTCGGTGCTGAGGTACTGGGTCACTGCTGAGGTACTGGATCAATGCTGAGGCACTGGGTCGGTGCTGAGGTACGGGGTCACTGCTGAGGTACTGGCTCATTGCTGAGGTACTGGGTCGGTGCTGAGGTACGGGATCACTGCTGAGGTACTGGCTCATTGCTGAGGTACTGGGTCAGTGCTGAGGCACTGGGTCACTGCTGAGGTACTGGGTCGGTGCTGAGGTACTGGGTCGGTGCTGAGGTACTGGGTCACTGCTGAGGTACTGGGTCGGTGCTGAGGTACTGGGTCGGTGCAAAGGTACTGCGTCACTGCTGAGGTACTGGGTCGGTGCTGAGGTACTGGGTCGGTGCTGAGGTACTGGGTCGGTGCTGAGGTACTGGGTCGGTGCTGAGGTACTGGGTCGGTGCTCAGGTACTGGGTCGGTGCTGAGGTACTGGGTCGGTGCTCAGGTACTGGGTCACTGCTGAGGTGCTTGGTCGTTGCTGAGGTACTGCGTCGGTTCTGAGGTACTGGGTCGGAGCTGAGGTACTGGGTCGGTGCTGAGGTACTGGGTCGGTGCTGAGGTACTGGGTCGGTGCTGAGGTACTGGGTCACTGCTGAGGTACTGGGTCACTGCTGAGGTACTTGGTCACTGCTGAGGTACTGGATCGGTGCTGAGGTAGTGGGTCACTGCTGAGGTAATGGGTCGGTGCTGAGGTACTGGGTCGGTGCTGAGGTACTGGGTCACTGCTGAGGTACTGGGTCGGTGCTGCGGTACTGGGTCGGTGCTGGGGTACTGGGTCACAGCTGAGGTACTGGGTCGGTGCTGAGGTACTGGGTCGGTGCTGAGGTACTGGGTCGGTGCTGAGGTACTGGGTCACTGCTGAGGTACTGTGTTGGTGCTGTGGAACTGGGTCACTGCTGAGGTACCGGGTCGGTGCTGAGGTACTGGGTCGGTGCTGAGGTACTGGGTCAGTTCTGATGTACTGGTTCGGTGCTGAGGTACTAGGTCACTGCTGAGGTACTGTGTCGGTGCTGAGGTACTGGCTCACTGCTCAGGTACTGTTTCGGTGCTGAGGTACTGGGTCACTGCTGAGGTACTGTGTCGGTGCTGATGTACTGGTTCGTTCCTGAGGTACTGGGTCACTGCTGAGGTACAGGGTGGGTGCTGAGGTACTGGGTCGGAGCTGAGGTACTGTGTCACTGCTGAGGTACTGGGTCGGTGCTGAGGTACTGGGTCACTGTTGAGGTACTGGGTCGGTGCTGAGGTACTGTGTCACTGCTGAGGTACTGGGTCGGTGCTGAGGTACTGGGTCACTGCTGAGGTACTTGATCACTGCTGAGGTACTGGGTCGGTGCTGAGGTACTGGGTCCGTGCTGAGGTACCAGGTCGGTGCAGAGGTACTGGGTCGGTGCTCAGTTACTGGGTCGGTGCTGAGATACTGGGTCGCTGCTGAGGTCCAGGGTCACTGCTGAGGTACTGGGTCAGTGCTGATGTACTGGGTCAGTGCTGAGGTACTGGGTCACTGCTGAGGTACTAGATTGGTGCTGAGGTACTAGGTCGGTGCTGATGTACTGCGTCGGTGCTGAGGTACTGGGTCACTGCTGAGGTACTGGATCAATGCTGAGGTACTGGGTCGGTGCTGAGGTACGGGATCACTGCTGAGGTACTGGGTCACTGCTGAGGTACTCGGTCAGTGCTGAGGCACTGGGTCACTGCTGAGGTACTGGGTCCGTCCTGAGGTACCAGGTCGGTGCAGAGGTACTGGGTCGGTGCTCAGTTACTGGGTCGGTGCTGAGATACTGGGTCGCTGCTGAGGTCCAGGGTCACTGCTGAGGTACTGGGTCAGTGCTGATGTACTGGGTCAGTGCTGAGGTACTGGGTCACTGCTGAGGTACTAGATTGGTGCTGAGGTACTGGGTCGGTGCTGAGGTACTGGGTCACTGCTGAGGTACTTGGTCACTGCTGAGGTACTGGGTCGGTGCTGAGGTACTGGGTCACTGCTGAGGTAATGGGTCGGTGCTGAGTTACTGGGTCCGTGCTGAGGTACCAGGTCGGTGCAGAGGTACTGGGTCGGTGCTCAGTTACTGGGTCGGTGCTTAGATACTGGGTCGCTGCTGAGGTCCAGGGTCTCTGCTGAGGTACTGGGTCAGTGCTGATGTACTGGGTCAGTGCTGAGGTACTGGGTCACTGCTGAGGTACTAGATTGGTGCTGCGGTACTAGGTCGGTGCTGATGTACTGCGTCGGTGCTGAGGTACTGGGTCACTGCTGAGGTACTGGATCAATGCTGAGGTACTGGGTCGGTGCTGAGGTACGGGGTCACTGCTGAGGTACTTGCTCATTGCTGAGGTACTGGGTCAGTGCTGAGGCACTGGGTCACTGCTGAGGTACTGGGTCGGTGCTGAGGTACTGGGTCGGTGCTGAGGTACTGGGTCGGTGCTGAGGTATTGGGTCTCTGCTGAGGTACTGGGTCGGTGCTGAGATACTGTTTCGGTGCTGAGGTACTGGTTCACTACAGAGGTACTGGGTCGGTGCTGAGGTACTGGGTCGGTGCTGAGGTACTGGGTCATGCTGAGGTACTGGCTCGGTGCTCAGGTACTGGGTCATGTTGAGGTTCTGGATCGGTGCTGAGGTACTGGGTCGGTGCTGAGGTACTGGGTCACTGCTGAGGAACTGGTTTGGTGCTGAGGTACTTGGTCGGTGCTGATGTACTGGATTAGTGCTGAGGTACTTGGTCACTGCTGAGGTACTGGGTCGGTGCTGATGTTCTGGGTCGGTGCTGAAGTACTGGGTCTCTGCTGAGGTACTGGGTCGGTGCTGAGGTCCTGGGTCTGTGCTGAGGTACTGGGTCACTGCTGAGGTACTGGGTCGGTGCTGAGGTACTGGGTCGGGGCTGAGGTACTGGGTCACTGCTGATGTACTGGGTCGGTGCTGAGGTACTGGGTCCGTGCTGATGTACCAGGTCGGTGCAGAGGTACTGGGTCGGTGCTCAGTTACTGGGTCGGTGCTGAGATACTGGGTCGCTGCTGAGGTCCAGGGTCACTGCTGAGGTACTGGGTCAGTGCTGATGTACTGGGTCAGTGCTGAGGTACTGGGTCACTGCTGAGGTACTAGATTGGTGCTGACGTACTAGGTCGGTGCTGATGTACTGCGTCGGTGCTGAGGTACTGGGTCACTGCTGAGGTACTGGATCAATGCTGAGGTACTGGGTCGGTGCTGAGGTACGGGATCACTGCTGAGGTACTGGCTCATTGCTGAGGTACTGGGTCACTGCTGAGGTACTGGATCGGTGCTGAGGTAGTGGGTCACTGCTGAGGTAATGGGTTGGTGCTGAGGTACTGGGTCGGTGCTGAGGTACTGGGTCACTGCTGAGGTACTGGGTCGGTGCTGAGGTACCGGGTCGGTGCTGAGATACTGGCTCGGTGCTTAGTAACTGGGTCACTGCTGAGGTACTGGGTCAGTGCTGAGGTACTGGGTCAGTGCTGAGGTACTGGGTCACTGCTGAGGTACTACGTCGGTGCTGAGGTACTGCGTCAGTGCTGAGGTACTGGGTCAGTGCTGAGGTACTGGGTCACTGCTGAGGTACTAGGTCGGTGCTGAGGTACTGGGTCCGTGCTGAGGTACTGGGTCGGTGCAGAGGTACTGGGTCGATGCTCAGTTACTGGGTCGGTGCTGAGATACTGGGTCGCTGCTGAGGTACAGGGTCACTGCTGAGGTACTGGGTCTGTGCTGATGTACTGGGTCAGTGCTGAGGTACTGGGTCACTGCTGAGGTACTAGATTGGTGCTGAGGTACTAGGTCGGTGGTGATTTACTGCGTCGGTGCTGAGGTACTGGGTCACTGCTTAGCTACTGGATCAATGCTGAGGTACTGGGTCGGTGCTGAGGTACTGGGTCACAGCTGAGGTACTGGGTCGGTGCTGAGGTACTGGGTCGGAGCTGAGGTAATGGGTCTGTGCTGTTGTACTGGGTCGGTGCTGAGGTACTGGGTCACTGCTGCGGTACTGGGTCGGTGCAGAGGTACTGGGTCGGTGCTGAGGTACTGGGTCACTGCTGAGGAACTGGGCTAGTGCTGAGGTACTTGGTCACTGCTGAGGTACTGGGTCGCTGCTGATGTTCTGGGTCGGTGCTGAGGTACTGGGTCTCTGCTGACGTACTGGGTCGGTGCTGAGGTCCTGGGTCGGTGCTGAGGTACTGGGTCACTGCTGAGGTACTTGGTCACTGCTGAGGTACTGGGTTGGTGCTGAGGTACTGGGTCACTGCTGAGGTAATGGGTCGGTGCTGAGGTACTGGATCCGTGCTGAGGTACCAGGTCGGTGCAGAGGTACTGGGTCGGTGCTCAGTTACTGGGTCGGGGCAGAGATACTGGGTCGCTGCTGAGGTCCAGGGTCACTGCTGAGGTACTGGGTCAGTGCTGATGTACTGGGTCAGTGCTGAGGTACTGGGTCACTGCTGAGGTACTAGATTGGTGCTGAGGTACTAGGTCGGTGCTGATGTAATGCGTCGGTGCTGAGGTACTGGGTCACTGCTGAGGTACTGGATCAATGCTGAGGTACTGGGTCGGTGCTGAGGTACGGGATCACTGCTGAGGTACTGGCTCATTGCTGAGGTACTGGGTCACTGCTGAGGTACTGGATCGGTGCTGAGGTACTGGGTCGGTGCTGAGGTACTGGGTCAGTGCTGAGGCACTGGGTCACTGCTGAGGTACTGGGTCGGTGCTGAGGTACTGGGTCGGTGCTGAGGTACTGGGTCGGTGCTGAGGTACTGGGTCGGTGCTGAGGTACTGCGTCACTGCTGAGGTACTGGGTCGTTGCTGAGGTACTGGGTCGGTGCTGAGGTACTGGGTCGGTGCTCAGGTACTGGGTCACTGCTGAGGTGCTTGGTCGTTGCTGAGGTACTGCGTCGGTTCTGAGGTACTGGGTCGGAGCTGAGGTAATGGGTCTGTGCTGTGGTACTGGGTCGGTGCTGAGGTACTGGGTCGGTGCTGAGGTACTGGGTCGGTGCTGAGGTACTGGGTCGGTGCTGAACTACTTGGTCGGTGCTGAGGTACTGGGTCGGTGCTGAACTACTTGGTCGGTGCTGAGGTACTGGGTCGGTGCTGAGGTACTTGGTCACTGCTGAGGTACTGGGTCACAGCTGAGGTACTGGGTCGGTGCTGAGGTACTGGGTCACTGCTGAGGTACTGGGTCGGTGCTGAGGTACTGGGTCACTGCTGAGGTACTGGCTCGGTGCTGAGGTACTTGGTCACTGCTGAGGTACTTGGTCACTGCTGAGGTACTGGGTCGGTGCTGAGGTACTGGGTCACTGCTGAGGCAATGGGTCGGTGTTGAGGTACTGGGTCGGTGCTGAGGTACTGGGTCGGTGCTGAGGTACTGGGTCACTGCTGAGGTACTGGGTCACTGCTGAGGTACTGTGTCGGTGCTGAGATACTGGCTCGGTGCTTAGCAACTGGGTCACTGCTGAGGTACTGGGTCAGTGCTGAGGTACTGGGTCGGTGCTGAGGTACTGGGTCACAGCTGAGGTACTGGGTCGGTGCTGAGGTACTGGGTCACAGCTGAGGTACTGGGTCGGTGCTGAGGTACTGGGTCACAGCTGAGGTACTGGGTCGGTGCTGAGGTACTGTGTCACTGCTGAGGTAGTGGGTCGGTGCTGAGTTACTGGGTCACTGCTGAGGCAATGGGTCGGTGCTGAGGTACTGGGTCGGTGCTGAGGTACTGGGTCACTGCTGAGGTACTGGGTCGGTGCTGAGGTACCGGGTCGGTGCTGAGATACTGGCTCGGTGCTTAGCAACTGGGTCACTGCTGAGGTACTGGTTCACTACAGAGGTTCTGGGTCGGTGCTGAGGTACTGGGTCATGTTGAGGTACTGGATCGGTGCTGAGGTACTGGGTCGGTGCTGAGGTACTGGGTCGGTGCTCAGGTACTGGGTCACTGCTGAGGTGCTTGGTCGTTGCTGAGGTACTGGGTCGGTGCTGAGGTACTGGGTCGGAGCTGAGGTAATGGGTCTGTGCTGTGGTACTGGGTCGGTGCTGAGGTACTGGGTAACAGCTGAGGTACTGGGTCGGTGCTGAGGTACTGAGTCGGAGCTGTGGTAATGGGTCTGTGCTGTGGTACTGGGTCGGTGCTGAGGTACTGGGTCACTGCTGAGGTACTGGGTCGGTGCTGAGGTACTGGGTCGGTGCTGAGGTACTGGGTCACTGCTGAGGTACTGGGTCACTGCTGAGGTACTCGGTCAGTGCTGAGGCACTGGGTCACTGCTGAGGTACTGGGTCCGTCCTGAGGTACCAGGTCGGTGCAGAGGTACTGGGTCGGTGCTCAGTTACTGGGTCGGTGCTGAGATACTGGGTCGCTGCTGAGGTCCAGGGTCACTGCTGAGGTACTGGGTCAGTGCTGATGTACTGGGTCAGTGCTGAGGTACTGGGTCACTGCTGAGGTACTAGATTGGTGCTGAGGTACTGGGTCGGTGCTGAGGTACTGGGTCACTGCTGAGGTACTTGGTCACTGCTGAGGTACTGGGTCGGTGCTGAGGTACTGGGTCACTGCTGAGGTAATGGGTCGGTGCTGAGTTACTGGGTCCGTGCTGAGGTACCAGGTCGGTGCAGAGGTACTGGGTCGGTGCTCAGTTACTGGGTCGGTGCTTAGATACTGGGTCGCTGCTGAGGTCCAGGGTCTCTGCTGAGGTACTGGGTCAGTGCTGATGTACTGGGTCAGTGCTGAGGTACTGGGTCACTGCTGAGGTACTAGATTGGTGCTGCGGTACTAGGTCGGTGCTGATGTACTGCGTCGGTGCTGAGGTACTGGGTCACTGCTGAGGTACTGGATCAATGCTGAGGTACTGGGTCGGTGCTGAGGTACGGGGTCACTGCTGAGGTACTTGCTCATTGCTGAGGTACTGGGTCAGTGCTGAGGCACTGGGTCACTGCTGAGGTACTGGGTCGGTGCTGAGGTACTGGGTCGGTGCTGAGGTACTGGGTCGGTGCTGAGGTATTGGGTCTCTGCTGAGGTACTGGGTCGGTGCTGAGATACTGTTTCGGTGCTGAGGTACTGGTTCACTACAGAGGTACTGGGTCGGTGCTGAGGTACTGGGTCGGTGCTGAGGTACTGGGTCATGCTGAGGTACTGGCTCGGTGCTCAGGTACTGGGTCATGTTGAGGTTCTGGATCGGTGCTGAGGTACTGGGTCGGTGCTGAGGTACTGGGTCACTGCTCAGGAACTGGTTTGGTGCTGAGGTACTTGGTCGGTGCTGATGTACTGGATTAGTGCTGAGGTACTTGGTCACTGCTGAGGTACTGGGTCGGTGCTGATGTTCTGGGTCGGTGCTGAAGTACTGGGTCTCTGCTGAGGTACTGGGTCGGTGCTGAGGTCCTGGGTCTGTGCTGAGGTACTGGGTCACTGCTGAGGTACTGGGTCGGTGCTGAGGTACTGGGTCGGGGCTGAGGTACTGGGTCACTGCTGATGTACTGGGTCGGTGCTGAGGTACTGGGTCCGTGCTGATGTACCAGGTCGGTGCAGAGGTACTGGGTCGGTGCTCAGTTACTGGGTCGGTGCTGAGATACTGGGTCGCTGCTGAGGTCCAGGGTCACTGCTGAGGTACTGGGTCAGTGCTGATGTACTGGGTCAGTGCTGAGGTACTGGGTCACTGCTGAGGTACTAGATTGGTGCTGACGTACTAGGTCGGTGCTGATGTACTGCGTCGGTGCTGAGGTACTGGGTCACTGCTGAGGTACTGGATCAATGCTGAGGTACTGGGTCGGTGCTGAGGTACGGGATCACTGCTGAGGTACTGGCTCATTGCTGAGGTACTGGGTCACTGCTGAGGTACTGGATCGGTGCTGAGGTAGTGGGTCACTGCTGAGGTAATGGGTTGGTGCTGAGGTACTGGGTCGGTGCTGAGGTACTGGGTCACTGCTGAGGTACTGGGTCGGTGCTGAGGTACCGGGTCGGTGCTGAGATACTGGCTCGGTGCTTAGTAACTGGGTCACTGCTGAGGTACTGGGTCAGTGCTGAGGTACTGGGTCAGTGCTGAGGTACTGGGTCACTGCTGAGGTACTACGTCGGTGCTGAGGTACTGCGTCAGTGCTGAGGTACTGGGTCAGTGCTGAGGTACTGGGTCACTGCTGAGGTACTAGGTCGGTGCTGAGGTACTGGGTCCGTGCTGAGGTACTGGGTCGGTGCAGAGGTACTGGGTCGATGCTCAGTTACTGGGTCGGTGCTGAGATACTGGGTCGCTGCTGAGGTACAGGGTCACTGCTGAGGTACTGGGTCTGTGCTGATGTACTGGGTCAGTGCTGAGGTACTGGGTCACTGCTGAGGTACTAGATTGGTGCTGAGGTACTAGGTCGGTGGTGATTTACTGCGTCGGTGCTGAGGTACTGGGTCACTGCTTAGCTACTGGATCAATGCTGAGGTACTGGGTCGGTGCTGAGGTACTGGGTCACAGCTGAGGTACTGGGTCGGTGCTGAGGTACTGGGTCGGAGCTGAGGTAATGGGTCTGTGCTGTTGTACTGGGTCGGTGCTGAGGTACTGGGTCACTGCTGCGGTACTGGGTCGGTGCAGAGGTACTGGGTCGGTGCTGAGGTACTGGGTCACTGCTGAGGAACTGGGCTAGTGCTGAGGTACTTGGTCACTGCTGAGGTACTGGGTCGCTGCTGATGTTCTGGGTCGGTGCTGAGGTACTGGGTCTCTGCTGACGTACTGGGTCGGTGCTGAGGTCCTGGGTCGGTGCTGAGGTACTGGGTCACTGCTGAGGTACTTGGTCACTGCTGAGGTACTGGGTTGGTGCTGAGGTACTGGGTCACTGCTGAGGTAATGGGTCGGTGCTGAGGTACTGGATCCGTGCTGAGGTACCAGGTCGGTGCAGAGGTACTGGGTCGGTGCTCAGTTACTGGGTCGGGGCAGAGATACTGGGTCGCTGCTGAGGTCCAGGGTCACTGCTGAGGTACTGGGTCAGTGCTGATGTACTGGGTCAGTGCTGAGGTACTGGGTCACTGCTGAGGTACTAGATTGGTGCTGAGGTACTAGGTCGGTGCTGATGTAATGCGTCGGTGCTGAGGTACTGGGTCACTGCTGAGGTACTGGATCAATGCTGAGGTACTGGGTCGGTGCTGAGGTACGGGATCACTGCTGAGGTACTGGCTCATTGCTGAGGTACTGGGTCACTGCTGAGGTACTGGATCGGTGCTGAGGTACTGGGTCGGTGCTGAGGTACTGGGTCAGTGCTGAGGCACTGGGTCACTGCTGAGGTACTGGGTCGGTGCTGAGGTACTGGGTCGGTGCTGAGGTACTGGGTCGGTGCTGAGGTACTGCGTCACTGCTGAGGTACTGGGTCGTTGCTGAGGTACTGGGTCGGTGCTGAGGTACTGGGTCGGTGCTCAGGTACTGGGTCACTGCTGAGGTGCTTGGTCGTTGCTGAGGTACTGCGTCGGTTCTGAGGTACTGGGTCGGAGCTGAGGTAATGGGTCTGTGCTGTGGTACTGGGTCGGTGCTGAGGTACTGGGTCGGTGCTGAGGTACTGGGTCGGTGCTGAGGTACTGGGTCGGTGCTGAACTACTTGGTCGGTGCTGAGGTACTGGGTCGGTGCTGAACTACTTGGTCGGTGCTGAGGTACTGGGTCGGTGCTGAGGTACTTGGTCACTGCTGAGGTACTGGGTCACAGCTGAGGTACTGGGTCGGTGCTGAGGTACTGGGTCACTGCTGAGGTACTGGGTCGGTGCTGAGGTACTGGGTCACTGCTGAGGTACTGGCTCGGTGCTGAGGTACTTGGTCACTGCTGAGGTACTTGGTCACTGCTGAGGTACTGGGTCGGTGCTGAGGTACTGGGTCACTGCTGAGGCAATGGGTCGGTGTTGAGGTACTGGGTCGGTGCTGAGGTACTGGGTCGGTGCTGAGGTACTGGGTCGGTGCTGAGGTACTGGGTCACTGCTGAGGTACTGGGTCACTGCTGAGGTACTGTGTCGGTGCTGAGATACTGGCTCGGTGCTTAGCAACTGGGTCACTGCTGAGGTACTGGGTCAGTGCTGAGGTACTGGGTCGGTGCTGAGGTACTGGGTCACAGCTGAGGTACTGGGTCGGTGCTGAGGTACTGGGTCACAGCTGAGGTACTGGGTCGGTGCTGAGGTACTGGGTCACAGCTGAGGTACTGGGTCGGTGCTGAGGTACTGTGTCACTGCTGAGGTAGTGGGTCGGTGCTGAGTTACTGGGTCACTGCTGAGGCAATGGGTCGGTGCTGAGGTACTGGGTCGGTGCTGAGGTACTGGGTCACTGCTGAGGTACTGGGTCGGTGCTGAGGTACCGGGTCGGTGCTGAGATACTGGCTCGGTGCTTAGCAACTGGGTCACTGCTGAGGTACTGGTTCACTACAGAGGTTCTGGGTCGGTGCTGAGGTACTGGGTCATGTTGAGGTACTGGATCGGTGCTGAGGTACTGGGTCGGTGCTGAGGTACTGGGTCGGTGCTCAGGTACTGGGTCACTGCTGAGGTGCTTGGTCGTTGCTGAGGTACTGGGTCGGTGCTGAGGTACTGGGTCGGAGCTGAGGTAATGGGTCTGTGCTGTGGTACTGGGTCGGTGCTGAGGTACTGGGTAACAGCTGAGGTACTGGGTCGGTGCTGAGGTACTGAGTCGGAGCTGTGGTAATGGGTCTGTGCTGTGGTACTGGGTCGGTGCTGAGGTACTGGGTCACTGCTGAGGTACTGGGTCGGTGCTGAGGTACTGGGTCGGTGCTGAGGTACTGGGTCACTGCTGAGGAACTGGGTTGGTGCTGAGGTACTTGGTCGGTGCTGATGTACTGGATTAGTGCTGAGCTACTTGGTCACTGCTGAGGAACTGGGTCGGTGCTGATGTTCTGGGTCGGTGCTGAGGTACTGGGTCTCTGCTGAGGTACTGGGTCGGTGCTGAGGTCCTGGGTCTGTGCTGAGGTACTGGGTCACTGCTGAGGTACTGGGTCGGTGCTGAGGTACTGGGTCGGGGCTGAGGTACTGGGTCACTGCTGATGTACTGGGTCGGTGCTGAGGTACTGGGTCCGTGCTGATGTACCAGGTCGGTGCAGAGGTACTGGGTCAGTGCTCAGTTACTGGGTCGGTGCTGAGATACTGGGTCGCTGCTGAGGTCCAGGGTCACTGCTGAGGTACTGGGTCAGTGCTGAGGTACTGGGTCACTGCTGAGGTACTAGATTGGTGCTGAGGTACTAGGTCGGTGCTGATGTACTGCGTCGGTGCTGAGGTACTGGGTCACTGCTGAGGTACTGGATCAATGCTGAGGTACTGGGTCGGTGCTGAGGTACTGGGTCGGAGCTGAGGTAATGGGTCTGTGCTGTTGTACTGGGTCGGTGCTGAGGTACTGGGTCACTGCTGCGGTACTGGGTCGGTGCAGAGGTACTGGGTCGGTGCTGAGGTACTGGGTCACTGCTGAGGAACTGGGCTAGTGCTGAGGTACTTGGTCACTGCTGAGGTACTGGGTCGCTGCTGATGTTCTGGGTCGGTGCTGAGGTACTGGGTCTCTGCTGACGTACTGGGTCGGTGCTGAGGTCCTGGGTCGGTGCTGAGGTACTGGGTCACTGCTGAGGTACTTGGTCACTGCTGAGGTACTGGGTTGGTGCTGAGGTACTGGGTCACTGCTGAGGTAATGGGTCGGTGCTGAGGTACTGGATCCGTGCTGAGGTACCAGGTCGGTGCAGAGGTACTGGGTCGGTGCTCAGTTACTGGGTCGGGGCAGAGATACTGGGTCGCTGCTGAGGTCCAGGGTCACTGCTGAGGTACTGGGTCAGTGCTGATGTACTGGGTCAGTGCTGAGGTACTGGGTCACTGCTGAGGTACTAGATTGGTGCTGAGGTACTAGGTCGGTGCTGATGTAATGCGTCGGTGCTGAGGTACTGGGTCACTGCTGAGGTACTGGGTCGGTGCTGAGGTACCGGGTCGGTGCTGAGATACTGGCTCGGTGCTTAGTAACTGGGTCACTGCTGAGGTACTGGGTCAGTGCTGAGGTACTGGGTCAGTGCTGAGGTACTGGGTCACTGCTGAGGTACTACGTCGGTGCTGAGGTACTGCGTCAGTGCTGAGGTACTGGGTCAGTGCTGAGGTACTGGGTCACTGCTGAGGTACTAGGTCGGTGCTGAGGTACTGGGTCCGTGCTGAGGTACTGGGTCGGTGCAGAGGTACTGGGTCGATGCTCAGTTACTGGGTCGGTGCTGAGATACTGGGTCGCTGCTGAGGTACAGGGTCACTGCTGAGGTACTGGGTCTGTGCTGATGTACTGGGTCAGTGCTGAGGTACTGGGTCACAGCTGAGGTACTAGGTCGGTGGTGATTTACTGCGTCGGTGCTGAGGTACTGGGTCACTGCTTAGCTACTGGATCAATGCTGAGGTACTGGGTCGGTGCTGAGGTACTGGGTCACAGCTGAGGTACTGGGTCGGTGCTGAGGTACTGTGTCGGAGCTGAGGTAATGGGTCTGTGCTGTTGTACTGGGTCGGTGCTGAGGTACTGGGTCACTGCTGCGGTACTGGGTCGGTGCAGAGGTACTGGGTCGGTGCTGAGGTACTGGGTCACTGCTGAGGAACTGGGCTAGTGCTGAGGTACTTGGTCACTGCTGAGGTACTGGGTCGCTGCTGATGTTCTGGGTCGGTGCTGAGGTACTGGGTCTCTGCTGACGTACTGGGTCGGTGCTGAGGTCCTGGGTCGGTGCTGAGGTACTGGGTCACTGCTGAGGTACTTGGTCACTGCTGAGGTACTGGGTTGGTGCTGAGGTACTGGGTCACTGCTGAGGTAATGGGTCGGTGCTGAGGTACTGGATCCGTGCTGAGGTACCAGGTCGGTGCAGAGGTACTGGGTCGGTGCTCAGTTACTGGGTCGGGGCAGAGATACTGGGTCGCTGCTGAGGTCCAGGGTCACTGCTGAGGTACTGGGTCAGTGCTGATGTACTGGGTCAGTGCTGAGGTACTGGGTCACTGCTGAGGTACTAGATTGGTGCTGAGGTACTAGGTCGGTGCTGATGTAATGCGTCGGTGCTGAGGTACTGGGTCACTGCTGAGGTACTGGATCAATGCTGAGGTACTGGGTCGGTGCTGAGGTACGGGATCACTGCTGAGGTACTGGCTCATTGCTGAGGTACTGGGTCACTGCTGAGGTACTGGATCGGTGCTGAGGTACTGGGTCGGTGCTGAGGTACTGGGTCAGTGCTGAGGCACTGGGTCACTGCTGAGGTACTGGGTCGGTGCTGAGGTACTGGGTCGGTGCTGAGGTACTGGGTCGGTGCTGAGGTACTGGGTCGGTGCTGAGGTACTGGGTCGGTGCTGAGGTACTGCGTCACTGCTGAGGTACTGGGTCGTTGCTGAGGTACTGGGTCGGTGCTGAGGTACTGGGTCGGTGCTCAGGTACTGGGTCACTGCTGAGGTGCTTGGTCGTTGCTGAGGTACTGCGTCGGTTCTGAGGTACTGGGTCGGAGCTGAGGTAATGGGTCTGTGCTGTGGTACTGGGTCGGTGCTGAGGTACTGGGTCGGTGCTGAGGTACTGGGTCGGTGCTGAGGTACTGGGTCGGTGCTGAACTACTTGGTCGGTGCTGAGGTACTGGGTCGGTGCTGAACTACTTGGTCGGTGCTGAGGTACTGGGTCGGTGCTGAGGTACTTGGTCACTGGTGAGGTACTGGATCACAGCTGAGGTACTGGGTCGGTGCTGAGGTACTGGGTCACTGCTGAGGTACTGGGTCGGTGCTGAGGTACTGGGTCACTGCTGAGGTACTGGCTCGGTGCTGAGGTACTTGGTCACTGCTGAGGTACTTGGTCACTGCTGAGGTACTGGGTCGGTGCTGAGGTACTGGGTCACTGCTGAGGCAATGGGTCGGTGTTGAGGTACTGGGTCGGTGCTGAGGTACTGGGTCGGTGCTGAGGTACTGGGTCGGTGCTGAGGTACTGGGTCACTGCTGAGGTACTGGGTCACTGCTGAGGTACTGTGTCGGTGCTGAGATACTGGCTCGGTGCTTAGCAACTGGGTCACTGCTGAGGTACTGGGTCAGTGCTGAGGTACTGGGTCGGTGCTGAGGTACTGGGTCACAGCTGAGGTACTGGGTCGGTGCTGAGGTACTGGGTCACAGCTGAGGTACTGGGTCGGTGCTGAGGTACTGGGTCACAGCTGAGGTACTGGGTCGGTGCTGAGGTACTGTGTCACTGCTGAGGTAGTGGGTCGGTGCTGAGTTACTGGGTCACTGCTGAGGCAATGGGTCGGTGCTGAGGTACTGGGTCGGTGCTGAGGTACTGGGTCACTGCTGAGGTACTGGGTCGGTGCTGAGGTACCGGGTCGGTGCTGAGATACTGGCTCGGTGCTTAGCAACTGGGTCACTGCTGAGGTACTGGTTCACTACAGAGGTTCTGGGTCGGTGCTGAGGTACTGGGTCATGTTGAGGTACTGGATCGGTGCTGAGGTACTGGGTCGGTGCTGAGGTACTGGGTCGGTGCTCAGGTACTGGGTCACTGCTGAGGTGCTTGGTCGTTGCTGAGGTACTGGGTCGGTGCTGAGGTACTGGGTCGGAGCTGAGGTAATGGGTCTGTGCTGTGGTACTGGGTCGGTGCTGAGGTACTGGGTAACAGCTGAGGTACTGGGTCGGTGCTGAGGTACTGAGTCGGAGCTGTGGTAATGGGTCTGTGCTGTGGTACTGGGTCGGTGCTGAGGTACTGGGTCACTGCTGAGGTACTGGGTCGGTGCTGAGGTACTGGGTCGGTGCTGAGGTACTGGGTCACTGCTGAGGAACTGGGTTGGTGCTGAGGTACTTGGTCGGTGCTGATGTACTGGATTAGTGCTGAGCTACTTGGTCACTGCTGAGGAACTGGGTCGGTGCTGATGTTCTGGGTCGGTGCTGAGGTACTGGGTCTCTGCTGAGGTACTGGGTCGGTGCTGAGGTCCTGGGTCTGTGCTGAGGTACTGGGTCACTGCTGAGGTACTGGGTCGGTGCTGAGGTACTGGGTCGGGGCTGAGGTACTGGGTCACTGCTGATGTACTGGGTCGGTGCTGAGGTACTGGGTCCGTGCTGATGTACCAGGTCGGTGCAGAGGTACTGGGTCAGTGCTCAGTTACTGGGTCGGTGCTGAGATACTGGGTCGCTGCTGAGGTCCAGGGTCACTGCTGAGGTACTGGGTCAGTGCTGAGGTACTGGGTCACTGCTGAGGTACTAGATTGGTGCTGAGGTACTAGGTCGGTGCTGATGTACTGCGTCGGTGCTGAGGTACTGGGTCACTGCTGAGGTACTGGATCAATGCTGAGGTACTGGGTCGGTGCTGAGGTACTGGGTCGGAGCTGAGGTAATGGGTCTGTGCTGTTGTACTGGGTCGGTGCTGAGGTACTGGGTCACTGCTGCGGTACTGGGTCGGTGCAGAGGTACTGGGTCGGTGCTGAGGTACTGGGTCACTGCTGAGGAACTGGGCTAGTGCTGAGGTACTTGGTCACTGCTGAGGTACTGGGTCGCTGCTGATGTTCTGGGTCGGTGCTGAGGTACTGGGTCTCTGCTGACGTACTGGGTCGGTGCTGAGGTCCTGGGTCGGTGCTGAGGTACTGGGTCACTGCTGAGGTACTTGGTCACTGCTGAGGTACTGGGTTGGTGCTGAGGTACTGGGTCACTGCTGAGGTAATGGGTCGGTGCTGAGGTACTGGATCCGTGCTGAGGTACCAGGTCGGTGCAGAGGTACTGGGTCGGTGCTCAGTTACTGGGTCGGGGCAGAGATACTGGGTCGCTGCTGAGGTCCAGGGTCACTGCTGAGGTACTGGGTCAGTGCTGATGTACTGGGTCAGTGCTGAGGTACTGGGTCACTGCTGAGGTACTAGATTGGTGCTGAGGTACTAGGTCGGTGCTGATGTAATGCGTCGGTGCTGAGGTACTGGGTCACTGCTGAGGTACTGGATCAATGCTGAGGTACTGGGTCGGTGCTGAGGTACGGGATCACTGCTGAGGTACTGGCTCATTGCTGAGGTACTGGGTCACTGCTGAGGTACTGGATCGGTGCTGAGGTACTGGGTCGGTGCTGAGGTACTGGGTCAGTGCTGAGGCACTGGGTCACTGCTGAGGTACTGGGTCGGTGCTGAGGTACTGGGTCGGTGCTGAGGTACTGGGTCGGTGCTGAGGTACTGGGTCGGTGCTGAGGTACTGGGTCGGTGCTGAGGTACTGCGTCACTGCTGAGGTACTGGGTCGTTGCTGAGGTACTGGGTCGGTGCTGAGGTACTGGGTCGGTGCTCAGGTACTGGGTCACTGCTGAGGTGCTTGGTCGTTGCTGAGGTACTGCGTCGGTTCTGAGGTACTGGGTCGGAGCTGAGGTAATGGGTCTGTGCTGTGGTACTGGGTCGGTGCTGAGGTACTGGGTCGGTGCTGAGGTACTGGGTCGGTGCTGAGGTACTGGGTCGGTGCTGAACTACTTGGTCGGTGCTGAGGTACTGGGTCGGTGCTGAACTACTTGGTCGGTGCTGAGGTACTGGGTCGGTGCTGAGGTACTTGGTCACTGCTGAGGTACTGGGTCACAGCTGAGGTACTGGGTCGGTGCTGAGGTACTGGGTCACTGCTGAGGTACTGGGTCGGTGCTGAGGTACTGGGTCACTGCTGAGGTACTGGCTCGGTGCTGAGGTACTTGGTCACTGCTGAGGTACTTGGTCACTGCTGAGGTACTGGGTCGGTGCTGAGGTACTGGGTCACTGCTGAGGCAATGGGTCGGTGTTGAGGTACTGGGTCGGTGCTGAGGTACTGGGTCGGTGCTGAGGTACTGGGTCGGTGCTGAGGTACTGGGTCACTGCTGAGGTACTGGGTCACTGCTGAGGTACTGTGTCGGTGCTGAGATACTGGCTCGGTGCTTAGCAACTGGGTCACTGCTGAGGTACTGGGTCAGTGCTGAGGTACTGGGTCGGTGCTGAGGTACTGGGTCACAGCTGAGGTACTGGGTCGGTGCTGAGGTACTGGGTCACAGCTGAGGTACTGGGTCGGTGCTGAGGTACTGGGTCACAGCTGAGGTACTGGGTCGGTGCTGAGGTACTGTGTCACTGCTGAGGTACTGGGTCGGTGCTGAGTTACTGGGTCACTGCTGAGGCAATGGGTCGGTGCTGAGGTACTGGGTCGGTGCTGAGGTACTGGGTCACTGCTGAGGTACTGGGTCGGTGCTGAGGTACCGGGTCGGTGCTGAGATACTGGCTCGGTGCTTAGCAACTGGGTCACTGCTGAGGTACTGGTTCACTACAGAGGTTCTGGGTCGGTGCTGAGGTACTGGGTCATGTTGAGGTACTGGATCGGTGCTGAGGTACTGGGTCGGTGCTGAGGTACTGGGTCGGTGCTCAGGTACTGGGTCACTGCTGAGGTGCTTGGTCGTTGCTGAGGTACTGGGTCGGTGCTGAGGTACTGGGTCGGAGCTGAGGTAATGGGTCTGTGCTGTGGTACTGGGTCGGTGCTGAGGTACTGGGTAACAGCTGAGGTACTGGGTCGGTGCTGAGGTACTGAGTCGGAGCTGAGGTAATGGGTCTGTGCTGTGGTACTGGGTCGGTGCTGAGGTACTGGGTCACTGCTGAGGTACTGGGTCGGTGCTGAGGTACTGGGTCGGTGCTGAGGTACTGGGTCACTGCTGAGGAACTGGGTTGGTGCTGAGGTACTTGGTCGGTGCTGATGTACTGGATTAGTGCTGAGGTACTTGGTCACTGCTGAGGAACTGGGTCGGTGCTGATGTTCTGGGTCGGTGCTGAGGTACTGGGTCTCTGCTGAGGTACTGGGTCGGTGCTGAGGTCCTGGGTCTGTGCTGAGGTACTGGGTCACTGCTGAGGTACTGGGTCGGTGCTGAGGTACTGGGTCGGGGCTGAGGTACTGGGTCACTGCTGATGTACTGGGTCGGTGCTGAGGTACTGGGTCCGTGCTGATGTACCAGGTCGGTGCAGAGGTACTGGGTCAGTGCTCAGTTACTGGGTCGGTGCTGAGATACTGGGTCGCTGCTGAGGTCCAGGGTCACTGCTGAGGTACTGGGTCAGTGCTGAGGTACTGGGTCACTGCTGAGGTACTAGATTGGTGCTGAGGTACTAGGTCGGTGCTGATGTACTGCGTCGGTGCTGAGGTACTGGGTCACTGCTGAGGTACTGGATCAATGCTGAGGTACTGGGTCGGTGCTGAGGTACGGGATCACTGCTGAGGTACTGGCTCATTGCTGAGGTACTGGGTCAGTGCTGAGGCACTGGGTCACTGCTGAGGTACATGGTCGGTGCTGAGGTACTGGGTCGGTGCAAAGGTACTGCGTCACTGCTGAGGTACTGGGTCGGTGCTGAGGTACTGGGTCGGTGCTGAGGTACTGGGTCGGTGCTGAGGTATTGGTTCACTGCTGAGGTACTGGGTCGCTGCTGAGATTCTGTTTCTGTGCTGAGGTACTGGTTCACTACAGAGGTACTGGGTCGGTGCTGAGGTACTGGGTCATGCTGAGGTACTGGATCGGTGCTGAGGTACTGGGTCTCTGCTCAGTTACTGGGATGGGGCAGAGATACTGGGTCGCTGCTGAGGTCCAGGGTCACTGCTGATGTACTGGGTCAGTGCTGATGTACTGGGTCAGTGCTGAGGTACTGGGTCAGTGCTGAGGTACTGGGTCACTGCTGAGGTACTAGATTGGTGCTGAGGTACTAGGTCGGTGCTGATGTAATGCGTCGGTGCTGAGGTACTGGGTCACTGCTGAGGTACTGGATCAATGCTGAGGTAATGGGTCGGTGCTGAGGTACGGGATCACTGCTGAGGTACTGGCTCATTGCTGAGGTACTGGGTCAGTGCTGAGGCACTGGGTCACTGCTGACGTACTGGGTCGGTGCTGAGGTACTGGGTCGGTGCAAAGGTACTGCGTCACTGCTGAGGTACTGGGTCAGTGCTGAGGCACTGGGTCACTGCTGAGGTACTGGGTCGGTGCTGAGGTACTGGGTCGCTGCTGAGGTACTGCGTCACTGCTGAGATACTGGGTCGGTGCTGAGGTACTGGGTCGGTGCTGAGGTACTGGGTCGGTGCGGAGGTATTGGGTCACTGCTGAGGTACTGGGTCGCTGCTGAGATTCTGTTTCTGTGCTGAGGTACTGGTTCACTACAGAGGTACTGGGTCGGTGCTGAGGTACTGGGTCATGCTGAGGTACTGGGTCATGCTGAGGTACTGGGTCGGTGCTGAGGTACTGGGTCGGTGCTCAGGTACTGGGTCGGTGCTGAGGTACTGGGTCGGTGCTGAGGTACTGGGTCACTGCTGAGGTGCTTGGTCGTTGCTGAGGTACTGGGTCGGTGCTCAGGTACTGGGTCACTGCTGAGGTGCTTGGTCGTTGCTGAGGTACTGCGTCGGTTCTGAGGTACTGGGTCGGAGCTGAGGTAATGGGTCTGTGCTGTGGTACTGGGTCGGTGCTGAGGTACTCTGTCACAGCTGAGGTACTGGGTCGGTGCTGAGGTACTGGGTCACAGCTGAGGTACTGGGTTGGTGCTGAGGTACTGGGTCACTGCTGAGGTACTTGGTCACTGCTGAGGTACTGGGTCGGTGCTGAGGTACTGGGTCACTGCTGAGGTAATGCGTCGGTGTTGAGGTACTGGGTCGGTGCTGAGGTACTGGGTCACTGCTGAGGTACTGGGTCGGTGCTGAGGTACCGGGTCGGTGCTGAGATACTGGCTCGGTGCTTAGCAACTGGGTCACTGCTGAGGTACTGGGTCAGTGCTGAGGTACTGGGTCAGTGCTGAGGTACTGGGTCACTGCTGAGGTACTACGTCGGTGCTGAGGTACTGGGTCAGTGCTGAGGTACTGGGTCAGTGCTGAGGTACTGGGTCACTGCTGAGGTACTAGGTCGGTGCTGAGGTACTGGGTCCGTGCTGAGGTACTGGGTCGGTGCAGAGGTACTGGGTCTATGCTCAGTTACTGGGTCGGTGCTGAGATACTGGGTCGCTGCTGAGGTACTGGGTCACTGCTGAGGTACTGGGTCACTGCTGAGGTACTGGGTCAGTGCTGAGGTACTGGGTCACTGCTGAGGTACTAGATTGGTGCTGAGGTACTGGGTCGGTGCTGAGGTACTGGGTCGGTGCTGAGGTACTGGGTCAGTTCTGAGGTACTGGTTCGGTGCTGAGGTACAAGGTCACTGCTGAGGTACTGTGTCGGTGCTGAGGTACTGGGACACTGCTGGGGTACTGTTTCGGTGCTGAGGTACTGGGTTGGTGCTGAGGTACTGGCTCACTGCTCAGGTACTGTTTCGGTGCTGAGGTACTGGGTCACTGCTGAGGTACTTTGTCGGTGCTGATGTACTGGTTCGTTCCTGAGGTACTGGGTCACTGCTGAGCTACTGGGTGGGTGCTGAGGTACTGGGTCGGTGGTGAGGTACTGGGTCAGTGCTGTCGTACTTGGTCACTGCTGAGGTACTGGGTCGGTGCTGAGGTACTGTGTCACTGCTGAGGTACTGGGTCGGTGCTGAGGTACTGGGTCACTGCTGAGGTACTTTGTCACTGCTGAGGTACTGGGTCGGTGCTGAGGTACTGGGTCACTGCTGAGGTAATGGGTCGGTGCTGAGGTACTGGGTCCTTGCTGAGGTACCGGGTCGGTGCAGAGGTACTGGGTCGGTGCTCAGTTACTGGGTCGGTGCTGAGATACTGGGTCGCTGCTGAGGTACAGGGTCACTGCTGAGGTACTGGGTCAGTGCTGATGTACTGGGTCAGTGCTGAGGTACTGGTTCACTGCTGAGGTACTAGATTGGTGCTGAGGTACTAGGTCGGTGCTGATGTACTGCGTCGGTGCTGAGGTACTGGGTCACTGCTGAGGTACTGGATCAATGCTGAGGTACTGGGTCGGTGCTGCGGTACGGGATCACTGCTGAGGTACTGGCTCATTGCTAAGGTACTGGGTCAGTGCTGAGGCACTGGGTCACTGCTGAGGTACTGGGTCGGTGCTGAGGTACTGGGTCGGTGCAAAGGTACTGCGTCACTGCTGAGGTACTGGGTCGGTGCTGAGGTACTGGGTCGGTGCTGAGGTACTGGTTCGGTGCTGAGGTATTGGGTCCGTGCTGAGGTACCAGGTCGGTGCTGAGATTCTGTTTCTGTGCTGAGGTACTGGTTCACTACAGAGGTACTGGGTCGGTGCTGAGGTACTGGGTCATGCTGAGGTACTGGATCGGTGCTGAGGTACTGGGTCGGTGCTCAGGTACTGGGTCGGTGCTGAGGTGCTTGGTCGTTGCTGAGGTACTGGGTCGGTTCTGAGGTACTGGGTCGGAGCTGAGGTAATGGGTCTGTGCTGTGGTACTGGGTCGGTGCTGAGGTACTGGGTCACAGCTGAGGTACTGGCTCGGTGCTGAGCTACTGGGTCGGTGCTGAGGTACTGGGTCGGTGCTGAGGTACTGGGTCACTGCTGAGGTACTGGGTCACTGCTGAGGTACTGGGTCGGTGCTGAGGTACTGGCTCGGTGCTGAGGTTACTGGGTCACTGCTGAGGTACTGGTTCGGTGCTGAGGTACTGGGTCGGTGCTGAGGTACTGGGTCACTGCTGATGTACTGGGTTGGTGCTGAGGTACTGGGTCGGTGCTGATGTACTGGGTTAGTGCTGAGGTACTTGGTCACTGCTGAGGTACTGGGTCGGTGCTGATGTACTGGGTCGGTGCTGAGGTACTGGGTCTCTGCTGAGGTACTGGGTCGGTGCTGAGGTCCTGGGTCTGTGCTGAGGTACTGGGTCACTGCTGAGGTACTGGGTCGGTGCTGAGGTACTGGGTCGGGGCTGAGGTACTGGGTCACTCCTGAGGTACTGGGTCACTGCTGATGTACTTGGTCAGTGCTGAGGTACTGGGTCGGTGCTGAGGTACTGCGTCGGTGCTGAGGTATTGGGTCGGTGCTGAGGTACTGGGTCACTGCTGAGGTACTGGGTCGGTGCTGAGGAACTGTGTCGGGGCTGAGGTACTGGATCACTGCTGAGTTACTGGGTCACTGCTGAGGTACTGGGTCGCTTCTGAGGTCCTGGGTCGATGCTGAGGTACTGGGTCACTGCTGAGGTACTTGGGTCACTGCTGTGGTACTGGGTCACTGCTGAGGTACTGGGTCGATGCTGAGGTACTGGGTCACTGCTGAGGTACTGGGTCACTGCTGAGGTACTGGGTCGGTGCTGAGGTACTGTATTGGTGCTGAGGTACTGGGTCACTGCTGAGGTACAGTGTCACTGCTGAGGTACTGGGTTGGAGCTGAGGTACTGGGTCACTGCTGAGATACTGGGTCGGTGCTGAGGTACTAGGTCACTGCTGAGGTACTGGGTCAGTGCTGAGGTACTTGGTCGGAGCTGAGGTACTGGGTCACTGCTGAGGTACTGGGTCGGTGCTGAGTTACTTGTTTGGTGCTGAGGTTCTGGGTCACTGCTGAGGTACTGCGTCGGTGCTGAGGTACTGTGTCACTGCTGATGTACTGGGTCGGTGCTGAGGTACTGGGTCACTGCTGAGGTTCTGTGTCGGTGCTGAGTTACAGGGTCGGTGCTGAGATTCTGGGTCGGTGCTGAGTTACTGGGTCACTGCTGAGGTACAGGGTCGGTGCTGAGGTAATGTGTCACTGCTGAGGTACTGGGTCGGTGCTGAGTTACTGTGTTGGTACTGAGGTACTGGGTCACTGCTGAGGTACTGCGTCGGTGCTGAGGTACTGGGTCACTGCTGAGGTACTGGGGCGGTGCTGAGGTCCTGGGTCACTTCTGAGTTACTGAGTCACTGCTGAGGTACTGGGTCACTGCTGAGGTACTGGGTCACTGCTGAGGTTCTGGGTCGGTGCTGAGATATTGGGTCGGTGCTAAGGTACTGGGTCACTGCGGAGGTACTGTGTCGGTGCTGAGGTACTGGGTCACTGCTGAGGTACTGGGTCACTGCTGAGGTACTGGGTCAGTGCTGATTTACTGGGTCTGTGCTGAGGTATTGGGTCGGAGCTGAGGTACTGGGTCACTGCGGAGGTACTGTGTCGGTGCTGAGGTACTGGGTCACTGCTGAGGTACTGGTTCGGTGCTGAGTTACTGGGTTAGTGCTGAGGTACTGGGTCACTGCTGAGGTACTGGGTCGGTGCTGAGGTATTGGGTCACTGCTGAGGTACTGGGTCGGTGCTGAGGTACTGGGTCACTGCTGAGGTTCTGGGTCGGTGCTGAGGTACTGGGTCACTGCTGAGGTACTGCGTCGGTGCTGAGGTACTGGGTCACTGCTGAGGTACTGGGTCGGTGCTGAGGTACTGGGTCACTGCTGAGGTACTGGGTCGGTGCTGAGGTACTGGGTCGGTGCTGAGGTTCGTTGTCACTTCTGAGGTACTGGGTCGGTGCTGAGGTACTGGGTCACTGCTCAGGTTCTGGGTCGGTGCTGAGGTACTGGGTCACTGCTGAGGTTCTGGGTCGGTGCTGAGGTACTGGGTTGGAGCTGAGGTAGTGGGTCACTGCTGAGATACTGGGTCAGTGCTGATGTACTTGGTCGGAGCTGAGGCACTGTGTCACTGGTGATGTACTGGGTCGGTGCTGAGGTACTTGGTCGGAGCTGAGGTACAGGGTCACTGCTGAGGTCCTGGGTCGGTGCTGAGTTACTTGGTTGGTGCTGAGGTACTGGGTCACTGCTGAGGTACTGCGTCGGTGCTGAGGTACTGGGTCACTGCTGAGGTACTGGGTCGGTGCTGAGGTACTGGGTCACTGCTGAGTTACTGAGTCTCTGCTGAGGTACTGGGTCACTGCTGAGGTACTGGGTCACTGCTGAGGTTCTGGGTCGGCTGAGATATTGGGTCGGTGCTGAGGTCCTGGGTCACTGCGGACGTACTGTGTCGGTGCTGAGGTACTGGGTCACTGCTGAGGTACTGGGTCACTGCTGAGGTACTGGGTCGGTGCTGAGGTACTGGGTCACTGCTGAGGTATTGGGTCACTGCTGAGGTACTGGGTCGGTGCTGAGGTACTGGGTCGGTGCTGAGGTACTGGGTCACTGCTGAATCACTGAGTCCCTGCTGAGGTACTGGGTCACTGCTGAGGTACTGGGTCACTGCTGAAGTTCTGGGTCGGTGCTGAGATTTTGGGTCGGTGCTGAGGTACTGGGTCACTGCGGAGGTACTGTGTCGGTGCTGAGGTACTGGGTCACTGCTGAGGTACTGGGTCACTGCTGAGGTACTGGGTCAGTGCTGATTTACTGGGTCAGTCCTGAGGTACTGTGTCTGTGCTGAGGTATTGGGTCGGAGCTGAGGTACTGGGTCACTGCTGAGGTACTGGCTTGGTGCTGAGTTACTGGGTTAGTGCTGAGGTACTGGGTCACTGCTGAGGTACTGGGTCGGTGCTGAGGTATTGGGTCACTGCTGAGGTACTGGGTCGGTGCTGAGGTACTGGGTCACTGCTGAGGTACTGGGGCAGTGCTGAGTTACTGCGTCGGTGCGCAGGTTCTGGGTCGCTGCTGAGGTACTGGGTCAGTGTTGAGGTACTGGGTCACTGCTGAGGTTCTGGGTCGGTGCTGAGGTACTGCGTCGGTGCTGAGGTACTGGGTCACTGCTGAGGTACTGGGTCGGTGCTGAGGTACTGGGTCACTGCTGAGGTACTGGGTCGGTGCTGAGGTACTGGGCCGGTGCTGAGGTTCGTTGTCACTTCTGAGGTACTGGGTCGGTGCTGAGGCACTGGGTCAGTGCTGAGTTACTGGGTCGGTGCTGAGGTTCTGTGTCGGTGCTGAGGTACTGGGTCGGAGCTGAGGTACTGGGTCACTGCTGAGGTACTGGCTCGGTGCTGAGTTATTGGGTTAGTGCTGAGGTACTGGGTCACTGCTGAGGTACTGGGTCAGTGCTAAGGTACTGGGTCACTGCTGAGGTACTGGGTCACTGCTGAGATACTGGGTCGGTGCTGAGGTACTGGGTCACTGCTGAGGTACTGGGTCGGTGCTGAGGTACTGGGTCACTGCTGAGGTACTGGGTCGGTGCTGAGTACTGGGTCGGTGCTGAGGTACTGGGTCAGTGCTGAGGTACTGGGTCACTGCTGTGGTACTGGGTCAGTGCTGAGGTACTGGGTCACTGCTGTGGTACTGGGTCGGTGCTGATGTTCTGGGTCGGTGCTGAGGTACTGGGTCGGTGCTGAGGTACTGCGTCGGTGCTGAGTTACTGGGTCCCTGCTGAGGTACTGCGTCGGTGCTGAGGTACTTGGTCTCTGCTGAGGTACTGGGTCACTGCTGAGTTACTGGGTCGGTGCTGAGGTAGTGGGTTACTGCTGAGGTACTGGGTCGGTGCTGAGGTTCTGAGTCTCCCTCTTTTGGAGGGTGGTCAAGTGCTGCTGTGCCTACACTCCTTGGTGGTGAATTTCCGCCTTCCGACCTTGCAGCGATACCTTTGCATTGAACCCCCTCCGAGATGCTCTGCCCTGGTGATGTGTTTCTTCTACCATGTGCACGGCCTGAATTATGATGGGCAGCTCCTGTTTACAGACCTGCGGGGCCTTGGTGGCTCCCTGCAGGCGCTGCCCACCTTTTCCCAGCACCTGGTCACAGTCTGTAACATGGTCACCTCATGTCGCAGCTCTCCCCGCGTCAGTTGTGGCAGCTGTTGCCCGAGGTTCTCTGCTCAGGAGTCCGACCCTCCGTCCTTTCCCTAGGCTGGCGGAGGGGCGGGCTGTGTCTGCCAGGGTGAGCAGGCTCGGGGGCGTGCTGGGTGCTGGAGGAGCGCGCTGGATGCTCCCACTGGAGTTGGCACGCCCGTGGATGTTCGCCTCGCGACCGATGTCATTCAAGACGTAAGGACAGTCCTGCTGGGCCTTGACCTCATTCTGGGTCTTGTGGTGGCCCGGGTGCTCGGTGGCTTCCTGTCTGAGCGTTCCCCTGTTCGGACAGAATTCCACATTAGCCCCGAGCCCCAAACCCTCCCTCGGGAGCCAGTGCCCTGCAACCTGTGTCACCTTGAGGAAATGCCCCCCCGTGTCCTGTAGCACGGCGCGGAGGAGATTTCTATCCAGGCTGCTGCTGCTCCTCCTTCATTTGCTCCCCCTCACCCCCTCCCCGGACACATTCTGGCTGCCTTGTTGATGTCCGGTGGCAGAGCTCCCCATTGGGGGGCCATCAATGGGGGTGCCCTCCCTCTTTGCATCGGGGACTGGGGTGGAGGGTGTTGCACGCAGCAGTCCCACACCACCATAGGATGTGTCGCTTTGTGGATTCACAGGATACCTGCACCTTTTGCAGCCCCCTGGAGCCCCTGGCCTGCATGTATCTTGGTTGTTGTTGGCTGCACTCCCTTTTCCTTCTGCTTTGTTTGAACTTCAGTCCCACGTTCCTGATCTATGGGCACCCAGTGTGGAAGGGGGCTGGGTGAACAGGAGAACCTCCTCATGAACCTGCTTCTGGCCCTGGCCAAGTTAGCCATTAACAGGTCCAGGCAGTGGGTGCTTGAGGGGGTCTGACCCAACTGTCGGCCCATTTTCATCCAGTTTCATTCCTTTTTTGGGATTTTGTAGCGGTTTGATACAACTGAGTGTCTGGCTCACCTATTTCAGGGGCAACCACATGGCTGTGGGTCTGGAGTCACATGTCGGCCAGACCAGGTAAGGACAGATTTCTTTCCCTAAAGGACATTAATGACCCACCATTGCTTTTTCAAATGTAGCAGTCTGCGTTTGCAACAATTACTTTAACCTCGAGAAATCTGTTTTGTTTGACTGCAACTGAGAAATGGCTGATAAATACACATAAAAAGTCATCACCCCACCCCCCCACGGTTCTGAAGAGTTCTTTGTGAAATATCATTTCCTTTTCTGAATTGTACTATCTCACTAAATATGTTCTTTCTGTCATGTATTAAAAGTAATACTGAGATCCATATCAAGTGTTATTTGAAATATATTCCCTAAACTTCCCATGCATGGAATCCTATTTCTCATCTATATGCTGTCCCTCAGTGACATAATCTAAAAAAAATGTTAGTTTCCACATGTACACTGAGCACACCCAACTCTACCACACCAGCACCTCTCTCAATCCTTCCACAGTTACTAAATTGCCAGACTGCTTATCCAACATCCAGTGCTGAATGAACAGAAAGACTAACTCCATTTTCTTTAGTCTCTGCCACAGACTCTGCTCCCTCGCCACCAACTCCATCCCTCTCCTCGGCAGCTGTCTGAAGCTGAGCCAAATTTGATAAACATATTTTTATCCCAAAATGAACTTCCAACAACATATCCACGGCATCACTTAAGATTGAATATTACCACTTCTGTAACATTGCCAAACTCCATCCCTGCATCGGCTCATCGGCTGCTGAAACCCTCGTCCTTGCCTTTGTTAACTCCAGGAATGACTACTTTAATGCATTCCTTCCACATTGTACTGTCCTTAAGCTTGACGTTATCCAAACATCTTCTGTCCATATTCTAACTCACTCCAAGTCCCATTCCTCCATTACCCCTCTGCTCACAGCCTTACATTCACTCCTCATTAAGCGATGCCTTGATTTCAAAATTCTCATCCTTATTTTTAAACTCCTCCATAGTCCTTCCCCTCCCTAGCTCTGTAATGTCCCTTAACCCTCCAAATGTCTACATTCTTCTAATTCTGGCCTCTTGAACATCCCTGATTTTATCCTCTCTTGCTTTGACATTGACTTTTTAAAGAAATTTATACTTCATGTTGAGTGAAACCTGATCTTAATTAAATTTGATAATCTGGCCCTTAATTGAGAAAAGAGTTGAAATGTGATCTCCCCCCCCCCGCCCCACCCCGCCCCACCCCGCCCCACACACACACACACACACACAGCGTTTTGACAAGCCTGGTCTAAAGCACTTTGAGATGTCTGAGGCTGGACGCTTCCTTCTTGCCTGTAACGAGGTTTTTGGTCATCTATCTATTCCCTAATCTAGCACAGTGTCACATCTTGTTTCATAAACCCATGTGAAGTGTTTTGAGATGTTTTACTATGTTAAATGTGTTGTAGAAATTCAAGTTGTTTCTGTTGCTGTATGGAATTTTGTGGCAGGATTTACTTGTACTGTCGATGTTCTATCACCAGAGGGAGCCATTCGTTGCTTAGTGAATTTAGAAAGACAATTCAGCATCATCAGGTTCCACAAAATGATCCATTCCTTTTCCATCTCTTTAGGAGGTATTTTCATTTGAAGGTGGAGTTGAAAATGCCTCCTTGATAGGAACCTTTTACAAAATTACAGGATTATCTGTACAAAGAAGGAAATTTGGCACATTTTAATGTAACCATCTTGAATGCCCTTTATTGTAGCATCCAGTGAAAGGATGTGTTTGCTGAGATTGATACTGTTGTCTAATTGATATACTATCTGAAAGCAGAATTATTTTGAACCACTTTTCCTCTGATATGGTCAATGTATTCCAAGTTAAATCTGCTTTAAAGGGGAATGTTTCTCAGGAAAATCCTATGTGTTATGAACCTAAAGTCAGATGCAAGTGGCCAATTGGAAAGCTTCCCCAGTTATTAAACAATAGACAATTTTATAGCTTGTGTCAATAAAGGTTGTACATTTTTCACGCATTGTGTTGGGAATATTTGGATCTCTTCCTGACTAAATAATCATGAATAAAGTAGAATCCTGTACACCTGAAAAATCAGACAGCCCTTTGGAAACAGAAATAAACAGGCAGTAAAATGCTACAAGTTCACAGACTGTAGGGAGAGTAAGTCTGTCCTGGACTGCAAACACTTTGTTTAGGTTTAGTAAGGCAACCTACTGGGTCTAGTGTTGCATGTTCTTTATTTTGCATTGCTCCAAACCCATGACCTCTACCATCTGTAACAAGGGCAGCAGGTACATGGGGACACCACCACCTGCAAGTTCCCCTCCAAGTTACTCACCATCCTGACTTGGGAATATATGGCCGTTCCTTCACTGTGGCTGGGTCAAAATTCTGGGATTCCATTCCTAACAGCACTGTGGGTGTACCTACCCCACATGGACTGCAGCAGTTCAAGAAGGCAGCTCACCACCACCTTCTCAAGGGCAATTAGGGATGGACAATTAATGCTGACCTAGCCAGTGACACCCACATCCCGTAAATGAATAAAAAATGTATATAAATACAACTTGTAACAAACTAAATATTCTAATCATACCTGTTGCACCACTTGTTTTAGTTTGCTGTAGAATAAAGCAGTCTAATGATCCAAGCAATGCCTGAATGTTCGTTCATCTTCAGAGAGATTGATGATGCAGACATGCAAAATATACCAATATCTGCTCCAACAAAATCTCATATTTATATAATGCTTCTAATGCCTTTCAAATGAAATTTGACACTAAAACACATAAAGAGATATTAGGGCAAATAACCAAAACTTTGGCCAAAGAGGTAGATTATAAAGAGTTTTAAGGAGTAGGGGAATGGAATGTGTTCCTGTTTAAGGGAGAGGAAGGGTGTCTGGTCATTTGCATAGGTTTACCTTGGATATACAGCACAGAAACAGGCCCTTTAGCCCAGCAGCCCATGTCTGTGTTAAGGCTTGAGTCACGTCTCCTCCCATTTTTTCTCATCTAAGTCTACCATCATAACCATTCTTCCCTCCTCCCCCCTGTGCTTGTCTAGTTTGCCTTTAACTGCATCTGCACTGTTTGCTTCAACCATTCCCTGTGGCAGTGAGTTCCACATTCTCACCCCTCTGTGGGTAAAGACATTTTTTCTGAATTCCCTGTTGGATTTCCTGGTGACTATCTTATACCAACAGCCTCTGGTTATGTTCTTCCCCACAAGAGGAAACGTTCTCTCTGTATCCACTCCATCAAGCCCTTCCATTATTTTAAAACCTATTCTTCAGGTTTATTAATGTCCTGCTGTAATTTGGTTGCAGTCATATTGACTATCCCCCCAGTTTGGTGTAAATTTAGAAATTGTGTTTTTTGATTCCAAAGTCCAAATTGTTCATGTAAATTGTGAATAGCAGTGGCTCCAGTGGAAAGCCACTTCCCACCTTCTACCACTCTGAAAAATGATCCTTTACGCCCACCTTTAACATTCTGTCATGAAGGCAGCTAGCTACCCACCCTGCCACTTGTCCCCTGTCTCCAAAGCCTCTGACCTCACCCATCACTCTATTATGGGTCACCTTAACAAAAGCCTTTTGAAAATTAAGATAGATTACACCTACTGCATTGTCATTGTCTGCTCTCTCAAAAAATTCAAAAGGTTGGCCAAGTAAGATTTTCCCCTTTGAAACACATGCTAACTATTCATTATTATATTTCTCTTTTCTAGATGTTCTTCTATTCTCTCCTTGAGTAGGGATTTCATTATTTTTCCCACCACTAATGTTAAGCTGGCTGGTCTATATTCACTGGACATGTTCTGTCCCACTTAAATATAGGATGACATGAGCTATCTGCCAGCCCTCTGGTACTACATGTTTTTTCAAAAAAGTTATTAAATATCAGTAGTAGTGCATCTACTATCTCTTCCCTAGATTCTTTTAAAACACATGGCTGTAATCCATCTGGACTAGGGGTTTATACACTTTGAGTTTATTTAGTTTAATATAATCCCTTTTTATTTTAAATGCACTTATCTCATCATTCACTGCCATGTCTATGTGTTCTAACCCCCTGGTAAACACCAAAGCAAAATAATTAATAATTTAATGTTCGCATTTTGTAAGGTTTCCAAAATATATTTGATATCAGTCGAGGCAAGATTCTATTTCCCAGTATTGCCATATGAATTATTTGTCTTTTAATTTTTCATCACCTTGACCTGGGTGAAGAGTGTGTTTAAGGGATTGAAGTGAAGGAGGTGGTAAAGGGGGACTGAATTACTGTACCAGTAACTAAGGTACAAAATGTGACAATTCTGGAGGTACCTGAACAGAAGGAAAATGACTAGGCCTTCACTGGCTTACTCACTGAAACAGCCTCAATCACTAGGCTAGATTTAAGATTCTGATTAAATAGCTGGTAAATATAATTTCCTGTTTGTTAACTGCAGGAAATTGTTAATCTGATATCTGTTTGAGGGCAGGAAATTGGGAGCTTGTTCTGAAAAGAACTAAAGCATTAACAAACCATTTGTCATTCTGTAGAGCATTTAATAGAATACTGCAAATGTGCTTCATGTTTTTGCCTACTACAATTCTCAATACAAAAACATCTGTTCCTCATCGCCTCAGCCCCTTTCCGCCCTTTTCAACTATTTATCCAATTCCCTTTTGAGCGTTGCATTGAATCTGCTTCCACCCCCTTCCCGATCACAACTCACTGTGCAAAAGCAAAAATCTCCTCTTCTCCCTCTCTGCTTCTTTTGCTAATTCCCTTAAATCTGTGTCCCCTGGTTATCGACCTTTTTATCACTGGAAACAGTTTCTCCTTATTTCCTTTCTCAAAACTCTCTGCTAAACCTCCCCCTAACCTGCTGCTCTAACGGGAACAGACTCACTTTCTGCTGTCTCTCTGCATAATTGAAATCTCTCATCCCCGGTAACAATAAACCTTTTCTTCACCCTCTCCAGAGTCTTGTCTACTACCTAAATGTTGATGTCCAAAATTAAACACAACACTCCAGCTGGGGCCAACGGATGATTTTTTTTTTAATGTTTAAGGTAGCTTTTGCAATCTGTGTCTATTTGTAAAGGGTACACAACCCACAAGCCTCACTGTAACACTCGAACATCAAGCCCTGTGCTCTCTCCGGTGCGGTTCCAGGCAATGAGCGTGTGGCCCAGTAAATAAATAACCACATTTTCCGTGACAATTGTCACAGTTAAAACGTCAACTGCCGGATTTAGTCGCGGGATGTCTCGGCATTAAAGAAGCTTCTTCATTCGATCCATCATTAAAGACTCAGCCGGCCAGCATCGACCTGACTACACATCGCAGCACAAAACTCATCTATTCTGTCATTTTGAGGGATTTTTCCTCCTGGTGAAATGGTTTCACAGATTAAAGGAAATATTTCACTTTGAGCGCGTTAATAAATCCGATCGATTCTGTTTAAACTTCGATTAATCAAAACAAAAGTATCTTTAGAGAAAGGGAAATGGGAAATGTTATTGAATAGACCATAAGGGAGGGCTAACCCGCTAACTCGCCCTCACTCTCTCCACAATTTCCAGGAGCCCGGTTTTTCTTTAGATTTTGGGGGATTTGCATTTTTTAATGTGATCGAACGTGTCACAAAAATGAAGTTTATAAATTTACCTCCCGGAGTAGCCCAGCGGCTGATTAAAAAGCAAAATGCGTTTCCTGTGCAGGATCTGGGCACCTGTCAACGCTCTCGGGTCTTTGGGAACTTGTGACTCTCACAATGTGGAAGGAGGAGGCTGGTTCGTGCTGGAGTTTTGTGGGGAAGGGGTTGGAGTTTTGTCTTTCCGCTAATCGCTCCTTCAATTCGGTCCCTGAGCCGCACGGGAGGGGCTGCGGCAGATGCTGGACACCAGTGCGCGCTTCCTGGCCCCATTCGGACACTCGTCAATTTTGGAAGTCTATTTTTTTTTAAAGAATTATCCCAAGGCGCCGCTGGACTAACGCGTGATTTTGGTAGTTCGAAGGTCAGTGAGGTTTGACACGTTGGCTCTGAGTTTGGGCATCACAGACACTTCTGTCCATTGGCAACGGGAACAAAGCTGGTGTCGGTGGCGAGTAATATTGGTGGGCAACGTCAATCCGGCGTTACGCCCGAACTGACGTTAAAATCCCGGACAGTACGGGGCTCGGAGTCAAGTGAAATCATCAGGAGAACCAGAGAAACATTAGTGGCGACTTGTTCTGTACCGAGAGCGAACCGGCTCCTTGTGTTAAAGAACCAACTTAATCTTCCCTCCAAACATTTCATGTAGAATCTTAGGTCATAAAAGAATGCCAAAAAAATATATATATATATATAAAATCAAACTCCAGCAGGTCGAGCCTGCGGCCGCACGTGCGAAAATCAAACTCTGCCGAAACTATTCAGAACGAAATGAAAACATTAACTTGAATCTAGTTGTTAATGTGCACATGGGGTATGGGGACCGAGTGTAAATTAGAATTCAAGAGAAATTTAACCGAGTTTTATTTCAGATCCTTCGTTCCGGTTTAACGCTCAATGTATCCTTTAAACCATGAAATCTAATTCTAACATGGCCCCAACCAGACTCGGTTTCAAAGGTTTCGTAAAAGCGTCTCTTCCCAGTGTATTCTGGATCAACACAGTGCCCGAAAGTGAACAACTTTAAAAATATAGAAAAAAAAATGGAAGGTAGAAAGACCGAATAAATGACCCAATATTTATGGAGCAAAAACAGAAAATGCTGGAAAAACTCAGCAGGTCACACAGTATCTGTGGAGGGAGAGAAACCGAGTTAACGTTTCGAGCCCTATTATGACTTATTCAAACCTTTATGGAGGGTTTCCAAATAATTCTGAGGAAAGTCTGTGTGTAGTTTTGTAAATGAAGTTGGTAACAGTTGGTATTTAAATGCACAATAACAAAAAGTCGGTGAATTATGGAAATGAATCAACGGCAGAACACTGGCCAGTCACAATCCTCTTCACCCTGCTGAGCTTTTCTCTATGAATATCTCATTCCCTTTTCTTTAAACGAACATTTGCCGCAAAATCTCCCGTGAATTTTGACAAATGCCCATTGACAAAGATCCCAGTTGAAATCCTGGGTTCAGGGTGAACAAGAAATCCCGTCACTGCGGGCGGGAGTTTAAACCCACCACCACCCACCCCACCTCCCCACCCCCCTCACACACAAACCCACTACCAAGAACCATTAACCTGCCCGGCGCATTCAAACTTTCAAATTACTGCAGCTAAATCCCAATTAAACGGAAGGCTGTGAAAATTAACTCACTTGTTTGAAGACTGTCTTTTATTAAAACAGTAAATTGATGTTAGGATTGAAATAATCAGCAAACGGAGCTAAGAAACTCCCCGCTCAACAGGACAAAGGAACATTTTCGAAAAGATGGTGTGTAATTCTCCAGTCCCGGTCCCAGGAAAATTCAGGCTCACGGGCGGTGTCTGCCTCACAGATTCGCGGAGGGAGAGGCGGAAGGAGGGAGGGAGGGACGGAGGGAGCCGGAATAAATTCTTCCACTCGCCGATGCTCAACGTCTCTGTTGACAGTGATGCTTGGAGTTTGTCATAATGTTCCCGATAGTTGACAAGGAGAATGAGTTTACAGAAGCAACACCAGTTACTGAGTCGGACACTGGGTTCAGCACTGAGGGAGTGCCGCACTGTCAGAGGGTCAGTACTGAGGGAGTGCTGCACTGTCAGAGGGTCAGTACTGAGGAAGCGCTGCACTGTCAGAGGGTCAGTACTGAGGGAGTGCCACACTGTCAGAGGGTCAGTATTGAGGGAGTGCCACACTGTCAGAGGGTCAGTACTGAGGGTGTGCTGCTCTGTCAGAGGGTCAGTACTGAGGGAGTGCCACACTGTCAGAGGGTCAGTATTGAGGGAGTGCCACACTGTCAGAGGGTCAGTATTGAGGGAGTGCCACACTGTCAGAGGGTCAGTACTGAGGGAGTGCTGCTCTGTCAGAGGGTCAGTACTGAGGGAGTGCCACACTGTCAGAAGTTCAGTACTGAGGGAGTGCTGCACTGTCAGAGGGTCAGTACTGAGGGAGTGCTGCTCTGTCAGAGGGTCAGTACTGAGGGAGTGCCACACTGTCAGAGGGTCAGTACTGAGGGAGTGCCCACTGTGGGAGGGTCAGTACTGAGGGAGCGCTGCACTGTCAGAGGGTCAGTATTGAGGGAGTGCCACACTGTCAGAGGGTCAGTACTGAGGGAGTGCTGCACTGTCAGAGGGTCAGTACTGAGGGAGTGCTGCACTGTCAGACGGTCATGAACTACGTAGGTTTTTACAACAATCCCAAAGCTTCATGGTCATTTTTATTGATTTTATCGCCAATTATTTTAAACTCCCTGGATTATTTGTCCAGGTCTCGTGTCAGTGACATAAGGGCTACACTCCAGTTTCTATATCAGATAGATTTCCTGCTGTGATTGTTACAAGGTCAGGTTGTAATGGTTTGAGTTGAGTCCTCACAGGGAGCGAGCTGAAGCTATTTGCCATTTGTCTTTGGCATTTCTGTTGTGCTTTTTAAGCCGCGGTCTTTATAGGACATTCATAAATAACTCGGCGATCACTGTCTCGCTGAGAGTAAAGCAGAAAAACATCAAATAAGTTTGAAAGATGTTTTATTATTGTCAAATTTGCAGAATTTATAACGTAAAGTTACAAGAGAATTATAACAATTTAATTGTAGCAAATTATTCAAAAAAGGCAGCATTGGATTGGACAGTAACAAACACTTAAAAATCAACTAAGGCTACAGAAACAACACATTACTTTGATGAACACAGAGTTAATTATCTGAAGACAGTCTGATCATTATCCACACACGAACCCGAAAATAAACCCCTCTCCTGACAGTTGTAAACTGTTCCTAAACTGACAACATTGAGTATAATCTCTGGGTAGAAACAGGCAAAGGGAGCCAAATAGATCAAAATCTTAAAACAGGGCTCAATGGTACCGGTTAAAGTGGCTTCTTGGTGTCACGGTACTCCACCCTGTAAAGGACGAAGGAGATGATCCCGCAGTAAACCACGCTCTTCATTAACAGCAGTGTGTATGTAAAGGTAGCTACCTGCAGTGAATTCAAAGGCGGTCCCGAGGGCACTGAGGAAACAAAAAAGATACAAGCTGCTAGTTCATTGCATTTGGGCTACTAAACATTGAGAATGTGCTGAATGGGAAAGTGAAGTGGGAAAAGCCAATAACGCGCAATGCGGCGAGTAAACAATGCTGGTGCAAAGCCCGGAATCTGGGAGAGTTCATAAAGTGTCTGTAGTAATTATGTTAACAATCCACTATCTAATTCTGTTCAGCACCGGCTTGTCAGTAAACCCTTGATTTAAATCGAACTATCAGTTTATAATTGCTACTAAATCCCGGGGACTACTTCCGGTGGCTTTAGGATTCCGGAATAAATTGTCCTTTTCAGTTTTTTTTCTAGTTCACTTCAATCCAGGGAATAAATTCAGACATAAAGGAATAAGATATTGGATTGTACAGCAGGCGATTCTCACCCCTAAAGAGGAAGAGCGTTTTATATTGAGATGCAGCCTGAACACTAACCGTCTTTTCTCGGCAAAGTTGCCATAGATAGGAGCATTGTTAATTCTCGCCCATTCCGATCTCCCGCAAGATGATGCTGGGGTTTCTTGGTATTTACAGATTATTTACAGCTCAGAAACAGACCATTCGACCCAACTACTCCATGGCGGTGTTTAGGCTCCACACCTCTCTTCATCTCACCATCAATATGAGCTTCTATTCCCTTCACCCTCATTCACTTATCTAGATTTCCCCTTCACGGTACCAATGCTACTCATCACCACTACTCCTCGTGGTGATGAATTTCATATTCTAACCACCCTGTTGATAAAGACATTTCACCTGAATTCCCTAATAGATTTATTAGTGACTATCTTATATTATGTTCTCAGCAAGTGGAAACATCCCTACGTCTACCGTATCAAATCTTTTCAACGTCTTAAAGGTCTCTATTAGATTACCCCTCAACCCTTTTCTTTCCTAGAGAAAAAGATCTCCAGCCTGTTCAATCTTCCCTGATAGGTATAACCTCTCAATTCTGATCTCCTATTAATTCAGTCCCTCCACATTTTTTTAATAAAGTGGAGACCAGGACTATGCACAAGTAGTCCGTGTGGTCTAACCAAGTTTCAATACAAGTTTACCAAAACTTCTCTCCTGTTCGATTATATCCCTCCGTAAAGAAGATTAGTGCTTTGCTTTCTTATGGTTCTATTAACCCACATTTCTACATTTAGTGACTTGTATATCTGTAGCCTCTGATCACTACATTCCTTTACCCCACTTCCACAAATATGTTACGAGGTGGTCTTTGTGGTCTTTGTAACCTTCCTATTAAAATGTACAATTTCACACTTATCTATATGAAAGTTTATTTTCCAAATACATGCTCATTCTGCGAGTTTAATGGCGTCTTCCTGTAACTTATCACAGTTCTCCTCTATATTAACTACATGATCTCCCCACTGCTCTCCACCCACTCCTCTGCCCTGCTACCTTCAGGGATCTGTGGATATGCACACCAATGTCTCTCTGATCTTCAACAACTTTCCAGGGTCCTACCGTTCATAGTATAATCCCTTGCCTTGTTAGCCCTCCCCAAGTGCATTACCTCATACTTCTCCGGGTTGAATTCCACTTGCCAATGCTCTGTCCACCTTTGATATCCTCCTGCAGTTTACAGCAATCCTCCTCACCATTTACCACCCTAACAATTTTCGTGTCATCTGCGAGCTTTTGGATCATACTCCCCACCCCCCACCCCCCCCCCCCCCCCCCCCCCCCTATATTTAAACCCAAATAATTTATGTACACCACAAACAGCAAGAGCCCCAGCACTGAGCCCTGCGGAACCCCACTGGAAACAGGCTTCCAGTCACAGAAACATCCCTCTACCATCACCCTCTGCTTCCTGTCTCTCAGCCAATTTTGAATCAAACGTGCCACTTTGCCTTAGATCCCATGGGCTCTTACTTTTTTAACCAGTCTGTCATGAGGGACCTTTTCAAAAGCCTTGCTAAAGCCCACGTAGACCACATCAAATGCACTACCCTCACCAACACTCCTGGTTACCTCCTGAAAAAATTCAATCAACTGTGTCAAACACGTCCTCCGTATAGCAAATCCACGCTGACTATCCCTGATTAATCCGTGTCTCTCCAAGTGCAGATATATTCTGTCCCTCAGAATTCTTTCTAGTAACTTCCCCACCACCGAGGTTAGACTGATTGGGCCTGTAATTTCCTGGTCTAATCCTTCCTCCCTTTCTTAATAACGGGACAACATTAGCAGTCCTCTGGCACCTCTTCTGTGGCCAGAGAGGGTTTGGAAATTACTGCCAGTTGGATTGAGCTGGGATTGGCATGGGCGAGACGCCGGGTAAAGGCTGCATTTCGCCAAAGGGCGTTGCTGGGCCAGTTGAGTTTTTTCTAATAATGCGGCAGTTTCCCCTGCACATTTTTCTGCTGTCGATCAGATTTACTGAATCAAGATTCCGGATTGCTCCCTGGGTTTAATTGTTTCAACGGTGGAACCTGCCCCAGGCCTGTGGAGACGCTGCATGAATTGTTCTCATTGAGAAATTACCTTCAGACGCGCTCTCTGCTGCTTCCGAAACAGGGGGCGGACACGTGGGAGCTGAAGGTTTTTTCATATCTACACAAGAGGAAAGAAAGACAGAAGCATAGATTAGAAACAATCCGAAAATTCAGCGATGTTGTGGCTGGTGAGAGGGAATAAGAACATAAACCAGGTGTCCATGTGGAGTAAGGCAGTCTGTCCATTTGGACAGTGCCTTCAGTAAGTGAAGGATGTGCGCGGGTGCTCGGAATCTCATCAGCAGAGAGCTCTGCTCTATAAGGAGTTTAAAGCGTACGAAGATAATGATTTTCTGCAGTTAAACCACTGGCTGTAACACATTCTGTATTCTCACAGTAAACGTTTCCGTTCTCAGCCCCATCAGGATTTCAGCACAGAATGTACCGAGTACCTAGAGTTTAACAGAGATCGGGTTGCCCCAGTTTACTCTCCGCATCTTGACATGTTTGATGCCCAAACTCCATTTCACTGAGAGAAAAGCAGGAAAGCGCTTTCCCCTTCCCGTGTTGCACTAGGAACCCTTCCCAGTTTGCGCCGTTTGGAGTTGCAGCGGATCTTCCGCCGAGTTTACGCAGACCACCGGGAAACGCCGTGGAAATTCCAATTTTCCGCTTTAGTGAAAGTTTATCAAGTTTTTAAATTCTAGAACTGGTAGTTTTAGTCTCAAGTATGAGAGTATCTGTCGGGTGATGCTGCCTGAGTGCGGGATTTGAACAAGAGTCACATTTACAACATAAATACTGAGGTGAATAAACGTTTTGACGTCTGATGCCATTACTTGTCCTAAATATTTCTATTTAATATTTCTATTAAACGGCTTTAGATACAGAACGTGTTCCTAGTTCCGTAAATAAAAAAAAACTGAATAAAGAATGGTATGATTCCGCTGGGACTCTGCAATTGGATCTGTGGAGGGCACGAAACTCCGGGTGAGTTAGATAACCGAGTGAGAAAGCGGATCTAGGGGACAGGAGCGAGAAGACTTTAACCGATTGAACCTCTTCTATATCAGATAGTTATAATAGACTTCATCATTACACATCCTGCTGATGTAGGCGGCTATTGACCGACTGCTGCTTTTCAACTAAGGCTCTTGTTAAGAGCAATGGAAATGTTTTGAACGGGTCCAAGTCTAAGAACACACATTGATGGGAAAGCTGACTGATACTGAATGAGGTTGTTCCTAAACTCAGGGTTAATAGTTCATGGGAGGTGGTGGGTGGGGGTCGGGGGTCGGGGGTGGTGGTGGTGGTGGGGGGGGGGGGGGGGGGGGGGGGGGCGGGGTGGGGGGTTGGTTGTTGATGGGAATCTGCTTTAACCAGAGGAGCCGATGGGAGTTATTGAGCACGTACTGGTTTTATAGTCTTTGTTGATCATTGCAGTCTCTGAGCCTCCTTCATGGTCCGCTCTGCAGTTGATATTCTTGCTTTCCCATTGGAGCTTGGTGACTTCCAGGCGGCTGATCACCGAGTAAGCATCGTTCCCCTGTTTCACCACTGGGTCTGTGAGCACTCTTTCCTCTCTAGCTTTCCCCTCACCATCGATTGTCCACTCAACTCTGATGACATCGGGGAAGAATCCAGTCAGGAGACAGACCACCAAGGCTTTATTCTTATCCTTCAATTCGATGGAATTGGGTGGGAAAAGGCGAATTGTTGGTTTCACAGCAGGTTTGTCTGATTTCAAAAAAAAAACAAAAGAGATTTCTATAAACCTTTCCGCTAAAGACAGGTTTAATTTACAACAACACACAGCTGGCCACAGATTTGCCAGAAGAGAAATACTTGCTCGATCTCTGTGACTTCTTGCAACCCGAGACGTATTTTTGGAATTTAGTTGGGATTTCCGATGTTTGTTAAAGTTCAAAGCAACCGGGATCCAGGAGAGGAGAAGTGGGGGGGTTGGGGGGGGGGGGGCAAGTACGGGAGAGGGAGTGGATAAGAAGAGAGGGGAAGGTAAGGAAAGGAGGAGGGGAGAGGGGAGAAAAGGAGAGAAAGGAGAGGTGAGAAGATGGGAAAGGAGGGGAGGGTGGGAGAGGAGGTGAGAGAGGAAGAAAGGGAAAGGAGAGGAGAAGATGAAGAGACGGCGGAAAAAGAGGCGAGGGGGGAAGGAGGGAAAGGGGAGTATGGAAGAGGAGAGGGGAGGGGACTTTGATGGGAAAGGTGAACAGTTTGTGGCGGTTCATGCGATCAGTTTACATTGAACTGGGGTCAGACTCCAGATCTCTTCACTCACAAATGAACATGTTCTGAGGCATTTCAGTCACGTGGAGAAACTGGGGAAATTGGGGTTATTTTCCTTGGAGCAGAGAGGTTTACAGGGAGATTTAATGAAGGTGTTCAAAATTAGGAGGGTATTGATAGAGTAAATAAGAAAAGCCCGCACAGTAAACAGGGAGGCCAATAATACCAGAGTTCAGGGAGATGTGGAGTGACTGGGGAAATGGCAGATACATGCACACAGTGAAGTGTGGAGTGACTGTTATTTGTAGGAAGAATGAGCGAGGAAATGGTCCAATTTTAAATTATGAAGGGTTTTGAGAGTCAATGAGGGGGTTAAATGGTGTCGAAGGACAGATAACCAGGTGCAGGGACCACAAGTGGGTTTAAAAGTTACACAGCAAGTTGTCCTGATCTGTAAACACTGCTTGAAAGAAAGGGAGGAACTGATTCACTGAATGTGTATTTATAAAGGAGGAAATTGCAAAGCTATGTGGAAAGAGCAGAGAGTGGGACTAATTGGATAGCTCTTTCAAAGACGGAGCACAGACCCGATGGGCCGAATGATCTTCTGCCTTGCTGCATCATTCTAAGATTCTCCATAACTCTCTCAGAGTTTTGTTTCTCTGTCTGCTCTCTTTCTAAGACAGTAATGTCAGTAATACCAAGTAACCCTGTTCTCCTTGTTAGGGACTAGCTAATTTATCTGAAACGGGCGATGCTTTAATTCAAGGAGAATGCTCATGAATAATCCGTAACTGTAAAAATCTACTCGCTCAAGTAATGGGAACGAACCTGAATTAAATCTCTAAGATAAAAGCAAAATCCTGCGGATGCTGGAAATCTGAAAAAAGAAACAAGAAAACGCGGGAAAAACTCACCTGCGGAGAGAGAGAAACAGAATGAACGTTTCGAGTCCTCAGACTCAGACACACTCCCAACGTTAACTCTCTCTCCGCAGGTGAGTTTTTCCAGCGTTTTCTGTTTTTATTTCGGAACTAGGTCTCGATTTCCTTGTGTGGATGGTTGTGCAGTCGCTGCCGGTCGGGTGTTCGGGTCCCGCCGCCTCTCTGGGGGGTGGGGGAGCGGGGTGCAGCCGAACAGCACAGACTCCCCTCCCGCGGGCCTCCCACATCAACTAGCCCGACGTTTCAGCCAGTGAATAACTCCTAAACCACAGAGTTAGCAAATTCCAAACTGCCTGGCCCTTTCGCTCTTGTTCTCAATGTTGTTCCAGAATAGCACCAATGGAATGTCGAGAGTTTGTAAGGAGAGTAACATCACGAATTCACGCTGCTCCCTTATTCCTATTGTCCCAGAATCGTGACTGTTTCTGTGTGGAATCCGGACTCCAAACTGGTTCCCTCGGCTTCCGCTAAAACTCCCCGGATTCTGCACTTGCTATTCCCAAGGCCCGGCTGTTCCTCACGCTGCACAGGACAGAATGCAAACATCACCCCCCCCCCCCCCCCCCCCCACTCCCCCACAACCACCCCCCCCCCCCCACCCCCCCACCCCCGTGTTAAGCGCTGGATCTGGAGAGTCATTGGCCATCAGCAGCTTAACCTCAACGCCGAAAGCAGAATCTGCTGATCGGTTTGGAAAACGGGCCAGGCCGCTGGGGAGACTAGACTTGGCTCAGATAAAGATTCAGACTCACCTGTTACAATGAGTTTGGTCCCAGAGCCGAATTGTACACCTCTATAGCCACGGTGATACACGACTGTTCAAAATCTTCACTGGAAGCAGCGGTGAGTCTTACTGCCAGCATTAATTATTACTATCACTATTAACTATTATTATTAATTATCACTATTAACTATTACCGCCTCTGTGAACTGTCTCTGTCTCTATAAACTGTCACCATCTTTATTGGTATTTATACTTCTATGAATTATGAGGGTTTCTCCTGATTATCTAACTGACTTTTAAATGTTTTCCCTCAATAAACATCACAGATGTCTCAGAGTTACTGTAATAATCGGGAAGTTTTTGCCAGAACCAGATTAGACCGGTACTTGTGTACACCCTTCACCCTGAGCCGCGGTATGTCTGACATCAACCTTGGTAAAAACCATTCCGATCACAAAGCATGAAAATATCTGCCGGTGTGAGGTCCGGGATGATGCACTGAATGAATCAATAACTGCAGCAAACTTCCCAGTGCAGAACGACTTTTCATGTAAAGTGCTCTTTACCCCTCCTTAACCGTTATTAACTCACCTGTAACTATTAGTTTAGTCCCCGGTTCCGAAAAGCTTTTTACCAGACCACAGTGACACAACACCGTACAAAAACCCTTCCACCACCCCATCTTCAGAGAGCCTGATTTACGGAACTCTGACCGAGAACATGGGTGTCGGTACCAGCACGGCGTAAACACACCTTCGGACACACACCCGACAATATAAAGTGCCTCAGTGAACATCCAAACTCTCACTAAGTACTGGGCTGACTGCCCGAGACACCCGCTGATATTTATTGAAATAGATCTTCCCGAACCGTTTCCTTAAACCCAGCATGAAATTCAGCTCAAACTCACCTGAAACGATGAGCCGAGTCCAGAGCCGAATATCATTCTCCAGCTATCAGAGGTGACACGGTGTTATATCACAGTACAAGAACCAGGCCGGGTACCGAACCGACCCACAGCTTCTCCCACCCCCCACACAGGCACTAACCCTGCACCCACCCAGAAACTATCCACCCCGCTCCCGGTTACTCGGTATCTCGAGTGTATAGTGTATTTTACACACCCCTCCTCTCACACTGAAGTCTCACCTGTGACAATGAGTTTAGTCCCGGTGCCGAAGACTTTCTCATATGTGTAGCCTGCTGAGCACAGTGCTGCAGCCCCTAACAATAACCCCGCTTCCTCACTACACACTCTCCCAGTCAAAGGCACAACTTCACAGTAACCACACAGCAACTTCTGGCAAATTCTCAGTGCCAAACATCATCCCCACCTCAACTGACCCGACCGGATTCAGACAGGCCGGATCTAACCTGGACTCACCGAGACCCGGACTCCCTCTTCCTGAACGCATTCTGACTCGGGCGCGCTTAAATATCGATAAGGTAACCAGCATAAGATTTTGGCTGATTTCAGAGCAATCTCATGGTTTTTCCTCTGTGTTCTCCCTATATTGTTACCTGTTTCACACTTTAGACATCAAACTGCTGAGGGTTTGTGAACCCCAACTTCTGACTTGAACCAACTCCAATATCGCACCCACTGACCCACTGCTCTCCACTCTTTGTCCACCACCTGGTACACCTAGTGTTGTGGGGTGTTGGTTACAGATTAGTATATCTTAAACAAGTCTCCCTAGCCTTCAGTAGGTTCACTGTAAGTCTTTATTAACTACTGGGGCTATTTACTCATGTACAGGAAAGGGTACAGGCTAGCATCTGTCTCCATGCTTGGACATTGACCCTGGCTCTGGGTTATATGCCTTCTTACATCACTGAGTGGGCAGTACCATGCACAGTGACACATTAACCCCATACGTGCCAGACTCTTATACTGTACCACCCTCAAGTCTTTATCTAATGATTTTTAAAATTCATTCACAGGATGTGGGCATCTCTGGTGAGACCAACATTTATTGCCCGTCCCTAATTACCCTTGAGAAGGTGGTGGTGAGCTGCCTTCTTGAGCCGCTGCAGCCCATGTGGTGTAGGTACACCCACAGTGCTGTTAGGAAGGGAGTTCCAGGTTTTGACCCAGCGACAGTGAAAGAATGACGATATATTTCCAAGTCAGGATGGTGAGTGGCTTGGAGGGGAACTTCCAGGTAGTGGTGTTCCCATCTATCTGCTGCTCTTGTCCTTCTAGATGGTAGTTGTCATGGGTTTGGAAGGTCCTGTCAAAGGAGCCTTGGTGAATTCCTGCAGTGCATCTTGTATGTGGTACACGCTGCTGCTACTGTGCGTCAGTGGTGGAGGGAGTGAATGTTTGTAGATGTGGTGCCAATTAAACAGGCTGCTTTGTCCTGGATGGTGTCAAGCTTCTTGAGTGTTATAGGAGCTGCACTCATCCAGGCAAGTGGGGAGTATTCCATCACACTCCTGACTTGTGCCTTGTAGATGGTGGACAGGCTTTGGGGAGTCAGAAAGTGAGTTACTCATTGCAGGGGAGGTGCTGATGTAATTATATTGTCACTGGATGAGTAATGCAGAGACCCAGGGTAATGCTCTGGGGACCTGGGTTCAAACCCCACATCAGATGGTGAAATTTAGATTCAATAAATATCTGGAATTAAGAGTCTGATGATGACCATGAAACCATTGTCGATTGTTGTAAAAACCCATCTGGTCATTAATGTCCTTTAGGGAAGGAAATCTGTTGTCCTTATCTGGTCTGGCCTACATGTGACACAGACCTACTCTTAAAAATGACCCCTGAAAGAGGGAAATTAGGGGTGGGCAATAAATGCTGGCCTAGCCAGTAATGCCAACATCTCATGAATGAATTAAAAAAAAAGGAATCCTAGCCTCTGACCTGCTCATGTAGCCACAGTATATGGCTAAAACCCTGGATGTGGATAGTGGGAGGTTCAGCGATGGTAATGCCATTGAACGTCAAAGGGTGATGCTTAGATTCTCTCTTGTTGGAGATGGTCATTGCCTGGTACTTCTGTGACACAAATGTTACTTGTCACTTGTCAGCCTAAGCCTGGATATTGTCCAGGTCTAGCTGCATTTGGACATGGACTGCTTCAGTATCTGAGGAGTCGAGAATGGTGTTGAACATTGTGCAATCATCAGCGCACATCCCCACTTCTGACCTTATGGTGGAGGGAAGGTCATTGTTGAAGCAGCTGAAGATGGTTGGGCTGAGGGCACTACCCTGAGGAATCCCTGCAGTGATGTCCTGGAGCTGAGATGATTGATCTCCAACATCCACAACCAACTTCCTTCATGCTAGGTATGATTCCAACCAGCAGAGAATTCTGCCTCTGATTCTCACTGACTCCAGTTTTGCTCGGGCTCCTTGATGCCATATTTGGTAAAAGGTGGCCTTGATGTCAAGGGCAGTCACTCTCGCCTCACCTCAGGGGTTCAGCTCTTTTGTCCATGTTTGAAGCAAGGCTGTAATGAGGTCAGTATTTGGAGTGCATTTGGAGTTACACTAGTTTACTTTGTCTTACATTGTTATCAGTCCCATATACTTACATTGTTGCTACTGCATTATCACTATTTCTACATTATCACGATTTCTACACTATCACTAATTCTACATTATCACTATTACTAAAATAACACTATTTTTACATTATCACTACCCTATTCCAACCCATCCCCACTCACCCACCTTCAAGTCATTGAATTTACAGGTTCAGATGCTCTGGAGGCCTCATAGCCCTTCCAGATTACTACACTTAGAGTTAAGATGAGTGTGTGGGATAGGGATAGGGGAAGGATTAGGGTGAGAATGAGGGTTTGTATTTATGTGAGGGTTAAAGTGAGAGTGAGGTTAGGGTTAGATTTGGATTAGAGTTAGTGTTCAGGTTAGCAATTGGGTTAAGACGAGAGTCAGGGTTAGGGTTACCATGGGTCCTGGAGCTGATAGTATCTGCAATTCATTCCACAGTGAACTCTGATTTCAATTATAACATTGTACAATCATATTGCTTAGAAGGAAGTCATTTGGCACATTATGCCTGTGTCTGCTCTTTGAAAGCACCGTCCAATTTACACTCTCTGATTCCAGAGAATGGTGGATTGTGACTGTCAATCTGATGGCAAAATAATTTCATAAAGGAGCCTGAGAAGCTCAATGGCTCCATGTTTATTCCATTTTCTCAGATGATTGTGAAAACTTGGACTGCAATTATTTTCATGCTAAACATGGGTTAGTTTTAATTGAACCTGGCATCAGGAATCTCTTGGGGTTTGAAGCAATATTGAGTTTACCTGCCACCCAGTTTTAGTGTATAGGGTGGGTTTAAAACCAGTTGTTCCTCTTGATTCAGTGGATTTCTTGTCTAATGAGTTAGGTTAAAATTACTCAACAGTTGCAAAGATGTACAATATCAGAGCACTGCACTCTGCTAAGGAAATGTAGGGACTTAACAACTATCACAGTACAAGCTGTTTTATTTTTACTCATTCATGGGATGTGGGTGTCAAAGGCCAACATTTATTGCCCATTCCTGTTTGCTCTTGAGAAGATGGTGATGTGCTGCCTTCCTGTTAGTTTAGAAGCACATACTAGGAGCAACATTAGGTGCACCTAAAAATGCAGGACCAACCTAGTGAAGCTACAACACAAGACTACATGTATGTTAAATAGTGGAAGCAGCATGCTATAGACAAAGCTAAACATTGGGATCCCCAGGTCCAGATGATTTGTGTCCCAGACTGCTGAGGGAGGCAAAGGAGGAGATCGCAGGGGCTCTGACCCAAATTTTTAATTCCTCTCTGCCCACGGGAAAGGTGCCAGAGGACTGGAGAACAGCTAATGTGGTTCCGCTATTTAAGAAGGGTTGTAGAGATAAGCCAGGGAACTACAGGCCAGTGAGTCTCACATCAGTGGTAGGGAAACTATTGGAGAAAATTCTGAAGGAGAGTATCTATCTCCACTTGGAGAGAAAAGGTTTGATCAGGGATAGTCAGCATGGCTTTGTCAGAGGGAGGTCATGCCTAACAAATTTGACTGAATTTTTTGAGGAGGTGACCAGGTGTGTAGATGAGGGTAGTGCTGTTGATGTAGTTTATATGGATTTCAGCAAAGCCTTTAACAAGGTCTCACTTGGGAGACTTATAAAGAAGGCAAAGGCTCATTGGATACAGGGTAATTTGATAAGGTGGATTCAAAATTGGCTTAGTTGTAGGAGGCAGAGGGTGATGACAGAAGGATGCTTTAGTTACTGGAAGCCAGTATCCAGTGGCGTACCACTGGGATCTGTGCTGTGTGCCCTATTATTTGTCAATTATATAAACGACATAGATGACTATGTGGGGGGTAGGATTAGTATGTTTGCGGATGACACAAAGATTGACCGGGTGGTTAACAGTGAGGCTGAATGTCTTGGGCTACAGGAAGATATAGATGGGATGGTCAAATGAGCAGATAAGTGGCAAATGGAATTTAACCCTGAAAAATGTGAGGTGATACACTTTGGAAGGAGTAATTTGAGAGGGAAGTATTCAATGAACAGCATGGCACTAGGAAGTTCTGAGGAGCAAAGGGACCTTGGCGTGTGTGTTCATAGATCTCTGAAGGTGGAGGAGCATGTTAGTGGGGTGGTGAAAAAGGCATATGGCAAACTTGTCCATATACTTGTCCAGTAGGGAGGTCATGTTGGAGTTGTATAGGACCTTAGTGAGGCCACAGCTGAAGTACTGTGTGCAGTTCTGGTCACCACATTATAGGAAGGATGTGATTGCACTGGAGGGGGTGCAGAAGAGATTCACCAGGATGTTGCCTGAGATGAAACATTTAAGTTATGAAGAGAGGTTGGATAGAATTGGGTTGTTTTCATTGGAGCTGGGAAGACAGAGGGGTGACTTGATCGAGGTGTACAGGATTATGAGGGGCATGGACAGGGTGGATAGGGAACAGCTGTTCCCCTTAGTTGGAGGGTCAGTCACAAGGAGACATAAGTTCAAGGTGAGGGGCAGGAGGTTTAGGGGGGATGTGAGGAAAAACCTTTTTACCCAGAGGGTGGTGACAGTCTGGAATGCGCTGCCTGGGAGGGTGGTGGAGGCGGGTTGCCTCACATCCTTTAAAAAGTACCTGGATGAGCACTTGGCACATCATAACATTCAAGGCTATGGGCCAAGTGCAAGTAAATGGGATTAGGTAGGTAGGCCAGGTGTTTCTCATGTGTCGGTACAGACTCGATGGGCCAAAGGGCCTCTTCAGTGCTGTGTGATTCTGTGAAAAATGTTTGCTTTCATCTCTTTCAGTTAAACAAAGCACTATTAGGTAGTGACAATGAAGGATTGGCAATACAGTTCCAAATCATAATGCTGCCTGACTTGGAGGGAAACTTGCAGGTGCTGGTAGCCCCAAGTGCCTGCTGCCCTTGTCCTTCTAGGCAGTTTTCTACATTGCCAGGTAGATGCCAGTGTTATACCATTACAGGAACAGTTTGGAAAAAATTGTGGTTCATAGCCTATGCTGTATTCAATGTGCTCAGCTGCTTCTTAATATTACAGGGAGTGAATCAAATTGGTGTACACTGACACATTTGATGCTGGAGGCCTCAGGAAGAGGTTAAGATGGATCATCCACTCAGCATTTTTGGCAGAAGATTGTTGCAAATGTTTCAGCCTTGTCTTTTACACTGATGTACTGGACTCTGCTAAGATTGAGGATGAGAATGTTCGTGGATCCTACTCCTCCAGTTAGCTGTAAATGCTGAGCCTTGTCTTTTGTACTCACATGCTGGGCTCTTCCTGTAAGTTATTTAATTATCTGCCACTATTCATCATTGGAAATTGCAAGACTGCAGAGTTTTGATCTGTTCTGTTGATGTGGGATTGTTTAGCTTTGACTATAGCATGCTGCTTCCACTGTTTAACATACATGTAGTCTTGTGTTGTAGCTTTACTAGACTGATCCTGCATCTATAGGTGCACCTAGTGTTGCTCCTAGTCTGTGCTTCTAAATTCCATATTGAACAGTTTTGATCATTTAGCTTGATGGAAATGATAGAATGAGGAATATGCAGGACATTAAATCACAGATTGTGGTGGAATACAATTCAGCTGCTACTGATGGCCCACAGCACCTCATGGATACCCACTTTTTGAGTGCTAGATCTATTCTGAATCGATCTCATTTAGCACAGCGGCAGTGCCGCACAACGCAATGGAGGATGTCCCCCATCTGAAGACGGTACTGTGCAGTGATCATTCTGATCAATGTTGTCATGGATAGGTATCTCTTTCATTAGTAGGGTCAAGTTCAAGTAGTTTATTTCCTTGTGTTTTGTTCTTTCACTACCTGCTGCAGGCCCTGTCTGGAAGCTTTGTCCTTCAGGACGCTTGTCAGTCCAATTAGTAGGGGTTCCTATGAGTCATAGAATCATAGAGTTATTCAGATAATGAAGGAGGTTATTCAACCCATTGAGTCCATTGGCTCTCTGTAGAGCAACCAGTCCCACTCCCCTGCAATATTGTGAGCAATTTTGGGCCTCGTATCTCAGGAAGGATGTGCTGGCCCTGGAGAGGGTCCAGAGGAGGTTCACGAGAATGATCCCAGGAATGAAAGGCTTAAACATATGAGGAACGTTTGAGGACTCTGGGTCTATATTCGATGGAGTTTAGAAGGATGAGGGGGGATCTGATTGAAACTTACAGAATACTGAAAGGCCTGGATAGAGTGGACGTGGGGAAGATGTTTCCATTAGTAGAAGAGACTAGGACCCGAGGGCACAGCCTCAGAGTAAAGGGAAGACCTTTTAGAACAGAAATGAGGAGAAACTTCTTTAGCCAGAGAGTGGTGAATCTATGAAATTCATTGTCACAGAAGGCTGTGGAGGCCAGGTCTTTGAGTGTATTTAAGACTGAGACAGATAGGTTCTTGACTGGGAAGGGGATCAAAGATTACAGGGAGAAGGCGGGAGAATGGGGTTGAGAAACTTATCAGTCATGATTGAATGGCAGAGCAGACTCGATGGGCTGAATGGCCTAATTTCTGCTCCTATGTCTTATGGTCTTGTGGTCTATCCTTGTAGCATTGGCTCTCTGTACTTAGGAAAGCTAATAGAATATTTTCATTCATTGTGAGGGGAATTGTGAGATCAAAAAAGAGGTGTTAGGCATCTTGAAGAATATTAAGGTGGATAAGCCCCCAGGGCCAGATGGGATCTACCCCAGAGTACTGAGGGAGGAGATTGCTGGGGCCTTGACAGAAATCTTTGTATCCTCACTGGCTACGGGTGAGATCCCAGAGGACTGGAGAATGGCCAATGTTGTTCCATTGTTTAAGAAGGGTAGCAGGGATCATCCAGGAAATTACAGGCCGGTGAGCCTTACGTCAATGGTAGGGAAATTATTGGAGAAGATTCTTCGTGACAGGATTTACTACCATTTGGAAGCAAATGGGCGTATTAGTGAGAGGCAGCATGGCTTTGTGAAGGGGAGGTCGTGTGTCACTAACTTGATCGAGCTTTTCGAGAAAGTGACAAAGATGATCGACGATGGAAGGGCAGTGGATGTTATATACATGGATTTCAGTAAGGCGTTTGACAAGGTCCCTCATGGCAGACTGGTACAGAAGGTAAAGTCGCACGGGATCAGAGGTGAGGTGGCAGAATGGATACAGAATTGGCTTGGTCATAGAAGACAGAGGGTAGCAATGGAAGGGTGCTTTTCTGAATGGAGAGCTGTGACTAGTGGTGTTCCGCAGGGATCAGTGCTGGCACCTTTGCTGTTTGTAGTATATGTAAATGATTTGGAGGAAAATGTAACTGGACTAATTAGTAAGTTTGCAGATGACACTAAGGTTGGAGGAGTTGCAGATAGTGAAGAAGATTGTCAAAGGATACAACAGGATGTAGATTGGTTGGAGACTTCGGTGGAGAAATGACAGATGGAGTTTAATCCAGACAAATGCAAGGTAATGCATTTTGGAAGGTCTAATACAGGCAGGAATTACACAGCAAATGGCAAAACCCTTAAGTGCATTGACGGGCAGAGGGATCTGGGTGTACAGGTCCACAGGTCACTGAAAGTGGCAACGCAGGTGGATAAGGTAGTCAGGAAGGCATATGGCATGCTTGCCTTCATTGGCAGGGGTATTGAGTATAAAAGCTGGGAAGTCATGCTGCAGCTGTATAGAACCTTGGTTAGGCCACACTTGGAATATTGCTTGCAATTCTGGTCACCACATTACCAGAAGGATATGGAGGCATTGGAGAGGGTGCAGAGGAGGTTTACCAGGATGCTGCCTGGTCTGGAGGTTATTAGCTATGAGGAGAGGTTGGAGAAACTCGGATTGTTCTCACTAGAGTGACAGAGATTGAGGGGCGACTTGATAGAAGTTTACAAAATTATGAGTGGCATGGACAGAGTAGATAGTCAGAAGTTTTTTCCCAGGGTGGAAGAGTCAATTACTAGGGGACATGGATTTAAGGTGAGAGGAGAAAACTATAAAGGTGGTGTGCGGGACAAGTTTTTTACACAGAGGATAGTGCGTGTCTGGAACTCGCTGCCAGAGGAGGTGGTGGAAGCAGGTACGATAGTGGTGTTTAAGAGGCAGCTTGACAAATACATGAATAGGATGGGAATAGAGGGATACGGACCCCGGAAATGCAAAATGTTTTAGTTGATGGGCAATATGATCAGCACAGGCTTGGAGGGCCGAAGGGCCTGTTCCTGTGCTGTACCTTTCTTTGTTCTTTGTTCATTCTTTGAATTGATCACAAAAGATTTTGCTACAGTTGTACAGGGCATTGGTGAGACTTCATCTGAACTGTTGTGTACAGTGCTGGTCTCCTTGTTTAAAGAAAGATAGAAATGATTAGAAGCAGGTTTACGAGACTAATACCAGGAGTGGGTGGGATGTCTGATGAGGAAAGGTTGGATAGTCTAGGCTTGTATCCACTGGAATTTAGAAGAGTAAGAGGTGCCTTAGTTGAAACCTTTAAGATCCTGAGGGGTCTTGACAGGGTGGATGTGGAGGGGATGTTTCCTCATGTGGGAGAATCTAGAACTAGGGGTCACTGTTTAAAAATAAGGGATCACCCATTTAAGTCAGCGATGAGGAGAAATTTCTTCTCAGAGGGTAGTGAATCTTTGGAAATCTCTTCCTCAAAAGGTGGTGGAAGCAGAGCCTTTGAATATTTTTAAGGCAGATCTAGATGGATCCTTAATTAACAAGAGGGGGAAAGGTTATCGGGGGTAGGTAGGAATGTGGGGTTGAGGTTACATTCAGATCATCCGCGATTCTATTGAATGGTGGAGCAGGCCCAAGGGGCTGAGTGGCCTACACCTGCTCCTAACTGTATGTTCATGGGCAGATCACTACTATAAAAATATTGTCATTAATTCAAGAAAAACACAATGACAACAATGTAAATCTGAAAGTAAGAGCCTAATGGCCTGCACTGTGCAACAAAGAAAAGGGAGGTCTTTTCTATTCATTCCCTGCCCTTCAGCAGTTCACTGTGTCTTGTCAGTGAGAGCAGATATTGTTGCAAATGTCAAAGCTGACACTGCAGAGCTCAGGAAGCGCTGCACTGTTGGAGGTGCAGAGCTCAGGAAGTGCTGCACTGTTGGAGGTGCAGAGCTCAGGAAGGGCTGCACTGTTAGAGGTGCAGAGCTCAGGAAGTGCTGCACTGTTAGAGGTGCAGAGCTCAGGAAGTGCTGCACTGTTAGAGGTGCAGAGCTCAGGAAGTGCTGCACTGTTAGAGGTTCAGAGCTCAAGAAGCGCTGCACTGTTGGAGGTGCAGAGCTCAGGAAGCGCTGCACTGTTGGAGGTGCAGAGCTCAGGAAGTGCTGCACTGTTGGAGGTGCAGAGCTCAGGAAGTGCTGCACTGTTGGAGGTGCAGAGCTCAGGAAGTGCTGCACTGTTGGAGGTGCAGAGCTCAGGAAGGGCTGCACTGTTAGAGGTGCAGAGCTCAGGAAGTGCTGCACTGTTAGAGGTGCAGAGCTCAAGAAGCGCTGCACTGTTGGAGGTGCAGAGCTCAGGAAGTGCTGCACTGTTAGAGGTGCAGAGCTCAGGAAGTGCTGCACTGTTAGAGGTGCAGAGCTCAGGAAGTGCTGCACTGTTGGAGGTGCAGAGCTCAGGAAGCGCTGCACTATTGGAGGTGCAGATCTCAGGAAGCGCTGCACTGTTGGAGGTGCAGAGCTCAGGAAGCGCTGCACTGTTGGAGGTGCAGAGCTCAGGAAGTGCTGCACTGTTGGAGGTGCAGAGCTCAGGAAGTGCTGCACTGTTGGAGGTGCAGAGCTCAGGAAGTGCTGCACTGTTGGAGGTGCAGAGCTCAGGAAGTGCTGCACTGTTGGAGGTGCAGAGCTCAGGAAGTGCTGCACTGTTGGAGGTGCAGAGCTCAGGAAATGCTGCACTGTTGGAGGTGCAGAGCTCAGGAAGTGCTGCACTGTTAGTGGTGCAGAGCTCAAGAAATGCTGCACTGTTGGAGGTGCAGAGCTCAGGAAGTGCTGCACTGTTGGAGGTGCAGAGCTCAGGAAGTGCTGCACTGTTGGAGGTGCAGAGCTCAGGAAGTGCTGCACTGTTGGAGGTGCAGAGCTCAGGAAGTGCTGCACTGTTGGAGGTGCAGAGCTCAGGAAGTGCTGCACTGTTGGAGGTGCAGAGCTCAGGAAGTGCTGCACTGTTGAAGGTGCAGAGCTCAGGAAGTGCTGCACTGTTGGAGGTGCAGAGCTCAGGAAGTGCTGCACTGTTGGAGGTGCAGAGCTCAGGAAGTGCTGCACTGTTGGAGGTGCAGAGCTCAGGAAACGCTGCACTGTTGGAGGTGCAGAGCTCAGGAAGTGCTGCACTGTTGGAGGTGCAGAGCTCAGGAAACGCTGCACTGTTGGAGGTGCAGAGCTCAGGAAACGCTGCACTGTTGGAGGTGCAGAGCTCAGGAAGTGCTGCACTGTTGGAGGTGCAGAGCTCAGGAAGTGCTGTACTGTTAGAGGTGCAGAGCTCAGGAAGTGCTGCACTGTTGGAGGTGCCTTCTTTCAGAAGTGCCATTAAGCTGAAGCCCCATCCACCTTCTTGGGTGGATGTAAAAGACCCATAGCACTATTTGAGGAAGAGCAGGGGAATTCTCCCTGGTTCCTAGCCAATATTTATTCTGAATCAATGTCACAAGAAACACGGTTATATGAGTATCATCATATTGCTGAGGTTTGCTAAATGCAAGTTAACTACTGCATTTGTTACATCACAACAAGACATCTCATCTTTAAAAAGTACTTCACTGGCTGTAAAGTGCTTCAAGATGTCTGATGGTTGTGAAAGGTGCTATTGAAATGCAAGTCTTTCTTTTTTTTTAATTCCTAATTTCATTAACACATGACAGATCTCAGTGACATCCCTTCCTAGTGAGTCTCATCCGACTGATGTCCTGCCTCTCTGTCAGCCTTGCATAGCCAACTTGAGACTTAATCACATGAGAACTCATTTTCAGTGTGGAAGCAAGCCATCCTCGACCCCGAGGGACAGCCTAAGAGGGAGAAGAGAGGCCCACTGCTGAGGATGCGCTAGGTGTCACTGTTACACATTCCACACCTTCTGTACTCCCAACCCACACTCTCATTTTCCATCATTTCTTGCTGCCCCATCTATCAAAATTCATCAGTGATCACTAGTCTGTGCTGTGGATTTATCTGTTGTTCTGCAGCTTATGCTTGAGATGTTTGGTTGTCACAGCAGTCACAACAAGTCATGCTGTAATATTACCGTCAGAATTCACAACTGCTGTTCTGATTCCACTCGCAAAGATGAGTACCTGTAACATCAACTAGCTGTTAAGTTTTTAAAATGTGTCAGGATATTTTCAAAACACAAAGTAGGTATAGAAAACGTGGCAATTCTTAGAATGCAGAATTGCTTCATGAAGAGTCTGCTCTGATAGCTATACATTCGTTAATTGTAATTATCAACCAATCATTAATATTAAAACAGAGAGGAAACACAGTCTGTCTGACTGGTCAATACTATGTTTAGAAATACGAGATGAGGGAATAACAATCACATCTGTAAAATTCTTCAAAAGCACCATTTCAATTGTTAAAATATCAAATAACTCTTGAGCAAAAATATACAATTGATTGTTGGCTGCCATACTGTTCCTAACATTGTATCTCTGGTGTCAGCCATCTTCAAAATGCCAGGAAAATGATCTAAATCTGATACAGGTGTCCCCTCAAATGCCTAAACCCCTCTCCCTAAATCTGTCCTAAATCTGATACAGGTGTCCCCTCAAATGCCTAAACCCCTCTCCCTAAATCTGTCCTAAATCTGATACAGGTGTCCCCTCAAATGCCTAAACCCCTCTCCCTAAATCTGTCCTAAATCTGATACAGGTGTCCCCTCAAATGCCTAAACCCCTCTCCCTAAATCTGTCCTAAATCTGATACAGGTGTCCCCTCAAATGCCTAAACCTCTCTCCCTTGCCTGATAACCTGCAAAATGTCCATGCATATGTTGATCTGGCCCATAATCGCCACGTCCATTTGACACCCATATCTCCATTAGATTCCAGTTAATCATCCACCTCACCTGCACCTTTGCAAAAACAGATACAGAAATACCTGGAAAAACTCAGCAGGTCTGGCAGCATCAGCGGAGGAGAGCACAGTTGATGTTTCGAGTCCTCATGACCTTTCAACAGAACTGAGATAAAAGCAAAAAAACTGCGGATGCTGGAAATCCAAAACAAAAACAGAAACAGAAATACCTGGAAAAATTCAGCAGGTCTGGCAAGACCTTTGTGTGGATTCAAGTTCATGTGCTATGGGCTAGAGGATGAATGGTGTACAACTAACCAGGCTACAAAATGGTCAAACCTGGATGACCACTTCAACAGTATATCCACTTGCTCTGTACCAAATCCTCTAACTAAAACAAACTCATTCTGAAAATAAGACAAACTCCAAACTCTTCTTTCCACCACAAAGAGAGTAGCCTGAGGGAAACATTACCCAAGACCAACAGGTAAAAGGGGCATCAGCACAACACAGAGAATTTGGGCTTGTGGAAATCAGTGGGACAGAGAGAGCCTGAGGGAGTCAGTGGAAGGTAGAGAGAGAGAGAGAGGGAGAGAGAGAGAGAGAGAGAACTTGAGGGAGTCAATGAGAGGTAGAGAGAGAGAGAGAGCCTGAGGGAGTCAGTGGGAGTTAAAGAGAGAGAGAGAGAGCCTGACGGAGTCAGTGGGAGGTAGAGAGAGAAAGAGAGAGGGAGACAGAAAGGGAGTCAGTGGGAGTTAGAGAGAGAGAGAGAGAGAGCAAGAACCTGAGGGAGTCAGTGGGAGTTAGAGAGAGGGAGAGCCTGTGGGAGTCAGTAGGAGTTGGAGAAAGGGAGAAAAAGGGAGAGAGAGAGCTAGAACCTGAGGGAGTCAGTGGGATTTAGAGAGAGGGACAGAGGGAGAGCCTGAGGGAGTCAGTGGGAGTTAGAGAAAGGGAAAGAGAGGGAGTAAGAGGGAGAGGGCCTGAGGGAGTCAGTGGGAATTAGAGAGAGAGAAAGATAGAGAGAGCCTGAGGGAATCAGTGGGAGTTAGGAAGAGAATGAGTCAGCGGGAGATGGTGGGTGTAAGACAGAGTGGATCAGTGGGAGCTTGAGAGAGAGAGTGAGCCTGAGGGAGTCAGTGAGAAAACTATGTGAACAAATCAGACCAATCAAGGAGTGTTGGCCGAAGACAGCAGGTAGGTGATTGTTTGTTTGGAAGATTCTGAAGGTGAGGAATGCGTAGCTGAAGAGGTTCAGGGACAGAGCAGCAATGTGTAGTGGGCGTGTGTGTCAGGAACAAGGTTAAAAAGACTCAAAGTACTGTCAGGATGAGTGGGGTAAGTACACAGTTAAGTGAATTAATAATGATTATTAGCTTAGAGAAGATTTGGAGGCATGAATTAAAATTAATAGCTTAAACAATCTACCAACTAGACTCTAAAAGAGGGGATAAAGATTTTTAAGATCATGAATGGGCAGCTGAGTCCAGTTGCTTACAATACCTGGCCTATGTGGGAAACTCAGGATACTTCATGTATCTTGAGGGAGCATGTGTATAGGAAGTGTCTTTAACTGTAATAAGAGCCACAGGACCAGGTTGCCTGATCTGGAGCTTGCATCCCAGGTTGGTAATGGAGGAGGAATGGGGTCAAGATACTGGAGGGGCTTGTCATAATTTTCAAATCTTCCCAAGATATGTGGACATGCCAGAGGATTGGTGAGTGGCAAATGTAATATCTTTATTCAAGAAATGGTGTAAGGATATTCCTAGCAACCACAGGCCAGTCAGTTTAACATCAGTGATGGATAAGGTTTTAGAAACAATAATCAGTGAAAACATGAACAGGCACAGGAGTCTGAGTTATTAAGAAGAGCCAGCATATGGATGTCTAAAAGGCAGATCATGTTTGACTAATCAAATTGAATTTTTTGATGAAGTAACAGAGAAAATTGATGAACAGAGTGCAATGGATTTTGTCTATATGGAATTTAAAAAAGCAAAAGTACCTTATAAAAGGCTGGTTAACAAAATTGAAGCTCATGAAGTAGGAGGATCAAAGTTAGCTTTGATAAAAAGTGTCTCAGGGACAGAAAACAAGGAGTCATGGTAAATGGTTGGTTTTCAAACTCGAGAATGCTGGACAGTGGTGTTCTCGAAAGTTCAGTGTTGAGACCACAGCCTTTTTGATATATATATCATGCCAGGAGCAGCACCAGACATACCTAAACATGAGGTGTTAACCTGGTGAAGCTATAACACAGGACTACTTGCGTTGCCAAACAGCATAAGCAGCAAGTGATAGACAGAGCTAAGCGATCCCACAGCCAACAGATCAGATCTAAGTTCTGCAGTCCTGCCACATCCAGTCGTGAATGGGGGTGGACAATTAAACAACTCACCGGAGGAGGAGGGTCCACAAATATCCCCATCCTCAATGTTGGAGGAATCCAGCACATCAGTGCAAAATATAAGACTGAAGTATTTGCAACAATCTTCAGCCAGAAGTGTTGAGTGGATGATCCATCTCAGCCTCCTCCGAAGGTCCCCAACATCACAGATGCCAGTCTTCAGCCAAGTCAATTCACTCCATGTAATATCAAGAAATGACTGAAGGCACTGGATACTGCAAAGACTATGGGCCCTGACAATATTCCGGCAATAGCACTGAAGACTTGTGCTCCAGAACTTGTGCGCCCCTAGCCAAGCTGTTCCAATACAGCTACAACACTGGCATCTACCTGGCTATGTGGAAAATTGCCCAGGGATGTCCTGTACACAAAAAGCAGGACAAATCCAACCCGGCCAATTACCGGCCCATCAGTCTACTGTTATGACATAGCAGATGGTAAATGCTGAGCTGTTCAAATCCCAGAGGGAAACTTGAAACAACTGTCACAACTAATTTTCAATTTGTACAAATTTCGAGATGTGTGCCTTGAATTCCGCAGTAATGAGACCACCAAGCTTTATGGGTTTTTATAAAACTAAATTAAACATTTATTAATAAGAGAAATTATTTTAAATACATAGATCTATAAATTACTGCTATGATAGCTTCTAAATCCCTTACTCAATCTAACTCCCAGTTACAATTTTGTTAAGGCAACAGTAAGACATATAGATTTTTAAAGACCCAGGCAAAGAAACATGATACCCTGAACAAGTCGACTTCCGAGTGAGATTTATTATCAGTGCTTTGAAGAAAGCAGCTTGAGGCATAGATGCTGAAGCGTTTTCACACTTGTAAGATCTTAAAAATGCCTTCCCCTTACACACAGCTTTCACCCTTAATACATATTTCTCCCCTTTGAATGCAAATACCCATTGTTTCATTATGTATTTGAACTTTATCTTCCTAATAATAAAAACTTCTCATAGCATTAAGTTTTACCAGTAATCTTTGGGAAAAATAAACACACTGTTTCTGATCTTCACCTGGACAGGTGACACATTTCACCCCTCTTTTGAAAGCAATCTAGTCTGGTTTATTTCAAAAGACAAATGTTCCCTTGATACCTATGTTTCTAAACTTCCCCATGTTTACCTAATTAACATTTCAAACCTAACCTCTCGTTAGATCAAAACACCCAGACCAGCTGCCTCTAATTCAATTAAATCTTATAGACACACAGACACACATATAGACACATCCCACTATTACTTTATTTAACAATAAATTCCAATAATATCATGAGAATTACTTTATTTTCCTGATACTACTCATTAGCAAAGTGATCAAAGGTATCATTGACAGTGCTATCAAGCAGCATTTACTCAGCAATAACCTGCTCACTGATGCCCAGTTTGAGGTCCTCCAGAGCCACTCAGCTCATGACCTCATTAGAGCCTAGTTAAGAGCTGAACTCCAGAGGTGCGGTGAGAGTGACTGCCCTTGACAGCAAGGCCGCATTTGACCAAGTGCAGCATCAAAGGAAATCTGGGATCAATGGGAATCAGGTGGAAAACTCTCCACTGGTTGGAATCATAGCTAGCACAAAGGGAGAAGGTTGTGATTCTTGGAGGTCAATCATCTCAGTCCTGGGACATTGCTGCAAGAGTTCCTCAGGGTAGTGTCCTAGGCTCAACCATCTTCAGCTGCTTCATCAATGATCTTCCCTCCATCATAAGGTCAGAAGTGGGAATGTTCACTGATAATTGCACAATGTTCAGCAACATTTGCGATACTTCAGGTACTGAAGCAGTCCATATCCAAATGCAGCAAGACCTGGACAATATCCAGGTTTCAGCTGACAAGTGGCAAGTAATATTCAAGCCACACAAGTGCCAGCCCATGACAATCTCCAACAAGAGAGAATCTAACCATTTCCCTTTGACATTCAATGGCATTACCATCACTGAATCCCTCACTATCAGCATCCTGTGGGTTACCATTGACCAGAAATTGAACTGGACAAGCCATATAAATACTATGGCTACAAGAGCAGGTCAGAGGTTGGGAATTCTACAGAAAGTAACTCACCTGCTACTCCTCAAAGCCTGTCCACCATCTACAAGGCACAAGTCAGAAGTGTGACGGAATACTCCCCACTTGCCTGGATGTGTGCAGCTCCCACAACACTCAAGAAGCTTGACACCATCCAGGACAAAGCAGCCCATTTGATTGGCACCACATCCACCACCTTCAACATTCACTCCCTCCACCACCAACGCACAGTAGCAGCAGTGTGTACCATCTACAAGATGCACTGCAGCAACTCACCAAGGCTCCTTCGACAGCACCTTCCAAACCCATGACCTCTACCACCAGGAAAGACAAAGACAGCAGAAAGATGGGAACATCACCGACTGGAAGTTCCCCTCCAAGTCACTCACCATCCTGATTTGGAAATATATCGCCATTCCTTCACTGTCGCTGGGTCAAAATCCTAGAGCTCCCTCTGTAACAGCACTGTGGGTGTACCTACACCACATGCAGCAGTTCAAGGTGGCAGCTCACCACCACCTTCTCAAGGGCAACTAGGGATGGGCAATAAATGCTGGCCCAGCCAGCAAAGCCCACATCCCATGAACAAAAAAAGAATATGACTTAGATATTAGAATACAGAGTAAAATTTCATAATTTTCTGCTGATACTAAATTTGTATGTGTGGCAGAAACGAGGCTGATGCCAAATGACTGTAACAGAATATGAATGAACTAGCAGATTAGGCAGGCAAGAGGAAGATGGAAAGAGTTGTAGAAGGTGACACGTTTTGTCTGACGGGATAGAGAGAGGCAATATAAACTTAATGGTACAGTTCTTTAGAGAGTACAGGGACAGAGAAACTTGGGAATTCATAAACAGAGATGTTTGAAGGTGGTGAGATATATTGAGAAGATAATTAACAAAGCACATGGAATCTTGGGCTTCATAAGTGGAGGTATTGAATACAAAAGCATAGAAGTTATGCTGAACATTTATAAAGCTTTGGTTAGGCCAAACTGTATTCAGTTCTGGTCATCATACTCCAGGAAGGGTGGGAGAGTCTTTGAGAAGGTGCAGAGATTTACCAGAATCGTTCAAGGGATGAGGGATTTTGGCTTCAAGGTTAGGTTTGAGGAGCTGGGTTGTTCTCCTTGGAGCAAAGGAGTTTAGAGGATGATGTGATAAGTGTAGGGATATAATAACAGGTTCTGATACAGTGGACAAAGAGAAGCTATTCACATGAGCTGATTGTACAAGAACTAGGACCAACAGGTTTAAGGTCTCAGGCAAGAGATGCAGGGTAGATATAAGGGAGGACATTTTAATGCAGTGAGTGGTAATGATTTGGAACTCACCACCTATGAGGATGGCAGAAATGGAGGTGGTGAATCATTTGAAAAGGAAATTGAATGGGTAATTCATCATAATAAACTTGCAGGGCTACAGCCTTCGAGTGGAGGAATGGGACACATTGGATTGTGCTACGGAGAGTTGGTATGGACTTGATGGGCTGAATGGCCTCCTCCTGTGCCATTATGACTATGACTCTATGATTCTATGTCTCTACAACAAAAGGTTTCCTTCAACCTCCTTCCACCTCACTTTTGATACTCAGCTTGATGAATTCATGCATTTTTTCCAAGATTGAGCCTATTCTGCTGCCTCTCCCAATATTTCCTCACTCTTTACTTTTATCTATGTTTCGCAGCCTTCCTCACACAACCCCCCACAAACCCTATCCCACCTCCCATTTCTCAACAACCTCACCAACTCAAATCCTTTATAAAGTCCATTATTCTTGCAACTCAGCCCTGGCTGCCTCTTCTTCATTCCCTATCCATTTCTACATCATCAATTCCTCTATTCCGTGTCCAGCTGCCCTGCGTACCTCACGGTTACTTTTGAAACTTATTGAAATCTGACCCAGGTGCTCATCGTTGTCACCAGTCCCTCCATTCAGGATGATGGCTACTCAGGGTCACCAGTTGCTGCCACGGGTCTTCGTGGGACTGAGTCGGCTGATTTGTGAACCGTGGATCCTTGGGCACGTGGGGCAGGACGCCCCAGGGGGTAGTGCTATCTAGAGTGCAGGATTTGTTTCTGCTTCTTCCCTTCCTGCTCTTCCTCATCATTAAGGCGCTGGGACTCAGTGTGATGCAGCTTGGTGGACAAGTTGTCGCCATTTTGAACAATTGGCAGCAAGTTCCACCCAGTCATTAATGCCAATGCTTCAAAGAGAGCTCCAGAGTGTCTCTAAAACGTTTCTTCTCCCCTGGTGAGTGATTGGAAACCAGGCAACGTGCTGAACTTCAGCTGGATGGATATTTGACAATCCGACCATTGCCCATTCTGCAGCTGGCACTAGCGCCTGTCCCCAGCTCCAGCGGGGTTCCCCGGACCAGGTGAAGCTGTGAATGCCAACTCGCGGTTGGCGCTAATCAATGGGAACGAGGGGCCTGTTTGCTGTGGGAAGCCCCAGGTTGAGACATGAGCGATCCAGGGGCTATAGCTCTGCCGTGAATCGCGACAACTGGAAGGAGGGAGGGTCTCGTGGTTTGGAAATGGAGAGGGCTAAAACTCATAGCGTGGTTCCCAGAGCTCCTGTTATCTCACAGTTTTAGGGCCGATGGATCGATAAGCTCTAGAAACTTCTTTCTGCAGCTTTACAAAGCAGGAGGTTTTTGTACGAAGGGTGAACACATGAACTGCACCGTGTGATATGACAGCGCAGTAATAGGTGGCTGCGTCACTCAGAGCAATGTTATCGATTATCAGAACGGCAGAACTTTCAATAATTTCCACATTGAATCTGGAGGTAAAGTCTGAGTGCAGCCACCTGCTTTTCTGTGACCTCAGATAGACAATGCCGCGGATGACGGTCTGTCTCTGCTGGTACCAGAAGATGGGTTGTGACCCTATATTATCCAACTCTGCAATCTGGCAGACGAACCGCGCTGTCTTGCCAGTAGCCCTGGTGATGGTTAAAACCTTTTGTTCCAAAGACAGGAGAGCGACACAAGCGGCTGGTGAGAGACAGAGAGAGACACTGTTACCAAAGAGACTCATGGTGGCATTAGAGTCTTTACAACAAACTATGCTGCATGTATTGTAGTTCTTTCAGAGAACCAACACAGACGGAATGGGCCGAATGGCCTCCTCCTGTACTACACGATTCTCCGATGCCATATCAAAGTGTCCTTTTCCAAAACCATTAAATTGTCTCGGGGCAACTTACAAGACAGCAGAGTGAGCGCCGGGGCTAATGAATAGAGCATCTTGCCCTCTCCGGCGGCGGTTCGTCTATGAAGCTCTCTGTACACCGTTCCCCTCCCGAGACTAACCGCCCCCGCTCAGTGTCAACTGGCCACCCTGCCTCTGACTGCAACCCGTACCATCCACTCATGGTGGGAGGGAGGAGTCATAGTCATCCAGTCATTCAGGACACATGGAGACCATTGAGGTCAACAATTTCAACAACTCAGTCCTCACTTTGATTCTGGTTTTTTTTGCCACGTGTCCTCTGTAGTTTGTTTTCCATGTGTTGGTCTTCAGACAGAGCAGTTCATTATCCTGCCGTTAAAAGTCACTGTGTTTCTACACTACAACCATTCTCACTCCCTCCCTCCTTTCTTCCCTGCTGCCTCTGCCATTTGATCTCTCCCACCCTCTAACCCTATCCCCACCGCCCCCCTTCCCCCCCATCTGCCCCCATCACATTTCTACCTCCCTTCGCTTCCGAAGAAGTTACATTGGACTGGAAACGTTAACTCTGTTTCTCTCTCTCCACAGATGCTGCCAGACCTGCTGAGCTTTTCCAGAACTTTCTGTTTTCAGGTGCAAACCATTGGGTAATGGGAGGTACCTTTTCTTCAATCTCCTTGTTGGGAGCCAACAGGAAGATTGTGAGCGGCCAGTTCAGATGGAGCTACTAAACGCAGATGCAGGTGAGGCTATAACTGAAAATAAGGAAAAGGAAGAATTGTTTTGTATCCGTTTTCACGGTAGAAGTGGAGAAAATAGATAAATGAATAAACGGGTGACGTTAAGGAGGGGATCTCGGTGTGTGTATGTGTATATGATATATATATATGTGTATATATATATATATATATAGTGAACGAAAGTACAGAGTCGTATATGTAAGTTTGCAGATGGCACAATAAATTGTGTAGATGGGAGCAGCAGTTTACACATGGACGTGGACAGATTAAATGAACAGGCAAAACGGCGGCAAGTGGAGTTCAAAGTGGGGAAATGGGAAATCATTTACTTTGGATCCGAAAAAGAGAAACTGGAATATTTTCTTAATAGAGAGAATCTAGGAACTGTGGGAAAGCACTAGAATTTCCGTGTTCATGTGACTAAAAGCTAGGGGCACAGGAACTAAGTGGAATCGAGAGGAACATTCAAATATTGGCCTTTGTTACAAAGAAAGAAAAACTTCCTGAACTATAATCTCCGGTAATGTAAGAACCACAGAGATCAATCTGTACACACACGGCGCCACAAGCAATGTCATCACCTTAGACATTTCGGTTGAGGGATTGATATTGGTCAGGACACCAGGGAGAATCCCCTGCTCTTCTGTAGAATAGAGTCATGGAGACTTCTATTTTCACCTGATAAGGCAGGCTGGCCTCAGTTTCATGGCTCATCTGATAGGTGCCTCATTAGGATGTCAGTCTAGGTTCTAGGCTCAAGTCTCTGGAGTGAGACCTCAGCTCATGAGTTTCCAACTCAGAAGTGAAAGTGTTGCCACTAAAGCTAAACTAAACTGTTGCCACAATTATCAAAGAATTGAAATACAAAGGTTCGGTTGTACACCGTTTTGATCAGGCCCCATCTGAAGAATTGCATTCATTTTTGGACACTCGGCCTCAGAAAAGGTACTTTGAATTGGAAGGTTTGCAGTGTAGAATCACCATAACGATGAGCTACATTATGAGGACAGATTGCATGAAGTTGGCTTGTACTCTCTTGAGAATGAATGATTGAGGAGTGATCTAATCAATGTGTTCAAAATGATAGACTAGATTCAGAGAAAGGATGGTCTCGTGGGAGAATGGTGTAACTTGGTCCATCCAGGGCTGAAATCAGGAAACAGGGCTTCACATTGAGGGGAGTAGAAAGCGGGAACTCTCCCTCCAAAAGGCTGTGGAGTCAATTGACATTGTTAAGGTGACGGTGGATTTTTGTATGGATATGAAGGGACCCCGAGCAAAGGAAGGTTGATGGACCTGAAATACATATTTGCCATAATCTAACTGAATGGGAATGTAAGTTCCTCGGCTAAATGACCTCCTCGTCATATTCATATACATTTAATTAAAAGAAGAGCCAAGTTCCTAATAAAGGAGAAATGTCAGTAAAAGAGGAGTGGGAAAGTGAACAGAGGCCGCTGGAAAAATCAACAAGTTAGAATTTATTTGTAAAAAGTCAACCAATTTGTTTCCGTGGAGATCTCTAAAGTTGGAGAGCAAAGTAGGAAGGGGGAGGGTTTAGAAAAGATTTCCAACCCCCCACCCCACCCCGTGTAGACCTTAGAGACTGAATGATGATGGAGCAGAGAGTTACAAGGTTACAGAGAGGTGCATAGGTTAACAATGGAAAAGCGTGGGGTGATAGAGAGCAAGATTCAGCCTGTATCCCCTCGGGAATCAGTGCCCACTCTTTACCATCTGTGGAGAGAAATACGTGCGCTGTCTGTGTCCTGTTCTCCTGTTGATGTTCCAGGGTGTATAAAGGTAAAGCAATGAAGGATGGTTAAGGGTGGTTGTTTACATTGTGTCAGTTTATGATATTCGAGAGAGGAAGATTGTGGCGGTTTCCAGTTGAGTCGGATGTGGTTTGGGGCCGATGTTTGAATTGCAGTGTGTTGAGTTTTTGTAAGCGGGTTGAATGGCTGTTTAATGCTGTGGTCTTCCAATAGGCACAGTAATAAGTGGCGGAATCCTCTGCCTTTATGTTCTTAATACGGAGAATGCATTGGCTGTTTCCAGTCTTCTCCGCCTCAAACCTTTCATCGAATCCATCGTCCCGAGTAACGGTGTTATCGATATAGAGTATCCGGACGGGCTGTTTTCCCACCGCCTGTTTGTACCAGTGGATAACTGAAGAACTGACCGATAACCCCAGCTCACACGTAATAGTGGTGCTTCTCCCATGTTTCTTGGTGACTGAAAGTTGATTCTGTTTCAAATCTTGAGCAAAATACCCATCTGTGGGAAAATAAATACCAAATTACAATTAATTTTAAAGTCGAAGAAAACAAATACAATGTCGATAAAGAATAAATCAACTTACGTAGAAAAAATAGAACTAAAGCGACCCCACGCAGCAACATGATTGCAGTCTGAGGCATTGTGCCCCGGTATTGAGGTCTATATAAAATAGAAAGGGCATTGCAAAACATTCCGCCTGTGACTCGACTTCCTGTCAGTAGACGGACCGCCCTGTTTACATTGATCTCTCGTGGTATAAATACGGCACCTGCCACAAGCCGCGCCTTTCACTCCGATTTCTAACGTGTCAAGCATTGATCGATTTTTAGTAAAGTGAAATCTCGATTGAATTACACAAACACTTATTAAGATGATTTAAACTCGTATATTTAACAAGGTGATTAAATCTACAGCACATCGCAAATCAGCAGCCTCCAGCTGATGGGAACAGCTTCATCTCCCAGTCACACACAAGCGGGATTGCGATATCTCTCGCCATTTCTTCATCATCACAGGGCCCAAATCCTAGAACTCGCTGCCTAACGGCGCTGTGGGGTCATATTCACCACACGCACTGCAGCGGCTCAAGAAGACTAACAACTGACTGTGTCATTTCTTTCATCTGCCCCTGCCTGATGTGCGCTGGAGGACTGGGGTGTGGTGCCATCTCAGCAACTCCTCCAGCACAAGTTGCGTATCCGCCTGGTTGCGGCAGAGCCGGGTGTTTCTCAGTCACTGTCAGATAGTGGAGTTTGGGCCTGCAGGCTGATGGGTCAGGAGTTTTCTCCCCAGTGCATCCTGACATTCCCTTTCTCCTCCTGTTCATTGTTAAATAGTGGGAGAAAAACGCTGGAAGGAATTTCCGAGCTGCCAAATTTGACAGGAATGAATTCTGTTACATACCAGCTGCACATCTGAATGCGTGATTTCCAAAAATAAGGCAGGAGGCCAGTCATTTTAGCCGCTGCTGTGAACTCTAGACCCTTTTGCCTTTGCCCCACCATTGGTACCTTTAGACAACAATGCTGTAAAATTGCCTTCCATAACATTCCATCTCTCCACCTCTCCTCCACCTCCCCTAGAACACTCCACCACTCTCTCCATCTCTCCTCCATCTCTCCACCACTCTCTCCACCTTCCCTCCATCTCTCCTCCATCTTTCCTTCATCTCTCTACCTCTCTCTCCACCTCCCCTCGAACACTCCACCACTCTCTCCACCTGTCCTCCATCTCTCCTCCATCTCTCCACCACTCTCTCCACCCTCCCTCCATCTCTCCTCCATCTCTCCACCACTTTCTCCACCTTCCCTCCATCTCTCCTCCATCTCTCCACCACTCTCTCCATCTCCCCTCGAACACTCCACCACTCTCTCCACCTCCCCTCGAACACTCCACCACTCTCTCCACCTCCCCTCGAACACTCCACCACTCTATCCACCTCTCCTCCATCTCTCCACCTCTGATGGGGAAGTAATTGGCTAATTCAATTTGTCTTGTTTTTCATATACAGGACTTACCTGAGTAATTGCACACTTTAGTTAGGTAGATGCCAGTGTTGTAGCTGGAACTGTACTGGAATCCCTTGCTAGGGTCATGGCCAGTTCTGGAGCAAAGCCTTCAACTCAACAGCCAGGGTGTTGTCAGGGTCCATACCTTTTGCTGTCTCCAATGGTGTTTAATGTGGAGGAGCACTGATTCGTCAGTTGAGAGGGGGGAGTACATGATAATTAACCAGAGGTTTCCTGACCCACTTTTGACCTGATGACATGAAACTTCATGGGTTCCAGAACCAATGTTTAGGACTCCCAGAGCCACTCTCTCCCACGTGTACATATATATATATATATATATATATATATATATCACTGTGCTGCCTGCCACAAACACACATGTGCAGGGATAGCGATGGAGGAAATTGGGACATTGGCTGTAAGGTATCATTCTGTCAGTGTGTTGCTTGACTAGTTGGTGGGTACAAGACCCCAGATATTATTTAGTAACTACTGAAAGTGATAAGAGGAGAAACTTTATTAAGCAACGAGTGGTTAGTGTCTGGAATGCACTGCCTGGGAGTGTGATGGAGGCAGGTTCAATCGGGGCATTCAAAAGGGAAATAGACTGTAATCTGAAAGGGAAGAATGTGCAATGTTACCGGGAGAAGACGAGGGAATGGCACTAGGTGAGTTGTTCATTCAGAGAGCTGGTGCAGACACGATGGGCCAAATGGCCTCCTTATGCACCGTAACAATTCTGTGATTTTGTGATTCTTATTTGACTTCTCTGTATCTGTTTGATACAGCCTATTGGCTTGCTCGGCAATATAAATCAATCATTTTGTTGTGGGGTTGAAGTCACATAAAGGATGACAGATTTCCTTATCTAAAGGGTATTCGTAAGTCAACTGGGTTTGTAAGATAATTCAGTGGTTTCATACTCACCATTACTGAGTCTAGCTTTTTTATTTCATTGACTTTAAGTTCCCCAACCACCATAGCGATATTTGAGCTTATGTCTCTGCAGAATTAGGCCGGGCCTCAGGGTGTTACCGCTATAGCATCCTTTCCGGCTATGACATGCAAAGCTAATGTGGGTGAATGGAGTTAGGTCACAGTTCAGCCATGGTCCCATGATCCTTAGGGCGGAACAGGCCCTAAGAGCTGGATGGGCTCCTCCTGCTCCTATTGTCTTATTAATTCGGACTGAGATCAGCAAATACATTGGAGTTGGTTTGTGAGTTTGGGTAGCACATTCTTTGGCCATTTGAGCACGGACCATACCAGGGGCCTTTCTAAAGTGTGATAAAGGAAAAGGAGCTGATAGCTTAAACTCCCCATTTATAGAGTACTCAGATTTCTCATAATTAAATCTCAAGGGTTTAACAAAGTAATTTTATTCATTCAAGTGCAAAAATAAAATGCAAATAAGATCGTGAAAATAACATCGCATCTACAGTTGGTGGAAATCTCCAAACTCTCCGTTTGTGTTCTGGGTGTTGGCAGCTTGTACAGAGTGAGCTAGATGGTGGCGAAAGTTCGGTTTTTGTATGGGGTTGCCCCCGCTTTCAGTCACTGTGATCCACAAAGCACAGTAATAGATCCCGGAGTCCTCCTCCTTGATATCCCGCATGAGCAGACTGCAGGATTTAGTTGCAGATCTTTTTTCAGCGAACAACACTTTGTCGGTCATATCCTGCACAGTGTCGGATGGATTCTTGTAATATAACATGCGTTGCAACCCTTGACCCGGGAGCTGCCGGTACCAATGGATAATCGCATCCTCAAAGTTTGTCCCTTCGACCTTACACTCAAACCGAACAGTTTTCATCGGAGTCCTGGTCAGTGAAAATGGAAACTGTGTCAACGTCTGAGCATCAGATTTCCCTGAAAGAGATAAAACACAAATCAATCAGATTATTTATTAATGGGGGAGGGGGTGGGGGGGGGGCAGAATAATGAATAATGAAAATAATCAGTTGGAACCTAGAATACTGACTGAGGAAAGAGGTTAGTAAAATCAGGATAACGTGACCCTTCATGTTTGTGTGCCCGACACTGAACTGATTCAGCTTTACTCTTTACCTGTCACTGAGTCGCTGCCATACCGGAAATTATGTCATTCAGTTCCACCCAATACTGAGTCTCCATGTGGCCTCAAGGGTGACGTTTCCATTGGGTGGTTATGATGTTTCATCTCGTTATTGACTGTTTCACTTCAGTCCGCCTTTCCTCACTGCCATCCTGAACCCTCAAGACCGTTCACTCGCTGTGACTCGCTTTCTGCTATTTCCGGCTACCTGGTGCTCCCGCCTTTCCCCCTGCCCCATTCGAACAGTTGAAATTAAAGTAGCTTTACGGACCCATCTTTCCCATTCCAGTAACAATCTTACACAGCTGTAAGAACATTTCTCCAACACCTCCAGGCCTGAACAAAAAGCCCAAATCTCCTCAAAATTTGTCCCCTGACATTAGCTCCAATCTTATGACATGTCTGTGCACTGCCTCCAGCACATTAGTGTATCCTGTGTGTCTGAGTGAACAGGGTGGAGACATTACTCGACGTGATCTAACCAGAGGCTCCAAACGGTTTGTCCATTACCTCTTCTGACTATTTAAGGCGAACATTTTATTGTTTTTTGTTGATTGCTGCATTCAGTTGATTGGACATATTGAACATTGAGTCTACTAAGAGGTCTTTAAAATCATCTCATAAATATATAAACCATTCATACGAAAAACGTATCGCCCACTGTTCCTGTGAAATGGGCAGCTCTTCATTTCTCTTTCTTTGCCTCCCTGTCTCTCTTTCTCAATCTGTCAACCTGTTCTCTTCCTTCTGTGCTTTCTTTCCTTTCTCTTTTTCTCTCTCATCATCTATCTCTCACCCTCTCTTTTGCTTTTTGCATACCCTTTCTCAGTCGCTCTCTCTCCTGCCCTTTCCCCCTCTTCATCTCTCACATTTCCCCGCTCTCTTTCGCTTTCCGTCTTTTTCTATTTATCTCTCATTCTCTATTTTGCTCTATCTCTTCCATTCACTTTCTATTGCTCTCATTCTCCATTTCTGTTTCTCTCTATTTCTCTTCGTTTCTCTCACTCTCTCTCTTTCACATTCACACTGAAAATGTGGATGTTAAGAGAGACCATGCCGTACTCGTACAAGGAACACAGAAAGTTAGCATGCAGGCTCTGCAAGCAATTAGGAAGGCAAATGGCAAGTTGGCTTTTATTACAAGGGGATTGGAGTACAGGAGTAAGGAAGCTTTGCTACAATTGTACACACCTTTGGTAAGGCCGCATCTGCAGCACTGTGTACAGTTTTGGTCTCCATAGTTAAGGAAAGATATACTTGCATGAGAGGCAGTACAAGCAAAGATTCGCTAGATTAGTTCCTGGGATGAGAGGCTTCTCCTAGGATGAAAGGCTGAGTAAATTGGTCTCTATTCTCTGGAGTTTAGAAGAATAAGAGGGGATCTCATTAAAACATAGATGATTCTGAAGGGAAATGATTAAGGGAGACAATGAGAGGTTGTTCCCCTGGCTGGGGTACCTAGGAAAAAGGGGCACAGGCTCAGGATAAGGGGTTGTTGGGGACTGAGTTCTTCACTGAAGTTTGTAAATCTTTGGAATTCTTCATTTCAGACGGTTGTGGATGTTCCATTGTTCAAATATTTTCAAAGCTGAGACAGAGAGACTATGGTTCTTTTGGGGAATGAAGGGGTATGGGGAGTGGGCGGGAAAGGGGAGTTGGGGGTAGAAAATCAGCCATGTTTCTGTTGAGTGGCGGAGCAGGCTGGATGGGTCAGATGGTCTACTCCTGCTTTGATTTCGTAAATTCTCTCGCTGTTTTTCCTCTCTATTTCCTATCGACTGTCTGAGGTGGATGTTGATCAGTCCACGGCACCAAGTAGCGGTGTTCTCCCGGTGTCCTGACTAACATTCCTCCCCAACTACCGCCACTAAAACCGTTTCTTTCGCATTTAGTTTGGAGTTGTTTGAGCGACCTTGCAATTTGGCTCCTGCATCTCCAGGATTCACAACATTTCAATAACCGGAAAGCCTCGAGTTTATGACCGATGCGATGTAAATGCAAGTCCCCTCTCCTCTTTCTATCTTCAGTTTGCCCTCGCTGCATCATTCAAACGGAACAGATAATACCTTGCAAGGTCATAAATGAATCAGCCTCGTATCTGTGAAAAGGACATGTCCACCTGGCCCATGAAACCTACTCCTCCTGTAACCTACATACAACCTGCTCTGTAGGGGGATCTATCCACCCCATCAGCTGCTCAGAGAAGATTTTGCCAGGTTTCGCTCTGCTGTGCGAATGTAACTTCAATACAACTTCAGAAGATCTACCCAAACATCTAACCGACACCAAGATAAAAGCAAAATGCTGCGGATGTCTCTCTATCCGACACTGTTGGTCGAGAATCCGCTACCTTTCCAGTAACTCGGAAACCACTTGTTCCAAACCTGCTCCAGCTGCTGCTCTCCATATGTTTATACATTAACTGTTAATCTTTGCTCCGATTCTCTAACAGGAAATAGGGGGAACGTTTGAAGGACCATGTGTGCAATTTGAAAGCAACAGCTGCTTCGCTATTGGTTCCCATCAGAATAACCACCTGGAGGTGAATTTCCTCCCGCACGCCTCTTTTTACAGTGGATTATGCTGCTCTCGCAACTGCGGCTCCAAACTCCGCAATTGCCCCCATGGCCCTCTAAAGCTGGTTTGCCCCACCCACTCCGATCCCATTACCCGGGTAGGGGTAATTCGATGCAATAAGAAATGATACCCCCTTCCCCCCCCCCCCCTCCCCACCCACCCACCCACCCCGCTACCCCCATTCCCACCAGGAGGTTAAATGAACAGCCCAGGTTATAGAAAACGCAAATCGGAATGAGTGATATTCCGTTTACTCCTGGAACTGGAAATGTGTCTGGGCTCCAGTTTCGGAGGGAATCTTGGCTTCTTCTCTTCCCCCTCCGGCACTGACCCCCACGTACGGGGTAGATGGGAACGCACACAGATCAGCCATGGTCTTGTCGAGGGGCCGAATTAACTACTTCTGCTCCTATCTCGGATGCACTAGTGACTCCAAGCAAAGCCACCACTGACACGGTCACAGGTGTGAGCAGGTGTGAGCAAAGGCCAAAGCCAATCTGCCTGAACCCCTGGATGAACATCGCTGGCAGGATGAACGCACCCGAATGTTTTCTGGGTTTATGGGGAGGTAACTGCCGTTATAACGTGTGTTGAATGCGCTGCTTCCTAAAATGTATCCGTGGGGATTCAATGGAAACAAGACACCACTATCAACCCTAGGCCGCCTTTACTGTTTTAATGCAGAGCCTTACAAAGAAAGATGAAAATAAGGAAAATAAGGATCCCATTTATTTCACCGTCTGTGTTTATTCGATTATAAACTCTACATTTAGAGATTAACCTGCTGTCAGGAACAATTGGGAAAATAAGGGTATTCCACGATTCATTTCACTTCTGTACCAAAATGGAAGAAATCAAGAATTGTTTATGAAATGTGAGAGTTGTTTATCAGGACGAGGGCGAAGGGTGCAATGAGAAATTCAAAACAAGGAATTGAAGCGGGACATTGTCCTCCTGAACAAAAACAGAATTACCTGGAAAAACTCAGCAGGTCTGGCAGCATCGGCGGAGAAGAAAAGAGTTGATGTTTCGAGTCCTCATGACCTTTCCACAGAACCAGGTGAATCCAAGGAGAGGGGTGAAATATAAGCTGGTTTAAGGTGGGGGTTGGGATGGGGGGGGGGGGGGGGTGGGGTGGGTGGAGAGAAGTGGAGGGGGTGGTGTGGTCGTAGGGACAAGCAAGCAGTGATGGGAGCAGATAATCAAAAGATGTCACAGACAACAGAACAAAAGAACACATAGGTGTTAAAGGTGGTGATATTATCTAAACGAATGTGCTAATTAAGAATGGATGGTAGGACACACAAGGTACAGCCTTAGTGGGGGTGGGGTGAAAAGACTAACAGGGCATAAAAGGTATAGATTTAAAAATACTGGAAATAGGTGGGAAAAGAAATATCTATATAAATTATAGGAAAAAAACAAAAGGAAGGGGGAAGAAATGGAAAGGGGGTGGGGATGGAGGAGGGAGTTCAAGACTATAGTTGTTGAATTCAATATTCAGTCCAGAAGACTGTAAAGAGCCTAGTCAGAAGATGAGGTGCTGTTCCTCCAGTTTGCGTTGGGCTTCACTGGAACAATACAGCAAGCCAAGGACAGACATGTGGGCAAGAGAGCAGGGTGGAATGTTAAAATGGCAAGCGACAGGGAGGTTTGGGTCATTCTTGCGGACAGACCGCAGGTGTTCTGCAAAGCGGTCGCCCAGTTTACGTTTGGTCTCTCCAATGTAGAGGAGACCACATTGGGAGCAACGAATGCAGTAGACTAAGTTGGGGGAAATGCAAGTGAAATGCTGCTTCACTTGAAAGGAGTGTTTGGGCCCTTGGACGGTGAGGAGAGAGGAAGTGAAGGGGCAGGTGTTACATCTTTTGTGTGGGCATGGGGTGGTGCCATAGGAGGGGGTTGAGGAGTAGGGGGTGATGGAGGAGTGGACCAGGGTGTCCCGGAGGGAGCGATCCCTACGGAATGCCGATAAGGGGGGTGAAGGGAAGATGTGTTTGGTGGTGGCATCATGCTGGAGTTGGCAGAAATGGCAGAGGATGATCCTTTGAATGCGGAGGCTGGTGGGGTGATAAGTGAGGACAAGGGGGACCCTATCATGTTTCTGGGAGGGAGGAGAAGGTGTGAGGGCAGATGTGCGGGAGATGGGCTGGACACGGTTAAGGGCCCTGTCAACCACCGTGGGTGGAAAACCTCGGTTAAGGAAGAAGGAAGACATGTCAGAGGAACTGTTTTTGAAAGTGGCATCATCAGAACAGATGTGACGGAGGCGAAAGAACTGAGAAAAAAAGATGGAGTCCTTACAGGAAGCGGGGTGTGAGGAGCTGTAGTCGAAGTAGCTGTGGAAGTCAGTAGGCTTGTAATGGATATTGGTGGACAGTCTATCACCAGAGATTGAGACAGAGAGGTCAAGGAAGGGAAGGGAAGTGTCAGAGATGGACCATGTGAAAATGATGGAGGGGTGGAGATTGGAAGGAAAATTAATAAATTTTTCCAGGTCCAGATGAGAGCATGAAGCAACACCGAAGCAATCATCAATGTACTGGGGAAAGGGTTGTGGGAGGGGGCCGGAGTAGGATTGGAACAATGAATGTTCCACATACCCCATAAAGAGACAGGCATAGCTGGGGCCCATGCGGGTACCCATAGCCACACCTTTTATTTGGAGGAAGTGAGAGGAGTTAAAGGAGAAATTGTTCAGCGTGAGAACAAGTTCAGCCAGACGGAGGAGAGTAGTGGTGGATGGGGATTGTTCGGGCCTCTGTTCGAGGAAGAAGCTAAGGGCCCTCAGACCATCCTGGTGGGGGATGGAAGTGTAGAGGAATTGGACGTCCATGGTGTAGAGGAAGCGGTTGGAGCCAGGGAACTGGAAATTGTTGATGTGACATAAGGTGTCAGAGGAATCACGGATGTAGGTGGGAAGGGACTGGACAAGGGGAGAGAGAAGGGAATCAAGATAGCGAGAAATGAGTTCCGTGGGGCAGGAACAGGCTGACATGATTGGTCTGCCGGGACAGTCCTGTTTGTGGATTTTGGGTAGGAGATAGAAGCGGGCCGTCTGAGGTTGGGCGACTATCAGGTTGGAAGCTGTGGGAGGGAGATCCCCAGAGGAGATGAGGTCAGTGACAGTCCTGGAAACAATGGCTTGATGTTCAGTGGTGGGGTCATGGTCCAGGGAGAGGTAGGAGGAAGTGTCTGCGAGTTGATACTCAGCCTCCGCGAGGTAGAGGTTAGTGCGCCAGACATCAACAGCACCACCCTTGTCAGCGGGTTTGATGACAATGTCAGGGTTGGACCTGAGAGAATGGAGTGCAGTAAGTTCAGAGAGAGACAGGTTAGAATGGGTGAGAGGAGCAGAGAAATTGAGACGACTAATGTCGCGCCGACAGTTCTCAATGA